>CM059972.1:105478855-106093438 GCA_030490835.1 Annona cherimola | reverse complement strand
TACACATTTTAATATGAATTAATATTTTACTAATTAATTTACTTTTTCTGTTATTATTTCTACTTTTCAATCATTTTTCGCATTTTTACCTACAACAGCACTCGATTTTATTTTTGTTCTTTTTACTTCTACTCGTTACTCCTGTCATAGCATATTATTCTCTGGTTTATTCAAATTTTTTCTCATTCTCATTCTCCCGCTCTTTTCCCACTTCCCAATCTGACGATGACATGAAAATGTAGTGGACGAAGGCAGGCCAGCAGGCCCTTAGACAAGGTAGTATTCATGAGTCCCATTCCTGTCCTGCGACATTTGAACAAAGCAATCTCCACCTCAGTGGCAGGCGTGCACCCAAAATTAGCAGGGAAACTGGTTTCCAAGTGACAGTCAGCAATACATGAGCTTTCAGCCCTGATTTCTTAATTCTAACCAGAAAGGTATCTGGCAAAAGAGCTTTGGCCTCATAGCATGACACCACCAGGGTGTAATTAGTAAAATATTCAAGTACATTATTGCTAAAAAGGTTCATGGAAGGAGGAAAGAAAAATCCATAAAATGCAGTTTGCAGATCCCTCAATCGCATACATGTGGATATGAACCTCAGGAATCCAAGCAGCATACTGGGCGCCTCCCATGAATGAAGAATTCCCAGGTATTAGCGCAAGGGTTAGCACCTTACAACGCCTGACAGATATTCATTCACAAAGGAGCCATCAGATCAACAGAGCCACATGCATCCATGAATGGATTTTGGCAAACTGCATACGAGGAAGGACGCCATAGGTCCTTAAAGAGACCAATGCATTTGATGGCCGGAAGAGCTGTAGCCTCGGGATGGCTGGAGGTCCAACTGCTGCTGGCCCGACTCAAGCTCACCACTAAACGGACTGATTCCATGCCCTGGAGGAACTCGACATGCACCCAATTCATCAGTCATTTGATGTGGATTGCCACGAGACTCCTGATTCCTTAAACTCCATGTGTTGCCAGCAAAACCGCTTGTGGTAGCTGCATGAGTCAGTTGATGTGCATTTGCAGCAGCCTCATCATTCATGTAATTGTTTGCCGTGAGACCTGAAGCTCGATTCCTAGGGGCCCATTGATGAGATGACAGAAGAGAGAGAGCACGGCCAGAGTCTGAGACTCCAAACGATTCGGATGCTGGAAAGTCTGAACAGGAAAAGGGCAGCCTACTGGCCAAACAAGGTTGATCCATATGGGGCCCATGAACAAGAACATTTGCAGCAGGAGCCTCAGCATTGACTTGCCAAAAGTGTGGTGTAAGCTTTCCTGTTGTGGAGCATTCGGTGGATGGTGCCTGATCACTGGCTTTTATGGTTGGCCACACGTCTCTGCCCACTGCTGCTCTGGGGTATGCGAAGTCCATCAGAATGCCTCCAACTCTGCTGTTTTCTTCTGTCAATGCAAGTATTTAGAAATGCAAAAACTAGTAGTGCAACAGAAAAACTACCTGACCAGCGATCTACAGCAAGTAAAGTTTCATAGGACACAGTTCAAATGAGACAATTTTATATCTGGAAATTCCAAGCTGCAACACTTTAAAGATTGCTCATCTTTTGAAGCAAAGGGGAAATTTGTGAGACAACCAATTTTTGATTGGCCAATGCATGTAAAGCGAAGTGTGTCCTCCCTGCCTGGCTGCCTCAGAGATGTTCAGTTAGGTGAGCAGCTTCTAACATGTGAAAGTCAATACCTGAAATCTGATGTTCATGATTCTGAAGAAAGCGCATTCATGTATGTTGCTTTACCAATGCATAACAAACAAGACTTGAAAGCAGATAAGATTTATGAATTGAAAAACAGTCTCACTGCAGTAAAATACTTGAACAACAGCAGGTAAAGCAATGGTGTCTGACCATAGAAAGATGATGAAAACCGTCCATAGCGAGACAGCAAAGAACCTAATGGTGGCTTCCTTCGACGCTCGTTATGACCAGCCAAACGTCTTCTACAGCTCCGCTTTACTTGGTCAAATTCAGTAAGTTCATGAAATCTGGTACAAATTTATCAAAAGGGTAAGTACAAATTTATCAGCCGTGTTTAACAGACTTTCTTGACACCATGTTGCCAATTTTGGAAGATATTCAGATGGTACCTTATCCATAGAAAAAAACTATATAAATAAACAGATAGATTAGTGGCATGGAAGAGTGAAGAATAAAGGTTGAACAATATGCTTGAAAAAATATAGCAGTAATAAGGTAGAAGCTAACCAACAAAAGCTAAGTAAGACAAATATAGAACCTATGTGATAAGCATGCAATGATATTTTGACATCAAGCCATTCCAATATCTGATAATATGCCACTAATGCAGATAGCTCTCATTAACAATTTAAAACTCGATCTTTTAAGTTGAACTATTTTATTATCTTATTTTAATCATTTGCGGCAACCAAACTACCATGATACACTTTGTCCATCATCGACATCTATTTACTCACCGATTTATGCAGATCAAGAGAATGTATGTTCCATCAATATCATTCTTGTCATGCATTTTCTTAAACAATCAAGCAGTTAAGAATTTTGTTTTGTTGATTTAAAAATGCATATAGGTAGCTAATCAAGAAACTAGGCCTTGTCAATTGCAGTTTGTGTCCAAACAGTTTACAAAGGAATAATGGATGTGAAAGAATGAATCATTGATTCTTTCTTAGTCATGATCCAAGATGATAGCTGGAGGAAATAAATTGTTGCAGACAGTTTGGAAGGAATTTTAACCCAAAAAAAATACTAACATTAACGCCAAAAATTATAATTTCACAAAAGCCAACAAGTTTAATACAAAGTACGTTGATATCTTTATGAAGGTTAATTTGCAAGGGTACCTTAGCAACATAGATTCCGTAGGGGACCTAGGGGCCAAAAAGATGAACCTGACATCGTATTACTCGACTGTCCATCAGTTCACTCTTACACTTACACAAATGTGTTTGATAAATCTAACCTGTCAAACATACAGGGCTGATACTAGGCATCATTCTAGATACTTTCATTATAGAACATGTTTCCATGTATAGGTATTATTGACGAAGGACAGCAAGTGAAATGCTCACACAGATGGAATAGGGTGCATGCAGGGTAAGCAAATAATATTCGCTTAGTATTCCATCTTCAATGACCATAAATACTTCGTGATAATGCTAGATCAACTTTTGCACTGTGTATCATACATTACTGTCCTTTGCTCCATATCTAAATTTGCTTTTAGAATTTCAAATGCTATCTGTCTTTTTATCCAGTACTAATTCAGGATTTGATTTTGAGCATTTCCCATGTTTCTAGTCATTTACATCTTTATGCCAGCCGACAGTTGCTTCTTAAGTCTCCTTTGCTTGAAGAAACCAAACGATTTTGTGCTTATAATTAGCACAGATCAAAGTTTGATCGTCTAAAAAGAAATGTGGTAACACTCGATACACTATAACAAACTAGAGAATTCAAAATGCATGACCAAATCTAAAAGGCAGAAAGAAACCATATAAAAGTTCAACAAAGATATTTCCCACAGAATACATGCTCCTCATTATAAACCCTAGGATAATCATCTCACTACTTGAGAAAAACAGCCAATCTTTGAATGATAATATGAAAAGCTAAAAAATTGAAGTCTTCTTCATCTATCAAGAGTGATGGCAAAGATAGTCAATAAGTTTCTCTGTGCTGAAGATTACAAAGCATCGGGATTTCAGCACTAAAAATCTGCAACCAAAATCACGTCTTTCCTGAAAATTTACCCAATTCGCAGCAAACAGAAAGATAAACTGAAACAGAATCAAAAAAATGGCCAAGCGTAGCAGTTCGCATGAACAAATCTACCCTTTTCGTTTCAATTAACATTGCTCGGAAATCAGCATTTTTTAAAAAAAATTCCCTGCCCTTTTAAGCATCATAATCCGTAATGCGCAATCTGTACATAGTGATAGTTCAAGCCAACTAAAAATTTTACATTCAGTGAGACACAAAGCAAACGAGTAAAAACGGACCCAAAAATCCATTAGCATGCAAAAACAATATTTAAATAATAAAATCAAACGGATCTTAAACCAAAGAGAACCTAAAAAACACCAACTGACCTGCTGCATTGCTGACAAAACCTCTGCTCAAGACCAGCAACAATGACTGTTGGAGATTTGGAATGCATACCACAAACCTTATGCCTGCTGTAGTAAGCCTTCGCACCGGTCAAATCCACCATACAACCTTCGACCTGGCATCTGGGAGGCTGCCCTGCTTGCACCCCACCCTTTCCCTTCTTGGGCGCCACAGTAGACGACGACGACGACGTCGACCCAGACGCATCTGAGGAAGCAGCAGTTAATCCGGCAGCTGATGCTGCAGCTTTGGTAGAGCCCCCACCACCAGCAACACCACCATCCTCAAAATAGATCTTCTTCCCAAATTTCAGCCCATTGAGGGAATCAGCTGAAACAGAACCAGAAGCAGAGCCGAAAGCTCCGCCCAAAGAGCTTGAACCCATTTCCATTCTGGCACTCTACTTCCCAATACCATAAAAGAGGACCTTTTTTGCTATTTATTTTCTTTTTTCTTTTGGGGGTTTTTCTGGTTGGGAACAAAAAGGGCGAAGCAGGCTTCTTCTTCTTCTTAATGGGATTCAAGATGTGCCGTGTGCGTAAGATCCGATGGACAAAACAGGGGAGTTGGGAACCGCGGGCAGACGCCTCTCCTCCGGTGTTTTGGCGGAAGCTGCTGCTGCTGCTGCTGCTGCTGCTGCAGAGCAGGATAAAGCCGACACTGACACTGGGGCTAGGCCATGTCAGCTTATATGACAATGACGCAAAACAGTAGAGAAAAAAGACAATGAGTAGGCAGTGGAGATGAGTAGCTGGCTTTCTTTTTCCACTTTTTAAAATCTTTTCTTTAGTTTTGGCCTTTGGGGATATCTCGAAAAGGCAAGGTTTGTAACTGAAAAAACTCCGCCTTTCTTTCTAATCCGGTGCTAAATGCTAACTTGTCTGCGCTTTGCAGGGCCGGCAGCTATTTTGGGTAATTCATGCAATTATGTAAATGATTCGCTGGGGGCGGCAGCAGCGCTGCTGGTATATTTTTGGCCATCCCAATCTTTTAGTCCTGTAGGTGATAAAGCAATGCCACCTGTGTAATAATTAATAATAAATGTAGGTTTCTTTGTAAAAAAATAATATGTACATGCCATCTCGGCGATCTGACGGGAACCAATGCGAAAATTGGACGGTGTGGATTTTACGCGTGTGATACCGAAGGATGCGGCAAGAGTCGGCAGCGGTGTACACTGTAAAATGGTGGTAGACCGGCAGCGGTGTACGCTGTAAAATGGTGGTGGACCGGCAGCGGGTTGGCGCAAGCTTTTGATATTCATCTCGTCTAGGGGAAAGTACTGGAGGAAATCTAGCAGACATACCATGTTTAGATTTTCGTCGGGTTACGAGTTCAAGAAGCGCCCTCCTCTTTTCATGGAATTGCGTTTTACCCCTCTTCCTCATCTTTTGTTCTTTTCTTTCGTGATAATTCCGCGGTGACGATCATCCCGTTGCATGGAATCCGATTTGATTTACCTTTTTCTTTTTAATGTGGTTGGCCCTTTTGTTTTGTTCAATTTTAGGTTCCATCGAGGCAGATGTGAAAGCAAAGGTGAAAAAATAGAAATAAAAAATTTTGAAAAGTAATATGATATAAAAAAGCAATGACCAGGGTAAAGAGAAAAGAATTAAAAATAATTTAAATAATTGCATGAAAAAAGAAAAAATAATTAAATTGTGGAAGCAAAAATAAAATACTTAAGTAGTTAAAATGTAAGTCATGCCAAAAGTTTTGCCGTGGTTTGGAGTAAAGAGAAAAGATTTAAAATAAATGAAATATTTATATGTAAAGATAGAAAATAAAGTTTAAAAGTAATAAATGAAAAACAAAATACTTTGGCAGGTAAAAAATTTGTAGAAAGAAGTGAATTTTATTTGGCATGAAATCTTTTACTTTTCTCATCGTCAGGGCGCCACCCTGGAGGTATAGAGCAAAGATATACAATATGTCAATTCCGATTCTAGTTCCGTCCAATGTGGCTTTTTTATTGTATTTTTCCTTCATTACAGAGGTTTTACAAATTTCCCTCCTGAAGTGAGGGTGTTTTAAAGATTTTATCTTGTATTGTGAAAGTGTTTGATTATAACAGTATATAAATACTAATAAAAAGATTCTACTTTTCTCGTCCAAAAATCTAATTTTTCAGTCCTGATACACAACACCAGCACCTCCTTTAAATCTTATTTCATTTTATGACTTCAAACAGGCCCTTTATTTTCCATTTATTTCTTGATAAATAAGAATATTGAAACTAATGGTGCATTGCATTCTCTAGGTTAAAATTGAATGGCCAGCGGCCTTAGATTTTCAAATATTTTGTACGATTTAAGTAATTTGATCATGTTAGCCCGAACAATAAAGCATGTTTTTTACTTTCATCTTTTTATAAAATTGTTACGTTGAGTGCATTTAATTAATCATGAAGTTTTATCATTTTCAAATATGTGCATATATTTTTTAGAATTTTGAATATGGAGATATTTTAGTCATTTTAATTAGGTTAAAATGACTAAAACGCCCTTAAATTATTTTAAAATATATACATCTTAAAAAATAGTAAAACTTAGTGTATTGATTAAATACATTCAGAAGAATAATAGTAATATAAAAAAATAAAAATTTATGTTTGACAGCTCGAGCGAACAAACGATCACTCCTATTTAAGTAGAGTTGTTTGAAAAAATTATATGAGAATACGGTTTGTGTCGTGTTCGGTAAAAGCCTACTTGCTCTCCAGTGTTGAATTTTGATTTTTAATTATTTCAGTATGCAATTTCAAGATTTTATAATTTTCAGACACATATAGGTAATTAGGGCCCACTTGGCATGAGGTTAAAAAAATCACTCTTTTCTAAACATTTTAATATGATTCGACACTTTAACTATCTAATTAATTCACTTTTTCTATAATCATATTTGTGTTCCAATATTTTTTTAAATCTTTCTTTGTAATTATCTATTTATTTATCTTTATTTTTATTTATAGGGTGTGTTTGGTTGGAGGTAAAACTTTTGATGAAAAATTTTGGAGGTAGAAGTTGTCAAATTGATAGAAAATTACGTGATATAATAGAGGTAATGATGAGGAGTAAAGAGAATAAAGTTAAAATAGATAGGTTAGTTGTACGGGTAATTGTGTAGAAATGATTGAAAAGTAGGGTAGTTTGTATAGAAAAATATGAAAAAATAATTAAAAATAAAGTAGTTATGGAAAGGGAAAAGTTTTGAGTTGAAAAGTTTTAGTTGACATATTTTGGCCCCAAACAAACACACTCATAATCATTATTCCCGTCATATCATGTTATTCTCTCGTTTTTTAAAAAAAATTCTTACTTTTTCAAAAACTGATACGAAAAGGGACTCTTAATCACAATAATTTTAATACCGCATATCCAAGTTCGAACGTGGAGAAAAATTAAGAGAGTAATATTAAATGCAAGAAAGATGGATTGGGGGAGGGGGTGAGGAGATTTTGGGCAATTGCTTGCTACCGTCATCATTATCGGCAACTAATGCATGAGGCAAAAGCTTAAGAAATGGCATGCGCGCATGTGCCCAGCAATAGGAATTCACAAATTTTCGCGGCGGTAAGTGAAGTGGTCCCCTGGAATTATTGGACGGGGGAAAAGCAGATAAAGGAATTTGGCCGGTTGCATGCTTGGTCAGCCAATTGACTTGGGGAGTCATCGGCTCAGGTTCCGACTTCGGAGACACGTATGTTACTGATTGGGTACTCATGCTTGGCCCTGCATCTATCCTTTATCCGTGCAACGGAAATCGCAGCCGTTGCGCCCATCATTTTTCGGGCATTCAACAAGAAGGCTTTTGCACCCTCTCACGCTCTCTTTTCAATTGAAGTGGAAGTGGGAGCACATGATTTCGACGAAGTCAATGAGAGTACTAACGCAACTGATGTTATCTCAGCTAAGCCTCGTACTACAAGTGGGAGTTTCATCCTCATGAGAATGAGTAACTGTAAATGGAATGGATATATGATTGAACTAAAGTAAAAACAAATAAGATAATTATAAGAAAAATATGAGAAAACGATTATAATAATGAAAATGGAAAAAAATATAATAGTTAGGTAATTAATATGTTGACTTTTGACATTCCCATTTCTTGAATATTCTCATTCCTAATGTACAGAACACGGTCTAAAATCATGTCAATAATCAAAATGCAATTTGATTTATCAGAAATGCATATAAGTTTTATGATGGCTATGATTGGAATTTTAGTTTTAGTATAGATAATAAAGTTTGGAGTTATCTTTATGCATGTTCTCAATGAATCAACATTGGCACAATAAACCTAATGTACTTTGAACTTTTGTGATAGTTTGGCAATAAGTACCATGGATCTAAAAGTGGGAAAAATATTAATCAAGTTATTTAGTTTGTCGAGTCACATAACCATGATCTTTGTTCTCTTATGAAGATTTATTAATGGAAGTCACATAGAAAGGTTGCATCAAAACATTTAAGTATTGTTTGAATTGTTAAATTATTTAATATTGAACTATTGAGGTTCATTGATTTCGTCTCTGCTGAAGCGAGAGGTGATTTTTAACTTGACTTTATAAAAGATGTTAAGAATGCATTAAGAAGAAAAAACAAGCAAGCACTTCCATACTTTTCCAAACGAAGAATATGGATGATTTTAAGTTCATATATGATATACAACTTGAAAACAATATGAGTCCAATTATGTTTTTGGGTAGATAATCAATCAAAAGATGGTAATATTCCTTCTAGTAATGTTGTGCGTTAACACAACATATAAAATGAGTATTGTCTGCTACAAATTTGCTTTTCGTGGGATTGGTTGATCTCAATTCAATGGTTTTTGTGCTCTTTCGATTTGATAACATTAGGCCTGTAATATATAATTCTTATTGACAATTCATTGTTATTCTATATAATTTTTGCAGCTTATGACTAAAAAAACCTAACGGATGGGGGGTTGAAAGCTATTTTATTGATTTATATGGAACATTGCTTTATAATCTATTTATTAAAGGCAATTTTGTTGTTCTATACGGGAGACAATAATCTTGCATAATCGATTCTCTCTTTTATGGGTTAGGATCTACAACATCTTTTTGTCATTTCCAAAACTTATTGGATCTCCCTTCTTATATGTTAATTTGGTATTGAGAAACTTAGACTATATTAGTTAAGTTTTACCCAACATGCAACATGATTACTTCCTTGGAAATGCCAAATACCAATGATCTTGTGCTAAGGTAATAATGGTGTGCATGATCAAATGGATCTATTTTGTAACAGTGACTTACGTCATGAACAACATAATTTTGTGATTTCATGTGGATCGATGGTTAGATCTGCATTTTGATAATTGATTTTGATTTCATTTACATTGTTGTAATTCACCCTAATCACATGTCCAAGCAATAAAGGAACTAGGTAATAACAACTCCGCAAAGTGAGCACAACAAAGAACAGACTTCATAACTACATAAATTAGCATTTCACAATTTAGAGCATGGAAGCACAACAAAAATGCATCAACATCAACTTGATTCTACTAGTAAAATATAAATAAAGTACAGAAATTAATAAAAATATTTGCTAAGAAGAATTTGGAACATCCCCCTAACAACAATAAAGTGAAAATCTATTTATGCCAGATGATAAGGAGAATGAATTTTAGGGTGCGTTTGGTTCGCAGCTAGACTATTGTTTCCGTTGAAAACTTTTCAGAGGAGGGTGAAGTAGTCTTTTCACTGTGGATGAAACGTATTTCATCCATGAGGAAGGTACTGTTAGCAGACGCCGTATTCTCGCAACAGAGGCCGATTCTTGGGAGAAGGAATGGGGAAGAGAAGTCCGGGCGCCCTCCACCTCCCTGTCTGGCTCCGACCAAGCTCAATTTTCAATCCTCTGAGCTCGAAATGCCCAAAAACAAAATGAAGACGATCGACGCCGGCTACCGCATGGACAAGCATTCCTGACCCCTCTTTTTCTGCCATCCAGCAGTGCGCGTTTGCCGAGGGTAGCTTGGGTGTTTCATATTTTTTATTTTATTCACTTTCGAAAATTTGTTCACATCTTTGCACAAGATGTTGAAATGGTCATCTTCTTGCCCAGCATATTGCTCCATTAAATTCAGCATTCCAGTTTCTGAGCACAGCGCCAAACCCGATCAGTTCTTGTGATTCATTCCACCGAATATCAACATTAAGCTTGAAGCATGTCGGAGTTCGTCTTTGCCATTTTGTTGGGCTTTCTTCCAAGTTCAGCCGCCCGTTTTTGATAACATATGAGGATATGAAGTTGTGAATATAGCTGTTGCACCACATTATGTTGTCCCCCAAATTTCCCCTGCATCCTTTTGCTATCATCTTTTTTCTTTCATTCCACATCTTCCAGCAGAAGGTAATGAACAGAGTGAGACAATTTAGATCATTAGACTGAATCAAGCTATGCATGATTTCCTTTATTTCAGTGAAGTTCCTTATCCTTAGAGGCCTCAACGAATGCCACTTTCTCACCTCATGAAGACAGTTGCAAGTCCAGAAGATATCCTCATCTTCTTTGCTCAGAAACTGGAATGCTGAATTTAATGGCGCTGTTCCCTTTCTTCTTTTGATTTTTCCTCTCTTTCCAAATGGTGGGGCACACCGACATCTCCGGCGCAAAAGACGACAAACCAAAATCGGCAGCAGAGCCGCTGGCCGACCGTTGCAGTCCAAATTTTGATTTCATTTTTTTGACGATCTCCCAGAGCACGATGATGCTATGCTGTGAGATTTTTCACTTTGAAATTGCACGTCATGCAAGGTCGCCACTCATCTGCAGTGCAATTTTGCAAAGTCTCCAACGCAATAAGTAGCATTGAGAAACAATTGATTTGGTGGAAGGAAACTGTCCGTGCGCGATCCCCGCTGCTTGTGATTTTTTAATGTTTTTATAATTTTATAAGCACAGAAATTCTACGGTGAGATGAAGAAATAAAAAGAAAACAATTCATCCTTTTTCTTCCCTCTGGTTAGACCATCGCGAATAGAAGGGGCGGACAGCTGGTGATGGACCTTCATCAGACGAAGAGAAAGGAAAACGGTCTGACGTCGCCGCGGAGAAGCCGACGCGGAAGAGGTTGATCACGCGCGCGACGGTGATGCTGCTGTTACACGCCTGTCTTCACATTAATTCTCCAACGACCTTTGACTGCGTTAATGCGTTCGGACATAACCATTCATTACTGTGTCGAAATGGCTGCGTGAGTGACGTGTTTTTCAGCCAAAACACGTCGAAAACTTTCCGCGCGAACCAAATGCACCCTTAATGAGAAATGGATTTAATGGATAAGAGCATGCTTATGTTTTATCAGATATAGGATTGCCATAAATGGTTGTTATACAAAGCCTTTTTCTCCTAAGTAGGGACTAAGGCAAGGTAACTCTCTGTCCCTCTTCTTATTTCTCATTTGCGCCAAGGGACAACCATCTTCACTAGTGAAAGTAAATGAGGAGGGCAACTTGCATGGTATAAAGATGGGCAAGCAATGTTCAATAGTTAGTCGTATGTTCTTTACAGATGATGCTCTCATTTTCATAAGGGCCACAAATACAGAGATAAGGAAGTTGAATGAAATCCTAACAACAAAGTGCTCTGGACAAATGGTTAATATGAATAAGACATCCATCCTCTTCAGTTCAAATACAAGAACAAAATAAAAGCAACTTATTGAGTCTGTATCAGATCTAGAGAGTAGAAGTTTCAAGATTACTTGGGGCTCCCCGTGTGGGTGGGATGCTCAAAATTGGTGATGTTCAAGAACATTAAAGAAAAAGTGGGGAGGAAAATTCAAGGGTGGCAACAGAAATTCCTAAGTTGGGGTGGAAAAGAAGTCTTGATCAAATTTATAGCTCAGGCCATCCCAAGCTATGTCATCAGCTTTTTTTTTATGCCCATAAGGTTTTCTAAAGACTCGAATGATATAAGGAGCTAGTTTTGGTGGGGCGAGAGAAATGGAAGAAGAAAAATGAGTTGGCTAGCTCAGGAGTGCATGTGTAACCCAAAGCGCAATGGAGGGCTTGGATTTAGAAATAATTCAAATTTCAATCTTGCTCTCATTGCAAAACAAACATGGCAATTGGCTACCAAACCAAATTCTCTTTATGCTAGAGTTCTAAAAGGAAAATGCAGCTTATGGGCATGCAAGGTAAAAATCAATGACTCTTTCATGTGAAGGGGAATAATGAGGGGTCGTGAGGTGTTGAAGGAGGGTTGCAAATGGCTGATAGGTAATGTCAAATAAGTGAGATTCTCTGCTGACAACTAGGCCGATACAGTTATTCATAAGGCTGGTCCCTTATATGAAAATATCCTAGATGAGTGCCTAGTTATAGAATTTATTGATGGCAATACAGGGCAGTGGAATACATCAAAAGTTGCGAGTGTTATTGGAGATGGAACTTTGGAGAAAATAAAGAATGTGCCCATCTTTAGAAGCTAGATGGATGATTGCATTTCGGTATGTTCAGCTTATAGATGGTTACAGACGTGCAGGTGCTTAAAGGCAGGACAACCGCATAATACAAGCAAGGACAACCTGGATTATATGGTGTTCAAATCAATTTGGAAACAAAAGCTCCCATTGAAAGTGAGTATTTTTGTGTGGAGATTGTATCAAGGAATTATCCCCACAAAAGATAATCTAAGGCAATGTGGAATTGATGTGCAATCAAGATGTAATCTTTGCCTCGATAAAGATGAAAGTGTTGATCGTCTTTTTCCTGAAATGTGTTAAAACAAAACCCATGATGACATTTTTCGAATGTTTCATGGGAGATAGAGAGGATCCTATAACCATCAAAGCATGTTTCCAAAACCTTGCACAGAAGGAGAATGTGGAGAATTTGAGTTTGTTCTCTCTTCTTTGCTAACGTATTTGGCATCTTCGGATTTTGATAATGGTGGAAGGTAGACGGGTACATCTCAATGGAACATATAGCAGTTGTTGCGCTTATTGGAAACAACTAAAGGAAGTAACTCTGTTATCCAATTTCAGAAGTTTCTCGCATCACTTGGCTACTCACTAGTGTAAATCCAAAGAAGGAAGAATGAAAGTAAACATTGACGGAAGGCACATGATTATGGAGGAATTAACTGGAATGAGTGCAATCTTACGAGGTGATGGGGGAATTTTCATAGTTGCCAAGACATGGACCATTTGTAGAATAGTTGACGTGATGCAAATGAAGGTGTTGGCGATTCTTAAAGCAACTGAATGGATCTCTGCAACTCGCAAATTCCAACATATGGAGATTGAAATTGAATCTGATTCTCTTGCACTTATAGACCTACTGAACTCAAATGGAGGTTCAACCTTATATGTCGCTGAAGCTGTCGAGAAGATTAAATCAGCAGTCATCAAATGTGGTGGTCTATTCTTTAAACATGTTGTTAAGGAAGGTAATATGGTCGCCCATTATTTAGCTTAATTTGCAGTTAGATGTGGCCATGTTTTTGGAGAATGGTGGGGGGAGCTACTAGGATGTATTGATGCAATCTATGTAACGATCTCAAATATTTGAAGGAATAAATTGGCTTATGTCTTTTAGGCACTCAGTCTATCCTCCCTAGGATGTCTAGGGCTAAGAAGGATGTGAGCCTCTTATTTATTTTCAAAAAAAAAAAAATAATAAAGTGAAATCGAGGCATGAGTGAATGCAAATGTTGCACGCTAGCCAACCATCATATGGTAGGCCTCAACAAGGAATCATAGTATGGTTCTAGGATCAGATAGTTGAACTTAGAAGGTGAAAGCAATCTATCTCATGTTGCTCTCAAATCTTATAGACACCACGAATGTGAGAAATGAACTTATTTTCTTAGAATTTTGTTAGATTTCTGAAATTGAGATAATGAAGAGTCGTTGTATGCTTCTTATACTTCTTTAACCTCCATCTCATCACCATCAATAGGAGTAGCACCATCTAGCATAACTATATTGCTTTCATCCTTGAACTCCCAAACATATTTTCTATCTTGTTATCCTTGTCAAATAGATACTTATCCTCCATATTAGAAAATGCATCAAACATTCTAGGTTTTTTTTTCTCCCTTTGAACTAGTGAGAATTCAAAGTTCTCTCTCCACGACACCATGGGTATTTCTTAATTAACTTCGATCCTTCATATGCTTCTATTGAATATATATTGAACCTCTTTCCTCTCTCAAATATATAAAAGATGTTAAAAGGCTTCAACCTTATTAGTTTATGGGGCATCTTAAATTCATGCAAGAAATATATCAGCACCGACTGGTGGGAACTATGAGTTTGTCATAAGAAATCCATGATCACCAATCTAAAAGCATAATAAATCACATCAAACTAACAACTAAAGACAATATAAAATACTGGTAAGACCAGCCAAATTCGTAAAAGGACGGAGAGTTTGAATTGAAAATTAAATTTTTTTTTTGAGAGAATTTAAAATTAAATTATAAGTAAACATCAAAATTTTTTAATTATAAGTAATCATTCTAAAATAAATTATAAAGCAAATTATACTAAGAACAAAATCTAAATACTACAAAATAAATAAATAATAAAGAAAGCTTAAAAACTACTTGAATGGAAACAACCAAGAGCTAAACCGGCGACTGAATGCCTAGCCACGATCGTGAAAATCCATGCAAGGGCAGCGCAGCGCAGCTTGCTTGAATTACATGTATCGTGCGCATATTGCCCTGAATCCATCCGCTTGCTTTGCACGCACTGCTGCAATTAGAGTTGATAAGATGGATGGTTTGTATTTGTTTGATAGCTTGTTGGGAAATTGCGTTTTTGACATATGGCTAGATCTGCCCAAACTAGAATTACCTTGGCATCATGGCACCTGCCTGCTTGGAAGTTGCAATTCCAAGCATGTCTCCTGCTAATTTGACATAATGGCTGAACGTTGCTAGAATTTGCCGTTGGCTCGAAATCAAGTCTTGCAGTTGCTGATTGCCTCCTGCTTGCGCATGTCTGCCACCCATTGAATAGAAGCAGCCTTTTATGCTTAGAATTGGAAATTTGCTGAAATTAAATCCAGCCAGAGATGCTGATCCGTGTGGGCAGTTGAATCTGCTTATGGTGGAATGATGGTTGGCCAGAGATTGGAGAAATCATGGACAGCGGTAGCTAGATCATGTGTCACCAGCCCTACACGTGTGGTGGACTCAGCACCGCCTGGCCTAAGTGAAGGTACTGTTGCAATGGACGGTTACGATCGTCTGATAGAGAAATGGCTCACCATTCTGTGCTGCTGAAATTGGGCAATGAATGACCAGATCGCCACCGTTAAATTGCAAAGAGAAAATTGGAAGTGCGCAACAGCCATGGCTGCAAAAATTGAGCCGCTAAAAACAGGGATGGAAGCGGCGTGATGGCGGCGATGGGCGACGATCAGACGGCAGGCATGCTTGATGGCTGAAACTGCAGATTTTGCTGGCCGAATTTGATGTTGCTTTGCACCGTTCCTTTATGCGCACATCCGGGATGATGGACGGCTGAGATTCAACTATCTTAATGGTTTTCGCAGCTACTCTTAAATCTGGTCGGTGTGCTGGTTGATCTGAACCGTTTGATGGCACCGATCATGGCTGCCTTACTGCTGTAGATCCTTCGATTTTCTAAAGATGAATTCATCCGCCTCTACTTTAGATGGAATTGAAAAGAGGACGCTGCAGGTGGAATTAAATCCGACTGCTGCTCACGCTGCTTGGACGAAGAAATGGCCGCGGCTATGATTTCTGCAATCGGACGGATGATGGTAGCTTGCGGCCAGCTTCAAGAATGGTACTGCGGTACCTAACTACCTATTGGGTTCGGCTGGAATGAAGTGGGCAGTCTTGGGAAACAGCTTCGGGAAGGTGGTAGATCATGTAGACTCGGTGCTCTGTTCGTGCACTGGATTTGTGCACATATTTTTTAATTTAAATCATGAAAATACTTTACAATTCTGTCCCAATGATTTTAATAAATCAAAAGTAACCTCCAACTCATTAAATAAAAGGTTTTATATAAAAAAATATGGTTTTCAAAGAATTTCATGTGAAACCTCTTAATAAATGCAATTATTAAGAACTATACTTTTATACTAACGGTGTGTTTGATAATGGATAAATTTTTTTATGAAAGGTCTTGGAGAGTAAAAATTGTAAAATGATGTGATATGATAGGAGTAATGATAAGGAGTAAAAAGGATAAAGCTAAAATAGATAGATTAGTTTTGTAAATAGTTGTGTAGAAATTATTGAAAAGTATGATAGTTTTATAGAAAAATGTGAAGAAATGATTAAAAATATGGTAGTTATGGAGAGTGAAAAGTTTTAGATTGAAAAGTTTTAATTTGACATTTTTTAAGCATTGCAAACACATGCTAAGAGTATGTTTGTTTATGTAATTGTCAAAAACTAACTTATTTATTTTAAATTTATTTTCTTACTCATCATTATTACCATTATCATATTACATTATTTTTTTACATTTCAAAAACTTTTATATCAAAAAATTTTTATTCAAAAGTTTTAAGGTTTTGATATCGTGCACGTAAGTTAAGTGCATGTGCACTTAGCCCACCCGTTTTTAACTTCCAATTAACCCATTCTAAAATTAACTTAAAATAAACCCAAATCCAAATGAAAGGGAGAATAGAAAAAAAAGAAGAAGCAGCAAATCCATATTAAGAAATCTACTCTAAATTGCCATTGCTCCACTAAACCATCCCCCATTTGACCAAGTCAGAAATTTACTGAGATGAAAAAGGGAAGCATCGAAAGGAAAAAAAAAAAACCTTGGGCCAAGGGTTTGTTTGATAATGAAAAAACTTTTAATGAAAAGTTTTGGGGAGTAAAAGTTGTCAAATGATGTAATATGATATGGGTAATGATGAGTAGTAAAGGGGATAAAGTTAAAATTGATAGGTTAATTGTGTGGATAATTGTGTAGAAATGATTGAAAAGTAGGGTAGTTGTATAGGAAAATGTGAAAAAATGATTAAAAAATATGATAGTTATAGAGGGTGAAAAATTTTAGATTGAAAAGTTTTAACTTGACATTTTCTATAAATTGTCAAATACACCCCAAATTGCTGCTAGTTGACTAGCATCATTTAAAGGGGCTAGTGGTGTAATTAGTCAATTAATAATCTGTTCAAGATTATTGTTAGTCACTGAGTCAAGTTGGCCAAATTATGTCGTTGGATTATTGTATAAATTACTTATAAGTTACAGTTGTTAATGTATTTCATTTCTTATTATGTTAGATATGTTTGCAGAAGTTAAGTTCATAAGGCACGCGACCCATCTGAAATCTTCATTACCTCTCTCTCTCTCTTCCCCCCATTTCCTCCAGGCAGAAATTGCCAGACCCTAATGATTCTCTTTTCCAAGGTGAGCGATTCCTCTTTCTTTGACTTGGATTTCGCACAAGCTCTTGATCAAGATCGCTGGTGGGGTTTTTCAAGTCTACAAGTCCCAACTAAATTAACTTCAGAAACCTCTTCTTCTCTTCCTCCCTCTTTCTCGCCAATTCCTCTCTCTCTCTCTCTCTCTTCCCGCTTGTTCGGAAGTTTGAAAACTCCCCTTTCTCAGCTCCTGTTCTGTTCCTGGGGCTTATTTTTGATCAGATTCGCGCATTTTTGTTTGTATGGAGATTTCAGAGATCGGGCGCCGGTTTTCTGATTCAGAGCGGACAACCCATTTTCTGCCTCTGGTTTTCTTTATGCCTTTTTCTTTTTCTTAGTGATAAAATGCTTCTCCGTGGTCCATTATCTTCCGTTGGGGGATCCGTTGAGCTTTCCGCGGTTAAAGGTTGTTTTTTTATTAGATTAAAGGCTGTCGTTCCTACTTCAAAGAACGGCAATCCGTTATCAATCTATACACATTTATCGCCGGTTGTTGGTTGGGTTTGGTTGTTTGATGTTTTCTGTCATTGGCTTTCTTTTTGTTAGAGGTAATTTTAATTTTTTGTATGATTTTTTACTCTTTGTGTGTTTCTCTTGCTCATATTTCTTTGCAGTTACACAGCCGCTGTTCTTTGCCTGCACAGGCTTTTGAATGAATAAGTCTGCTTTTCCAGGATGCTGGAGTTCAGCAAAAAAATTGTTTAGATGCAGGCTTGCACTTCAATAGTTCTTCAAGATTTGATTTACTTGCATGTCCTATTTGTTATGAACCACTACTAAGGAAGGGGCTTCCAGGTGCGAACTGGTGAGTACTGATCTATTTATTGAATGGAATGTTAAGTCTTCCAGTGGTATTCTTTGTCTATTGTTACCTTCTCAGTAATGGAAAAGTAATGAATTGCAGGCAGGCAACCTATAGGTCTGGCTTAAAAATTAAAATGTCAAAAGTGTCTGAAGACATTCACCAGCAGAGATGTTTATTTGGATCTCACTGTCATTGCCGGAACAAAGAGTTAGTGCTCATGACATAGAAGATAAGAAATTAAAATTTCAATTAGTCGTTAATTCCACAACATATGCTTCTTTGATTGAAAACAGTTGTTCAGCAGTAACTTTGCACCATCTTTTCGCTGTTCTGTTTGTTATATGACTCATGTTATTAATAAAAAAATTTATAATTTAGTATTTCTAAAAGTATCCGAGTATGCCTAAATTTGTATATATTATTCATATGTTTATGAATTATACAATTTTTTTTACTAAAAAATGAAAAAAGAGGCTAAGGGAACTGCATAATTTTGTACCTGGTCTGAACCCGCCTTGACCCGGTTTGGACATGAGCAGTTAGGGGTTTGGTACCATGTTTGATCCAGATCCTGGCATACAGAGTTAATTCAGGGTCTGGTCCGGGTCAGGTAAAAACTGTCCAGTGTGCACCCCTTGATTTGGCTTGTCTTGGTTATTGGCTCATTGCTTGATTGCATTTAAGTTATTGCTTTATTACATTTAAAAAATGTACTCAATGGTTTGAGTTAAAACAACTAGTCCACTTTGTATCTTTTTTGCCAATTTGTATCTTTTTTACACCAAATTTGGACGCTTATTTTATCCATTCAGCTATAATCGCAAGTTGGTATATTATGTGTCAATGCAATACTTGTGTATTGCATGATTATTTTCAGGATCCTGTGCTATGTTATAGATAGTAGGGTATAGTAGATTGTGGTAGCCTAAAGGGCATGATTGAATAAGAGGTTTATCTCCATGGAGTTGGTTATTTTGGACCACAAATTCTCGTCTCTTGTTCATCTATGTGCTTATCTTGCAACGTGTTATCATAGCCAGACCTAAGCTTGTTTGTTTTTGTCTTGTTTTACAACATGTGTCTACGTCTCTGGCCTAATACATGATGGAGAGTGTCAGCATAAGTCCCACATTGTTAAGAGACTTGCAGAGTTACAGGTTTATATGTGTGGGTATGGGAATAGGATTCTTATTACTCATCCCTCACTCAACAACTGCAACCATGTGTTTTCACCTCACATTTGCTAGAGAATGTGAGACACCCCTTATTAATATCCTTTATTTCATCAGGATTTCTATTTAATATCATGATAAAAATCAATTGTATTCAGTCATTTTAAAGATATACAAATACGGAGCATAAGTCCTCATTTTCTTTGCATTTTGTTTGATGGGAAATTTATCAATGTCTGATTCATGCTTATGGCTGGCTGTAATTTCAAATGGAGATTATGCATTACAAGAGTTTGAGACTTAATTCCTACAACAATGAGCTTGGATATGTTGGGTGGACTTATGATAGCTTATTAGGTTTAAGCATGAATTAGACATTGGTAAATTTTCCATCAAACAGAGGGAAAGAAAATGAGGACTTATGTTCAATAGTCGTGCATCTTTAAACTGACCTAAAACAAATGATCTTTATTGAGATGTAAACTAGGCACCTGATGTCTCTTTTACCATGCAGCACACATCTCCCAAAATGAACAACAGACATTAATTTTTTTTTATTTTTTCATGTCTTTAATTGATATAATATTTAACCATCCAATTTTTATCTTTCTTTCTAGTCTCATGGCAACAGGTGTGTCTTGGACTCTCTAACACGTGTGATGCAAAAGCACATGGTCACTGCTGTTGAGCGATTGATGAATAATATGAAACCTCTTCCACACATACAAATCATTAATCGTACTAGTCTCTTAACAATGTGGGACTTAAGCCCACACTAACACTTTTCCTAACATCTTGGGCTAGAGTTGTGGACACATTATAAACGAGGACAATCACAAATGGGCTTAGGTCTAGCTCTGATACCATGTTGCAAGATGAAGACACAAATGAACCAGAGACAAGAATTTACATAGTTCGGAGTAACCTACTCCATGAAGGTATACCCTATCCAATCATGATCTTTGGGCTACCATGCCACACTATTTATAACATAGTATAAGATCTTGAAGATAACCATACAATTATTATGTTGATACATAACACATCATCAACTTGCCTTTGTATAGTTGAATGTGTAAAATAAGCATCCAAAATTGATGGAAAACGGATACAAATCGGTAAATTTCAGCATCTGATGTTTTAACTAGACCAATCATTTTAACCCAAGCCATCAATTACATTTCTAAACCATCAAATACTAGTTGAGCAATAATCAAAACAAGACAAACTTCTGTAGGAATATTTTAAAGGTCCGATTCTTCCACCCAAGCCCAGAGGTTAGTTTAATCCAAAACTTTAGACCTAATTCTGGATTGGTCTAGCCTAGCTAGGTAGGGCTATGCCATAAAGGTTACACCAGCCTTGGTTCTTGGAACAGACAATAATTCCATTTTTATGTTTAATTATGTAGAAATTTATAATTTCTAAGTATTGAATTTCTGTATTTGTTGAAATTTCAAGTTTTAGAATTTGAATGCTCAATATTTAAAGAAGAAAAGCCTCTTCAAACCACACCCTCTTGATTTGTCTTCTTCCCCATTTGAAGGTTGCAATTCCTTAGCTGAAGCTCTTTCACTGTCTACTCTCTTCCAGGATGGCAGCTGGCACTGCCATCTTCCCTCTTCAACTCAGACTCAGGAAGAGTCTGCACAATCACCAGTCTCTGCCTGTAATCGGCACCCCTAGTTGGGTTCTCACTTTTTGATGAACAACAATGTCAGCAGCTCTGGCCACCCTCCTTACAACGTTCACAGGTATCAATCCTCCTTTGAAATCCAATGATACCCATTTCTTATTGATCTTCTAGTCTTCTTTGATATTTATATGAACCAAAAAAAGTGACAAATAATCCTGTTCTGGCCTTTTTACTTCTATAAGATTTTAGTATATAACTGCTGATTTTGGGGGCAGTTTCATGATAATTGTCTTCATTTGTAATTTATATCATTTTGGGCCATGATTTGGGTCTATTGTTGTTGTTGCTGTTATTTTGTAGCAAACAGACATTGTTAGATGATTTTAATTCCAAAAAATGATGACCATCCCTTCCATACCTTCAACTTTCTAGATGTAGCGTTGGTTGAAACTGATTGTTGATGAAAACTGAACCAAAGTGGCAATGGGCACTTTGTATTGTTTCACAATTATCTAATTAGAATTATCATCATTTGCTACCTCGGTTTATGGAATCAACCTACTTTTCCCAAACTTGGACAAGTGAAATTGGACTAAGAAAATTGATTGTGGGATTAATTCACCACATGCCATGCCCGGCTAGATACATTTACATCTTGATCATTCCTCTATGTAATGTAGTTTTAAACACAATTTGATTGGTTGAGTGTTAGTTTCAAGCCATTATGTATATATTGACTTGTAAGCATTTTTGATAGTCATGAAATCATTTCAGATAATAAACAGAAGGCTGATGATAATCTCTTGTTGTGGCAGCCCCTTCTTAAGAAAGTAGCAACTGAGGTTATTGTGCACAATCAGACTGTTCCCTACAATGATGGCCAGTCTTCTTAGTCACAAACTCAATAGAATTGCTGCTGATTTTGCTGACTTCTCAGACATGATGCCCCATGGAGCATTCTTAGATGTTAGGATAAATTCAAAATGGGTCTTCTCACACTTTCAAAAGCAGGCAATGACTACAAGCAAGCGGGTCCAGGATCGAAGCAAGAAGAAGAGGATTCATGAGCTTGAAATAGCGACAGAAAAGTGGAAGATTGCTTCTAAGGTTCTGTTCATGATTGAGCTCTTGAAGAAAGAGCCTGAACAAATCATACGTTTGAGAGAATTGGAACGGTATCGTCAGCATATCAACCTGCGGAAGCCACACAAGGTTTCAGATTTTGTCCGCAAGTCCCCAAAACTGTTTGAGCTGTACAAGGACCAGAGGGGAGTGATATGGTGTGGACTTACAAGGCAGGGTGAGGATCTTTTGGACGAGGAGGAGCGGCTCAAGCAGGAGCACAGCCCACAACTGGCTCAGTATGTCACTAGGTTCTTGATGATGTCAGTTGATAAACGGTTGAAAATTGATAAGATTGCTCACTTTAGGCGTGATTTGGGTTTGCCTTATGATTTTCGCAATCAATGGGTGCATATGTTTCCGGATCTTTTCAAGGTTGTTAAAATTGACGATGTTGAATACTTGGAACTCATGTCTTGGAATCCAGAATGGGCAGTCACAGAGTTAGAGAAGAAGGTAGCTCCAGCCACAGAATCAGATCATCCTCCACCAGGATTTCTCTCCCTTCCTTTCCCATTGAAGTTTCCACCAAATTACAAGAAGCTCTTTAGATATGGTGGACAGATTGAACATTTTCAAAAGCGGTCTTATCTTTCTCCATATGCTGATGCACGTGATCTAGTACCAGGATCAAAGGAGTTTGATAAGCGGGCAATTGCTGTCATGCATGAATTGCTGAGTTTTACACTTGAGAAGAGGCTTGTGACAGACCATTTGACTCATTTTAGGCATGAATTTAAAATGCCTCAGAAACTAATGAGACTCCTCTTGAAGCATTTTGGCATCTTTTATGTATCTGAGAGAGGAAACAGGTTCAGTGTATATTTGACAGAAGCATACCAAGGATCTGAGCTGATTGAGAAATGTCCATTGGTCCTATGGAGGGAGAAGCTTCAGAGCCTGATTGGGTATAGAGGGCGCATAAAGAGACCCAGAATGTTTGATGAATTCTCAAATACGGAGGATGAGAATCTGTTTGATGATGAAAACAAGGTTGAAAATATGTTTGGTGAGTTCGAGGATGAAGGCAATATAGTTATGCTAGATGGTGCTTCTCCTACTGATGGTGATGAGATGGAGGTCGGAGAAGTATATGAAGCATACAATGATCATCCTAAGGTTAGAAACCTAACAAAATTCTGAGGAGATAAGTTCATTTTAGAGATCTGTGTTGTGTATGAGATTTGGGTGCAGCATGAGGTTGATTGCTTTCACCTTCTGTGTTCAATTGTCTTATCCTAGAACCATACCATGTTTCTTGTTGGGGCCTCCCAGATGCTAGCTGGCTCATGCGCAACATTGGCTTCCTCTCATGACTCGATTTCAATTTGTTGTTGCTGGGGGATGTTTTTGATGCTTCTCAGCAAATATTTTATTAATTTCTATGCCTCTATTTTATATTTTTTCTAATGAAAATTGAAGCTGATGCATTTTTGTTGTGATTCCATGATGTGAACTGTGAAATGTTGGTCTAAGTTACGTAGCTATGAAATTCATTGTTTTTTGTGCTCACTTTGAGTTGTTGTTACCAGGATCCTTTTTTCACTTGGACATTTGACTAGTGCGAATTAGAAAAATCCAACTGAAAACAAAATCAAATATCAAAATGCAGATCTAACCATTTCAATTCTAATGTTGATAACCTGCTCTTAATTGCAATACCATGATTGCAAGTTTCTCCTAATTTAAAATCTCTTTCCCCACCCTTGTGAGTGGACAAGGATATCTCTTGCTATGGTTGATTGCTGATTGATCTTTGTTGCGTGATTATTTTATTTTGCTTATTCAGGCTAACGCTTTTGGAAATACTTGTGGAAAAATGCACCGTCTTAAATGTTAATTATCAGTACAACTTCATCTGAACTAATGGCATGTCCCAAATGTGGCCCCTTCTGGCATTCAACAACGTTTGGAAAATTACATTTACCGGCACTTACATGTAAGAAAATGATTAATTATGAGGAGGATCAAAAGGTGCATCATGCCCCATTTATGTGCCACAAGATTCTTTGAAGCATCCTGCGTTGAAAGACGACTATTTGATTTACAATACAGAAGAATATCATTGGTGGAAGTTCCATGATCATTGGCGGAAGTTGGCAGAGAAGGCATGCTGGAGAATCTCTATAATCACCTTTTACAAGCTTCGAGTGTCTTTCAAGCTGTTACATGTATATGTTATGTGGGACTCTGTATATTTCTGTTTTGCTTTTTCTGATCTTCATGAATTATTCATTGCAGATGATAAATGGAAAACTAGTAATGGTCTGTTGTTCCCTTCTCAAGAAAGTGTCAAACCAATGGATTCATAGGTTTCATTTCCTGACATGCCTAGCAACTCTGCAATGGAACCTTCTTCCTCATCCTGGTCGACTCCAAATGAGAGACCATTGGAAGTGGAACAATCATATTTCTTGTGGTCAGAATTAATCAAGATGCTGCTTACTTGGAGGCCCCTATCATTTCCTTGGAAAGGATGGTGGTCACGGTTCTGCTGAAAGATTTAAGAGAAGCAGAACTTGTGGATGTGCACGTTGTAGAGCCTTTTTATGAGGGTTGCAGAAAAGGGCCGTTTAGGAAATGACAAAACTTTTGGATAACAAATTTTTAGTGTAAAAAATTTTAAAATGGAAAAAAATGATAAGATATAGGAAAGGTAATGATTAAAAATTAAAATAGATAAGCTAGTTGTATGAGTAGTTGTGCAAAAATAATTAAAAAGTAAGATAGTTGTACGTAAAGATGTGAAAAATAATCAAAAATAAGATAATTATGGAGATTGAAAAGTTTTAGTATGAAAAGTTTTTTGTGTTACCAAGTAAGCCCTTTATTTTAAAAATAAAGATTATGCTTTTGCCATCGGTATGATTGTTTTTTTTTATCGTGTTACTCACCTTGGATGATTAGATGCCTAATGAAGGTATAATTTAGGAGTGGGATAGCAAAGTCACTATTTCTATCCAATATTTGAGCCTTAGACTCCTTGTTTACGCTATTTTGTATACATAGGAGTACAGCTTATTGGGTTTAGGTGAGTTTGAGTTTAGAATCCAGGTTCGGGTCGGGTTCGAATCAAGTTGACATTGGTTCCGATCTTAATTTCGGGTTGAACTTAAGGTTACTTTCAAATGAATATAAATTAAAATCTACTTATAGAAACAACGAATTCTTTGAACATTATTGCATTCACATTAACTATTCTAAAATATATTTTTTTATTATGATAACTTGTTATTTATTCATAATTCACTTATGATATATTTATATGATTTATGATATCTTTGATTTTCATGAAAGTTAGTTTTATAATTAAAAGATAATGCTAAGTATAATGAATGTAATGAATTTACCATCGATAATCAAGATAAGAAAAATAAATGAGAATACATGAAATCATTATCCAAACAAATTTAATAAAATAAGACTTATATAATCTAAGAATAATAGTTAATTGGTATGTATGCAATTATTTTAAAGAGTTAGTATAATTGTAATTATTTATAAATTTTTTTTACTCATAATTATTTACAAATTAAATTGATGTAAATGCAATATATTCAACTTTTTATGGATAAATGTAGATGATATTTAGGTTTTAGAATAAATATTTTATAGTTTAATTAAGTTATGATTATATGGAAGAACTTTTATTATAATTATAATTAAAATATTTAATGTATAAATAAATATAAATTTTTTTAACAAACTAGGAAGTATATTGGGTTTGGACTGGATCAGGTTTTGGTAATAGGTTGATGTAAATCCGGTGTTGGTTTTGGGTTTTCCTTGATCGGATTGAAACTAGGTCTATTTTGTTTCAAAAATAAAATACGAACTTGGTTTTGAAACCGGGTTGGATCAGGCGTGTTCGAACAAACTTGATACCAAGTTGCATCCCTATGTCAACTACTTTGGCATCCAAGTAGTGACTCCATAATTATGATTTTAATGTTCTATATATGGGTAATGATTCAACATTTACCATAAGAGGAAACCTCCATGCTTAGCCTTTTTTTTTTTAACTTTAAAATATTTTTTATATCTAAATTATTTATCATGTTTATGTGTGTATTTGTGGGGGATTCAAAAACTATATGTATTGTAAACTTTTATATACTATATTTTTAAATTTTTTTGATGGTTATATAACTATATCTATGTTAGGGTAATGATTTAATATTGAGACATGATTCAATACAAACGGACAACACTATAATTAAGTGTGATCTGCTGCAAAAATAGGTCTCACGTGTGTTAAAATGTAATAATACCTTATATAATTATTTATCTATATAAAAAATATATTTTTGACAGTAATACGATTTTAAAGTTGATATTTACGTTAAATTATTTTATCATGTTGATTTTGTACTATTCTAAGATGCAGCTCATACACGTTTGATTTGGATAAAAATCGGTATACTATTAAAGTAAATAATTCTGAATACAATGGATGAGATAGACGTTAATTTCATGATCAAATGAGGCCCATTCGTAGCGAATTGCATGGTAATTATGATTCAGTCTGTTTGCACTTGATCAAAATCTTTTAATATTTACGTGTGTATGCTTACCCTTGATTTTTTATTTTTTTATTTTAAAATATTTATAAAAAAATTAAACCATTTATCATGTTTAAAGCGTCTTATTTTATCATGATACCATCAATATAGAAACTTGCATCTTAAGAAAATGAGCAGAGGAAGACATCTTGCTGGGAAGAAAACAGTCACAAGCAGCGGGGCTAGGGTTGGAGAAAATGAAAATCCCAGGTATTAACGCAGGGGTTGTGGGAAAATGAAAAATGTATGAGTAATAGTTGGCAAAGACTACGACTGATGGCGGTTAATCTAGGGTAGTGGGCGAAGCAGGAAACAGAAGTTGCAAAGGTGGAAAAATCAGGAGTTTAGATATTAGATATTATATGAGGGGATGAGTTGGCGATTCATGTGACATCCTTTATTTTTTTCACTTTGATGGTTGTTGGAAAATTTACTTTTTTTTTTTTAACTTGAAAATTGATATGCAGCAGCATATCATTTTATTATGTTAGTCTTACCTTTTTTTGATAAGACTCATGTATGCTAATCAGGGTATAAATTGGGTCGGGTTGACTTGAGTTAGGGTAAATACAACTTTAATCCACCTTATAAAATCTCAACCCAACCATACTTTCAACTCTATTTTTCACGCATTAGTCTAACTCTATTTTAACCTTATAGAAATCGGTTCGGGTTGGGTTAGAAATCGGTTTAATAAATATATAATATTTAAAAATACTTTGCTTAATTAAATATATTTTAAAATATAAATTTATATAAAAGAATAAAAATTAATCATTTCTATATGAATAATTTTCAATTTATGATTTAAACAATGATGTAAGTACTAAATAATATTTTTTCAAATCAATAATATCTAGTTAATTCTTATGTATTATATACTAATGTAAGGTTATTTATTAATAATTTATTATATTACACACTAATATATGAAATTAGGTTGGGTTGGGTTGAAAATCATCTAACCGAAACCAACCCACTTTTGAAATCAGGTTATAAAACATATTTTTTTCAAAATGCTTAACCTAATCCTATTATAAATTGGGTTGGATTAGTCGGGTTTAGGTTGAAACCAACTTTATTTACACCCCTAATGCTAACTCAATCAAATTTGAGCTGTTTCAATTGCAAAAGCATTCTTTAATTATTTTTTTCATATTTTCTTATATAATTATTCTACTTTTCAATTATTTCTATATTACCAATACCACGGGCATATCTATTTTAATATTATTCTCCTTCACATCATTACTCTTATAATTTCATATTATTTCTTTTATTTTAAAAGTTAATTTTACGCCAAAATTTTTTTATCTAAAAGTTTTATCATTTTCCAAATACACCCCTAACATAATAAGAGATCAAAAATAGTGGTTAAATGTTTGAATCATTTTTAATAATAAAATCACATAGATATAGTTCTAGTATTCGACAATTTTTTCTGGACAAATTTTGCCCTACTTTAAAAAAGAAATTTTTTTAAAAAAAAATTATATTTCAAAACTTAATTGTTAGCTTAAATGGTGGGACATAGAATGCAGTGAACAAATATATTTTTGTTAAAATATAATAATTAAATGCATATTAAAATTTTATAATAGATAACGTTTATAAATCAATCATAAGGAATGAAAATGGATTTTCTCTTGCATGGCATTAGAGCCAGTAAATTCATGCCATACATACTGTGTTGAAATTTTCATAAATAAAAATACGTTTTGCGGTTCACAATTTACGTTTCATGCATTGACGTATAACGCTCGAATTGAATTGAATTTTTAGATGTAATTTATGGTTTCTGGTTCAACGCTTGAATTTATTTTAGAGACGTTGGACTTTACGTTGGATTCTCATTATGCTTGGAAAACCCTTATTTTGAACGGTATAATCTAAGCCTATATATATGTGTGTGTCCAATTGCTTGGATAAAAACCGAATCTTGCTCACCAACATTCTTTTGCTCACTTGCATTGAAAAGATTCTTGTGGATTTCTTCTTTTAATTTTTCAATTTATTTCGAAGTCTGTTATTCTATCATCAAGTGTTTGAAGTCAATTATTCTATTATCAAGTGTTTGAAGTCAATTATTCTATTATCAAGTGTTTGAAATTTAAAAGGAATGTTATTTCTGTTCTAGAGTAGATTTAATTTTTGTATCCTGGGGACGAGTTGTTATAATCCTAAATAGCTATGAGAGTGCAAATTTTGTTTTGAGGAAAGTGACATTTGTAATACGCATAGAGTAGAAACCTATTTTCTTGTTTAAATTTTTTCCACCTTTCCTTAATTTTCAATATTTTTTAATTAAGTACCTGCCCCAACATACTGGGCATGCAAGGGGCACGGAATAGGAAAGAGAGCATTACGAATCCAATGCCATAAATGTAATGTGATAAATGCACTATAGTGTGCAATACATTTTTTTTAAATAGCACAATCCGTTGAATCATTTCAACTGGTTTTTACGGTCAAACTAGTAGTTCAACAGTTCAAGTGGTTCTTTAAATTCGAACTGGACCAGCGATCATTGAACTAGAACGACTGTTGATTTTCGGTTGAACAAGCCGGCCCCGTCTGGCTTTGATAACGTTGGTTTGCATGTAAAGTCATGAGCTCGTTTAATAAGTAGAACCAAAGGGACTATTACGGTATCTATTAAGTCAACTTTTCTATTAGCACTCATAGGGTGTGTTTGTAAGTGATAAAATTTTTAAATGAAAAGTTTTTGGTGTAAAAGTTGTTAAATTGATAGAAAATGATGTAATATGATAGAAATAATGATGAGGTATAAAAATAAGATTAAAATAGACAGGTTAATGATATGGACAGCTGTGTAAATTTTTTTTTAAAAAATAGAGTAGTTGTTCACAAAGATACGAAAAAATAATTTTAAAATAAAATAATTATTAAAAATAAAAAGTTTTAGCTTTACGTTTTCTACTCCTTAGACTCGGAGAATCTAAGGAATCTGCTCAAGTTGTAGATTCTTCTCTCCTTTTATGGTTATGGGTTGAAACTTACCCATCAAGCAAAGCTCACGTGGCTTTTCCATGTCTATAGATTCTGAAGTTACACTCCTTTCGATCTTCCTCCGTCACTTCATTTTCTCTTTTCTTCTCCCCTTTTCCACCACTTATCCTTTGTTAGTGCATCTCGTTTCAGGATTAATGCGAATCCCACATGTACAAGCAGCCATCCTCGTGTAGCCTGACGCAGCTACAGGACCCACACATCCAAAAGCAAGACAGCCAGTAATCAAGAAAGTTGTAAAGGGCATGTGGGTGCCTTTTACTTTGTCTTAGCAGTGGGCATATGGATTAGCATCATGCGCTTTTTTTCATCATGCTCATTAATAATCTCCTCTTTCGGCAATGCATCCTGATCTTCAAAGATGGAACGACAGAAATTGGCAAATTGGAAATGACAGCCATGCATGTCTGTGTCAAGCTGAAGAAATCATGCTCATTTACATTTGCTTGGCACTGATCTGCTACAACAGCACCTATTAATGAGTAAACTAAGAGTGCAAGAAGCGAGCAAGTGATAAGATGTGGCCTGGTGGGTGGGTGTGTGTGTTTCTTTTTCTTTTCATGTCACTCACTTTCAATGACCAGGCATCTGATCATGAGGAGGATAACGAGGCTACTATTTTTACCAAAATTTGAACCTTGGACCTCCCACTTACATTACTCTACACACCCACGACAACCACTTATGCATCTAAGCGGCGACAAATGTGGCCTGCTTTTTAAACGCTAAGCAAACCATGGACAAACTGCATATGTCAAGAATATCTCTAGGCATTTGCGTTGGATGGACCACTGCACCATATTCTATCCAAAATTTTCTGAGCTTCAGATTGTTGCCCGCTGTAACATCAGAACAGCTGTCAGAGAAATCTCGAATTCGTAATCTAGGCTGACAGGTGAGAGGAAGGCTAATGGAAACATTGCATGGCACTTGAACATTCAAGGACAATCCGCTCGTGTTTCACGCTACGGTTAACTACCATGAATAGTTAAATGATTCACCAATTGCAAAAGACAACGGAAAATAAAGAAAAAGAATAGAAAAGCAAAATATAAAATATGGTGAAAGGTAAAAGGCAACAGGGCAATACCTGATGCTGTACCAAACAACCACAAATCCCATATATCCCAAGATCCTCGAATCTGATTACTTCCCCAAAAAAAAAAAAAAAAAGTTATATGTCAAGATACTTGATGGGCATTCTACCATGAAAGAAAATGTTGAAATGGATGCATTGCGGTTGCAGCCAGATGAGCGTGGGCCATGCTGCTGCAAAACTGAAAATGCATTCTTGCGCGGGAATTTTCAAGCCAAAAGATTATGATGCCTCATATTTCTTTGAGACACTCTATAAAAGACAAAAAACAAAAGCAGCATACGAAAAGCATTGCAAGCTAGATTCAAGGTGGAAAGTTATCTGTTCGCTTGATCCATAGACTTTTAACTCCAAATATAAGGATAGGAACAAAATTGATGGTTGCTTCTGTTCTAATCAATATCGCATAATGCAGAATATGCAGAAAAGCAGCGCATGAAAAGCATTGCAAGTCACTTTCAAGGTGGAAACTTATCTGGTTTCTCCATACAGCTAAAACTCCAAATGTAGGAATAAGAACAAATTTGTTGGTTGCTTCTGTTCTAATCAATATCACATAACGCTCATCAACCTTGTTAGATAGGCCTACACTGTGCCATGGGTCAATGAGAAAATATTGCAGACTACACCCAATTCTTACGTGGGCGCATGCATGCACATGCACAAATGGGCAGTGCAAGCTGTGCACAAGGGCAATATGGAAGATGGATTTATGAATTTTGTATACATTATTCAATATGGAAGATGATAATGTTACTTACTTCTTATATAATTTATCAATGTTTTTGTTGGTCTTGAAAGTTATATTAACAAACTAGCATAACTATTATTAGTTTGAAATTTGAACGATATATATATTTTTTAATAATTTGTGTAATCTATTAACTCAATTTCCAACCCGACCTGCATTGATTTTTATAAGGTTAAAATAAGGTTAGGTTAACGTGTAAAAAATAGAATTGAAAGTATGATTAAGTTGAGATTTTACAAGTGAGTTATAATTGATATTACCCCAAGATGAGTCAACTCAACCCGGTTTACACTCCTATGGCCCAAATTATTAACATAAGTAGGCAAGTTATACCAACTATATAATCAACATGATTTAGTCACCGGACAAATTTGAGCCGTTGATTATTCATCTTTTAGCCATCAGTTTGATGGCCAATGCCAATCTAGAATTGGTTATTTGATGTAACATGTATTACCAAGTGGGACGTTGAATCTGGTTTGAAACGTAAACAGGTGTGATGTGGCCCGTGAGGGGTTCAACGCGAGCGTCATGTGATACTTGCACACGGACAAAGCACACAAAAAGATACGTTCATGTTTACGTATACAGATAATAGAAGTATCATGGAAGAAGGCTTGCTTAACTGATCCACTTATATGCTGACAGTGATGATGATGGGATTGCAGTGAGATGAGGATCATGTGCCTGATCGTAAGAACTCAAGGGGATTGAATGAGATGGAGAAATTAGATGAGAATGATGTGTATTAGAAATGAATTTTTTTTTTATTGAAAATTAAAAGTGAAAGAGCTTCTAGCAAAAGGTTTTGTTCGAAAAAATGTCAAATTTCATCTCATACATCTCTCATTCAAGGATCTTAGATTCTTTGGAATCTTAAATTCTAAATTGGCTAAAATTACAAATGGCTCTAGCTTTTATAAGGAATGTCGACATATAAATTGAAAAGATCCCCATGATCATTTGTTCACATTATATGTTTAGAGGATAATGATAATGGGAATGACTAAAAAATTAATGTATTAATTACCTACTATCCTACTTTTTTCATATTTACCCTTTTATTCTAATAATTTTATAAAATTTATTTTCCTTACAGTTACCCTATCGATTTTTACTTTATTTCCACTTTAGCTTTACTATATCCATTCCATTCCCCATTTCCGGTTCCCACTAAAATGTACTTCAACAGATGCTACCTCCATGCCGGAGCTAGACAGACATGACACCATGGATACTCCATTGAGTTATCTCTGAGTTTATCTAACCTTTGAAAGCCCTTTACTGTCAAATCATGAGTACCATATGGATAGACAGTACAATTCAATTAACAGCACGAGGTGAGCCAGCTTAAGCGTTATTCAATGCAAAACCCTTATTTGCCACTGCAAGTTATGAGACCCCTGGAGCTCTGGAAAGCCTAAACAAAGTTGCAGAGTGAGCTCTGTTTTGCCAAGTTTGCTTATGCATCCCTTTGTTCACCGAAAAGCTGGATAAAGGGGATCTAATGAGGAACAACTAGGAAGTAACCATAAAATAAAATGTATCTTTTATACGTGATCGCCTTTTCTTTTCCTGAGAGACTTTCCTTAACAGAAAAGCTCTCAAAAGCAGTCCCCTTCCAAGAAGATGGAAGCCCACCACCCTACATAGCTATAAAACACCAGCCAGGTATAGAAATCAATTCCCCCCCTCTCTCTTCTTCTTCATAGTGTCGAAACATATCAAGAAATGGTACCAGCAGTAAAAAAACTGCAATACCTCCATTCTCCATTTGTACTCATCATCGCATTGGCTGTGTGTGCCAATTGCATCGGTGTGAATTGGGGGAGGATGGCAACGCATCGCCTTCCAGATGACATGATTGTTCAGATGCTGAAAGACAACAGACTTAACAATGTGAAGTTGTTTGATGCTGATGAGGGCAGCATGACAGCCTTGAGTGGAACTGGCATTGAGGTGATGGTTGCTATACCAAATGATATGTTGCAAATGATGAGTGATGATCCTGAGGCGGCAATTGATTGGGTTAATGATAATGTCACAAGATATATCTTTCCTGGAGGAGTAAACATCAAGTACAGTAAATCATGTTCCTTACTTTCCTGTCCTTCGGTTTTTTTTTTTTTTTTTTTAAAATTTTTATACTTTTTCCTTTTACTTTTCCTTCGCTTGTTTCTATGGACCCAATCTTACTCTTTCACATAACAATCAAATGGAATCGTTTCTCTCTTTTTATTTGGACTCTTGATTTCTTCTAGCAGGAACCGTTTCAATTCCTTTATTTTGTTTCATTTTATTTCATGAATTGGCTTATATTAGGCTTTATGTTTCTTGTTTGGATAGAGTTGGCCCCTAGTCCTTTGAAATGGTTTGTCCCTTCTCCAGTTTTCTTAGGCTCCGTATAGCCAAGCGTTGAGATTTCACTGCTTAAGAAAAGCATTTTTTATTTCAAGAACTTTTTGAAAAAGTATTGTGGAAAAAAGTTATAAAGCGTTTAGCATTATTATTATTATTATTATTATTATTATTGATGAGAAGCATTTAACATTATTATATAAGAGGAATGACCCTATTAGCTTGGGCTAAGCAAATATCATGCTTAGTCTACCTCAAAAAACCCATTTATAACTATTTTTTTTTATTTTTTTCTTCATACACTTGTTTATCTAAATATATTTAACATATAAGTCAAGTTTTACCTTTTTTAGATATGTGTATGTGTTTATATTTTTTTAGATTTTTAAAGATAAGAATATTTTAAATACATCTAAAGATAAGAATATTTTAAATATATATATATACATAAATGTTTAAAAATCTCAAGAAAATATAAACATATCTAAAAAATATAAAACTTAGCTTATATGTTAAATACACTTATATAAGCAAGTGTATGGAGAAAAAAACAAAAAAAAATTATTATAAATGAATTTTTTAAGATAAACTAAGTGGGGCATTTGTTTAACCCAGACTAATAGGATCACTCCTCTGTAAGAAGTACTTTTAATGTTAACTATGTGTTTGGCTTAAAAACATTGAATTGCTTTTGAGGTATAAAATTACCAAATTAGATATGAAGAAATGATTATTAATTTAACTTACGTGATGGTAAGTCATCAACACAAAATTAAATATTTTCAAAATAATTACCGAGACCAATACAATGTACTACCCTTATTTCACTTAAATGATTGGAATAAATAATTACTATGGTAGTGCCCGTGGTATAGGACATGGGCACACAATATGCCAACCTAGGCAAGTCTTGCCAAGTGCACATGTTATTTGTATTTTCCTCTTATATAGGGGTTTTACAAATTTCCCCCTAGGGTAGGGGTGTTTACAAAAAAGTCCTGATCTTTTGAAGCCGGATGCATCCGGCCCAAAAACTTATTTTTAAAATTTTTTTTTCATGGGTAAATAAATCTAGGTGTATTAAATCTATAAACCAAGTTTTACCATTTTTGGATGTTTTTAAGTATTTTATTTTTATTTTTAAACACAGTGACATTTTCATAATTTTTGAATATTAGAAAATTACGAAAATGTCACTGTGTTTAAAAATCTAAAAAAAATACTTAAAAACATCCAAAAATGGTAAAACTTAATTTATAGATTTAATACACCTAGATTTACTTACCCAAGAAAAAAATTTTAAAAAATAAGTTTTGGGGCCGGATGCACGGCTTCCTCTGTGCATCCGGCTTAAAAGATCAGCAGGCTTTACAAAATTCCCTCCATGTTTTGAGGGGTGTGAAAGTGCTTGACTGTATTACTAGTTGTCACAATGTATAATACCAATAAAAAATAATTAAAATGAATATCTTAACTAAATAAATATATATTGAAAAATCATGCTCATATAAATAGATTATATCAGATTTGTTATTTATATAATTTTTATTTAAATGGAATAGATAAACGATATGCTTACTTATCATTTATGGCTGTACCATTGACAAAATTCATGCGCATATTGAAAGTTGTCTATTTCAGTTTTCGAGGGCATTTTTATCTTTTATATATAATTGGCAAGATGTGCTTATGTGATTCGCTTAAACATCAAAATTGTGCTTCCTCTCAACCAAAGAAAATTGTGATTGCTATTCTTGAACGCTGTGCTTTTAGCTAAACAACTATTTTATAGCATCAAACTGCTTTTCAAGAAAAAGAAAAAAAGAGTCGCGAAAACACAAGGCCTCACATAGCATTAATTTTGAACTGGAGTTTCTTCGAATATTTTCTTTTCAGCTTCTCATGGAACCCACAACTCGTGTAAGCTAAGAAATTTTAAAATGATTCCAGATGCATCACAACAAGATCAGCCCCAAAATTCTCATCACTTACTGAGGTCTCATTGAGTCCGGAAATTGGACAAGCCAATTTTAGGTTACATTACATAGTAGATATTCGATTTGACAGTAGAAACCTTATAACACCACGGCAATCAATTTTTAAGTCTGGCAAGCACGTACTCACAGAAATGACTCCCACCAGTCAGCTTCCAGTGATTCAGATCAAGAAGCTTGACTTTAACGAATATTTCCTAGACAACAGCAAATGATATTTATCTGTAGATGCTTTCGTGTTAAGATTAATTATCTAATGGAGGCCTCACCCTACTCACCTGCAGATTCAGTTAAGTAGTGAAGAAAAGTGATTTCTAGTTGTCATATGCAACCGGGTCCTTTATACCAAATGGGTATATGAGTTCCCCCAATCTGCCCTTTTCTACCCGGAGCCTCTCCAGCAAACAACTAATGTGAGACTCATGCCACTTAAGACATTCTCCATTCAATCCTCCAATGCCTTCACCACATGGACCTGCACATAGGGTACCTCCCAGGCCTGAACACTATAGCAGAACTTGGGACAAGTGCCCTCACCCCTTTTGTGCAACTTGCACAAACCACCTACACACTAGTCTCTCTAAGGCTGCTTTCATACCAGTATTATAGAAGTTTTGAGTCCTTATGCAGAGTCAGGTACATCATAGGAAAAATATATACTTGTATGGGTTCTCCAAATCACCCCTTTAAACCCCCAAGAGTTTCTTCGCAATAAACCTGACGTGGAACTTCTGCAGCTTGTGAAATTAGTCTCCATCATATTTATGTTCTTGACTGTTTGTGCTACTGCAACAATAAAAAAAAAACAGTTAGTAAATTACTGATTAAAGAGTTGAATCATCAACTTGCAGGTATGTAGCAGTTGGCAATGAGCCCTTTCTAAAGACCTACAACAGCACTTTTTTGAATGTCACTCTGCCAGCTCTGCAGAATATTCAGAAAGCCCTTAACAAGGCCAGGCTAGGACAACAGATAAAAGCCACCACCCCTTTCAATGCAGACATCTACAATTCTCCATCATCAAACCCAGTTCCATCAGCTGGTGATTTCCGAACAGATATTAGAGATCTTATGATCCAAATCCTCACATTTCTCTCAGAGAACGATGCACCATTCCTCGTCAATATCTACCCTTTCCTCAGTCTGTATGGCAATGACTTCTTTCCCATTGACTATGCCTTCTTTGATGGAACTGATATCCCCATCAAGGATGGGAATGTCATCTATAACAATGTATTTGATGCAAACCTTGACACCCTAATTTGGGCCATGAAGAAAGCTGGCTTCCCAGACATGCCCATCATTGTTGGGGAAATTGGTTGGCCTACAGATGGCGATAAACATGCAAACATTAAGAATGCCCAGAGATTCAACCAAGGATTGATTCATCACGTTTTGAGTGGTCAAGGAACTCCAATGAGAAGTGGGAAAATAAGTGTCTATCTTTTCAGTCTGATTGATGAAAATGCAAAGACAATTGACCCTGGAAGCTTTGAACGACACTGGGGGCTCTTTGAGTTTGATGGAAAACCTAAATATGAATTAGATTTATCCGGTAAGGAAGAAAAAAGCTCTCTAAAAGCTGCTGAGGGTGTAGAATACCTACCTAGAAGGTGGTGCATTCTGAGCCCAGACGCAACTGATCTCACGAAGTTACCAGATAGTATTAATTACGCATGCACATTCTCTGATTGCACTGCTTTGGGTTTTGGCTCTTCTTGTAACAACCTGGATATTTATGGGAATGCCTCTTATGCCTTCAATATGTATTACCAAGTCGGAAGCCAGCAGACAGGAGATTGTGTCTTCTCAGAATTGGCAACGGAGACTGATAAGGATCCATCAGTAGGAACCTGCCGATTTCCAGTGATGGTTGCATATAGTTCCTCAGCCACATTGAATAGACTTCTGAAGAATCTTCTGGTCACAATTAGTGCACTTGTGGTGTCTTTGTTCTTAAATGAATAACAAAGAGGTTTTGGAACTTTTCTGCTGACAGCAGCGTAGTATCTAAAATATGGGAAGATATTATGTTCCAACCAGCATGGAGTCATTCGGTTTAAATAATGCCAATGAAAATATACACAATTTTAACAATGGACATATTTTCTGATTTTCCTTTTCTTTATTTCAAGGAAGAAGTTACAAAGAAATCCAATAACAAACATGCCAATGAAAAATACACAAGTTTGACAATGGACAAATTTTCTGATTTTCCTTTTTCTTTATTTCAAGGAAGAATTTCCCAAGAAATCCAATAACAAACATCTTATCCAAGATAAATTATAAGGGCCTAAAAGTTATCTCATATTATATGGCCCCAGATTGGACTTCATCTTCTGCTGTTTGCTCTTTATATTAACATCAAGAAATGATCAGGGAAAATACATTTCACTAAACACATCTGGTGAAACAGATTTAAAGGTTTCAATTCAGAGCATAATGACGGGTGTCAGTGTTACCTCCAAAGTTGCTTCATTGAACTTATGTATAATCTATGTGTTATATATTTGTTTCATGGAGTCCAGTAAATTTTTCAAAACTGGCAAAAATCTAGCCAAGTTGGGGAAAGTCTCTTAATTGTTTTAACCTAATTTTGTAAGATTTGATGAATCAAAATATCTTTCAGGCTGACAGCTCTATATTAAAATATAGATTCGGGTTTATTAGAAATTTTAAATTTTTTCTATTTTGCTTATAACGTTCCAATACAAAAAAACATGATCTAAGATAAAAGTGATAATATCCTTTACAGAACCACCAATATCTCCTTAAATATTGATAAAGTGAACATTGATTAGGGAAATAATTTTACACTGAAAAATGAAGATTTAGAAGGAATAGTGAACAAGCTACATCCAACAACAGTATTGAATGGGTTAATCAACAGTTGGGTAACACTCACTGAAAAGTTAAAGACATCTTACTCATTTGTGTAAAGTTGCCACCAGCAGGGCACTTGGAGCTTGTGGATGCACATGAAACTGGTATTCCTCTATTTACCAATTAAGGAAAGATACACATAATTATTAATTGTTTCCAATAAGACATTTTTGTTAAATATTAACATATTTTTCTTTTGAACCTTTCCTAAACCTTGGCAACGTTAGGGTGAACATCTACAAACATCTGTTCAGAACTAGAGAGGATTGTGCTCAATGCCGACATTGACTGTGCTAAGCCTTCATCCTTCAGCCAGTTGTAGATCAAGAATCTCAATGTGACTCTCTCCATAGTATAAGATATGAAAGCAGAAAAAGTCAATAATGATTTGAGGGGGTACAAAAGATCATTTACTAAAAAATTGATTTTCCGCTCAATGACAGATTGACACCCCTTGATTGATCTAAAACCTTGGGAGCACTTTTGATCATTTTGTAACATTCGTCCTCATTCAAACCAGCTTTCGCAAGGCAATCAAACCTCTCCTGAAGTTCATCACCTTTTCCTTGGAATACTTTTAATGTTTTATTCATCTCATCTGAGTTTTGAATGAAAACCAAATTCAACAAAAATATGGTCCGCTCCTTCAAAAACCTTTCACCCTCTCCAGACACTGGCAAAGGTGTCACACTTTCAATCCCGCAACCCATTTCGTTATCTGATTAGGATCTTCCTTTATCATTTCAGACAGTGGCCTCTTCCCAATGTTCAGTTTCAATAGCACAGATCTGGGAAGCTTCAGGTAACATGAGGTGAGAATCTGTATATGCACCATTTTCCCTATTTCTTCAGCATTCATTCAAGAATCAATTAAAAATAACAAGCTACTCCTTAAATTAGCAACGGAACTATCATACTTAATTTAAGGCAACTTTGGAAACAAGCTCATGATCTCTCATCCATTTTGGTCTACAATTTCAGGGAAAGAGCAATCACTAAATATTTCTTCACTGAATATTCCAGGAAATTTTCAGGATTTGTAACAAACAGCTTCTTTAATTCTTCCTGACTGCAACCCATATCCAAAAAGAAATGGAGTTTGAGGATTTTGCTCCAATTGACCCATTTCAGACAAACAAGCACGAACCCAGTCACCTTCAAGTCCAAAACCTTCAAAATCATCCAATGCCTCAACAAGATCCTCATTGATGCCCCCTTTCAAAAGGGATGGACAACAAGCAACAAACCGGACATATTCTCTATCCAGACGCAGTCCTTCATAAGCTTTCAGTTTTACACTCAAAAAATTCCATCTCTCCCTTATACAGCTTACCGATCTAATTCCGACGAATTCCATAATTAATTACATGGCACACTGAAATTCTCAGGAGAATGGCTCAAATACGTTGATGGGATGGTAAAGAAAGAACGGAGACAGAGAGACCTTTGTCTTTAAGATCGTCAGCGCATTACCAAGAAGCTTAGGGAGGAAGTTCCGCTAGTTCTTGAACATTCTCAGCGTCTATAAATTGGTAGCCCCTGGCGCAGCGGAGGAAATCCAACAAAGCGTCTTGTGCTTTGGCTATCCTAGCTGGGCTGATCTTAGTAGTGATCTGAGAAGCAGCATCAGGTCCGGCTTCTGAGTCTGAGGCCGGAGAATTTGCAGTGTAAAGTGCTTTTCTAGGGCAAGCAAGTAGAAAATCTTAGTATCAAAAAAAAAAAAAAAAAAAAGTAGAATATCTTAATATATCCAGCTCTTCTCCATGGCTTGATGATCTCATATGTTTTTCTGCGAAAACTGAAGCAACCCAGTTGAGGATGGATTCTGCATTCCGTTTCTGGAAGTGAGTCAAGGCAATTTACAAGAGATTGGAGGCGACATATGAGGTGAGAAAGGGGGAAAAAGGAGGTATCTTACTACGCAGAAGGATCATGGCAATTTACAAGAGATTGGAGATGACAGATGAGCAGAGACGGGGGGAAAAGGTGATATCTTACTACGCAGCAGAACTTCTCTCACCTTGGATTAGGCAGGATTTACGGGACTCCGATATTCCACCGGCGAGGCTCCAGAGATTTGGGCGCTTAATAAATCTTCCACTTTTGCAATAGGATGATTTTTCTCTTGCCAGCACCACTTCCGAGCACGGCACGGACTAGCTGACTTTGCAGCATCGGAGCCTGCAAAGGGGACAGGGGAAGTGGCAATATAGCGTGCAGGGTACGAGAGGAGCTCGGGACGAAGAAACCGGGGCCCGGATGATATTCTGACGAGTGCACTTAAGCTTTTAGCCTTTTACGCACTCACGTACAAATATCTTTTTTTTTTTAACCGTTGATATAAATTTCTAGAGATTTATAAATATTTTTAAAACTTTTTAAAATCAGTAACATTTTAATAATTATACCCAAGTGCATTTAATCGTGTTCCAAGAAGCCGGAATATATTTTGTTGAAACCAAAACCTTTTATGCATCTCAAGTGTGTCTAGGGAGTAACAAAACTTTTAATAAAAAAAATTTTATGTAAAAATTTCTAAATTAGTAAAAAATAATATAATATGATAAAATAATAATAATAAGTAAAGAGAATAAAATTAAAATAGACGGATTAGTTATATGGTTGGTTGTGCAAAAATGATTAAAAAGTAATGTAATTTTATTCTTTTTAATTCTCATTCATACTTACATCATATCATATCATTTTTTATTATTTTTAAACTTTTACATTAAAAAATTTTCATTTAAAAATTTTATGGCTTACTAAATACACCTACAATGAAAATATAATAATATGTATTGGGTTGGAATATAAATAATTGTATTAAAATTTTAAAAATTGCCTCGAAAATTGAAAAAAGCTGACTTGTTTTTTGAGGAGGAAAAAGCTGACTTGACGACGTAGGCACACATTACATTCAAAATCTTAGATACTTTGAAATTGTAACAATGACTGGCCTTGAGAAGATTTGTTGAAATTATTCATGAAATCCATCCCTACTACTTGTCGAAGTGGAATATGAGACTCGTCATTTTTTAGATTTTCTTTGTTTTATCTTTTTTTTAGGGATTCAAGTAATTAATATAATGCGAATCCATCGACACAACTTTGTTTTGATAATTATACAGGGACCCATCCAGTGCGCCCAGCTGAAACTTCAGCGGGACCCGGGTGCACTACCCTATTTTTCAAAAAATTTGAAATTTTTTATATATAGTTTTTATGTTTTCCAATTTTTAGGTATTTTATTTACAATTTTAAAAATAAAAAAAAATGAGAAATGTTTAATTTTTTATTTTTAAAATTCTAAATAAAATATTTAGAAGCATAAAAGAATTTTTTAAAAAAACTGCATATCTTTAAAAGTTATTTTTGGGCCCATATATAAAATCGAGCAGCGCACCGGGTACACGGATCTTTACCCATTAGACATCAGTTATGTTTGTTCAAGCCCAGTAAACACGGACTTCGACAAACATTTTTTAAGCTGTAATTAGTTTTAAAATTTTTTAAGAATGTGTTCGGAAAGTGATAAAGTTTTAAATTAAAAGTCTTTTTGGTAAAATTTTTTGAAATGAGAATAAATAATGTAATATGATGAGGGTAATTATGACGAATATAGAAAATAAAATTAAAATGGATAGCTTGATTATACGAATAATTGTGTAGAAATGATTAAATAGTAGGGTAATTGTATAAGAAGATATAAAAAATAATTAAAACTAAGATAGGTGTTTGAGAAGAGAACAACTTTTGTTGAAAAGTTTTTGAAATGAGAGAAAATGATGTGAGGTAATAGGGATACTGATGATGAATAAAAATAATAAATTTAAAATTGATAAGTTAATTGTATAAGTAATTGTGTAAAAATGATAAAAAAAAAATGAAAGTTTATACAGAAACATGTGAAGAAATAATTAAAAAATATATGATAACTATAGAAAGCAAAAAACTTTAAATTAAAAAGTTTTAGATGAAAAGTTTTACCTTTTAACAAAGATTCGGTCATGTTTAGAAAATAATAAAATTTTTAGATGAAAAGTTTTTGGTATAAAAGTTATTAAATTGAAAAAATGAGGTAATATGGTAAAAGTAATAATGAGAGTAAAGAGAATAAAGTTAAAATAGATTAATTAGTTATAAAAATAGTCATGTAAAAATGATTGAAAAACAAGATAGTTGTATTGAATGATGTGAAAAATGATTAAAAAATATGATAATTACGGAGACCAAAAAGTTTAAGATTAACATCTTTTACTAGTTGCCAAATACTACAGAAGAGTAAAAAAATTTTAAATTGAAAATTTTTTCATATACAACAAACATACCGTAAAGTAAGAATAGCTGATTGTTGAATTCACAAAAATATATCTTCATATCAAAATATCATAACTGGTGAAAAGAAGTTTCTACAGTATCATGACAAATGAATTTGAGTGAGATGTGAAAGAAAATAGATTTCTTGTTTTCAAAATAAATTTTTAATTTTTAATATATTTCTCCATACAACATTTTATATTTACCGTACTACTTCATTCCATTTCTCCACCCCATTGCATGCAGCCAAACAGCACGGTAGTACTTTTTCTATAGTTTTCATTGGCCCTCCTGATCAACGACCGCATTTCACCCTGCAGTTTTCCCAGGCGCTTGATTGATCCTCTGTCTAACAGTTGGACTGCCGAAGTCCTAAAACCCTACCTCCTAGGGTTCTTGCTCCTGACAGCTGAAAGCTCTAATCACGGTTTCTGACGGGTGACGAACTGAAAGCAGAAAACTATCAGCAGATTTCTTATAAAAATTAGTCTTTTCCGATAAAAGAGAGAGAGGTGAAGGAATCCAAAAAGCGCTGTGGTAAGATCTCAAACCAAGCTACTGATTTTGATCTCGTTTTCTTTCAATTGGGACGTCTTGGGCTTTTCCGTCGTCCGCTGGAGCGTTCGATATCGAAAACAAGATCTTGGCTTTGTTGCTTTCTCCATTCAGCTCTTTTCTGTACGGAAAGAGGAAAAAAAAACCAATGGAAGAGAAGAAAACTGAAGTAAGAAAGCAAATATCAACAGTAGAAGTTTCGGTGGCTGTATTCCTTGCATTCTACTTTTTAATTCTCGTGATTCTACTCGTTTCAGAGCCAGAAAACGAATCCAAATAGTCAAATTTACCTGGGCTAAAAATCTGCTTCCAGCTTCTCATAATGTTAAATCGCCAACTTTGTAAAGATGTCTGTTGCTTCTGCAGAGTGCTTTCCGAAAGCTGTTCTTGGACTGCTGCAGTTGTTCCTGAGAAATCCTTGACTCTGCAAAAATACCCATTTTCCATCTTTCAAGGGAATCGGTTTCTTCACAATACGAGAACCTGCTATGCTAGAAAATGTTCACGTGTGGAAACGAGTGTTTCCTCAAATGCCAACACTGCAACGCGAATCCGTCGCCGTGTACGAACAGAGGCCCAGGAGGCTCTATTTGACTATCTTCACTGCACTAGAAGTTTGCAGTTCATGGATGCAGATCACATGAGCAAAAACTCTCCTGGTTTCCTTCAGAATCTCCTTTCGAAGGTTGAGAGTGAGCAAGGAATTGGACACTCCCTCCGCAGGTTATTTCGTTACCACCCAGTTAACGAATTTGAACCGTTCTTTGAGAGCCTGGGTTTAAAACCGTCCGAGATTTCCACTCTACTTCCTCGTGATCTCATGTTCCTCAGTGATGATGGTCTTATGCTAGAGAACTTTCATGTCCTGTGTAACTATGGAATTCCACGCAGTAAGATTGGCAAGATCTTTAAGGAAGGAAGGGAGTTATTCAGATATGATGTCGGAGTCTTGAGCTCAAAGCTTAAGGCTTATGAAGATTTGGGCCTACATAAGCTATTTGTTGTCAAGCTGGTTGCTTGCTGCCCATTGTTTTTTATTGGTGAGGTTAACAAAGACCTTATTCAAGTTCTCGAGGAATTGAAGCGTATGGGAATTGAAAGTAACTGGCTTAAGGCGAACTTGTCTGATAAAAAAACGTATCACTGGAATAGAATGCTTGAAATGTTGGGTTTTCTCAACGAAATGGGTTGCAGCAAGGAGGACCTTGGGAGGTTTATCCAAAAGAATCCTGGTTTTCTTCTTGATGATTCTGGAAGGAAGATTTATGTGCGTACTGCAATGCTACTGAAATTGGGTCTTGCAATGAATGATATTCTGGACTTGCTCTTACGGTACCCTCGAATTCTGGCTGGGAAATATGCAAAGAATCTGTGGGCGGCTGTCCATTTTTTGTCTGCACTAGGGATGGAGACCAATGAGATTGCAAAGGTTGTTCATACTTACCCGTATATTTTGGGCTCACGTTCTCTTAAATCACCTAAAAGTGTATTGCCAAAGTTAAGTGTCGGGAGAGAGAGAATGTGTGATATGATTAAGGAGGACCCACATCTGCTTATCAAAATTGCTTCTCGGTCAGGTACAGGTGTTTTAGAAATCAATGGCGAGGATACATCATACCTTCAAGAGAAGACCACTTTCTTGTTGAAGTTGGGATATGTTGAGAATTCAGATGAAATGACCAAGGCACTAAGGCAGTTCCGAGGAAGAGGAGATCAGCTACAGGATAGGTTTGACTGTCTGGTGAATGCTGGGTTAGACTGTCATGATGTTTCTGACATGATCAGGTTAGCTCCTGCAGTGTTGAACCAGAGGAAGGATCTAATAGAGAAGAAAATTGATCATCTTGTGAATCAATTAGGCTATCCATTGCAATCTCTTGTTGTCTTTCCAACATATTTATGCTATAATATGCAGAGGATAAAACTTAGGTTTTCAATGTACAATTGGTTAGTAGAGAAGGGAGTAGTGAAGCCAATGTTGGCAGTTAGTACTATCCTTGCTTGTTCTGAGGCTCGTTTTTTAGAGGCACATGTAAAACTCCACCCAGGAGGTCCAGAAATTTGGGTAACATTAAAACATAATCATCTTCTACCTGAATAACTTACATGCTGTCTATTTTTTTTCCTTGGGCCTTTTTTCCAAGTAATTATATTGCTTTGATGTTTCACGTGCTTGATTCCTCTTTGTTGCATTCTTTGGAAATGGTTCTGTAGGCTCACGATGTCTTTAGCATTAATCAGTTGAGTAGAAGTTTGTCAATCTGACTATGCTAAAGTGAAAATAAGCTAATTTCACCGTGCAAACCATCACAACTTATACATGCTTGCTGATTCATTCACCTTGAGTTTTCTTAGACAGAATGATACGGTCAAAGAATCCCATCACTTAAAGCTTTGTACTGCACCAGATGGATTTTTTATTGCGACGTCTATTGGCTTCCCAGTTGCATTGTACTTTGGTAAATTTGATTTTTTATATACAACCTGTTAGGTAGAATGGAGCATTTAAGTTATGCATCTCATGGACATGACGCTGTTCAGAGGAGCAAGTCGTCTCCTCTTAACAATAGGAATTTTGTTACATCTCATGGACATGAATGAGCAGGTCAAGTTTCACTCCAGTTCGAATCAGTAAGTCCTTTGTTTTAACACATTCCAGATTTAAAATGGGATGTATCTAGGCGGATGAGATCCCTCTTGTACTCAGATGAGCTCCAGCAAATAATAGGCTTTACCAATTGAGAACAGCTCTTCCATGTCGAGAATCACAAAAAGGATGTTGATGCTCTTTTACTTTAGATACCAGTGATGTTTGCACGTTGAGTTTTGATCAGTTTCTGGGGTTGAGATCAGAAACTTGAGACCAACCCATTGTTCAGTATTTTTGCAAATGATTCAGATGCCTTGCTGATATTATGATGGTAGGTAATACGACAATTTGTTGCATAAAGCATCGTGTGAATGGGAGAATGCTTACTTCCATAACAACTCCTTTCGTTCCCTCCATTGTTAAAGTTATCACAACGTTTGCTGTTTTCAAGCACTGCTTCAAATCTCTCTCTAGCACTAGCTCTCTTTCTCTATATATATAGCTGATGTACTCAAAAATTGAATGTGGATGAAGTGTTCTCCCTATCTGGCCTGCAGGTGCCGCCTGGGCTAATGCCCTAAAAACTTTATTATTATTTGTTTAAAACAAAGTCAAAATCATAAAGATGTAAGTCTTGGCCAGCTAATTTTCTTCTTCTATCATGAAATAAAATGTCCTGAATATCCACCGGAACTTGAAAAGTCTGTGATACGCTATGGACCAACAAAAGGCAAATTTCACTAAGCAATCCGCTGCTCGATTACCTTTTCTTAGTCTGTAGATATAATGAATTTTGATATATCAATCTCTGCCAATTAAGGCTTTACATTCACTTTTGAACCACCAACTGTAATTAATTCTAATTATTATTTATCAAATTCCCAAATCTTATGCAAGAAAATTCTATTAAGTAAAAACCGACATTATGTGATCACAGAGTACTTCTCCAGTCATTGCAAAACCTGGGTTTTGTTTTGATGCATCATTTGTATTAAGACATAATCAACCTTCTGAAGGAGCTTTTCAATGCACATGAAGCTCCTATTTTTTGTTGTGTGGTGTTAAGAAATACATAATTTATTTGCAAGAAAAATTTCTTGTGCTCCATAAATAATTCAAAAATATTTTGATATAATCCATTCCTCCCCCCTCAAAGACTCGTTTGCTACACCACTTCCGTAACAACCATGATATTTTAGCAAACAAAATCAGCCAAGGGGCATTAGACGCAATAACAAAAATTTTTAGAGTACCTTCTACTTGTTCTTTTGAATCTTGTTCCCTGCAAAGATGTTTGGTTATTCGAAGCTTATGAGAAATCTTCTCCATTGCTGAGAATAACCCGTTCTCCCTCTTCTGGTCCCTTTATCCCAAGCACAGGAACACTGATATGAGCCCTGATGACTAAAAGAATTCCTGATGTTTATTATGTTCATTTTGAGCTTTTCATAACAATGATATCGGAGCTTAACAATGCACCTAAGAGGTCATGATTTCTACTCTCGAAAAGGGCGACCTAGAGGCCGGAATAAAATTAAAAATGGCCAGTCACACTCTTATGTTCCCATGTTGAACATGAGTCTATGCAGAAGATACATTGCATTGCGACTGCTTGTTATGAATTTGCATCAGCTCAAGCCAAGAGATTTATTTATCTTCCCATGACATATTGGCATCTAGAAATGAAATATTAGTCACGTGCTAAACTTTTCATCCTCGTGGAGTGCATGGGCTGTGAATCTGTAATTGTAGATTCGAAATCGTAGCTTAAGCTCCGTAAGCTTATTATAAAATCTCACAAAGTTCTCATGATCAATCGTAAAGTGGGTTATTTTTAGAATCCTGTTTTTCTTTTTCTTTTTATGTTGGTCCGGTGGGGGTGGGGGGGTTGGGCTGTGGGGGGCGCAAAAATAACCCTGATGGACATTCTAGTTTCTAACCAAGCCGGTAATAAAAGGATGCAATCCAGAGAGGCATGAAAGTCATCCGAATGGATGGTTAGATGATCGGAGGAATACAAACTTGGTTCCTCACAGAGCTCATGTTGGGGTTGTGGGCCAAGATTTGTTGCTGAGAAGATATTTGTTGCTTTTACTGCGAGTGTGGCTTATGCTCTAAGAAATGTCTTACTTTTACAGGGCTCACTGTTTAAGGACCATCAATCATCTTCATGGCTGAAGTACCAGGTAGAACAATCATCATGCAATAGAACAAGATCCCAGCTTTGTTTTAGTACTAACATTCTTTAAGTAAACTGAAATCAGATATCATTCTGCCCTTGCTGTCGTAGGCAGAAACATTTCTAATGAGTTTTTAACCACCTTTTTTACCAATACTAAAACCGATCAATCCATCCTCGTTTTCCAACCAACTGCATCCTCGATTCTTCCAAATTCCCTTCTCTTTCATCACCTTCCTGACATTCTCTACCCGTTTCCACTTCTTCTCAGCTGCATAAATATTTGAAAGAAGCACAAAACCTGCAGGTTTTTGCATCTTCAACTGCAGTATCTCCTCCGCTAATTCGTTTGCCAAATCAGTTCTACCATGTATTCTACACCCATTTAAGAAAGCCCCCACAGCAGAATCATTGGCTTCTACTGGCATCTTCTTAACAAGAGCAAAAGCTTCAATGAGATTTCCTGCGCGGCATAGGAGATCAACCATGCACGCATAATGCTCTTTGCTGAACTCAACCCCCTGAACCTCTTTTATGGACTCGAACATTTCTAGACCTTTATCCAACAGCCCACCATGGCTGCAAGCAGAAAGAAAGTTGGTAAAAGTGACTTCATTTACCTGCACTCCTTCCTCTTTCATTCTATCAAACAGTTGGATTGAATCGTGTATCCGTCCATGCCTACCATAGCAACCAATCATGGCGTTCCATGTTGCTGTGTTCTTGGTGTCAGCCTGGTGGAATATGCTTTTAGCGTCCTCAATGCTTCCACACTTTGAATACATGTCAATAAGAGCCGTTGCTATAAAGCTGTTGTGCTCAAGGCCTTTGTGGTAGATCAGGCCATGAACCTCTTTCCCTCTCCACAATGACCCTAGCAATCCACATGCCGGGAGCAAGCCAGCTACAGTCACTGAATTGGGTTCAACTCCAGTTGCCAACATCTCTCTGAACAATTTCAGTGCTTTGTCACCTTGTTGTGTTTGGTTAAAAGATGCAATCATCGCATTCCAGGTTACTAAATCAGGTTCCAATCCCCCACTTTTCATCTCCGTGAGCAGCTCAAAAGCTTTGTCAGAGCCCCCGTTTTGAATGAAACCAGAAATCATAGCATTCCAAGTAAATTCATTTGGTTCTGGCCCTTCTATTTTCATCTTCTCAAAAAGGATCAACGACTCCTCAAGCCGTCCCCTCTGCAAGTAACCAGATATCATGCACGTACATGAAACGACATCCCTCTGGGGCATTCTCTCGAACATGTGGCGAGCGGTCTCCATGTCGCCACATTTGCAGTACATATCAATGACAGAATTTGCTACGGAAATATCAAATTCAACTCTTCTTATTATGTTCCCATGGACCTCCCTCCCTCTCTTGATCTCCATCAAACCGACACAAGCTTTCAAAACACACGCATATGTATACTTGTTTGGAAAAGCACCAGTTCGCAGCATCCGTGCAAAGTAGCAGATTGCATTTTCACAATCTCCCCGGAAGGCCGAAGCAGAAATCATCCAGTTCCATGCGAATACCGTCGGTTTTTGCATCCTCTCAAAGACCAGCTTAGAGGATGTAACATCGCCACAGCATGCATACAATCCTACGAGCTTGGCATTCAAAGAAACGGCAACCAAGCCTAATCCTGCCGTGAATAATCGGGCGTGTACCTGCTTGCCCGGCCGCAAGGCCCGCGACCTCATGCAACACTGCAGCAGGAATCCCAACGGAACTAATTGATGCATGATGCCCTGGCCGCTGCAACGGCTTGGACGTCACCAAGAAGCGGTTAAACGCATACGCTCTCAATTCGATAATTTCAATACGCAAGAGCAATCCGACAGATTTTTGACCGATGGCTTTTTTTTGGGCTACCGGGATAACATGGTTCGATTTGTCAGGAACTTGGCAAAAAATAATAGAATAAAGAAGGCCTCTTGTAGAAGAAAAGCTTTTTCACTACATCTAAACTACTCATAAGCAAGAAGGCATGTGTTTTCTGAAGCTCAGTACATGAAATCTCCTACATCAAAATTTCTGTGGCGCTGCTGCCTGCTTCCCAGCACAAACGAAACATTCCAATGCCTGTGGCTCCACCATGTCAAATCCCTGCAGTGAAGACCCAAGATCAAGCACAGCCCCATTACCATGCATGGAAATCTTACTTGTGTATGAGAAAATGGTACAGGTGCGGCCTATCTTTTTCGTGATCCGGCCAGTTATTACCCAGTGGCAGGTATCTCCACAACTACATGCGCATCTTCTAGAGTGAGCAGCATCAACTGTGCCCACACACCTGCTAAGCAGATCTACGAATTTCTTATAGGGGTTCGATTTTAGGTGTGCCAGGTCTGTGTACAGCTGGGATCCACCAGATAATGGCTATATTCCCAAAGAGCATGGGGCAGAGATAGGGACTCAGACTAAGGATCCATCCTAACCTGAAAAAGGATTCATCTTCAGTCATTACTTTGATCCATAGTATGGGTATCCACCGACTGCAGGAGGTGCTCCACCAGGAAGGACAGCAGCTCCAGCAGGCAATCCGACTGCATCTTTCTTTGCTGGTGCCTGGACATATGAAACCTGGGCTTGCTGCTGGTACTGAGAAGCAATGTCAGTGTAAGGAGCAGGATATGCTGCTAAAGCTTGAGGATAGGTGGAGTAACTACTGAGGGGTGCCTTTGCAGGCTGGGAATATCCAGTAGAAACAGGTATAGCAATTGGAACCATTGCCGGTGGCAGCTGTGGCTGCCCCACTTTGGCTTTATGGGAATCAGCTAGCTTCACAGTGATATTTCGACCCTATAATCAAATGCAGTAATCAGTTTTCACTAATTTTGGTGATCAAAAATCATCTTTGCTGCATTAGAAGAGAACAAAAAAAACCAAGGGAAACGTGAATACGAGTACCTCACTCCTTCAGCAAAGATTAATTGTTCGAAATATATCAATCGTATTAATGAATGAGCAATTGATGACAGCTGCAAGGCAGCCAGTAATTGCCAAATGAAAAGGGCTAGCTCAATTAACATGACACAGCACCTTATATTTGAATATATGATCAAATCATGAATAACAAACAGTGCAAATTTTAGACCTGTCCAACGGGTGCTGGTTACCAAATTCATAGGTTGTAATTCTTAACACCAATTTGGGAACATTTTTTGCCATAAAAGATGACATCCAGACACATTTATGTTTTTCCAGCATGCAACAGAGAAAAACTAATTCAAAAGGAAGATTTTCGCTGTGAGGGAGAAAAGAAAAGGAAAAGAGAAAAGGCCTATGTTATATGCTACTCACACCAAGTATTTTGTTTGGATCATCCAAGGCTTTCTTTGCCGCCTCCAGTGTCTTGTATGTGACAAAGCCAAAGCCACTGCAAAAAAATATGAGAATAAAGGATATATTCAATCAAATAAGAAAAAGTACATAGCATACAGGAAATGGCTATCTGCTGATTCTGTACCGTGATTTGTTTGTTTCCTTATCATATGCAACAGAACCTTCTTCTATCTCACCATGCCTGCCAAAGAAATTTAGCAAAGTCCCACTTGAGATATCAGGCGAGAGGCCTCCGATGTACAGCTTCCTCTGTGCTTGATCACTGGTCACAGATGTGCTACTTAGGCCCTCGCATGCAAGGTTGCAGACAGTCAACCGACCCTGAAACATGTAGTTAATGCATTTATAATGAACGGAGCATCTCTCAGGAGCCTCATCAAAGAGACTGAAAGAAGACAAAGGGTGTAAGCAGTGCATGATCTGCCAATGCAAAGTCTGGGCAGGTTGAGATGTATGCAATATGCATCCTTACCTCCATTTTCTGGAGAGGTTGTTTTCCTGACACAATTGCACAACCTTATGTCTAAGGATGCAGGTGAAGAGCTTTATTGTCATTATTGGTCTTTTAAAATATTATTTGGCTCAAGTCCTTTAACAGATTTCATCAAATTTCATAAAATAATATATTAAATTAGACTGATGGGTTCTAAAATGTCACAGAAACTCATGAATCACATACACACATTCCACAATTCATGAAGAAAAATGCATGTATGAACATAATGAAGAAAGAAAAGTGCAAATGAAGAGAAACAAAAGGAATTTTGACATCGAAATGAAGCTGCTTTTTTATGGGACAAAAATCCATAATCTTTGTAGTAGGATTATATGTAATTTTGTATTTTTTCAAAAAAGTATATAATTCTAAATGATTCATATTTCCACCAAAAACAGTCTGAAACATCAAAGAGTTTGCACAGAATTACTAGGTAGCTTTGCAAAAGGGAAAAGGGAAAAAAGAAAGAAACATCAGATAATCAGAATCAGAAAAAAGTGGAATAAATGCTGTAATGGTAGAGCATATGGACATCAATGCTTACATCAATTAGCTTGCTTGGATCTTTCAATGCCCTCTGAGTTGATTCCATGTGCTGATAAGTAATGAAACCATATCCACGTGATTTACCTGTTGCCTTGTCAACAATGACAGCACCTTCCTCAATTTCTCCATGCACTGCAAATGCCTGGAGCACACATCATTTTCAAGAGTTTCAGAACAATGCTACTATCTGAATTTTGCAAGAAGAACCAAATAAAGAGTTTGACAAAATTCAATGCGGACAGTCCATGGAGCAGAGGGCATCTTCTTATCAAAAAGGATATGGTTAGGCTTGTTATTTAGGGTTAAACAGCCACAGGCACTCCAAGCACACAATCAGCAATCAACAATGCACTCACAGCACACAGTGTTTCTGAAGTAGTCTCCCAAGCCAAGCCACGAACGAAAAGCTTTCGATGAACAGGGTCAGCACTTGCAACACTTATAATTTCTTCTGCAACTGAAGGATCTTGGGAACCTCTTCACAGCCCAGACATGCACATGCAGACAAACCATGCAGAAAAAAATAAGAAACACACAAACAGGCAAGCAAATCACGCAGCATACAGCTATTAACAACACCCAAATGCCTTGCTTGATGTGCAGCGAAGGAATCCGACAGCTGTACTCCACCAACCCTTATTAATGGTATATCTAGTTAAGTCAAAAACTACTCTATAGCAGCAATTTTCTTTCCTTGTTTTTCCTTTATGGTTATCCTCCTAGAGAGATCACTTAATTAAACCAACTGACCTAAGCTCCCCCCTAATTGGCAAATGTGATTGAACAATGTCAGTGCTAAAGCCTGTAATTTTCACTAAAAACCATCTTCTAAATTATGTTGTTATAACACTAGAAACTAAATACTCCGTAGCCACACTTTGTACTGTTTTTTCTTTTTTTTTTCCCATGTGAGTGTGATATTCTACTTCCTCAATCCAAATGAAAAACGAAGCTCTTCTTGGCCAACCCCATAAATTTCCACACTACAAACCATGAAAGCTCCAACTGCCTGTAATTATTTCACGTCTCATAATTCTAGTTTCTTCGTTTCCTTTAATATCTTTTCCAACACCTAATGTCACCCATACGGGAAACTTGTAATACGCCAACTTCTCGTTTTCCCAATATATTTAGCTTTTGGCAATTCTAAGTGCTCCAAATGTCACGAAATTAACATTCCACTGCTCCAAAATACCATGAGATTTCATCAAACCGACGCGAAAAGATATGCCTTTTGCCGGCGAGAATTTCAACCAGACGAAAAGGAGAAAACGCCGCCACCATTATTTAGAGAGAACACTGAAGAAATCGCCTCAGCGAGTGCAACCAGGCATCCAGAAAACCTCCATGATACTGAAGCATTCTTTCAAAGGCGGGAATTCTTTGGAGATTTTTGAGGAACAAGCAACTCGGGATTTCACGAGGAAGAGAAAAAAAACAAAAATTCACAATATTAAAACGGTCTATGAAGAAAGCATTGTCGTTAGAGGTTCTTACAGCTTGATGAGGAGATCGAGAAGCTGATCTTTCCTGAGTGGGTCCAAAAGCACCCGCAGCTGTTCTTCGGACTCTACGTAAGGAGGTTCCTCGTCCCCCGTATCTTCCAGCCTTCTCTTCTTCGAATCCTCCATTCTCCCCGTCTCCGTCTGAGCTGTGGCGGGCTACTCTCTCCCTCTCCAGCTCAGGGTCATGGCGGGCGGAGGAAAGGGCTTGGACAAGAGAAGAAACTGAAAACCTTCCGATGGCGCATGCCCATTTTTAACTGGGCCCTCACGTTTCGCCCATGCCGGCCGATTTTCCTGATCCAACTCTTTTAATTGACTGATCCATGGAGCCAACAAAAATGAACAAGAGTGCCTCATATTAGGCCAACGCATATACCACCCTTGGCTATTATTATTTTTCAAAAAAAGATTTTTACTTTAATTTTATATTCGGTCAGAATAAGTTCAGTTTAATCCTCACATTTTTTAAATAATACTCAGGATAAACTTCAGACGGATCTCAGGTCAATATCAAGACAACGGATCAAGTAGGATAATTTTAAAATTTATATACCTATCAAATATAAAGATATATTTATACTAAATTTAAATATTTACTTAAATATCTTACTAATTAATAAAATTAAATATCTTACTAAAATAAAACATCAATAAAATATAATATAACTTTATCAAAATAGGTTAACGAAACATACATCATTTAGAATGAATTTTGACATTTTTAAAAATATTTTTTAAAACTAATAAAATTTTGTACTAATATTTCCAAAATACTAGGAAAACTACAATTATGCATAAGGTTTAATGCAAATGCTTCTTATTTATTTTTATATATTAATATAGTTAATCATAAATAATGTGAGGATTTTAAAAGAAAATGAAAATAAGATTTTAAAATGCACTTATAGTTTTTAATAAATGAATATATGTTGGACAAGTCAAGACATGGTCAACTAATCATGATCCTATTTTTGAATTTAGATAAAAAAAAATTTAACTCATTCCTATACCGGATCATTGAAATGATGATTTTGCCTAGTCAAAAGCGTGTCTGGTCATGGGTAAGTGTCTTAATTTCCACACTTAGATCTAATAAAGGTAATGATGAAGAGTAAATAATATAAAATTATAATAGAAATGATAGTTTTAGAAAAATGATTTAAAAGTTGAGTGGTTATATAGGAATAAGTGAAAAAATGACTTAAAACATAATAATCATGGAAAGTAAAAAGTTTTAGATTGACAAATTTTTATAATTGCCAAAGACACCCAAGATAGGATACAGTTATTTTTAATAAAACTTTTCTCTCTCTACAAGACTATAACTACACTATTTTCTAAACATTTCTTCATATCTTTATATAAATTATCATAATTTTCAATCATTTCTTCATAAATTTTTATATAATTATCCTATTTATTTTAACTTTATTTTAACTTTATTTTCTTTACTTATCTTCATTACCTTATTATATTGCATCACTTCTTTTAATTATTGTGTGTTTAGTATTTGATAAACACCAAAACTTCTTTCTTTTTAAAAACTTCTCCATCAAAAAAATTTCACTCAAAAATTTAATCAAATACTAAACACACAATAATTAAAAGAATTTCCATCAAAAAATAATTTAAGGAATTAAAAAAATACTTCAATGATATTGGGTCATATAGTTTAGCATTATTTTTTCAACCATATTATTAATAATCATTTTAACAAGATTCTTGGGTGAGCCTTAATTGCTTTAAGTCATCTACAGTCATGTGTAAAGTAACAAAAACACTTAGATTCCTTGAGAGATGCATTATACTATAATAATATTTTATAAAATTACATATTCAAATAGGAATTGTATTTTAGAAAATATATATCTTTCAAATGAATATATAAATTGAATAATTTTATTACATTGATATTATACATTTTCTATTTAAGTTCGTGCACATCCTGATTTCAAATAAAACTTAGTCGCACAGTTAAATAAGTGATTTTAAATGGATTGAGCAAGAAGGATTAATTCATCATCAAAAGTCCCGAAATGAAGAATACACGTCGAAATCTTTAAATGTACGGGTACCATGGAAGTATACCCGATTAAGAATATAAATAATGAACAAAATGAAATAAAACAATTGAAAGTGGCCATAATTTTTGGCTGCGCTGTCCACTTTTTCCCCTTTTTGTTTATATAAGAGGAAAAAATAAGTTTAAAAACATACAACTAAGAACAAGTGAAGAACACGATAAATAAATTTTAAAAACAAGTGAAGAACCATCAAATTCGTGCTCCTACATAACACCACAAAGCCTAAATTGCATTTTCATAATATAAACGCCAAGAAAGCACCACCACATAAAATAAGCCCTAAAGATTAATATAAAATGACAAATTTTAGTATTCAAGGGAATAGCACTATTCATTCGTTCCATTTAATTCTTCTAATAGGCATTTCCATGGAATGGAATGCGAAGTCCTTGGAATTTATGTTGTCATGATAGGGGTGCCTACCTATATACTCGGCGGCTAGGTGTATCTAACGAACAGGACTAGAATAGTCAACAAACTTTCACAAAAAAACAATTTATGGAAAGATAATCAACTTAGGCCCGCATAAGTATGGAGGTATCTATAAGTAAAGGTGGAAAAATGGGTTTGTTGGATTATTAAATTATTTGTGGAAGAATATGTACTCATCCTACGCTTTTCATACACATTTACAAACGTTCTCTAGGTTGAATTTTGTTGTTGGCTATGTGTATCTTATGTGAAAATTTGTGACATGGTGGCTCAACTTTAATATTGATTATATGACAGAATTAGCATTGTGTGTTATAAATTGTACATGTAAATTTATTGGATTACATTATAGCCTTGATATTATTTTAAGACCCACAAAAATTTATGAATGAATCTTATGCAAAAACTAGCCTAATCCATCAAAATTGCAAAGATCGCCGAAAGATGTAGGCTTGGCTATTTCCTTAATAACTTTGGCCTTGTAAGGTCCATTGAAATTTGGGTTGGTTAGGTTAGGTAGTTCTCCACTTTATGTGTTCTTTTTTTGTAAAAAAAACCTAACCTACCTATTTGGTAGTTCGGCTTTTATTGTATCCTACCATACTTATTATTCATAGAGTTGGTTTCAATTATAAATTGGTTCTTTTAGTACTCAAATACAATATTTTTTAAAAAATTTCTAAAGTTGCTTTAAATAATATAAAAGCAAAACTCATTTATATTTTAAAATCATAAGAATATTATTTACATATGTCACTATTTATATTATCACATAAACAAAATATATAGTGTAAATTGTTACAAGCCAATCATTAAAACTATTGTTCTATTAAAATCTCAATTCACAAAGTTATTCATAAAAGGCTTTCAGAAGTTGATGGCATATATATAAAGCTGCTTGTTTCACAATCCACAATTCCACAAGACACAAGATTTTTTTAAATTTGAATTTGTTAATATAGTCTCGGATAAAACACCATACTATATAATTATATTATATACATACTTATATACATAATTAATTATTTATATGAGCACCTATGAGGGCCGGTTCTGAATATGTGACGTATCTATTCTACTAGTATCCTATTTGGTGAGACGAGTAATAATTTGTACCCTATTTATACTCATGGATAATATTTTATACTTTACCCTACCCAAATTAGAGTTGAGTCAGTATGTATGGTACACTACCCAAGTTACACCCTTAAGCAGTAGAGACCACTAATTCAAGAAAGATCATTTTTGGATGTAGGAAGTAACACTTCTCAAGATTGATGTAACATTTCTTCATTTCAAAGTGTTTCTAATGCGTATCAAATGATTCAATTACCCTTCCTTGGTATGACTATAAATTAGTAAGTCATCAAACTAAACTAACATAAACTTTCTCGTGAAAGGCTACAAAACCTGATTTATTGCTCTCCATCTATTCACAACTTAAATGAGATAAGGATTAGATGAGGACGTGAAATGAAAAAGTATTATTGTGTATTAGGAGTAAAAAAAATTGTATTAGCATTGAAAAAATTTGAAAATGAAAAAAGCAGATTGCTGTTTTTGGGGGAATAAGTATTTTTTTTTACTTATCTAAACCGTGATTTAATGGTACCAGTTTTAATATCAATTTTGGAAACTATTGTACATCAGCTATGAGGTCCAACATATCATAAAGCCGAGGATTAAGAAACTATATCTTACTGTTATTTTCTCTATGATTCCGCACATTCTCAATGATTCGTCACGGTGAGCAATGTGAGTACCCTTTTGCAAACGAGGACTCTGGTAAATTTGATAATTGAAAATCTTTGCGTGCTGCAGCATATCCTTCGAAAGTGGTAACTCGCAAGGTAAATCCTTTTGGGGCACTTTTTTAAAGTCTTTCAATTAACAGTGTTCTTTTTCCTTTTTTAAGAATATAACAGTGTTCTAATTTGTCTTTTCTATATTTGTGCAGGAATGCTGCAATTGATGAATGCGGGTTAGAATAGCTCAAGGAACTTAGTCTGCTTATCCTCATCGTTGGAGATGAATACGGATCAACACTGTTTGCAAACTGTCCTCTTGAGATAGTGTGTGGCACCTCATTGCTTCACGTCTTCAGATGACACCCACTTGCCTGGGTGTATTGGCGAACGTATCCTATCCTGGCACTTGACTTCACCGGCTAAGTGCTAATTCTCTAGGTCGGCCTAAAAAATATATTTTTCTGTATTTTTTTAATTTTTTTCTTTATAAACTTTTTAAGTTTAGTATATTGAATATATAAACCAAGTTTACTATTTTTAAATATTTTAAAGTATTTTTTTAAATATTTTTAAACATAGTGGCATTGTCATAATTTTCTGTTGTCTGAAAACTACTACAATGTCACTATATTTAAAAAATTTAAAAAAATACTTAAAAATCCAAAAATAACAAAACTTAGTTTATAGATTCAATACACACAGCTTAACATGTTTGTGAAAAAAAAACTAAAAAATAATACCAAAAAATATGTTTTTTAGGCCGACTTAAGTTGATCATCTTCCTTACTTATGTACTTTAATTATTTTTCCTTTGAACTATCCTATTTATTCCAAGTTTATCTTGTCATTTCATATTAATTGTATAATTTTCAAAATATTATCTTTCATACTCTCCTCGTTCTTCAATCCCGCCAAAAATTACATTACCAAAATCTCTCTGGTATATACATGACTGACAGAGCATAAGCACAACATTCTTATACATGTCTCAAAATACATAATTGGGTAGAAATAAAATACAACCAGCCTCAATACAATCAACTCTCGCTCAATTAGGATATTCAACAACCAATCAAAAAAAATTAGGATATACAACAAAGATATAAACATCTTAGACCTACCGATCACCATCATGCACATGAGCACATCCCACTTGCAGGTTCATCTGCTCCCACCGGTCTGTTTTGGGTCTAGAACGTGATAAAATACACTTATGAGCTGAACATCAATAGGTAGCATAAAACAATAAAAATCTGAAAAATAACAAATATCGTGCTTATGTCACAACATCGCACGTCATACACCCTGCGCTGCATGCATGCATAGTGCATACAACCACGCCACACTGGCCCACCGAGCTTGCATGCATGTCTTTACGTATAGTTGCATATATACGAGCCACATCGACACATCTTCCGTAGTTATTGTAATATTTTCTCACACATTGCTCATGCAACCCCACACAGGCACACACCACTTAGAGATAAGAATACTGGAATCAGGCCCCAGCTGACTATGTTATATATTTTACACATACTTTGATTATTGATTCGGTATTTAAAAATTTCCCAAATCTCTATCTTGCTTGCTACTTTTCTCTCTTCCCAAGTTCCTAATTCATCTATTCCTATTTTCTCTTTTCTATTGATTCTATTGAAGCGCATTCTCAATTAAAAAAAATGACTGGTATTTAGATATACAGATTCATCCACAGAATTATTGAACCCATGAATATACAGATCTAACTTATATCAGATTGAAAATGGGTACATCCAAATCCATCTCCATCGCCCGAAACTTGAGTGTCATCAAAGCTGACTGGCTGTTCATTAGAGAACGAGATATCCAAGTTTTCGTTCTCAAGCAGATTCTTGTTCCTCTTCTGTTGTTGATGGAACATCTCCCGTAGCTGTCGTCCTTGTTCCTCAATCTGCACTTGTAATTTCCGCTGGACCTGATCAAGTGACATTAAGTAGATGAAATAAAAATAAGAACACTTGCACAAGGGCTGGTGGAGGAGTTTGTGAAATGTAGTACCTCTAATTGTTCGTGCAGACGCCTTTGGACATCTAGTTGCAGTCGCAAAGCTTCTGTAATCTGAATCCCACTGGTGGACACAGGTTTTACGAAATGCTCTGTAAGTGTTTCTTTGCATTTTACAGGTCAGGTACAATCATAAAATGAGGAATGAAAACAGTCAATCGTCAGAAGTCCTCACGTTTTCAGATCAAGCTGTGGTATGTCATTAACAGAATTTCTCTGCTGAAATTTTGCTGCAACAGACAAGAATAAACATTATAAAAATTCATTTTATTTAAAGAGTCACATGGACATTGAAAGCACATCTAGCTTCTATCTATAACTATATTTATGTCGATGTAACGTAATTAATAAAATTATTACCATCAAAAAATTTATTACATTGTAATTATTCTATGTCAATATAACCAACAGTTGGACTGGTCCAACCTGAACCTAAGATAAACTGGTTCATCTCATGTTTCTTTTTTTCTTTTTGAGGAATGGTTCTATCTCATGGTTTGGTTTTAACAACATTGATAAGGCCTATTATGGATTAATTGCCAGATCCATTTTGGGGTTTGATTCAATCCACCAAACCCAGAAGCCAAAATATCATCCGTGGTGAAATCATGTCGTTTATGGTTTATCCCAATCCAATATAGAGACTATAATTAAGTGGGCAATGCAAGCCCAAGCCGACATGATATCCATTGAAGCTTCATCATGCAAAGGCCTATCGAGGCTTTCTTGCCTCAATTAGATTTGAACAGCTTGGGGCCTGGGGAGCAGTTGTAAAGCATCTAACAGTCTGGTATCAATAAGCATGTCAAAAAAAAACAAAAAAGAAAAAAGAAAAACCTTGAAATTACGAATGACTGGAGAACACTCATAAGTCATAAATAGACGAGAAATGACTAATTTAGCAATCATAAATCTCATTTTCTATTTTCTTCAAAAGAATTCACCTACCGCATTTTAGTTAATTGCCTAGGACAACGTCACATTTTTCTTTTTTCTTTTTTTTTTTTCAGGTCCGTTGTGTAGCTTGGTTATGCTAGAGAGGATTCCACAGCTGTAGAGGAACGCCCGACACCTCAATCTTTCAAATCTCATCCCTTCTCCCCCCAATAAATCCCTGATTCATTTATTCTCCTCTAATGTTCCAATCCAACAGAATATGTTCGCCATCTGATGAGAGGCATCATTGTGTACTCAACTAATAAGAGTCTGAAAAAATCCATGCCTAGCAATTCATCTTGTTTCACATTATTTGTTTTCAAGAAAAAATCGACTACTGAATTATGTCTATCTTGTAAATTACTTCCATCAATTAAGAGCACAAAAATCACAGCTGAAAGTAAATTCCAGTAGAACAAAAAGGTGAGGGATATAGAGGTTCACCTTCTGCAGAATCAGGCATGTACTTGGCGATTCGATATTTCTGCACGACAAATGAAAATGATCGAATACCTGCTTGTCAGAACATAATAAAACAAAAGGGGCAAGAAAGACACAATTTTTTCTGTTTAACTTATAATAATATTCCATCTTGACAGAAGTAGAACCTGCAGATGGCTTTTCACGTGGAAGATTGTCAATCCTTCATAGTCCATCAGCTTCAAAATCCCCTTTGGAGTTGCTTCTGCATTGCAATGTCATTGTAAGATGATGACTTTCTACAAAGAAGCCAGACTTTAAAGAGATGAGAAGTTTTATCCGAAATAACTTACTCTCAGCACCTCCCAGGCGGTTCACTGATTCTACAAATCGTTGGTGAAGATCCGGAGTCCATCTGATCCTTGTTTTGTTCGGGACAGACATCCCAGATGAACCATTGCTGGACATAACAGATCCTGAAGGCCTTGAATTCTGCTTCTCGGTGGAGACTCTGTAGTCGGCTTGTCTGATTTCACATTTGAAAGAATTGCTACCAACCTGCAAACATTCTTCTCAATCACACATCGAGCCCAAATGATTTTACAACCAGACAATGCATAAGAAACAGCTCAGTCAGAATTCAAAATCCATCCCTGACACCTCCAGACAGAAAAAGCAGAACTGAATCTGAAAACTTACACCGGGATTCAGAATACCATCTATCAAACTTGGGTTTCTAAGATCCAACTTTGCAGTCTCACTTATGGAATTGCACTGCATGCGAGGCAAGTTCTCACTCTCCAGAGGATATCCATGTTGATTCCTTGCAGAGCCATCAGAATTTGAGCAGTTCTGACTGCGGTGCAGCCTCTGCGGCATAGGTTGCAAAGCGTCAGCTGATGGGGAATTAATAACCTTCTGCTCCACCAAGCCGATGGGGAAGTGGCCCTCAGAAGGCTGATGGGAGAAGAAAGGCACTGTTCCTATCTGATACACATATGGAGGGAAACCCAGATATGATTGGAAATTGTTGGGAGTGCCAAAAGATGTTTGGTTTGGTCCAAGGTCTGGCTGTGGTGAGCCACTATCCAAGCACGAAAACGAATTGGGTGATTGGGTATGAAGCAGACCAGGGACTGTGCCCTCTTGCACTTGAGATTGGAGAGAAGCGCCCATGTTCCTGAGCTGCCTAGTATAGAAATTCTCACTGCCAGAGTGGCCACGGAAATCGAAGGAGGAAGAAGAATAGTCGCTCATTGGCCCATGCTCCTGGCATGCGATCTTGTTTCTGCTCATTTACAATCGGTCACAGCCTCAGGAACAACCTCACGACAGAAGCTCTACGTGGGAAACCAGAACTGTGTTGTCTTCTTTCTCCTGATTTAATAAGGCCCAAGAACAGAACAGATAAAAAGTACAAATCCACAGAATTATTCTGGCAAAATCAGAACAGAATAGATCAGAAGCAGAACAGAAGAGGAGCTATCAATCAACAGTAATAGTGGTTTTCCATCTCCCAAAAGGTTTATTCGAAGATACGGTGGCTTTTCCTTCTCTCTCTTTCTTTCTCCCAATATTCCATGAGACTTGTTGCCGACGGTTCGAATATAAATGCATAATCCCATGCTAGCTTTTAGATGTTCTTGCCATGAATGTAGATGGAGATGAGCATTGCACTGCTGTGTGAATGTGTGATATAACCAAAGAGCTTTGCTGTCAAAGAAGTCGTTTCACGAAAAAACAGAAAGGGAAAAAGACCAAAGCAGAGAAATTAAAAATAAAATAAAAAACCTGTCTGACCGTTTGTGATATTATAAAAACAAAAACAAGACAAAATTAAAGGGAAGCCTACAACTGTAAAAAGACTGGACAACCACTTTTTTCTTGATACTATTTCAGGAAGAAAATACAAATGCTAGAGACGAAAATGCATTTCTGGGCAAATGATCCAATGTCTGATTTTTTTATTTTTATTTTTTTTTGAAAAGGCAATGTCTGATAACTGAACTTGTATAATAAGTGGGTTCGACATCTATGGACCCGGTTCATGGAAATGAATTCGTGGAACCCCTTGATTTGGGCCCAAACCAGATGATTAAATTGAAATGCAATCCTAATGATTTATTCAGTTAAAGAAAATCTAATTTCATTCAAATGAATCATTATCGTTTAAATGATGTAATAAAAGTGTTTAACTGTTATGTCAATGCTAATTAGAGATTTTAATTCAACATTTATGCTTTCTAAAACGTTGTCTTTATGTAGAAGAATGATACTTTTACTTTCAAATGCATGAGGTTTTTTAGGTAATAACCCATATTATATAATATTATAGTCCTTTCAATTTTTACTTATAGCTTACATAGGATATGTTTTTTTACATTAAAAAATTTTCAAACTAAAACTTTTCTATTTCTCCATAATTATTATACTTTTCAATCATTTTTCACAATTTTTTATACAACTAATTTATTTTTCAATCATTACTCTTGTCAGATTACATTGTTTTCTTCCGTTTTAAAAATTTTCCTTTCAAAAGTTTTATCATTTGTCAAAATACAACTTTAGTAAAAGCAACTCATTTTGACTTAGTTTTGTGTGCCATCTAGGCGCCATCTTACACGTAATGGCAGCTTTAGACTATATCCCCTGCTTGATCTTGTGAGACGTGGGTCAAAGTTTAACAAATACCCTATGGCATCCAACTTTGGGTGTGTTTGTTATTAAGGAAAAGTTGTCAAATTAAAACTTTTCAATCTAAAACTTTTCACTCTCTACAACTATCCTATTTTTTAATCATTTCTTCACATTTTTTTATACAACTACCCTACTTTTCAATCATTTTTATACAACTACCAACACAACTAACCTATTTATTTCAACTTTATCTTATTTATTCCTTATTATTACCCCTATCATATCACATCATTTGACAACTTCTACTCTCTATAACTTTTCATCAAAAGTTTTACTCATTCCCAAACACACCCTTTATTGGCAAGGGTGCTCTTGCAATTAAATTTTGTGGGTAAGGTTGCTTTTACAAATTTAATAATCATGATTTATGAGGTGAAATTACAACATATAAAAAACATGGAGAGGCAAATGATCCATTTCAAGTTGCTGGATTCCAATCAAGCAAATGATTTGGATATTCCAATCTAGGTATGTATTGGTATGGGTCTCTGTGCCATCAGCCATGACAGTGCTGACCATAAGTGAGTCAAACGAAATTAATTAATGGATTTCTAAATAATTACTTAAAGCAGCATTTGCAAGGCTTCTGTTTTTCAAAAATGCCCTTTTTTTCTTTTTCTTTATATGTTTAGAAAATAATAAAAATTTTAGATGAAAAATTTTTGATAAAAAAGTTTTTGAAATAGAAGAAAATAATATAATATAATATGAGTAATGGTGACTAGCAATAGATAGACTAAGTATATGAATAGTCATACAGAAATAATTAAAAAGTAAGATAATTGTATAAGAGTATGCATATAAATAAATAAAAATTAGAAAAGTTGTGAATAACAAAAAGGTATAGATTAAAAAAATTAATTTGAAAAATTTTTAGCGTAAATAAATACATCCTCTATTTGTTTATAGCCGAATGAAAATGAAGAGTATGCAGTGGAATGGATATGAGAAGAGTGTTAAAGTGGAAATAATTTATGTAGGATAGTTGTATGAAAAAAGGTGAAATTTATTAAAATACAACAATAAAAATGAAAAAAATAAGGTAATTAAGTAACGATAATACTGACTTTTAATTCTTATTCTCCCCGTGTCAAATACGTTCCTAGCAAGCCAGGATGATATCTTTTACGAAAAAGCTAGAAATCATAACTTTCCTTAAAAAAGCTTTACGCTTATTTGTTTTGCTTATTTTCTAACGTATAGTCAAATAGGGACTTAATGTGTGTATATATCCACTACGTTAAGTGAGCATTTCTAAATTATATAGTGCTGATTAGTACTGATTTATTTCTTTATAAAAAATATTAATTTATTTCTATTTTCTACAATTGGATTTTACGGTTGCATTAAGAAATTAAAATGGCCGCTAGAAACCCATTCTAAGTGAAAATATTATATTAATTTTCTGTTTAGTTATATGTCCTTAATTGCCATAGAATGCATCGATACGAAAGTAAAGTAGCCATGATTGACGGTCACTTGCTCCAGACATGTAGGCATTCATAATTAATTTTAGGATTATTTGCACCCATGCCAACTCGTTATATCTTTTTCGTCAATGACAACTATTTATCTTAAATGTTGCATTCATAGTTTCATACCAATGCGGCCAACTGCCGTTAACTAGGCACCAATTTCAACGTTAAGTTTCTATTATAATTTTTAAATACTAAAAATACTCCTGCCATTTACTATAATTATTTTTATATAAATCAATTATTAAGAAAACTAAATGAAATAATAAAAACTATATACATGAAAAATTAATATCTAAAATCATAATTTATTTTTATGCAAATCAATTATTAAGAAAAAACTAAACATAACAAAAAAAATTATATACGTAAAGCATTAAAATCTAGAATTATAATTCTCATAAAAAAATCTAAAATTATAATTCATTTCTATACAGATCAATTACTAAGAAAATAAAAGTAACCATAAAATTATATGTTACTAAGAAAATAAAAATAACAATCAAAGTTATATGCATAAAAGCACACAATTTATTTTTGTACGAATTAATTATTAAGACAAAGTAAATGCAGCAATAAAAATTATACATTAAAATATAAAATAATAATTTATTTTATACAAATCAATTTGATAAAAATAAATTCCATAAAAACTATATGCATAAAGCATTAATATCTAAAATGGTAATTTATTTTAATATAAATCAATTATTATGAAAAATTAAATGCAAAAATAAAAAAATTATGTACATAAAAATAAAAATCATATATAAAGGTGTGAAAAGAAATGTAGATATGATATGTAGAATAAAAACAGTATGCACATTATAAATGTTGAAATTTATTAGATGAAGTTGAGAAAACTCCACCTTCTAAATGAGTATTTTTATAACAGATTACATGGGTATTTTGAGTATTTAAAAAAATTATAATAAAAACTGAACAACAGAGCCTAGCCAATGACAGTTGGTTGTGTTGGTATGGATGAAAACTTTAACATAAGTAGTTGGTATGAAAAAAAAATAAATGGAATTGGTATGGGTATAATTATTTTAGTTTTGGAAAGGTATGATGCAAATAAAGCCTTAATTTTAAATTAAATTAACTGGGATAAATGAACATTAATTGATCTTCCAGGTTCCAAGTCGATTCTATCAAAGTAAAAGGTTCAATAAATGCGTTTATTAATTCCTTATTCAAATTTGAAAAAGTAAATGTGCTTGGTCATTGGTTTGTATTTCTTTTTAGAATTGTCTAATGTCGATCATGCAGGAAGTACCGAGGTCTCTGGAATTAGAGGCTGCTTCCAGTATTCCTAATTCTCTTTATTTTCTTTCACTGGAATCTACAAAATCGGCGTTTGTTTCCAAGGAAATATATTCCATGGGCACGTGGATGGATGTTGTTCCAGAATTGTCCGAATTTTTATAATGCAAGGAATAATCAGCGCCGTCCAGGCCCCACGCCGGTCAAAAAGATGGGAGGGAGAGGGACGACGCGGCTGGGACGCGGTTCTCTCTCCCACGGTCACCCACCCCTCCCTCCAGCCACGTATATCACTTGAAAAATAATTTTATTAAAACTTATCAAAAATAAATATCAAGAAAAGTTTTTTTTCCATTAGCTCGATGAAAACTTTGCTTCTAGAAAGTTCTATTTAATTATCAAGTCATGATTTAACATATAATTAATTATTACTTATATTTCAGCGCCATGATTCTATAAAGCCTGCTACATGAGAGCAACCATACAGCTGGTCTATTTGCATATGTTTTTTTATATTTTTTTATAAAACTATTCTTTAGGCGTATTTAGTCTGGATGTCAAATTTTATAATTTTTGGAGATGTATATTTGAAGTTCGAATATTAAATACATTTAAGTAGCTTCTAACAATAGTAAAATTTAGTATACGAATTAAGAACATATAGAATTATGAAAAAAAAAAAAAATGTAAACTGATCGGCTGCATGATTGCTCCCATGTACCCGGACACATGAGATCAAAGTGGATTTTTTAATCATTAATTTTATCCTTTTAAGTTTTAATAAAATAATGATAGATATTATTTTTCTTTTTCTTTTCGTTTTCTCTCCTCGCTAAAGGTTCACTTCCACGCCATAGACTTTTCTTAGCTACTACGTAAAAATCCTTTAAAGGGCATCTGAATTTTTGTAAAAAGATGGAAAGCTAGCTACGTAAAATCTTTTAAAGAGCATTTGAATTTTTGGAGAAAGATGGAAAGCTAATTGTGATGAAATGACCCATCAAAAAAATTTTGTGATGAAATGAACGTCACTCTTCTGCTGCTTTTAATTAGACCGTATTTAATCGGATCTGATCAAGATATGCTATAAATTTACGATTAATTGATGTATTTCTTCTTGATCATTTTTCACCAAAATTATATTTATTTTTCTTGTTTTATTTTCTATATTCATTACCTATCCCATATGCATGCATGACGCGGCTGGTATTTCCTTTTAAGTATAAAGTGTATTCCCACGCACTCACGGCCATGAAAAAGCTCCAACACTTTCTACCACTTGTGTCACACATATTCCTTCCCGCTGGGTCACCACGTTCGTAGCATGCATGCCCCTGAAGAACCGAACGAGTTGAAAGCGCAGAAATTTCGGATTTATAGTAGGCAATTCAATGAACAAGTTGATATTGGAATTTCACCTGATCTCTGGTCAGTAATTCGTCGACGAAATTTTTATAAAGATAGGTATGAAGGTCAACGAACTAAAAATAAAACATATCAATCGAGATTCCCCCAAAGTTCAACATACAATACAAGGTTGGATTTGGAGACTCCTATGGAGTATGGACAGCAAATCTTCGCTAAAAAAAATAAATAAAAAATACAGCCATTGGCGGATCTACATGTAAAACTGCCGCCACTGAAAAACTGGAAATTTGTATAAATTTAATGAGATTTTAATAAATATTTTTTAAATGCAATTCTTTTTACCATGATTATTCCCTTTCAAATAACGATATAATCTTTTCATTTCGAATTGCCCTCATTTGCCAAAGATACTGAATCCACCACTGAATACAACTTATAGCTAGATGGGAGAATTAATGTGATCCGCCGGAATTATTAACACTGGGCCAGTGGCAGAGCCGAGACTTTAGGAGAGATGAATTATATTTTAAAATACTTTTTAAAATTTTAAGAAGATTTTTTAAAATTTTTAACAATTCAGAGCGGTCAATTTTCCTTCCTCAATTTCATGCGGCTCTGTACCTATGTTTACAGATTCCAATTCCATGGAAATTTTTTTTTTATTATTCATAGGTATCCGACTGACCTACAAGAAAGCAGGTTTCTGGCATTCTTATTAGCAACAGTAAGGAAAATATAAAATGAAAAATTTTCTTACTTATGATGATATATTTATAAGTAAAGGAAATTTTACTTGCCTACAGTGATGCTCACATAGTCACATGGGTAAGAAAAAAATTTCTTGAATAGGATAATGTTTTTACAACCAAAATGAAATTTAGCTATTGAATTATAAAATTTATCAACTATCGGCAACCAAATTTCTTCTCAATTAAAATTTTTTAGTGTGGTCACGTAAAATCAGCAGTAGTTTTCACAAAACTACAATCGTTCACTTGTTATATTTTAATAAAATTTTATTAAACCTAAACCATTCATTAAATGAGTCAATATATACATATTTGTAATGCACAAAATTTATTTGGTTATATACTTTTATATTCTGCTTAATACATTTGAGAGTTAATATGTAATTGTTAAGATTTTAACTATAAACAACTTACGTAGAAAAATTTTCAAAATGTGTGATTAATCAATATGTACTAAATACATCCTAATTTATATTCTAAAAGATATTTTTTGAAAAATATAAAAGTAACTAGATGCAGTTTCCAAGAAAACTACAACCGGTTATCTAAGATCATAACCCTTATTTATATTGTTATTTAATATCTTTTATGTATTTTACAATTGATATTATTTTTATATTTATTTATCATCTCATTTTTTTCTTCAAATGATATATCGACTAGCAAGTTAACAAAGAAGGTACTGCCGATAAAATATTTTTGCATATAGGAATCTTTACTCTTTGAGTTTCAAGTTCCACATGGACAAGCATGACTTTTAGTTCAGAAATTTAAATGATTAAACTCATAACTTTGTATTCGATAACCGAACATTGCCTGGTTTACAATAGCATTGGCCCGCTGTGCGGCAATCTCCTCATTTATTTGGAAAGGGTTTGTTTTTCAGTTGATAAATGAAGCTTGTCATTTTTTTTTGCAAATTGTAAGAATGTCTATAGCTTCGTTATAATAGAAATTGAGATAGATATAAATGTACACTAATAAAAAAATTTCTATTTACTCAAGAAAAGCCTGAACTCTAATAACTTATGGATTTTTATCCAACATAGGCACATTTATGGGATAGCTAAAAAATATTTCTTGTTTATTTTTGACAAAAGTCTTTTTTTTATGAAGTTTTTCGTAAAAGTGTATAGTCTGTTATAAATTATCTAGTACTCGTAAAAGTAAAAGGCAGTGCCATAAAACATTACAGCTTCTTCCCAAACCTCGGAAAAAAATTTGTTAAAATCCCGAGGGAGAGAGAATCAACAACGGTGGATGACAAACATATCCCAAGGTGTTATTAGCAAGGAGGGACTCTGGTGGCGAAATTACCCCCACCAGATTACATGAATTTCCATCACGGCCTGCCCATTCTCTCGATGGCTGGCGGGTTCACGTGATTTTTCTACCTGTAGCAACAGAACCAACAAAAGAACAATGACATATGGTTATTTAATACAGATGCTTTTGGAGGTGTTTGACATTGGAAAGTCCAGATGATCAAAGACCGAAATTTTCTATTCTTTACAAGGTCTTTCTTCGTATTTCTTATGGTGCTAAGTCGGACGCCTCTTCAAGATCCGAAAGGGCAGATATGTTGAAGAACTAGCCAGCTAGCAGCATAGCCTGCATGCGTTCCTATCCAAGCCGTGCGCCTTGCAAAGGACGATGCCTTCTCCCTTGCTAGGCCACTTTAATTTCCTCGATGCCGGCTCTCTCTCTGAAATCTGCCGTATGATTCTTATCCTTCTTCTTCTTGGTAATTAGTTCCTCAATCTCGATCCATCACCATCTTATGATTCTTATCCTATAACACAATTTCTGCTCTTTTATGCGTCTTATATATTTTCAAAGGTGTGCACGCACGACAAGTTAACAACATTCTCTTGTGGGCCCATAATACAATTAATTGATTAAAATACTATTGGTGCGATTAATTATGCTCTAAATAAGTAATTAAATTGGAGGATTCTATCCAACAATCTCTTTGGGCCATGTGTTTCTTATCTTATTATAAATATCAATAAGGCGCTGAAAATTTCCAGCTGTTATCCTGTCACTTTTGGATGGCACTCACTCTGATCTGAGACAAACAATGTTGAGTTTTTTAAAAAAAAATTCTTCTTATACAACTCAAGTCATCCAAGTACATATTTTTTTCATTTCTTGTTAACGAGTGTAAATCTAACAACGTATTTACAAAAGACATTACCCGTGAAATAAAAGACAAAGCTCCTACCCTAACCTCTCTACACCTAAAGCAGGAAACTGACTTAATTGGGCCATTCCCGTGCAGGCAAAAGTTGAGTTTTATAAATATCTTCTGATTTATATACAAGACCCTCGTAATCGTTCATACCCTTCTAATCAGACCACGTTTACTATATATATTGTAATGTCTAAATATTTTGAAATTAATTATTATCGAATTATTTTTAAAAGATTTTTTACAGATATAATTAGGTATTTAGTATTTAATATATATCTAATTAAGTGAAAATTAAGTGAAAATTACAATTCCAGAATTACCCTTCAATTTAGGGCATGAACCAGAGAGATTGCTTGTCACCAGCGTGAGTTGGGGTGCTAGTTTTAGTTGGGTGGATTTCACTAACTACCGGCTGTAATTGGGACGAGATGAGGTTTGTTTTGGTAGCGGAAATTTGCTGAATCGGTGTTTTGAAGAGAATGGCTAGTCATTGCTCAAATTTGATTTTCTACAGTAGAAAATCCAACAACTCTGAAGTCTGATCTGCCAAGGATGAGCCGATTAGCGGGGATGAGCATGCTAAGTGCATCGCCTTGGATAGCTACAAGAATGGACGGATAAGTTGAAGGGGCCAGGTGGGACACAAAAAGGACGCAGAAGTCGATTGTCGCTGTCATATTTGATTTTGTGATGAGTTTTTGCTAGCTCTTATTATTATGATCTGTGCTATATGCATGAGGTGAGCAAAGGGCAGGCATGGGATGATCTATTAATTGAGTAATGTTTTTTTTCTGCCGACAACATGGAAGGTGATGAAGTTATGAGATTCCAGCTAGTGCCAGCTGCTTGCTGAGAAAAGGCCGGCCATAGCGGCGGTGGCGGGAACCATTGTAAATCAAATTGGGGAAGATAGTGGAACATTGAAATCTAGTGCTCGAGTGATGCTCCTCACCTGCTGCACATGTAGAATGTTTGCCTCGTCCTTCTGATTGATCAGCAACATTAAAATTTATTATAATCTTACTAAAATCATTCCAATATGCTAAAAATATCTTAAAGTTAATTTTAAGCCTACTTAGACTTCAATATAACATGCAACCTGTGTCCGACAACTGAAGGATTTTAATATAAATTCATATAAGGTTATTTTTGTCATTTTAAAAAATTTCAGATCCTATATTAATGATAGTTGACGGAAAAGCGGGTTTGTGGGGGTTATCTACAATTTCTTTGAAACCACGTTGGGTTTATCTACAATTCGTGAAACTATGTTGATATATCTGCAATTTCAGTCAACCTATGTGGGTATATTTGTAAATTATCTTAAAAATTAATACACATGCTAAATACACTTAGATTAATAATTGTATAAAAAAAATTTAAATATAAAAATAGGCTAAATACACCTAGTACATTGAGGCTAAGTGCACCCTGGTGCATTTGATAAAAACTCATTTTAAATCTATTCTGTTTATCCTTAAATCATTATTTATATCATATCCCATTATTTTCTCTTAATTTAAAAACTCTTATATCAAAAAAAATTTATTTAAAAGTTTTATTACTTACCAAACACACCCTTCATGTGGTATCCATACATGCTTTATTTTCTGAGGTGATGACAACATGGATGGTGACATGCATCATGAAGGTATAATGAGAAGCGTCATCTTTTTTTGTTATTCCAAATTTCGTTCCCCATAATTAGAGATGTTAACGGATAGAGTTGGACGAATTGAAATATAATCTTAATCCTAACATATTTAATATCTTAGCTCTAATTTTTTTATCAATCAATTTAAAAATATCAACCCTAATCCATTTATAATTCATTTAATAAATGAGTTGGCAAATTTTATAAAAAACAACCTGAAGGCTTAAACTTCAGCAGATAATGATCTCACTGGTAGAGGCGAAAAGGTGTTTTTTGCACAAAATAAAAATAAAAATAGGACAACAATAGGAAAAAGGAAATACAATGGCAACCGGAAAATAAAATTAGGAGAGCGGTAGGAAAATAGAATTAAGACAACAACAGGAAAAGCAACGAGAAAATGGAAATTAAGTCAATAATGAGAAAATAGATATTAGGCCACAAGAGAAAGACTTAGTGGGGAACATAACTAAGATATTTATATTTATATATATAAACTTTAATATGTTAAACAAGTTAAACGGATTGAACAGGTTATAAAATCTTAACTTTAATTCGTTTATTTAATTAAATTGCTGAACAGGTTGGTGAATCATAAATGTTTATTCAAAAATTTAACTCAAACTCATTTATAAACACGTCTGACTAGGGAATTGTTGAGTTGACCATCATTATTAACACTCTAGTCTACGAATGTTTGCCAATATTTGCCATCATGCAGCTCTTCGCCGAAAACTCACGCGAACTTCCTTCCTGCGCACCCGACATGGACATTAAGTAATCTCGTCCGTAGATTCTGTAACCCAACACAAAAGGCCCTACTGGAAAATAACAGCCATCAATTCGAAAATATCAAAAAAAAAAAAGCCTTCCTTCTGCCGATGGAATTTGTAATTCCAAGGCGATAGAGCAGATATGGATGATCAGGACAAGAATCCCACGTTTGCCTGAGAAAAGCAGAAGGGCGTCTGGTCTGAGACTCTGAGTGACAATTTGGAGTGCAACTTTTTTGAAATTCCGTGCCCACTACAACGCCCATCTTTGTCAATATCTCGTGGACTTGATGCTACCTCTTGATCAACAAATTCCAGTTTATATTACCCGTACGTGGGAACTTCGCACATCGATCGTACATTTAGAATCTAGAATCTAAAGCAGAATTATGGGGTGCACAAAAAGCCCAAAATTCATTAATAAAAGAATGCAAATATACCATTTTCTATAGCCTGTGACCCCGTCTCGAACACCATGATAATGATTAATTGTTATAAATTTATTCGCATATTAATTATGATAATTTTTTCTGACATTTATTTAAGGATGAAAAGGTGAGTTGAGGAGGGTGGGAGAAGGCTAAACTTGAGATTCGGATTGTGCGGGATGACTCGATGAGTGTATTCGTGAGGTCCTTTTAGACCTACACGTTCGGAGATTAGTGCTCCGTTACTTTCGCAATTCGCACCCTGTGCCTTACTCGATCCAGAACTTCCGAAAGGAAAAGCCTGGAAGCTCCATGGCGAAGGCAAACGGAACCATCGTCGATGCTTCGGTGGAATCCTGCCCGTACATCCCATTCCAATTCTCCATGATCATCCAGTTGGATAGAATTAGATAAATTTGAGATAAGGAAAGGCTGTTATGTATAGTAATAAGAAAATTAGAATTATTATGTATTGAAAAGTGAAATATGATAATTTTTTTAATGAAAAATCACATTCCATTCTATGTAAGAGGCCATTAAAAAATTTATATAACATTTCTGTACACTTTGTTTATACAATTATCCTATTTTATAATTATTTCTTTACATCTTTTCAAACAACTACCTTATTTATTTTAAATTTATTTACTTTATTCTTAATACTTCACCTATCGTATCACATTATTATCATACTTATTTTTGATACTTTTCAACAAACTATTTTTTCCATTTTTTCTCGATCCTGAACAGACCTATTTGGCCCCATGGTACTAAAGTAGAGATTAAGAGAATGTTTGTTAACATTCAAAACTTTTCAAATTCAAATTTTTCATTTTTCACAATTATAATATTTTTTAATTATTTTATTGTTTCTTTCTATTCTATTTTTCAATCATTTATATATAATCACTTATATATTTAACCTATCTATTGTAACTTTATTTTTTTTATTCATTCCTATCATATAACGCTATTTTCTCATATTTTTAAAATTTTTACACCAAAAAATTTTGGAGGATGTTTGGAAAATAAAAAACTTTTTAATTTCTATAATTATCATATTTAAATTATTTTTTACATCTTCTTATATAATTATCATATCTTTTAATCATTTATATACAATTACTTATACAACAAACCTATGTATTTTAACTTTATTCTATTTACTCTTCATCATTATCGTACCATATCATTTTCTACAAATTCAAAAACTTTTACACACAAAATTTTACCTAAAAAATTTCACAACTTTCCAAATACAATTTTCATCAAAAGTTTTATTATTTCCCAACATGATTCCCCATACTCGGATGCACTAAGCCTTTGTGCACCCAGGTGCATTTAACTCATGTTTTATATATTTTTAAATTTTTTATATAACTGTTAATTTAAGTGTATTTAACATATGTATCAAAATTTACTATTTTTTGGAGATTTTTAGATATTTATTTTATATTTTTGAAAACTAATTGAATTTTAGTAATTTTAACACATGTTAAGTATACTTATATGAAGAATTATATAAAAGAAAGTTTTAAAAAAAATTTAAAAATGAGTTAAAGCACTTGGGTACCCGGTATCTCTGAATCACCCTAGGTACCGGAGAGAAAAGTGTTGGCACTTGCACAAGAATCCTACCCGGGAACTCCTTGTTGGGGATCCAGCTCAGAGCCTCCGACCCACTTATGGATCCCAAAACTTCAATGTTAATCTTAATACCCCTTTTTCTAAAACTTGAAGATTTTAATGACGCTATTTTAAACTTTAGGTAAGAGGACAGTGAAGTAAGAATTAGATGAAATTGAATACAATAATTTCAGAATCTATACAAACCTTATTCAATAAATAGCCATAGATGTTCCGAAATTTAGAAAATTATTCATTCGTACCTGAAGGGTAAATAAAATCATAAAATTAGATGAAGTTCAATTTAACAAAAAATTTTAGTCAACAACTAGATAATCACATAATTGACGTCAGTGTATGTGATTGCATGTGTAAGATACATGCCTCCGTCCGTACAAAAATTTTAAATAAAATAGAATTTCTAAAACCTAAATGGCTGTACGCTGGCATGGTATTTAGAGTCATGATGCTGATATCTTTTTATTAAAGATACAAATTAGGTTTCCTTTAGAGGAACTTGCAATTTGTTTTTTTTTTTTTTTTTAAATCAAGTTACTGCTGGGTTAGGCCCAACAAAACTTGTGCTAGAGAGGCCCGCTTAGAGGCTCGCATGGAGGGGAATGCAGGCTCCATAACAGCACACTTCCCTGAAAATGCATGCCAGAGTCCAAGTGTCCAATTACCAACTAATTTTCCACCCAGAAATTAATGAATATCTAGAGCACACTCTTAATTAAGTGGCATATACGTCACCTGAATCCTCTCTAAATAGAGGGCTCCATTTTCCATCCAAGGCAGCAACAAACAGAGTTTCTATATATATATATATATTGTAGATTTTTTAATGCAGCTCATTAGTAAACGGATTTGTGCCATGTTTTCATCTAGTTTAGCTGGTATTGCAGCGATTTAAATGTCCAACGTAACAGTGTTATTAGAACCCGACCGGTCCAGTTTCCGGTTCAATTAGGTGCGGTTCGGTCCATATATGGAAAACCGTCCAAACCAGCGAACCAGCGGTCGAACCGGAAGGGCCGGTCCAACCGGGTTCGACCGATCGGACGAATTGCCTCGCCTCCCGCAACCCCTCGTCCTCAGTGCAGCACGCGCCCGCCGCCCGCGAGCCCGCCCACGCCGCTCGAAGAAGGAAAATGAGTCTGTTCGTCTGAAAATCCTACAAAGGCCGGCTTGATTTACCATGCACGACTTTCGAGAGTTAGAATTGTGCTCCATCGGAATTCCAAAGTCATCTGCAGTGACACGTTGGCTTGAGTGATGAATACTTAATTACTCCCGGACATTGAAGAATTTGGTTTAAAAAAAAAAAACCGTTCCTGTGCATGTTTGATCCCTGTACAAAAAAAATGTAATTACGGTACATGGTATCCGTAATCTAAGTACAGACTGATAATTTAAGACTAGTTGGAAATGTCCCAATTAAAATATCCAATTTGATTAGTGACTAATTATAAGTGGGAAAATTTAACCCATTTTAGTCTAAAGAAAAAAAAAACTGGAAACAAATATGAAACTTTTTATTAATGAAATTCAGTGTTCTTTATATTATTTGGTTTACCTTTCGTCAGAAATCCTCTTTTCGTGGGACACGTACATAATCATTAATACATAATTTGTTCTGCCTAATTTTTTATGTGCGTCTCTTATAATATCAAATTATCAATGATTCAATTATGTTATTAAACAATCCTATAATATTAATTATGTCATTAAACAATCCTAAAATCTTACGTAATTATAAAAAAAATCTCCACAGGACTGAGGACTATTGACTCTCAGATTTTTACAATTTTAAGAAATTTTGGGTCTTCAAAAATATTTTATATAATCAGTCTATTCTAATTAATCATACGAAAATAATATGCAACTTATGTAATTAATATCACTCTTATAATTAATTATATAGCATGAAATTCTTCACATAATTAATGTAGCAAATAAAAACTATAATATAATTAATAAAATATTATAATTAATTAAATAATATATAAATTTAATGGTTTATAGACTTCCAATTTTTTTTTTTTGCTGAACATAGGAGATATTCTTAATTTTTTATTACTATAAGTTATTTAATTGTTAAAATTTGTTCAAGCATGTTTCGTACTTATATTGTGGTTTTTAAAATCTAACATATATATTTAGGATTTAATAAAAAAATATAAATTTATTAATATATTTATTTAAAATTTTAAAAAATATAATATTTATGACATCATAAATATGTCATGCTGACGTCACCGGTTCAAACCAGACCAGTTCCTTTACCGGTTTAATCACCAGTTCGGTTCTGACAACATTACAACGTAATGGTCGCATGTTTTTTTGATATTGAATTTTGTACTCACCTTTAGTGTAACTGGTGCCATACATAATTTTTTTTTATTTTTAAAATTTTTTGTATCTATTTACGTGGGCTCAAGTATAAATGTTCTACCCATATAATTTTCATATTTTTGATTATTTTTAATATTTTATTTTGAATTTTGAAAATTAAAAATAAGGCATTTTGTGCTAGCACATGATAGTTCCTTTTTATTTTTCGAAATTCAATATAAAAATATTAAAATAATAAAAACGTAAAAATTATATGTACCAGACATTCATGTTTCACCCATATATAAGGAAGTTGATTTCTACGTACCCATGTACACTCAGCTTTGATGCACTTTGGTGTAAATATTCATTTTCTGAATATTTTTTTGAAATTTTTTATAAGATTATTAATCTAAGTATATTTAATATGTTTATTAATTTTTACCACTTTCAACATTTTTAGATATTTATTTTTGATTTTTTAAAATCAATAGCATTTTTAGTAATTTAAAATTACTAAAATTTTAAAAAATGGTAAAAATTTATGCATATGTTAAATACATTTACATTAATAACATTGTAAATTTTTTTTTAAAAAATATAAAAATAGGTTAAATGCACCCGAGTGCACTGAAGCTAAGTGCATACTAGTGCATGAAATTAGTTTTCCATATACAAAAGATCTTGATATAGTTGACTCGGGTGCACTTAGCCTCGGTGCACATGGGTACAAAAACCTAATTTTTTAAATTTTTTAAATTTTTATATAATTGTTAATGTAAGCGTATTTATTAAATTATGAAAATGCCACTAATTTAAAAATCTAAAAAATTAATTTTTTTAAAAAAATGGTAAAACTTAATACACATGTAAAATAAACTTACATTAATAGTTGTATAAAAAAAATTTAAAAATAAAAAATAGATTAAATAAGTGTACTCATGTGCATTTGATAAAAACCAATATATAAATTCAAAAAAAAAAATTTGAAAAAAAGTTATGCTTCCGAATACAATAAAGCTAAGTGCACCAGCATTACTACATTGAAACTAATTTTTAAATCACACAGAAAAGAGTAGTGATTCAAGGTACTTGAGTGCATCTAAACTTGAGTGCACTTGGCTATAAAAATTTTAATCTAAATTTATTTAATATATATTAAGTTTTTTTATTCTTGGAGATTTATTTTTTAATTTATTAAAAATAAGGGTGTTTTAATCATTTTTAAATTATTAGAATACTCCTATTTTTTAAAATAAAAAATATATATGCGCAAATATATTCAAAAATAATAACACTTGGCCTTTAGATTAAATATACCTAAATTACTGTTGTATAAAAAAATTTCAAAAAAAAACTTTTAAAAATAAATTTTACTCAAATACACTTAAGTTTCAATGCACCGTTACATAATCACTACTTTGCTCTTTTTCATACTAGAAGTAACAATTAAAGCCGAGACCACACTTAGCAGACGTAAGTTCTGCTGACATGTTAACGTCCTGGGTAACCGTGGCATGTTAAAGTTGATATTTTTGATTAGTTTTTTTTAATTTAAGGTGCGTTTGGAAATGTATAAAACTTTCAATGAAAAATTGTAGAAAATATAAGTTGTCAAATGATGTGATATGACAAAAGTAATAACGAGGAATAAATAAGATAAAATTGAAATCAATAAGTTAGTTGGGTTATTAGTTGTGTGGGAATGATTGAAAAGTAGGATAATTGTATAGAAAAATATGAAGAAATAATTAAAAAATAAGATAATTATAAAGAGTAAAAAGTTTTAAATTGAAAAGTTTTAACTTATCCATCTCTTAAACTAATCCTTCCCAATAAATCTCCCCCCGTGGATTCGACTGTGATGGCAGTTTCGTAAAAATTTTGGAGCGTCCGAAGAACCGCCTAAAAATACGAAAGTCTCAGTCATAACATTCGGTAGCGAGAGCAGAGAGTAACGGCGAGGCAGGGGGGAATACGGAGATTCTTCTTCCTCTATCTTTAGAGGGGGAAATCTTCTCCGTAAATACCACGCTTCCGCATAACCTTCTTTCTTCCTCTCAAACCCTCCCATCCCCAACTTCCTCCTTTCCAAACTTGCTGCAATGCTAGCCATTTCGTTCGTGCCGCAGGCGCCCGGCAGCCTCGTCGGAAGGCCTGTCGACAAGATGCCTACTTTCGGACCTCCATCACGCAAAAGTCCGAGCTTTTTGCCGACGGTGAGTTTCTTCATCCCCCATCTCATCCGATGACATTCCGCGCACCTCCCGCCCCTGTTTGTGGCTGTGTGGTTTCTGTGACGTTTGTGATGATATATAAATGGATTTTCTGATCGCAGAATAGCGGATTAAATTTGTTGCCGAGCTTTTTTAAGGAGTCCCCATCCCCCCCACCCCCCCAACCATTTTGTGTCTGATGATGCGGGATATATCGCAGAGATGTGGTTTTTGTGTTGTGGGAGTGGCGGTTTTGGGCTCCCCATCTGTTTCCTGGATTTCCTCATGAAACGCGACGCGGAATGGTCCCATCCATGGAATGCTGGATGATGTTTCGTGCCTCTTTTCAAATTTACGTTGGCATTGTATGCTAAAAGGAAAGTGACAAAATGAGCACAAAAAATATTTTTCCTGATGAAAATAATGTGGGGTATTGAAATTTTAGTTATTTGGACTAGTTTTTAGTTTATGTTGAAGTTACCAGAAATATTTTGTCTTGTCGACACCAAGTATCATCTCTCCCTTTCTCTCACATTAACGTGAGCACAGCAAAGGCAAGAAAAACAAGAATCTTCTGTATGCTAAGAATCATCGCTCTTTCCCGAGAGAGAGCGAAGATTTCAGAGGCAAAAATATAATCAACCATTGTTCTTTAGGTGGGCAGTTCTCCCATGCATGCCATGTCACGGAGGTGCAGACCAGGTTCAATGCATTTTTCTGAAGTATTTGGAAAAACAGCTGGAAGATGAGTAGGTTAGATATAAGAGCTCACACTACGGAGTCTCCTTGTATTGGATTAGGTGTCTCCTCATGTTTCTTCTCAATCATGTGTGTGATAATGTGGGTGTGACAAAACCATTCAGTTCAGGTAGAAGACATTTATTTTCGTTCAAGCTTACTGTAATTAGTTGTTTTTCCCTCTATCACTATTCATGTTTGCCTATGCACTTGAAAGTTTCCGTTAACTTTGGTTGAATAGTATATTTCTTTCTGTTTTTCTGTTTTTGCAGAAACACAGTTTGGTCAAACCAATAGGATTCTCCAGCGGAAGGCTATCTCAATCAATGTACTTAAAAGAAAATGTTCAAGAATTCTCAGTTCAGGGACATGAAATAGTTTCAAAATCAGATACAAGACTGCGAATATTCTCTGGCACTGCAAATCCTTCACTTTCACAGGTAATGATCCGATGATCTATTGAGCAGAATGTTGGAATGTAAATAGATCTCCAGCACATCTTGAGGTTTCAGGTATACTCTAAAGACAAATTTTGTGGAAAATAAATATAGCAGAGCTTTAAGGTACAATTCAAAAAAGAAAAAGGAAAGAGGATAAAAAAGAAAGAAAGATGAAAGATCTAAGAGATGAAGATCTAAAATAGTTTTTCTTGAGATTTTTTGTCTCCTTGGAAAAACAGGTTTCAATATTTGTTTTTCCTGAAGTTCATTTTGTTTGCCCCTTTTTCCTGTATTTTGCAAGTCATATTTTTCAGTTTTAAGCTGGATAGGAAAAAATCTTCAAAAAACAGTGGTGGATTGAAGTCCTTGGCTTTTCAGACAGCTATTTGGGTTTTGTTTTCTTGAAAGGTGATAAGGTGGGCTTTAATTTTTATTTTTTGGCTTGTATCACCGACAATGGTGATATGTTGGTGATTTATCCCCAATGGATAAAATTTTTATTATTACCTATTATTCTTTTAACTGCAACTGGATCTATCCCTTGCTTCTCTCATTGATCTGTTGTTGATACTATTGGTTTTTGGAACACTTGTACTTCAACTTTGTAGGACCCTGCGTATTTTCTGTTGGTGTGATTTCTCAGAACAGGTTTTTCTATGTCAATCTAGGAAATTGCTGCTTACATGGGTCTCCCCATGGGGAAAATCAAGATAAAACGGTTTGCGGATGGGGAAATTTATGTTCAGTTGCAAGAGAGTGTAAGGGGTTGTGATGTTTTTCTGGTGCAACCAACATGTCCACCAGCAAATGAGAATTATATGGAATTATTTATAATGATAGATGCATGCAAAAGGGCATCTGCCCGGACTGTTACAGCTGTCATCCCCTATTTCGGATATGCTAGAGCAGATAGGAAGGTAAATTTCTCAGGCCTGAGTCTCCAACATTTGAAATGGTCAGGGAGTGTGAGGCACAATGAAATGGTGGGGAGGTTCATTGTCTGAGTTGTTTGTGTTTTCAGTCCCAGGGACGCGAGTCCATTGCAGCCAAACTTGTTTCTAACTTGATTACGGAAGCAGGTGCCAACCGTGTTCTTGTTTGTGATCTTCATTCCAAGCAATCAATGGGATACTTTGATATTCCAGTTGACCATGTCTACGGTGAGGTAATTTTTCTAGCTTCTGGACAGAGAGCTTTGCTCTTCGATTTTTCTTTATAATTTTTCATTCTTTGGATACACCAGCCTGACATTTGCAGCTCAAGCAGCTGAGAATCTGGGCCAACACTAACACCTGAGCCATCAAAAAGCCAAGAATTCTAAGGAAAGTTATTGATTAACTTGCCGAAGCCTGATAATCATTTTGATGGATGCAGCCTGTGATTCTGGATTACTTGGCAAGCAAGATGATTTCTTCAAATGATTTAGTAGTTGTGTCTCCTGATGTGGGAGGTGTTGCTCGAGCACGTGCTTTTGCCAAAAAGCTGTCAGATGCGCCTTTAGCAATAGTGGATAAAAGACGTTCAGGACATAATATTTCTGAGGTACTTCCTATGAAGGAAACTTTTGAAATCAAACAACTTACAGTGCAGTAGTGATTTCTCTCTTACAGTGTAGTTGTGATTTCTCTCTTACAGTGTAGTTATGATTTCTCTTTCAGGGTTTAATTACTAGAAACTTTTCCCCTTTCTGTTCAAAGTAGACATTTCCTGCAGGTTTTGGATCAACAACGATAACATTTAGTCTAACATGGCATGCTACCTTATTGTCTTGTTCTCACTTGACCTCACATGCACACCAAGTTTCAAGATTCAACACTAGTTGATTAGCAGTTGACATGAAATCCTGGTGTTACATGTAACACGGGGCCCAACACCATGCTTTCTGGATTGCATCACCCAGAATAAGGTTCATCTGCACCGCGCATCTCTATTGCTAGGGATCTGGAATTAGGGGCACATATAGACATGATTGACTTGGCTGGGAGTTCAACCAAAGTCCAACTAAAACAATTGGATTGGAGAAATGTGGAAAGTTGGTTAGCAAAATCTTTTTGAATCAATCTGATGTGTAAATTAAGTATTTAACTCAAAGGCAACTGATTTTCTTATGACTACAAGGTTGGGTTGAGATTTTTAAATACATAGAGTTAGGGTGGGTTGAAATTTTGGCAAATAGGTGAAAGTTGGTTGATCCCAGTATGACCCAGACCAGTTTACACCCCTACCTCTGAGTACGGATTTCTTAGATCAAAATGCAAATCTATGTTCATGAAGTTGTGATTTATGCAAGAATACTTTATAGCATTGAACATACAGGGTAAGCGTAGATGGTAATGACTTTATCTCTCATAAATTCTTGGAAGACCATAATGAATCTTGATCCCAAATGTAACATAGAGTGTAGCAACTTTAACCCTTATAAAATTTTTGTATGGTTTTATGCACCTCATAGTTCATCGCTTTGTTGTAACCCAATATCCCAAGTGCAACATGTATTCAAGGAAGTTGGTGGCCCTCATACTTCCATTTGCATATGAGTTTCCTCGTACCAAAATTGGTACATGATCTAGGTAAATTTTGTTTATCAACATCCATTTTATCCATCAATTTTTTTAAGGATTTGGATAAGTTATCAAGTCTCAAAATCATTTTTGTCTAGGTGCATATATCTTTTTTCTACTTTCACGAAGTATTTGGATGATGCAGGTCATGAATTTAATTGGTGATGTCAAAGGAAAGGTCGCTGTCATGGTGGATGATATGATTGACACTGCTGGTGAGTGTAGTGGTCACTGCTGTACTTGCATGCCAACAAGTTGATTCAATATGATGTTCATGGCATGTTTTTTTGTCTGTCTTTAACTAGCACTTTCATGATTTGCTTCCAACATTGTTCAGGGACTATTACCAGTGCTGCATCTTTGTTACACCAAGAGGGGGCAAAAGCAGTTTATGCATGCTGCACCCATGCAGTTTTCAGGTGTTATACTCTTCCTTCATCTCTTCTATTTTCCTTCCATTGTTTTCAATTCAAATTTGCCATTTGAAAGCTTTAAACGTGATGCAAGGCTTCTTATTGTCAAAATGTTTATAATATTCTTCAGCCTTTGGTTCTTGCTTTTGAAACCTCGTCTGTTATATTAACTTTAACAGGATGTTGCCTTGAAACTGTCACACAAAGATCACTGCAATCTAGTGCTTGCAATCTGTTTGTCGGTAGCAGCATATTGGACAGTTAAGAAGATCACTAGTAATGCCAGTACATATAGGCTCACAACTTCAGAAGGTTCAGTCCTTTTCTTTTTAGACAATATATGTGGCCATTATCTTTGTTTATGACCATTTAAGGCCTGTGCGGCCTAACTTTGTGGGAAGCAAAAATACCACTACACAGTTCATTTGTCAGAAGTTATCCATTCTATGTTCTTGTAAACATCACTTTACATGGTTGGGAGTGCAAAACTTGTGAATCCATCAAAATTGGAGACACATTTTGAGGTGGGGAAGCCCATTGCTCTTCTGAACCACACAGGCAGATATGCCCAGTCTTTTGGTAGATTGAATGATAAATTTTCACTTAACCAAAAAATGCAGGGAAAAAAGTTTGGAAATTATTTTCTGATTCATTTGTTAAGTTCTGTCTCAAATTGTCAAAAATGGCGCAAAAGAATCCATGCAACTGACCCCACCTAGGTGGGAAATGGCTTACGATGATGATGATTTGTTAAGTTTCTCATCACTTGCTTTACACTTCTGTGTATAAGGTAACTTGTTACTTGTGAGGTTCCAAATTGTAGCTGGTCCTTGATTTGACTTTGAGATGTGTGTTACTTCTTAAAAGTGCCTAGTTCTAGGATAATATGCTTCTGAAAGCATTCAAAAATTTTCCTTATTTTAAAAGACTGCAGCACATAAGCCGAATCCTCGGGGTAAGCAATATTATTGTGAAATGAAATATGTTTCTACTTTGCTCTTTGGTGGGGTCTTCTTGCTGTTTAATATGGATTTCATGGGATTTCTTTGTAGCCCTCCTGCAATTGAGAGACTTTCCGGAGGCCTATTTCAAGAAGTAGTCATCACAAACACAATTCCAGTAGCAGAGGAAAATTATTTTCCTCAATTAACTGTGCTGTCAGTGGCAAACCTTCTTGGTGAAACCATCTGGCGAGTACACGATGATGGTTCTGTGAGTAGCATCTTTCAGTGATTCAGTGATGTCTCACCATTTCATATACTCCAAAATTTGCAGTTCAGTCCTATTTCCCTTTTGATCATGATTTGTGGGTTTTTTTTTTTTTTTTTTTTTTGCATTTTTATTTATTATAACTCAGTTTTCAGTTCTTGCTGGCTTATACAGGCCAGGAAAATGTATGTTTAGCCTTCTTCTGTTCAGTGGAATTTAAGTTTAGACAAGATGCTGTCTAGTTATCCGAGTAAGGAAATTTTGTCAATCATTTAGGAGCAAAGAGATCTGCAAGGTACTTTAGTCAGTATTTTCTTAGGGTTATGACACCCTATTCTAGTCAGACATTTTATTTTTTGTTATCTTGCTGTTCATTAATCCATTTAGAATGATACGAGTATGCCTCCCCCCCCCTTCTGTTATCCTATTTTTCTGGGAAAGAACAAGACGTTTGTTAGCTGGAGCCAGTGGACGAGAACCATAGGGCTATATGACTTTTTGATTTGTGGATTTCTGCTCTTGCAAAATCATGATTCCGTGAATCCGTTATGGCCAATTTATAATGCAAGTTTTTTCCATCTGCCTCTTATGAATGTGTTTGTGCAAGGTTCTGTTCTTATCTTGTTGCGAGCTTTTAGCATCATACTTTTATCAATCTGTAATGCTACCCACACCCAAACTACCAATACCACCACCTACAGGATAAGGAGAGCGGTTTTCATTGGAGTGATGGGTTTTTGAGCTTTTGGGGGAATTATGGGGCTTGCCAAATGAAGGAAACTGAAGAAAAAAAAAAGGCTTGGGATTGAGCAAGGAGCAAGGCTGGAGTCCATTGGGAACCTTACATGCTTAGATAAAGTTTGTTTTTTGCGTGGGGTTGGAAACGTCTTTGGTAATGATCAATATTTCTGTTTTCATTTCAACCATTTGATTCATTGATTTATTGGAATAAAAGGCAGTATCTTATAAATCTACCAACAATGATGCTCTCCGCTCTGCTGTTTAAGATAACGCTTTGATATCTGTAAAAGATTTGAATCAAAAGACAAGACAAAACGTACGTCAAAAACAAGAAAGGACCAGAAGGAAAATTGCACTGGAAACGCCTCACATTAGCAATGACTTGTCTTGCACCGGCAAGTGGAAACACCTCGCGATGACATTTGGATACATCTTGAGTTTTACCTAATGTGTCTCGGAAAACACTCTAACATAAGGGCAAAGGTGTAAATTTATTCGTTCGGGGTCTGTCTGCAAGAGGTAAAAAATGGGGGAGAAATTTTTTTCAAAAAAGTGTGGGAGATGATATATGATAGAGGTAATGATTACAAGTAAAGAAAGTAAAAATAAAATAAACAGATTAATTACATAAAATGTGAAAAAGTGATGGAAATGTAGAAATGATAATATAAAAAATAAAGCAGCTAAATAGTTAAGATGCGTCCGGACCATTAACCATTAAAACCCAGCTGTCGTGTGAACATCCAGTCGAGAGTGGAGTTTGGTGAACATTCTTGGAAGTTCTTGCATATCTTCGGATTCCACGAAAATGGGGCCAATAGGCAATAGGTTGGTAGATGCCTGCAGAGTAAAAAACACACCATTTTATGCAATACAATGTACAGTCCCGTGGACTTCTTAGGAGACATGGACGTCTAAGTCTGCAGTTGAAGGCAGAACTCAGCTTGGCTCAAAACAAACCTATCCTAGAGGCTAAAATATAACTGTGCCCAAAGCATAGAAAAGCAACATCTACTTATACATCGCAGCACACAGTAGTGGTGAAAGTGCAAGGATCTGGCGGCACAGCAACTTCCACTGCTCCTTCCAGCATTTGGCTGACCTTCTTCATTGCAGGCCGTATATGAGGATCCTCTTGAATGCACCAAATCGCCACCATCACCATCCTCTCAACTTTGGCAACATCCTTCGATGCTGCTTCATCATTCTCCACCAGTCTGTCTATTCTTCCTTCTCTATAGCAGTCACAAACCCAATCTGTCAGTATTGTCTCATCTCCTTCTTCCAGTTCTGGGAGGACATTCCTCCTGCAACAGATGATTTCCAGCAACATGACACCAAAACTGTACACATCCACCTTTGTAGTGATTGGCACACTCTTGAACCATTCTGGGGCAACATAGCCCCTGGTACCCCTGATACATGTTTTTGTCCTTGTTTGGTTGCCCATCAGAAGCTTTGCCAACCCAAAATCTGAAATCCTTGCAGTGAAACTGTCGTCCAGCAAGATGTTCTGGGGCTTTATGTCACAATGGATGATCTGGCGGCCACATTCTTCATGCAAGTAGACCAGTCCCCTTGCAATCCCATATGCGATCTGTGTTCTTTGGTGCCAACTGAGGCTCAAATCTCCAAAGAGAAAGCCCGCCAATGAGCCATTGCTCATGTATTCATACACCAGCAGCCTCTTTTCCCCTTCCTCGCAAAACCCGATCAATCGGACCAAGTTCTTATGGTGAATTTGGCCGATTGCGCTGACTTCGGTTTTGAATTCCTTCTCAGCTTCATTTGCTACCTTGTCCAACCTCTTCACAGCTACCAAGTTCACATTCTCCAATGCTATCATCCCTTTGTAGACCACCCCACATGAACCCCGGCCAAGTTCTTCCTTGAATTGATCCGTCATCTTTTCCAGCTCTTGGTAAGTAAATCTGTGCAAATTTACTCCAATCATGCTGGGATGGGGCTGGAGTTCGCCAGATTTTTTTCCAGATAAGAAGCAAAACATCAATATGAGTAATGACAGGAGGAAGAAGTTGAGAAACGCTGAGCTGCCCAAGAGCGACGACAGGATGACCACAAGGGTGCTCTGATCCTTCTTTCTTCTTCCTCTTTCTGTAGGAATGACACCGGGTGGAGATGGTTCTGCGGAATTACTCACTGGCACTTTGATGAATGCCCTCCTGTCGACACCTGTGTTCATCCGTCCATTTGAGAGTGGCAGTCTCTTCTTCCAGCAGTTTCGGTCGGATCCTCTGTAAATAGCAACAGCGCAGAAACAATCAGACAGGCAAGCTTCTTGGCACTGGTCTTCGCTAACAGGAACATAATTCTCATAGTCGGCAAGAGGCCAATCCACGTTCTCCACTGGATGAAGTCGAAACTGAGGCCCTGCACGAGAGGATTCATCTATCTCGCAGCTCTGTGTAGTGAAATTCGGAATGCATCCTTTGTATTCGTGATTTGGGTCCGAGGAAATGTATTGAGGGGGGCAGTTGCAGGTAGGCTTCTGGCTGTCGTCAAGGCGGCAGTAGCCGTTGAACCCGCAAACTCCGCCCCCATTGTCCGCTCTAATCGCGGAGCAAATATCGTCAGGCACAAACTGCGCAATGGTCCAGTTCTGGCTCCAGCTGCCATCACTCTCAGGTGACCTCGGGTGATGGTAGTGCCTGAAAACTCCGTCGTAGTCGAGCGTCGCTCGCTGGTAGTAGTTCCTTACTGGCATAGGAACAAAGTTGTCATTTTTCAGAAACCTCAAATTCCCGCTCTTTAGAGGGAGGTAGATGTAGCCTGACTGGTTGAATACCAGTTTGGATCCATTTCCGACCGTCTGGCTAGACCAATAAGCGTTGTAAGAGTTATCAGATATCGTAGCCAATGGGTAAAGCACAAGATTCCCATCTGATTGCATGATGAGTTTGAATCTTCCTCTTGTGTAGTTGGACTCGGACTCCGGCGCCACCAGGTCGGTGCCCTGAGGCAGCTCCTGCGTGGGCAAGATTGTGTTGGTGGGTTCTGCAAAGCTCTGCCATTCAATTGCAGAGTCTTCGCCACGGAGCACGAAATTTCCGGAGTCGAGCAGAGCACCGGAAGTGAAGATGCCGTTGCTGGCTTCCTTCTTCCATATTTCCTGACCTTGGGGGCCTGTGAGCACGAGACGGCCGTCAGTGGTTAGCTCGACTTTGGAACCTCCCTGGACGGGGTTATCTGGGTTTGCAGACCAGACGATGGTCTTTTCTGGTATCTTGTCGAACCAGATTGCGAGGAGGAAGCGGTTTTGGTTTCCGAGGCGACGAAATCCGAAAGCAAAATCCTGGGAAGGGGAAACCAAGTTGGAGATGCCATCAGTTGAGAGAGAATTACCCAAGCTTACGTTGGTGGACGCCTGGGCGAGAGCATGAAGCGGGAGAAGCGCAAGAAAGAGGGTGAAGAAGAGCAGTTTGGGGGTAGAAAAATTAGCCATTGATGAGAAGACGCAGCTCTGATTGTTTGTGGGAATTAAACAAAAGACGAGAGAGAGAGAGAGAGACTCCAAGTCCCAAGTCTTTGAGGTCTGTTTGATTTTTCTGCGCGGACCTTTCTACGCGGAGGAGCTTGAACAAGTCCGGATTACAGCAATCCAAGGTCTGTCCGATCACGACAGTCCCTGAGCTGTACCGCTTCACGTCGCCTTCCTTGCGGGTGTATCGAATGGAATGGAGCATCGCATTACATTCTTGGAGGATAGTTAGTTGGGGGTGTTAATGGTCATGGTCAATCAGCTCGTCCAACCTGTTAATAAATAGGTTTGAATTAAGATTTTCAAATAAATAGATTATGATCCGTCAACCCATTTAATTATTTAATTAAATAAACAGACTAGAGATTGAGGTTTTGCAACCCGTCAACTCATCCAACCTGTATAACTCATTTAATATATTATATATATAATATTTGAAAATTCTTTTGGCCCTGCTTTTCCTTCCCGCACCCTTATCCCGCCCGCGTGTGGGCGCTGACAGCAAAACCTAATCCCAATTCCTGCATTTTCAACTTCCCGCAATCCCATTGCCCTCTGGCGCCCCTGCGGAGGAAAAGAAAGGTTTGTTTTCGGTAGCGCCCCCATGAGCGCGACTTGGGCAGATTCCACGCTCGAGATTGAAACTCGGATCATAGTTTTTTTCAAAGCCGTTGCAGCAGAGCAGAGTTGGACTGGAGTAAAGGGATTCTATCGCTGCATATCCCATATTTTATATTTTTTTCAAATCCATGAGCGCGACTTGAGCAAATTCCATAGTTGATTGCTGCGTATCCCATATTTTATATTTTTTTCAAATCCACGAGCGCGACTTGGGCGGATTCCATCGCTGATTGCTGTGTATCCGGGGTAACATTCTCAACTTCCTATCCTAGAAAACAAGATGGATGCTATGATTGTTAATGGTGTTGCATTAGGTGTGCTTCCATGGCTGCTATGATTGGATGGATGTAGCCGAATATGTACAACTTTCATGAGTGCCATGGTGTTTTTAAATTTTAAAGGGGCGACACCATTGGATTTAGGATAGAGTTGTTGCTGGTCTGATAAATTTGAAGCTAGCTACATCATTCCACATGAATTCTTTTGATGGGTTGGTGGGGTTGCCAGAGCCAGCTTCGTTAGCATTGCCTATCACCATAATTGGGGAAGATGAAGAGGCAACCGTTGAAGAGGAAAAGGGTGAATAGGGACAGCCCAAAGCCCATGTGGGTTTCCATCCATTGCCGAAAGTTTGAAGAAGAAACGCAGCAAAATCTAGTAAGTTCAGAGAAGACGAGCAAAGAGCGTGTGACATGAAGGATTGATGCAGGATTACTTTTGTCGCTTTCTAAATAGGCTTATGAGATTTTCTCCAACAGTTGATCATAATTGAGGTAATAATAAAAATTTAGATAGCTTATATAGTTCTTTAATCTTTTACAAATTAGTTTTATATGTTCAATGGAGAAAGTGGATGAAGTACTATCAAGTTTGGAGAGCATAAAATAATTATTTGTTATTTTTATTTTTAGATCGAAGTTGTTTGAACTTTGAACTCTACTTATTGTTATGTGTTTTAAGACAATAATGTATAACAATATGTGATATTTGAATTTTTGAAATGTGATTGTTTGAGTTTATTATAATGAAGTCTTACTTGATTCTTCTCAAATGTATGTTTATGAGTTCCATATTTATAGCGTTGCTTGAATTGTTTGATAGAAATAAAATATGTTCTATTTTGAAACAAGAATTGGTATTAAAGAGATGACTTGAGATTGGAGTTGATGTTTTCGAGCCAAAATAAATTAAATTTAGGTATGTTAGCTTCGAATTATTTAATTTATTTAATTTTACAGACTTTATTGAAGGTTTTTAGCATGAAAATTAGTAACAAACACAACCCGTTAACAACCCGTTAACTCGTTTATTAAATGGGTTGTAAATAGGTTAGAGTTGAAGTTTTTTAAATGAGTTAATAAACGGATTAGGGTTGAGATATATTAAATGGGTTAGGATTAGGATTAGGCTCCAACCCGTTCAACCCAATCCGATAACACCCCTACTCTGGAGACAGTTTTTAAGCTGTTTCTAATCCACTTCCGTTTGAACATGCTTGATGGGGTAGGGCTTCATGAATCATGGCCCTGCTGCCTCTGTGAAAAAGGAGTAAATTAGTTCGCTTGAGTTGTAGTTTTTTCAATTTTAATTTTATTTCTAAAATGTTAACTCAATCTTTCATTCTACATTATTTTTCAAATTTCAACCCAATTCTAAACCAAACTAAAAACTTATATAAATTAGTTTGGTTTAGTTATAAATCGCGTTAATAAATCTATAATATTTAAAAATATTTTCTTTAATTAAATTTATTTTGAAATATAAATTTATATGAAAGAATAAATATTAATCCTTCCTAATTTATGAATTATACATTAATTTAATTGCTAATTAATTTTATTTCAAAACAATGATGAGCTAATGCCTATTATTATGTGCTAATGTATTATTCTTTTTAATAATTTATTATATTTTAGACTTACTCAAATTAACTCACTTTCGAAATTAGGTCAGTTCAAATTGGGTTTTATAACTTATCTTTTCCAAAATTTCTGACTTGACAGTCTTATAACCTATCTATTCCAAAATTTCTCACTTAACCCTGTTATCAATAAGGTTTGATTCCGTCGTTTCGGGTTGAAAATGACTCTATTTACGTCTTATCGGCATCACGTTCCCTTGCAATTCACGGCAGCTGCTAACCGGACCAGACTAGCCTGTTTGATTTGCCCAGCCGGGAATGGTGACCAATTCGGTTCACTTATTCCTGGTTCGGCTTAAAGAGCCAGAACCGATGGAACAGTTTGAACTGAGTTGATCCCAGTTCACCCTGTCTGGAAAATTTTTTAAAAAAAATAAATAAATAAAAAATCAGGGCAACTGTGGCGGAAATTCCATTTACTATTTTCCTACTGTGTAAATTCCACGAGGTAGTGAGCCTGGCGTCTATTGCCTGCCAAATTTAAAAATACTTTTTTCCATGCTTAATCCTGGTGTTTGGTAACGTGGGTGGGAAAGTTTTAAAACTAGAAATTTGAATATTTTGAAAAATTTAGTGCATATCACAAGAGTAAAGTTAGAATAATAAGATAATTGTAAAAAAGAAATTAAAATATAAAAGTAAAGTTCAAAAATAAGATTATTAAACAACTAAAATGTTAAATAATTTATGAGAAGAATATGTGGGAAAGAGAAAAAATCGCTAGAATCCATGGGAACTAATTCCATGTGATCTATTATCACATCTATTATTTAGACGTGTCGAACAACGTAATTGGGTTATACTTCTTACATGTTTTCTTAATTTCTAATACTTTATCTTAGATTCATGCCGCTAATCATATTTTTTCTATTGATATCTATATTATATCGTATTAATTGGATTTGCATATAACACGCAACAAATGCAAATGCATAAGGTTGTTTATAATGATATTTTAAAATTAGTAGCTATAAAATTTTTTAATTAGCTATATACCCATGAATGTAATATAATATAATATTATGGGTAAAGTTGGAATAAACAGTATAATTGTAAAAAAAATGATTAAAATATAACAGTAAAAGTGAAAAAATAGAATCTTTAAACGACTAAAATGTCAAATAATTTGTGATAGAATATACGGGAGAGATAATAAAATCATGAGAACCAATCCCATGTGATCCATTATCAGATATATTATTTAGACGTGTCCAACCATGTAATTGGGTTATACTTCTTACATTTTTTTCTTAATTTATAATAATTTATCTTAGACCTAAGCAGCCCATCATATTAATTACATTCATATAACACACAACAAATGCAAATGGATAAGGTTGTTTATAATTATATTTTTGAAATTATTAATTATAAAAGTTTTGTAATTTACTACTCGTATACTAAACAAATAGTTTTAAGGACAAATTTCACAAATAGCCATGAACTTTACACCTAATGCCACTGATGCCCATGAACTTTCATAAATTCTTAGTATTTTTATATATTTTGTTCAAAATCCCATACATACTTATGACCTTTTGTAAAATGACAAATATACTCAAATTTTAATTATAATTATAATCTAAAAATTTGCACCTAAATAAATTCTTAGTATTTTTATAGTTGTAGAATCATTCTTTCATTGTTGTAGTAGAATCATATATGATTTAAATCTGAATTCGTATTTATAACTGGATAATTAGGGGCATATTTGTTTAACACTAAAACTTTTCAAACTAAAATTTTTTTAATTTGAAAATTTTCACTTCCGGTGGTTACACTATTTTTAATTATTTTTCTGTAACACTCCACCCTTTGAGGTGTTACGAATGAGGTTTATTATGTCAATTCTGATAATAAAATATCCCAAGATGGAAATAGATACCAAGATAAAAAATCATAAAACTTTTAACTATTACATCTCAAGTTTGCTCATTATGGAGTTATAATACATATACAGTGTCTCTAATCAAAATGAGTAAGCATTATAAGATAATTTCAATAAAAATCTAAAATTCATTGTCCTTTGCTCTGCTAGTTTCGCCTTTTTCTTATGTTGATGAAGGCTTTAATTTATCGTTGTATCCCTGTGTTTTCACTGAAAACAAAATTATATAAGCTGAAAGCTCAGTAAGTAAAAATATATTTTTACAAAATTCATTTTGCAATTACTTTGCTTTTTCAAAAACAAACACAACATCTATATTGTCTTTTATGCACAACAAACTCTAATTAATAAAAGCATCTTGATATATGTGTATACATATGTTAATTTTAAATCATGCATTCACATTGTAGGTATTGTCGTCTACTTGTGCTTTCGTGCAGCCGTGCTACACATTCGTGAGCTAATTCATTTTCTTTGATAGTCCTGAGGTCGCTACCTAGGTACTACCATACTACTTTACTCCTTGGCGGCAAACCCGATATGCAATTATGAATCATACTCATGCATTGTGATTAATGCACTACTTAAATTCACTACTTAGCATGATTTTGAAATAATAATACTCATATTTGAATAAACCAACTTGAAAGAAATTTTCAATTTAAATAAGTAATCACATTTTATAGCAAATCATAATATTCAAATAATATTTTCAAAGTCATGATTTGGTAAAAGTTTACTTACTTTTAAGTAGACTTTAAAACTCATCTTTTCAAATTTCTTGTAGTAACCTCAAGTCTTTTTGCCTAATTTTCATCACAATATGTCACTATTTCACTTTGGGTTTCATAAATATTATTTAAAATTTAATTTATGACTTTCCCAAAATTTCTCATAATTTTAATCGGTCAAAATTATATTTTCTCCTATTTATTCTTATATATAAAAGTAAATTTGGACTCATACTTCTTTAAATACTTACTTTAAAATTTTCATTTTTTTGTAATTTTTCATAATTTATTTATTTATTTTTATAGCATCACACCTTTTAAATAATTTCATTTCTTATAAAATTATAAGTTTAAACTCATTTAAGCTTCTAAATATTGACTTTAATTTTTTGGGTATTTTTCATAATTTTTTGTATTTTTTTCAAAATTTTCTTTTTTTCCCCGCTGGCGCCGGCAGTTGGCTGTTCTGGTCGGTTGGAAGTTGGGCCAGATTAGTGGATCAAGTTGGTGGGCTGTGTGGGCTAGACTTCGTTTCTGAAACTTAGGCTTAGTTTTTGGGACCTCGATTGCATGTGCCTGGGAGCATGTAGCGCTGCATGCTCCCGGGCGCATACACTTATTTTTTTATTTTTTTCAAATTTTTTTTATAAAACTGTCAATATAAGTGTATTTAACATGTATATAAATTTTTACCATTTTTAGAGTATTTTAAATATTTATTTTTTATTTTTGAAAATCAGTGGCATTTTAGGTAATTTAAAATTATAAATTACCTAAAATGCCGCTGATTTTCAAAAATAAAAAAATAAAAATCTAAAATACTCCAAAAATGGTAAAAAATTTATCATTTTTGGATATGTGCAAATATTTTTTTAGATTTTTAAAAATAAGGGTATTTTAAATACATATATACACATAGATGTTTAAAAATCTCAAAAAAAATAGATAAACATATTCAAAATGGTAAAACTTGGTCTATATGTTAAATACGCTTATATAAACAAGTGCACAAAGAAAAAAGTAATTTTTTTTTTATAAATAGGTTTTTTAAGATGGGCTAAGTGAGGTATTTACTTAGTCCGGACTAAAAGGATCACTCCTCTATTTAAAATTCAAATACACAACCACAAAAGATAATTTTTGATTTAAAAAAAATATATTTCTAGATTTACAATTTAAAAAAAAAATTTAAAAAAATGCAAACAAATGTATTTTATGAGCAGTTGAAAATGCTCCCATTTTCGATCGGTTGCAATTGTCAGGCGGTTAATTAGGTATTGACACCCCACCCTTGGGCCCAAAGATGGACAAGTGAAATAAATTTCAAACCCAAGCAAATCCAAGACAAAAAGGAAGTTCAAGCTAGCCAATCGGGCCCTCCCGAACTCGGCTCACAGGAGCGAAGCTCCACCAAGTCTCGAAGCAGGCTTTTCAACAAACAGGTCCGGCCCACAAAGAGCGAAGCTCCTACAGGTCACCTCAACGGGCTCCACAATGCAGCCCACCAGAATCAACTCACCAGACTCAGCAAATGGGCTTAGCCAAGCTCTAGCCCACCAGATCCAGCCCACCAAGCCTCAGAAGCAGGCTTCTCTACAACTTTGGGCCTCTACAAACGGCCCACCCAAAGCAACGGGTTTAGCCAAGCTCAAGCCCACCAAGCTCAAGCCTATGGACCGAGTCCAACACCTCAAGTGGCCCAAGGTCCATATCTCACCTCAAGCTCTAGCCCATCAAACTCAAGCCCATGGACCAAGTCCAATCCTTCAAGTAGCCCAAAGCCCACGATCCCACCTCAAGCTCAAGCCCATGGACCAAGTCCATGACCTCAAGTGGCCCAAAGCCTACTCTACCACCTATAAAAGGAGGTGCACCCCCTCCTCAAAGCACACTTTGAGAGGCATTCCAGAGGGGAGGACAGGAGTCTGCAGCAACGTCCCGGCGTCCTAGTTTTCCTGCTCGTCGAGCTCCATGCATCTCTTCCCATTTTCCCCTTTTCATCTCTCCCATTCTCTCAAATCTTTTGTTTTCCCCCTTTTCACGCCCATGTAAACCACATCGGGTTGGCAGATTTCACTATATTTGCTTCAACCCGAAGGCCGAAATCCAAACTCTATACAACTAGTGCCTTATTTCATTAAACAGGAGTTGATCTCCTTTTAAAGATCAGTGGCGACTCCATTTTTTCTTTATTTTTGCGTGCGTGTTTAAGCTAACGCCCCGGCAAGGCGGGTGCACGGGTTCCAGCATAATACGCTGCCGTTATGCTGCCGGATTTGTGACTCGACCTGTGTATGGAAAGCCCCATCTTAGCCGTTATGCTGCTGAAATCACGAGAAAAACGCCCATATGCCAGATTTATCTAAAAATCATGAATCATAACATGTTTTACCCCATGTGGATGCAAGAAAACTAAGCCCACGTTGCTGTCCAACACGATCCATATTTTCACGGCTCGAGAAACCATTCCGAGCCCATCGTAGCGCTCGCGGCGGGTGCTACAGCTTGGCGACTCCACTGGGGATCGCGTTGCTGGTCTACATCAGGCGCAAGGGGTCAGAATCTGAAGATCGGAGCTTCTTCCTCGCTGAACAGCGAGTTGCAGAGAAATTTTCGTCTTCTGGCAGCGAGTTTCTGAAGTTTTTGCTCAAATCACGCAGAAACCTGAAAAGTTTTTAGGTCCAGAGGCGTTCGACTCTTGAACAGCAAAGGGCCCGCGAAGGGAAGGGACTTGAACACTGCCTCGTAACTGTCCAGGCACGTAAAACGAGCCTACAGCAAGGACCTTCGGCAGATATAATAGCGATTAACGCTAAAAAAAAATTCGGCGTAAAAATCACATTTTTTTCCATAACCTGGGTGTTTTCTGGTCACACTTCCAGAAACACTTCAAGCGAACTGGTCTTCCCTCCAGAGACTCTTCAAGCGAACTGGTCACACTTCCAGACACGTTTCAAGAGAACTGGTCCTTTTTTCAGACACGCTTCAAGCGAATTGGTCACTTTTCCAGAGACGCCTCAGGCAAACAAGAACCCATGGACCACGAACATTCTCACGCGTGGAACTTAAAACACAAAATTTGCAAAGAACACAAAAGGAGTTGAACCTCCAAGCATCCATTCAAAGGTTGATCTCCTTATTATTCGCTTACAAGTACTAATCTCTTTTTATTGATTGCTCAGGTTCTTCACCATAGCTCGAAGGCAAAGCAAGTCAACCGTGGATCGAAGCCCCGTGGTTACCAGATCAAGAGCGGTTAGGATGGAGTCCGAGCAATCCTCACACCACGAAGATCGGGATCACCAGTTCAAGCAGTCCATGAAGCCTACATGGCGACAATGGACAAGAGGATGCAGAAGCTAGAGGAAGTCCTGTCAAACATGGGACAACCTCTAATAGGCGGTCAGAACACGGTCACACCACCATTTTGTTCTCAAAACCCAAACACGGAACAAGATGGTGGACCTCAACAATCTTCCCACAAATCACGAAATGATCACTACAAAGAAGAGGAGTTGGTCTTAGAACAAGGCCGCACTGAAATTCAAGACCTCAAGAACCAACTCCAAAACCAACTAAAAGAAATGGATGAGCGAATCCGACAACATCAAGGGGAGGGCCTACCCTCGGCCAAAATAGAAGATTTATGCCCGTTCCCTGACACCAAGTTGCCGGAGGAGTTCGAGATATCGGCCCCACCCGCGTATGAAGGACACTCATGCCCGAGGGCTCATCTCAAGGCCTTTTGTGGCATCCTATACCCCTTGGTGAAAAGCGAAGAGGTCTTGATAAGGCTATTCCAACATAGACTAAAGAAGGACGCCTTGGAGTGGTACACATCGCTGGATTTCCGGTTGATCAAAACATGGGAACAACTCTCTTTGGCTTTCATGGACCGCTTCTCCTACAAGTTGAATATGACTCCTAAACGATCTGATCTCGAAGCACTAAAGCAAAAAGGGGACGAAACGTTCTCCGAGTACGTTGCTAGATGGCGGGCATTGGCGGCAAAAATGAAGAGCCCGTTGCCTTTGGATGAGCAAATCTCCATCATCATAAACTCTGCACACCCGAGCATCTCGGGATATCTTATTTCTCACCTTTACGTCAACTTCACTCAACTCCTCCAAGCTGGAACCAAGTAGAGGCGGGAATCAGACATGACACCATCTCTCCATGGCCTTACCAAGGGAACACAACTCGAAGGAAGTAAGAACCAAAAAATGGTAATTCCTCGAAGACCCCGGACGTAAATGCCATAGACACCACCCCTAAGCCTTTTCAAAGAAAAGCACACAAAGATTTTACACCTCTCCCAATCCTACACCGATGTCCTCAACATGCTCATCCAAAAAAATATGCTTGCACCTCTAGCTCCAAAACCTCCACCTAATCCCCGTCCTAAAAATTACCGAGAAAATGAATTCTGTGCCTATCACCAAGGGAGAGGTCACACCACCGAAAGATGCTTTACCCTCAAACATGCCATTCAAGACTTAATAGATGAGGGAAAAATCAAAATTTTACTTAACTCTCATGAGGATGTAATCCAAAATCCCCTACCTATGCATGAACCAAGGAATCCTTATGCGACGAATATAAACTTCATAGAAGTTGCAAGAGCACCCGTAAAGCCGTGTCATGAAGCTTACATGATTACTCTACAATGGGCTAAGTAAGAAACCATCACACTACAAGGAGCCGCTCCTCGGAATGTCCATAAACCTCAAGAAGGGCATGGCCAAGACTACCTCGTGTTGCCAGCTGTGAACAACTTGAAGATCGCTCCTACTCATTAAGAGCCTATAGTACTAGCGGCCAAGCCGAAGCCAACATACGACTCACACAGGGTCCCATGGGAATATCCTCAATGCTCGGAGATAGGCAATATTTATCCTAATGGCCGAGTCTACCGACGGGAACTGGCTCGCAACCTAATCATCAACCCAGAGAAGGTACCGCCATATGACGTGGCTTCACAACTCAAGTCCTTGCTGGCTCAAATATCCATATGGGAGCTGTTATGCACCTCAACAAAGCATAGGGAGGCTTTCACCAAAGTGCTAAGCGAAGCCCACAAAACCACGGAGGTGACTCCTGACGCGGTGGGACCCGACACCATGGTCGTTCCTTTTCAAGTCTTGGACATCCCCGCGTCTTTCAACATGTTATTGGGAAGACCTTGGCTCACCAAATCGGAGCCATCTCGTCCTTTCTCCATCAAAAGCTGAAATACATATCGGTGGGAAAGCTAGTGGTCATCGAAGCCGACCCCGAGATCATCATCCCTGTAGAGTTTGAAAATTGCCATGAAGTGCCACTTATTGAAGTATATGAATCTGCGGACCCTCTCCCTTTCAAGATGGACGACATGCACGAAGTCCATCATATCCCTTCAAAGCAAAGACTCCCACTCCACTATGTCATACGTCCGGCCGAAAGGCAAACAACAAGATTCAACATCAAATACTGAGGAAAGACGGTGTTACTCAATCCTCAACAAAAGAACAACAAATGGGGTCTTGGATATAGATACGAGGAGGACAAGTTCAAGAAATCCAACAAAGCAACACGGTTCATAAGCGCGGGATACATACTACCCGAAGTCTTGAAGGCTCAAGAAGTCTTGATGATAGTTCATAATAGCCCACATGAAAAAAAACGTCATTGTGCAAAGACAAGCCAAAAACTGGTACGCTATGCCAACTTGCTCAAGATCCGGTTCTAGCAACCACATCACACATCCGACGCTCGTTCAAAAGAAAAAGGAACAAATGGAGCCGAAAATGTGGCTAGCATTTGCTGGTCCCACGAATTGCTAGAAATCTCAGAAGATAGTGGAGTTGATAAGGAGCTGTGCGGCAACATAGGAAGGCATGAAAACAAAGACGCGGCTCTGGACTATGAGATCGTCAATTTGGGAACCTCGGAGTTACCCAAATATCTTCGCATTGGAAAGAACTTATCTACTGAAGAAAGAAACCAAATACTCACATTTCTTAAGCCTCGGCTAATAAACTTTGCCTTCTCCTACGAAGACATGCCCGGACTTGACGAAGATCTAATTACTCATCAACTCGCAATAAAGGCCGGTGTCAAACCGGTAAAGCAAAAATTAAGGAGGCTCAAACCGGAATGGATACCCAAGATAAGGGATGAAGTGATCAAGCAATACAATGCCGGATTCTTGGTGGTATCGCACTATCCACAATGGCTAGCTAATATTGTGCGCGTGCCCAAGAAGGATAGAAAAGTCCGAATGTGCATCGACTATAGAGATCTCAACAAGGCTAGCCCGAAAGATGACTTCCCATTGCCTTATATCGATACTCTAATCGACAACACGGCGGGCCATACATGGTTCTCCTTCATGGACGAATTTTACAGGTATAATCAAATCAAAATCTCCTAAGAAGATAGGGAAAAAACCTCCTTCATCACTCCTTGGGGGACATTTTGCTATAAAGTAATGCCATTTGGCTTGAAGAATGCCGGAGCTACCTATCAAAGCACCATGGCGGTCATCTTCCACGACATGATGAGCAAAGAAATGGAGGTCTACGTGGAAGACATGATAGTCCGGTCCTACACCTTTGAAGAGCATTTAAGAGACTTGGAAAAATTATTCAACAAGATGGAGAAATTTCAACTAAGGCTCAACCCGCAAAAATGCGTCTTTGATGCTCAAAAGGGGCGCTTGCTCGGATTCATCGTTAGCAAAAACGGAATCGAGGTAGACCCGGGAAAGGCCAAGGCCATACTAAGCATGCCGCCTCCCGCAACTGAAAAAGAGGTGAGGGGATTCTTGGGCAAACTACAATACATTAGTCGGTTCATAGCCCGACTAGCATCCACTTGCGAGCTGATTTTCAAGTTGCTAAGGAAGGACTCTCCCAAAGAATGGAATGAAGATTGTCAAATCGCCTTTGATAAAATCAAAACCTACGTAGTTAACTCTCCCATCTTGGTGCCGCCTAGAGCGGAAGGTCCCTTGTTGTTATATCTCTCAGTCACTCCAACGACATTGGGGGCGGTGCTAGGACAACCGGATGAATTGGGACGGAAAGAATAAGCCATATACTATTTGAGCAGAAAATATACTCCTACGGAAGTCAAATATCCGGAAATTGAAAAAGCATGCTTGTCTCTTGTATGGGCTATGCAAAAGTTAAGGCAATATGTCATGTCCCGAACCATATTGCTCATCTCCAAGATGGTTCCTTTGAAGTATCTTTGCCAAAAGACCGTGTTGACGGGAAAACTAGCTCGATGGCAATTGCTCCTCACAGAGTTTGACATAGTATATGTCACAAGAAAAGCTGTCAAGGGACAAGTGGTAGCGGATTACCTACCCACACAGGCACTCCCGGACTACCAACCGCTACAAGAAGACTTTCCGGACGAAGAAATACTACTTGTGGAATAAAATGAAGAAAAGGATGCTTGGACCTTATACTTTGATGGTGCATGGAACGCTTCGGGTAACGGAATAGGAGTAGTACTTTGCTCTCCCAACCAAGCCCCGATCATGATATCAAGAAGGTTGGTTTTCCCGTGCATAAACAATATCGCCGAATATGAAGCATGCATAGCCGGAGTACGAGAAGCCTATAAACTGGGGGCAAAGAAACTTCAAATCTATGGAGATTCGCAGTTGGTAATCAACCAAGCTAATGGAGAATGGGAAACCCGAGATGAAAAGCTAAAACCTTATCATACGGCGTTGTCTCACTTGGTTTACTCATTCGAAGAAGTCACTTTCACCTATGCACCACGGGCTCAAAACCAATGGGCGGACGCACTAGCAACCTTGACATCTATGGTTGAAATACCATATGGGAAAGGAACTCAAGAAATCATAGTGCAAACATCTCAACAACCCGCATATTGCTTGCAAGTGACGGCCGAAGCTGAAGAAACTCAAGAAGAAGAAAAGCCATGGTATCATGACATAAAGCAATTCTTGGAGCACCAAGCATTTGATGATCACATCACTCCAGCGGAAAGAAAAACTATCAAAAGACTAGCCTCTACCTACGTAATACAGGGGGCAACATTGTACAAACAGTCTCACAACCAAATGCTACTACATTGTGTTGACCAGCAAGAAGCAAAAGAGGTCATGACCCAAATCCATGAGGGAGACGGCGGAGCGCATATGAATGGGATCATGATGGAAAAAAAGATAATGCGTCAAGGCTACTACTGAATCTCAATGGAAAAAGATTGCTCGGAGTACGTGCGGAGATGTTTCAAATGCCAAGAGCACGGGAACTTGATATACTCACCCGCATCGGACTTGCACTACCTATCTACCCCATGACCCTTCTCAACATGGGGAATAGATATAATCGGGAAGATAGCTCCTAAATCCATCGGTGGGCATGAATACATATTGGTGGCAATTGAGTATTTCACTAAATGGGTCGAAGCAACATCCTTCCCGACTATCAATGCGGCACAAGTCATACGCTTCATCAAGGGGAACATCCTATCGAGGTTCGGACTCCCGCAAGCTATCATTAGTGATAACGGGATGGTCTTCATCAGTAAGAAGGTTCAAGACTTCCTGGCTCAATACAAAATATAACACCATAAGTCAAGTCTCTATCGCCCTCAAGCCAACGGAGCCGTAGAAGCCGTAAACAAGACCTTAATCAAGATCCTTGGCAAAATGGTAGAAAACTACCGAGATTTGGCAGAAAAGCTGCCATACGCCTTGTGGGCATACCGAACCTCTATCCTGAGAGCTACGATATTCTCACCCTATGCCTTGACCTACGGCATGGAAGCGGTCCTACCCATTGAAGTAGAGATTTCAACTTGGAGGATATTGAAAGAAAGTGAAATGGAAATGGAGGAATGGATGCAAATATGTCAATCCCAACTGGATCTGCTTGATGAAAAGAGAATTCAAGCCCTTCACCACACCCAAACATATCAACGGCGAATGACACGGGCTTATAACCGATCGGTAAGAGCTAAGAACTTCCAAGAAGGTGAACTCGTCATGAAAAGAATCCTACTTGTTCACCCTTCGGATAAGAGAGGCAAGTTTAAGCCTAATTGGGAAGGCCCGTGGGTTATCGCCAAAGTATTGTCAAATGGAGCGTTAGCCATTTCAAGATCCGAAGACAACGAAAAGGACGAAATCATAAGTTCGGACTATGTCAAGAGGTTCTATCCATAAAAAAGCTCACCATCGAAATAATGATACGACAACAAAGCAAGAGGGACATCCAGAAACTGTTTATCTGCATCTCTCGTGAAATCAAAGGCAATTCACAAGTGCAGAATTGCTGCTGCTGGAAACAGGCTCCTCGACCTAAAAAGTTTTAGGGTTTCACATCATTACTCGCAAAGCAGACTTTCAGCAACTCGGCAGGCACCCCCAACACGACCAAAAAGGTCGGAAACTCAGAAATAGGAGGCAAACAGACAAGAGACGAGCTGCAGCTCACCCCAAACCAATTTTTAATCCATTCAAAGCAAAAATACAAGTTTTAGTTAAAGATTCATGAAACCCACAAAGAGGAATGCAACTCAACGGCTCAACATCCAAGACCCGAATTCGCTGGGAAGTGCAGTGGTGCTGTTCACAGAAGATGACAGATTCCTCAAAGCTCATAAAACTCAAAATCAAAGCAAAGAGAAGGAACATCAAGATATGACAAAAAAGCATTCCATTTCATTCATTCCTAAAGATGCAATTACAAGCCAACAAAGGAGAAAAGATCTCTCAAAGTACAAGGCTGTCCAAGAAGAATCTCCAAAGAAGGAGGGAGTAATACATATGAAAACAACAAAAAATGGCTATACAATCCACTAGCCCCACTCCTCCAACATCCACAAAAAGAATAAAAAAAGCTTCACATAGCAAGAGCGCTAATGCCTAGCATTTAGAAGTTGGTTGAGATGCTCCAAGGTGGCTTCATGATGATCTAGCATTCCTCCCATGGGGCTAAGGCATCGGATTGGTGCAAGCAGAAAGAAGTCAAAACTTCCACCTGAGAATAAAGGGCTTGCGTATCCCGGTAAATCCGCCGGAACCCCATGAAGAGATCTGCAGTAGACACGACACCATTTGCGGCAAGACCTCGAGGACTCATACCCGCAACAAGTTGGCTCATCCAATCACGATAATCGCTAGTCACCTCGGACATCACGGTGGGAATGACTCTTAGTTCCAAGCCGTGCGGCTTGAAGCCCACTCTTGTTTAAGAACGCCAACTGAAGATAGAAGATGATGATCATAGCTAGAGTACCCGAGTGAGGAACCATAAACATACGGGAGGTCTTGCAACATCCCAAATTGCCTCATGAAGCGTTGGGGAAGATATGATGAGCACCCGTATAAACCAAGCAAAGTCAAGCAACCAAAGTTCTTGGAGCAAAGAATAGGGTCGATTACAAGCCATGGGGGCAACCATATAACGTTAACCTCGGTCAAGTCTCTCAAGTGACTATGAACATCTGTAGGCAAATGGATTGACATAGCGGCAAGCAACGTTTTCACGAGGCCGGGACCCTCCACCAAAGCCCGAGGCACACTTATGAAAGCTCGCAAGTGCTCCAAAAGCCACACCTACAAAAGAAAGAACACCAAGAGGGTCATCCATGAACGGGAAAGGCAAAGGAAAGAGAAATCCGTGTTATACCTGCAATACTGATAAGCAACCTTGGAAGGGAGTTTTCTCTAAGCGCCTTAAGGTTAATCCTTCATAGATATGTGCCAACACCAAAGAAACAAGAGATTCATGCCGAATGACCATGAATACTACGAGTAGTAGTTCGGGCCTAAAGCCGACGGCCGGACAAAGAATTAGCACTTCAGTGAGAATAGTAAAGATCAAGGCATTCCGACAATGGACTCGTCTCAATCCGTCAGTCCGGCGGTTATATGAAAAGAAGGAATAAAAGACATCCAATGGCATGTGCATGTCAAAGTTATCATAACTCAAGGCAATGGTAGAAGCCCGTAAGCCGAACAAATCAAGTAAGACCTCTCCCACACGACCAATGGAGCAAGGCGCATACATAGCACTAGATAATGGGAGTCCCGTCAGTGCAGCAACTTCCTTCAAAGAAGGAGAAAGCTCTACACTTCCAAACCAAAAAACACATAGGTCTGGTATCCGATGCTCTACGGCCATGGTCAAGAGATCAAAGTTCAACGGGACTCTAGCTAAATCCAACACATCCAGAAAGTTTAGCTCCATAAGCCCCAATCTCTCCTCCTCACAAAGATTGGCTATCCACTCCAATAAAATCTCTCCCGCATAGGGGCCTTGAAGAAGGGAAATGGGAGAGGAAACAGAGTCGTTGGGAGGCAGGAGGTCTTCCATGAACAGACTCCCGTTGGGCAGCATTGCACCCCCATTAACAGGTGAAAAATCACCTTCATTACCCATGAAATCAGCCATAAGGCAAGGAGATTAGAGGCAAAAATAGAAGCACCACAGAAATGGAAAATCAAGAAGTAAATGTGGAGCAAGCAACACAGCAGAAACGACAGTGAATGCGGCCATAAAAACGCCATTAAAGGGGCTTAAAAAGGAAACGAAATACTCACCAACTAGCTGAAACAGAAGCAAAAAATGATGATTGCAGATCTCTACACGGAATGGCCTGCTGAGAGAAAATCAAAAGGAAAGAAGAAAGAGATTAGGCACGAAATGATGAAGGACGGACACCATTAATGGGGAATCCATGCCCCTTAATCACAGCAGCAACAAAACCGGATGAAGAGAGTGCATCTGTACTCAAGCAAGTTGACTTTCCATGGACTACATTTCAGAAAGAGAATGATGAGCAAAGAGAAGGGAAATCGTGGAAAACGTGCTGCAACAATCCAAAGCAGGTGCGAGAGAAGCACGGAAGGAAACTTCGACTCCCACATAAGAGAAAATCACGCAAAAACGGGGGAAATACGAACGAGCTTGCAAAATGGGAATTTCAGCCCGCGGATCGCGAAAATGAAGAAGGACGCCGATCGACCTGAAAAGTTTTTAGGTCTATATATATATAATCTTCACCGCGCCCCTATGCAGAATTTTCAACGGCCTACGGCCTAAAAGTGATCACAGCATTACAAGGGACGTCAAGAAGAAGAATTTTACAAAATCAATGCCCTCCAAAAAGCAATGCATCACATAATCCATCAAAACCACAAGATAAGAAAGTCATCCAAAAAAATGAGCCGATATTTACACGGCTTTACAACCAAAAATGGGCATTCAAGTGTTCAGATGTACAATCCGGCCAAAAAGGGAAAAGATGAAGAAAAGTCTTCAAGGCATCCCACCGGCAGCCCTAGCCTGAGCGAGAACGTCGCCACCAGAAGCTTCGTGACGACCATCTGAGATAAGATTGGGAGCTGGGACATGGCGCCCATACACCGAGTACCACCGATCGTATCCTCCTTCGGGCAGCTCAAAATGCTCCAACCCACATCCATCCTGGCATTGGTGGAGCTCCTTTACGGAAATTGAAGCCTGCTCCACAAAAGAATGGTGAACAAGAGGAGACAGGATTCGCTTGTCACCCGTCAACTGCCATAATAGTCTATCCCCAAAATACCAAGTAGCGCGGACCCCGTCAGAAAGCAAGAAGCGACTAGTAGATCTCCCGTCATCGCAATAATGGTTGGATCATGCATCCACCGGGCGTATGGAACGACATGAAACACCAAAAAGAAAGGAAGTGAACAAAACAAGTCATGATTAAAGCCAGAGGACAAAGAAAATAGAGGAAGAAGGTGGTAAATAGGCAAACCTGTTCTTCGGACAAGTTGCTAATCAAGGATCGCCACATCAAAGGGGGAATGTGAGTCTTGCGAGACTCCACCCATCGAGCAGCTCGAGGAAGGGTATCAAGAAAATCATTCTGGGGCCGCCCAACTGAAAAATACTCATAAAAGCATAGCTGCCAAGAAAAAAGATATGAGAAGCGATACATACTAAGGAGAAAAGGAAAGGGAGAATGAAGGAGTCATACCCCGATGAGGTGCGAGAGACCTGAGCAACTCCTGCAACCCGTCAAGTCTCTTAAAACTTGAAGCCACCTCAAGTCCACATTCCGAGAAGAGTCGCCCCGAAAGAACGTTCCAATAAGATAAAGGAGTAAGCTGCGAACTTCCTGCTAAATGGCTTCGGGACTAGCCTCCTCCACCCTCACTTGGTCCCAGAATTTCCATAGCTCCTCTAAAGGAAAAGATTCAGACGAAGACGCCCTAGTCCGGTCAAAGCCAAGCAGTCCTTCACGGTAATAGGATCAAGGGAGGAAAGAACGACGCCCTCCCGATCCATACATGGGAGCCCCAACTGCATCTCCACGTCTAAAAGAGAGATCCCCCATTCTCCCATAGGCAGATGGAAGGTGTGAGTCTCTGGCCGCCATTGCTCAATCAGAGATGTCTTCAAAGTCCGAGGAATTAAGACTGGCTTGAGGCTCGCCAATCTATGAAATGGAGTCCGACTCAAAATGTCTCGGTGAGCGGCAGACAACTTCTCAAACCAAGAACGGACTCTATTCCAAGAGTGGTAATAAGTGACGTTGGAGTCAATCTACAGTAAAAAATAAGAGCTAGAGGGTCAACCAAGCATCGAAAAAAGAACATGTGCAAAGAAAAGAGAGCAAAAAGGAAGGACATATACCTTGCCCGCTGGCACCACCTCAAGGGCATTAGCTTCATAAGGGATGAAGAAAGAGTCTTCTCCTACACACGGGCGGACCAAAGGAGATACGAGCAAAGAAATCGCCCTTGGGGCAACAGACCCCTTGCCCGTTGCCGGGGATCCCGCTTCATGGGCAGGAGTCATCTCCTCACCGATTGGCAGTTCTTCAAGAGGCTCATCTTCCGCGATAGGCACAGACCCCCCTTCTAGGCCTAAAGATCCTTCTCCTTGAACAAGTCCCTCTCCATCTTGAGGGTCATTCCAAATTGAACCGCCGTCCTGAACAGAGAATTCCTCCGCCGGCGTGGCAAACCCTTCATCAAGAAAAGAGGAGTCCGCCGCCTGAGTCCGAGAACCGCTCCCTTGGACTGACGATCCACCCTATAGAGAATAGAAAATAGCGTCGGAAGACATATCATCGTGCTCTCCCGAACCGGACTCCGTCTCGACCGAGTCTGAATTAACTCCCTACGGGACAGGAGTAGCATCAGTAGGACGGCGAAAGGGAAGCTTGGCACGGCGACGCCCGGATGAGAAAGTCCCCACAGCCGAAACTCGGGCCTTCTTCTTGCTTGGTCCAACTGCGTCATCGAGAATCTCTATGGCATATTCATCGATCCACCTGGCTCATTGGGTTTGAGCCGTACTACTCTATCCCGAGGACGTAGGCCATACTCCTTTCTAGAAGACATCTTGACAACTGCAACATAAAAGGCGATGAGTCAACACAAGGCAACAAGCAACATGATAAGCATCATGCCCCAAGCAAAACTGATGCGTACCAAGTGCTTGTCGTTAAGAGCACTGTGATCACCAGTTTAATTTAAATTAACCGAAACACATTAAAGCTACCACTATACGAGTGATAGTGTAGAATAATGGTGAGTCGGGTCGAATCCACAGAGAGGCTATATATTTTGAATTATTTTAAGCAAAAATAAAAGAGAAAAGTGAAAGAGGGTGCAGAGAAGAAAAAGAAAGAAATTAGGGAGAAAGGAGAAGAAATTAGAGAGAGAAGAAAGAAGAGAGAGAAAGCATATAAATAAGAGAGAGAAAGAGACAGAGAAAGGAATGAAGAAATTACAAATAATTAAATCTAAACTAGGACAGTAATTAAAAGACTACAGAAATTAATCTACGAAAGCAGAAATGAAAATTGCATTAAATGTAATCTAAGAATTACAATGCATAAAGCGATAAATCTATGCTAAATATTACAAATCTAAAATTAACAACTACAAAGCATTAAAGAAAAACTATAATTAACAGAAATTTACTTACCCCAATTCTTGCTTGAAAACCACTCTTTTTGATGAGCAATACAAGCTCTTAAATTTTCCCACTTGGCAAGGGTCCCACCTCAATGGGTCCCACTTCAAGTGATGGAAGAGAGAGTTGTGTCTTTCAAGGCAAGGGGGACCCTCATTTTATAGTTGAGGGAGGGGCCCTCCCTCCTTTGGAAAAACCGATGTGGGATTCTCGTCCCGTCGTTTGCCTTGGCTGCTTTTCCCTCTTGCTATGGTCGATGCTGTTGAGATGGAAGGCAACCATGGGTTGCACAGAAATGGAAAATGCAGAGGCGGCAGGTCTACTATTACTTTGGTTTTCCGAAAAAAAATGGCTGCAAGATTTGGGACTTCGGAAGGTGGGTACACAAGGGCAATGGTTGGTCGGAGCAGCCGTAGTTGGTAGCAACGAATTTCCCTACTGGTTTCTTCGAGCGGCTGTAATCTTGATGCTGAATGGGTAGGCACGAGCTGCTGATTGGATTTTCTAGTTGGGGCTGATAGAGGGAAAATTGACGGCTTGAGATTTGTGAAGATGGCTGGCAGAAATTGAGTTTGGGCGAGTTGGAACAGAGGCACGGCAGTTTGTGGTTTTGGGATGGAAGTTGGGTTTTGGTTGCTGCCGATGGGGAAGATGGATGTTTCGTCCGTTGTTGAAGACCGGGCTGCTTGGACGGGTTGGCGTTGAAATTTCTGGCTGCCGAACGGTTGCTTGAATGCACCTGCCGGAAATAGGCTGGGCGAAAACAGATGGGGAAGATGGAGCACCGGACTCAATGGCTGAAATTTCTGGTTCATGGCTTAGCAGAAATTAGGCTTGGGCGATGAATCGATTTTTTTCAGCCGGTGAAACAGAGAAGGGGCAATGAGATGGTTTTCATGGGTACGTGCTGCGATTTTCTGTTTCGATTGATCAAATTTGGGCGGATTTGCTTGCTGGTGATTCGTTGGTGACAGACGTACGGGGAAGAGGATGTGCCGTGAATTCGCAAGTGGATTCCGGTGGAGTGGATTGCTGTTGGCAATTTCGGTGGTGGGTTCCTGCTGATGGGTTGCCGAATTTGGAGAAAATGTAGGCCGGAGCTGCTTGGATCGGCTGCTTGGAGACATTTTGTATTCGAAGGAGTGCCGATGGATTTTCTTTCCGGTGTCAGAGGAGGCAGAGGTGTGCGACTGGATCTGGAAGATCGTAGGTGGGTTTCGATCACCGGAAGCCACGATCATGGGGGATGCCGGATGTTGCAGGCTGCGCATCGGCCGGGCTTTCAAGAGAGGGTGTCGACTTAATGGAGGCACTGCCGGCTTAGGAGAAGATGTGATGCCTGCTGCCGAATTTGGGGAAGATGGAGCACCAGAATATGGTGCTCCGGCAGAGTTCCGACCGTCTGTACTTATGCAGAAAATAAAAACGTGATTTTCCATATTTGATTAAAATAATTTTTAATAAACCCACGTAGACTTTTAATTTACTTTTGAGTGCTTTTTGAATTTATTTTATTTTATCTTAAGATTTTATAATGATTTACTTTGCACCCATATTTCAAAGTTAGCCTATTTAATCCCTTTTAGCATGTCTAATTATTTTTATAATTTTATATTTTCCAAAATATTGCAAAATGACCCGTTTTATATTAAAATTGAAGATTCTATCAAAAATATGATTTTCATAAAATTTCGCTTAAAACATGCATTTAATTATCATTTTAATATTTAACAACGTGAATTTAATATAAAATTAAAGGAAAAATTTTAGACTTATCAAAAACCATATAAGGTCAGTTTACACAAAAAAAATTACTGTAGCGGCAGCGGCCGGCAACAGAAAAGCCTACTCTGAGCGGTGCGGCCCAAGCAAGCGGCCACGGCGGCCGGAGGCTGGAGGGATGACGGCCGACGAACGACGCAGCCGGAGACAAACAAGAAGGAAGAAGGCGACCCACAACAAGCACGACGGCGGCAGCAACCTCGCCGGCACAAGGGAAGACGAATCGACAGCGGCGGCCACGACGGCCGACCGACAGCAAGCACGACGGCGGCAACAACGAATGAGTGCCGAAAATAGGGAAGAAAGCCCCCGGCCGGACGCGGCAATGACGAAGCTAGTCGACGTCGGTTGTCACCAAGGAAGAAGAGAGCAGGCAACAGCCGGGATCTAAGAAAACCGACAGCAGCCGCAGCAAACTCCACCGGGGAAGGAGAAGGCAGTGGCAGTACCCCGATCGAACAACACCACCGGCGCGGGAGAAGACAGCGAGCGGGCAGCGCCTTCAACTGGCAGTGACAGCGGCGGTGATGTTGGCTTCGACGGCGGCGCAGCACAGACCCACGGCAAAAGCAAATCTAGCCGACACCGGAGAAGGCGATGAACGAGAGGCAGCGGCGACGCCTAAGGAAGAAGAACCGCAATCGGCGCTGGGAAGATCGATAGACGACCGGAAGTAGAAAAGCCGTCCAGCCACGGTAGCGGCAACCAAGCGAACCCCAAGCAAGAGTCGTCGACGGCAACAGTTGGGGACAATCGAAAAACAGTCAGAAAGCGATTGGAAAACGGGGAAAGCGGAAGAGCCGCAGACCGCCGGTGCAGAAGAAGGAAGGAGCTGTTGAGCAAAGCACGCGACGACACTGGCCACCACCTGGGCAGAGCCTCGCCGGCGAACGGGAGAAGGGAAGAGATCGGAAGACGGCGACGGTGGATGAGGAAGGAGACGAAAGACGGGGGCCCATAGCTAGCCCTAAAATGAGAGAAAAGGCACAGCGACGCCCATCGTTTCCAGAAATTGCAAAATCTCCCCGCTAGAGAAAAAAATGCAAAGAGGCCCAGCAAGATTCCCGATTTTACAAAACAGGACCAACAGAAATTTTGCAAAAAGGCCACCTTCAAGACACATTTGCAGGAGGACCGCTGCCAGTTCGCAAAAATTGCAAAAAGGCCCAACAACCTGAAAACTGTTTAGGTCAACGGGGTGTCTGTTACTTTGCCATTCACAGTCAAGACGCCTCTGGCAAAGGGGGGCAACTATTGACACCCCACCCTTGGGCCCAAAGATGGACGAGTGAAATAAATTTCAAACCCAAGCAAATCCAAGACAAAAAGGAAGTTCAAGCTAGTCAATCGGGCCCTCCTGAACTCAGCTCATAGGAGCGAAGCTCCACTAAGCCTCGAAGCAGGCTTTTCAACAAACCAGGTCCGACCCATAAAGAGCGAAGCTCCTACAGGCCACTTCAACGGGCTCCACAATGCAGCCCACCAGAATCAACTCACCAGACTCAGCAAACGGGCTTAGCCAAGCTCTAGCCCACCAGATCCAGCCCACCAAGCCTCAGAAGCAGGCTTCTCTACAACTTTGGGCCTCTACAAACGGCCCATCCAAAGCAACGGGTTTAGCCAAGCTCAAGCCCACCAAGCTCAATCCTATGGACCAAGTCCAACACCTCAAGTGGCCCAAGGCCCATATCTCACCTCAAGCTCTAGCCCATCAAGCTCAAGCCCATGGACCAAGTCCAATCCTTCAAGTGGCCTAAAGCCCACGATCCCACCTCAAGCTCAAGCCCATGGACCAAATTCATGACCTCAAGTGGCTCAAAGCCCACTCCAACACCTAAAAAAGGAGGTGCACCCCCCTCCTCAAAGCACACTTGGAGAGGCATTCCAGAGGGGAGGACGGGAGTCCGCAGCAACGTCCCGGCGTCCCGATTTTCCCGCTCGTCGAGCTCCACGCCTCTCTTCCCATTTTCCCCTTTCCATCTCTCCCATTCTCTCAATTCTTTTATTTTCTCCCTTTTCATGCCCATGTAAACCACCTCGGGTTGACAGATTTCACTATATTTGCTTCAACCCGAAGGCCGGAACTTAAACTCTGTACAACTAGTGCCTTATTTCATTAAACAGGGGCTAATCTCCCTTTAAAGATCAGTGGCGACTCCGTTTTTTCTTTATTTTTGCATGCGTGTTTAAGCTAACGCCCCAACAAGGCGGGTGCACGTGGGTGCACGGGTTCCAGCATAATACGCTGCCGTTATGCTGCCGGATTTGTGACTCGACCCGTGTACAGAAAGCCTTGTCTTAGCCGTTATGCTGCCGAAATCATGAGAAAAACGCCCATATGCTAGATTTATCTAAAAATCGTGAATCCTAACACGTTTTACCCCATGTGGATGTAGGAAAATTAAGCCCACGTTGCTGTCCAACACGATCCAAATTTTCACGGCCCGGGAAACCATTCCGAGCCCATCGTAGCGCTCGCGGCGGGTGCTACATTAGGCTTATGGAGTAAATGGATTGTAATTTGTTAACATGCTAGCACATTTAATTAAGTAAATTGCTATAAGCCCAATGTTCACAACTTGTCAATCCAGTTAATGATGGTTAAACTTATCCAGCCCACTAGCTCATTAAAACCGGTATATAAGCCATCACCCCAACCTTAATTCAATTTTCCCCTTCCCTTCTCGCTCTCCTTCATCGCCCTCAATGTATTTTTTCTAGTTATTAAGTTTTTTTCATATCTTTATACTAAATAAGATTTTTAATAATGTAAGTAAGACTTTACATTAACTTGCATCTAATCTCTACCGGCAACTTCTCAACCTATTTAGTGAGTTATAATTAGATTATGGTTGAAAGTTTTCAACAGGTATAATTAAATTAGGGATGAAATTTTTTAATAGGAATAATTGGATTAGGGTTGAAATTTTTTAATGGTTTAATAGATAGATTGGATTTAGAATTTTTAAATGGGTTGGGATTACAGTTGGACCCTAATCTATCTAACCCGATACATTAACGCCTTTAGTCTAATGTACCTTACAAAAGATATATAAAATTATTTTCAAAATTTGTAAAAACTATTTTTTGGATTTATTATGTTATTTATAATTTTATATAAATATCAACAATGCATTGGGGTGTGTACCGTGTGCACGATTAAATTTTCTCAGCAACGCGATCAAGCTGAGATGGATTTTTAATTATTCCATTCCACAATATTGCAATTAATCTATAGATGCCCACGACATTGCTCCGTGCGCTACAAGAAAATTTCTTTTCTTTTTAGCAACTTCCACCGCAACAAAAGTCACCAATAGCAACCAAGGAAAATTGTTGCTATTGGTGTTTTTATTGCTAATAAGCATTAGCAACCAAAAATCGTTGCTTGCACGTTCGATACAGAAGTCAGAAGCCCAGTCTCTAAAAGTCAGTAGCAATGATGCCATAAACGGTTGCTAATAGTACATCAATAGCAACGAAATTTTAGATGCTAATTGTAAATAATTCCGTTGCAACTTCTCCTCCAATCACCGGCTGATGAGGATTCTTTCATTGCTATTGGTTTCTCAATTGCAACGACAATTTATGTTGCAAAATGTGATCTAAATTTGTTGCAATTTTGCAGTTCCGAGGACAAGACGACGAGAGAATTAGATGACGACAGCAACGAAATTTGGATGCAATTTGTCGTTATCATTGTTACAATTTTTGCAATGAATTCCTTCATTGCTATGTGAAAAAACTAGTTGCAAATTTGATGAAACAATAATAATTGATAAAATCGTGATTCTCACACATCTATAATAAGACAAGACACAATATCATTTAAATCCAAATAAGCATAATCGTCCAATTTGGACATTCACAAATGTGTTTAATGATCGATCACAATAATACATAACCGAAAAAGGCCAACTGCCATATCTACTTCATAAAAATATTTCACATGTCTATTAAAGTGATGAGTATGATCTCCTCTTGTTGCTTTCCATGTCGTGGGTCCCGTCTTTCCATATGTCCATACCCCTAACCAAAAATGAAAATAGTATATTAGTCGGCATTAGATTTATAATATATCCAACTATTGAGTGACATAAGAAGGATGAAGAACTGAGGCTACACACAAACTGGTTCATGCTATAGAAACATAAACAGAGACAAATACCTTAAGAGTATCCAAATTTCACTATTCTTCAATCGATGAGTGGGACTTTCATCTAATAAGGTATTTTTCAGCATTTCATCGTGATGGTAAATTTGCTTCAATATGCAATCAAATATATGATGACTAATTAGTATGATATTTCATAGGTAATTGTAAAGACTAGAATTTAAAATTGAAAACAAGTACTTACAGTTACATACTACAAAATGACAATGGTTGACTCCTCAAAGCGATTGTTAGAAGAAACATCAAGCCTGCACAGATAACATTTTATTACTATAGCAATTATGTCAAAGAGGCAAATTATGTCAATCAAAATAATAAATTAATGAAATATACTGTAGATGACTTCTAATACACAACATAGAATTTGAGTTGTCGAGCAGACAAGTATCATCCCTTCATAAACACTTAAAAAATGGGCATTGTTGAGGACATAAATTCCAACTCAAATAGCACAATGACAATGAAGCATACAAAAATGATCTACAAGTGTAAGATAGTAAGCTTTTAAGCCTCCATTTGATTATCTATAATAAGTGCTTGAGGCCAAAAAATAGGACATCAAAAAGTAGCGATAGTTTCTCTTCAGCAGTTACCCTGAAGCATAATAGAAATATATTAATAAAACAACGATAGTGTTGGATATTAAAAAATACCATAACCTTATCCACAGAAATGATGCTATGGATTACCTTCGGGTGAAGGGGTGAGATTAGAGAAGTTCACCCCACCGAAAAATTGCTTTGTGATTGCATGATATTGGTCCATATCTGTTTGCAATTTCAAAATGGCTGCATCTTGGCCAACGATCTTCTCATTTTGTGCAGCGATTATTGAAGCTTGTTCATTTATGATTTTCTTAAAATCTTCAAACTATTTGTGTTGGGTTGTAGAACAAGCATTCTCATCACATGAGTTTTTATGCAAGCCTTTGATATAGCGACATTTCTTACCCATAACTTTTTCATGTACTTCTTTTGAGGTAAGAGGTTCTCCCTCTTGTGTCTCATCTACAAGATTTTGTCATTTCTAACTGGCAATTTCATTACATATAAGAAGTTCACCAAAAGAATATATCAAAATCTAACCATGAACGCACATCACATCCGTAACAAAAAATAAAGAAATTGCATCTGTCTAAATCATCAATTACACTAAAAACACATTCCTCCTTACGTATTTGCTTCGGCTTCCGAGTGAATGAAAGTGCCATCCTTTTTCGCTTGAGCTTGTGCAGAAAACTCGAGGCCCAACCCATGGGAAGCTTTCGCCATGGAAAAAAAAAAGGAAGTAGGAGCATTGTGATAATTTTACAGCGTAAGTATATTTGTTTAAAAACGTGAGTCTCTTTGGTTTTTTGATAAAATTTGTATTATATATATACAAAATCTCAATTTATTTCATTCATTTGCTGGATTAACTACAAAAACGTATGTAGACATAATTTTTCATTATTTGACAAATTTTAAAAATATTTGTGTACAAAAAATTATTTTTTAATAAGATTTCATTATAATTGGTAAAGTTAAAAAATATATTTTATGTTAGGAGTTATGTTCTATTATTTAAAGTTAATGTAATTAAGGTAATCTCAAAAATAACAATTTACCTTAATTTTTTTGATTTTTTGAAAATTTATTAATATTTTTTATTTTTCAAATATAATAGAATCTAACCGCGTCTAACAGCATCTAACCACATCTAATTTTTAAAATTAACAAGTTAATCCTAATTTAACACTTGTAATATGATCCAAGGCCCCTTATAAGGTCATTTATACCTTAATAATGAAATCTGAAACCTAGATAATACGATTTAATGAAATCCACCTTAATCTAACAGTGTCTAACCACATTTAATTTTTAAAATTAATAAGTTAATCTTAATTTAACACCTGTAATATGATTCTAGGCCCCTTATAAGGTCATTTACACCTTAATTACGAAATTTGAAACCCAGATAATACGATTTAATGAAATCCACCTTAATCTAACCGCGTCTAACCGCGTCTAACAGCATTTAACCGCATCTAATTTTTGAAATTAATAAGTTAATCTTAATTTAATACCTGTAATATAATCCTAGGCCCTTATAAGGTCATTTCCACTTTAATTACGGTCATTTCCACCTTAATTACGGAATTTGAAACCCAGATAATACGATTTAATGAAATATACCTTAATCTAACCACATCTAATTTTTTAAATTAATAAGTTAATCCTAATTTAACACCTGTAATATGATCTTAGGCCCCTTATAAGGTCATTTACACTTTAATTACGGAATTTGAAACCCAAATAATACGATTTAATGAAATCCACCTTAATCTAACTGCGTTTAACCGCATCTAACCGCATCTAATAACATCTAACCGCATCTAATCGCATCTAATTTTTGAAATTAATAAATTAATCCTAATTTAACACCTGTAATATGATCCTAGGCCCCTTATAAGGTCATTTACACCTTAATGAACTTGAAACCCAGATAATACGATTTAATGAAATATACCTTAATCTAACAGCGTCTAACCGCGTATAACCGCATCTAACAACATCTAATTTTTGAAATTAATAAGTTAATCCTTATTTAACACTTGTAATATGATCATAAACCTCTTATAAGGTCATTTACACCTTAATTACGGAATTTGAAATCCAGAAAATACGATTTAATGACATCCACCTTAATCTAACCGCGTCTAACCGCGTCTAACCGCGTCTAATAGCATCTAACCACATCTAACCGCATCTAATTTTTGAAATTAATAAATTAATCCTAATTTAGCACCTATAATATTTTACCTAATTTGTGTATTTTACAAAAGATATATAATTAATAATTCATTTTAGAACTACACAAACCTTTAAATAATTTTAAAACTAAATAAATATATAAATTTATAATTAAAATATTAACTAATTTAAATTAAATGAAATCGAAATTTACATAAATATATAAAACTGTAAAAATTATTATATATGATGCTGTAAAACTAAAATTGTAATAAATTTTATATAACTGTAATTTAGATTTAATATATAAATATATGTTACTTTTTGGGATTAGTTAAATAATCAATTTAGTAAATAAGTACATTTAATAGAAATTTTATAATAAAATTTATTAAAATTTTATAATAATATTAATTCGGTTTATTACAAATTTAACATATTAATATACTAATTGTGATTTATTGTTACTAGAATTAATAAATTTAAAATAAAATTAAAAATTTATTTACTTCAAGTGAAATCAATGTAAAATTATTAATTTAATAAATATTTACATTGAATTAAAAATTTATGGAAAATCTTCATGTTATAGAACACCTCCAAATAAAGTCCTATCGAATTTAAAGTCCAATAAAATTTTTTGATATAAAACTATAATTTAGATTTAAATAAACTAAATATATATGATTTTTGGAATTGATTTAAACTTATGCATTTTGTATCTTTTGTTGGTCCCGAGTTGATGGCAAAACCCAAGAGGGGAGGGGTGAATTGGGTTTTTAAAATTTATAACTTAAACAGAAACTTAACCCCGGATTAATCTAGTCCCCTTAATGAAGAAACGAAATGGAAAACAATATAATGTAGAGAGCGGAAATATAAATCAAGCACACAGGATTTTTATAGTGGTTCGGGCAACCTCCCTACTCCACTCTTCCAAGCTCACACTCCTTGTGACTTGGGTTCCACTATTGTATTCTCTCAATACAATTAGAGCCACTGCTCTCTTCTAGATTCCAGCTCTAGGGGGCCTCAACAAATCTCAGCACAAGTAGGTGATGAGTTCCACTCCAATCACACACTACTTTGCTTTCACTTGATCTTAGTTCCTCAAACTAAATCAAGTTCAATACAAACAAAGAAATAATAAAAGAAGTCTACACTTTACAGATGTGTAGAAACAATTTGGCGCAGAGAAGAACTTGTAATATAGGCTTTGAAGATTCAGAGATTGAGTTCTAGCAGTTTGAAGCAGAGTTCTTCTTCTTTGAATGACTTGATCTCTTTGAAGCTCTTGGATATAGGAGTTAAGCACACTTAATGTTTTTCAGCTACTTCCCTCGTCCACAATAACTCCCTTTTATAATTGTGGAGGGAATCCGAACGTTAGAAGGTGGTTGGCGCGCATTAAATGCGCTCCAATGTTCAAAAATTTGAACATTATTCTCCAAGTCTAAGATGAAGTCGACTTGGCCTGCGACTTGGCTTCCAAGTTCGCACATGGAGTCGACCTGGCCTGCGACTTGGGTTCTTCAGATTTCCAAGTCTGAGACTTGGGTCGACTTGGCCTCAGACTTCAACTCAAGTCGATCCTGGAGTCGACTTGGGTTGCGACTTGACTTGGTCTTCGCCAATAATGCCTTGATCCTCATTTGATTTTGCTTCTAGCTTGCTTGGCTTTCTTCCTTTAGTCCTTTTAATTGTCAAGTGGCTCCTCATACTTGTAGATCTTATGATTTATGAAGAGCTTGACCTTGATCCATCTTGGATTTGCTTGAACCTTGTAGAACTTAGGAGAGCTTGAGTCCTTGCATGATATATTCATGCACCTTGCTTGCTTTGGAGTCGTTTGATCTTCATATCTTGAATATATCTTCATTTGGAAGCAAGCTTGAAAATTTGCCTTGGACTTGATAGACTTGATTTGAACTTGAACTTGAATCTTTACCTTGAATCTCAAGAATACTCAAGTTAATCTTGAACATGGACTTTGCATATTACTTGGATTTGAGAAAGTCCAAATAGATTCTTGGAATGAGCTTGGGAATGCATCTTTCAAGTCTGAACTTCTCAAGTCGAAGGTGGAGTCGACCTTGTCTGCGACTTTGCCCAAGTCGCACCTGGAGTTGACTTCGTCTGCGACTTGGGCAACTTTGTGCCCCAAAATCAGGCCTGGACAGTTTTTCTCGACTGAAGTTGATAGTGAGGTCGACTTCGTTTGCGACTTGGCTTCCCAAGTCGCAAGTGGAGTCGACTTAGCCTGCGACTTCACCTGCTATTCTTCCAGTTTTGATTTTGCCTTTGAAGTTCTGTTTCAAGTTGATAATGGAGTCGACTTTGGGATCGACTTCACCCTAAGTCGAAGTCCAAGTCAACTTGGGGATCGACTTGACTATTTCAGTTCCTTAAAATATTTGGCAAACTCATTAGTATACTTGATGTACTCAAATTAGTCTTTGTTAATCATCAAAACTCATGCTTTGGTCAATTTTGTTTTGTTTTGAACATTGTTTCCAACATCTTTGACATTCATGAACTAGATTTATGAACTGCTTTTGTAATGACATAGTCTATTCTCGGTTTCAATAAAATAGCCTTCTGCCCTGCATTTTAGCCTACCCATTTTGAAGCGTCAATTACCGGGTCTCTTTAGGCCTTCTAACAAACAAACAAAACACCCGTGAGACTAAAGAGGGCCAACCCATGGGAAGCACTTTCCATGAGAAAAAAAGGAAGCAGGGGTAATGTGGTAATTTTCCATCGTGAGTATGTTTAATTAAAAACGTGAGTATGTTTGGTTTTTTGATAAATTTTGTATTATATACATACAAAATCTCAATCTATTCCATTCATTTGATAGATCAATGAGTAAAACGTATGTAAACATAATTTTCATTATTTGACAATTTTTAAAAATATTAGTGTACAAAAAATAATTTTTTAATAAGATTTCATTATAATTGGTAAAGTTGAAAAATATAATTTTTATTAGAAGTTATGTTATATTATTTAAAGTTAATGTAATTAAGGTACTCTCAAGAATAACAATTTCTTATATTTTTCTTGAATTTTTGAAAATTTATTAATATTTTTTTATTTTCTGAATATAATAGAATCTAACCGTGTCTAATCGAGTTTAACCGTGTCTAACCGCGTCTAACCGCGTCTAACCGCGTCTAACCATGTCTAATTTTTGAAATTAATAATTTAATCCTAATTTAACACCTGTAATATGATCCTAGGGCCCTTATAAGGCCATTTATATCTTAACAACCAAATTTGGAACCCAAATAATATGATTTAATAAAATCACCATAATCTAACTGTGTTTAACTGAGTCTAACCGTGTCTAACCGTGTCTAATTTTTGAAATTAATAATTTAATCCTAATTTAACACTTGTAATATGATCATAGGGCCCTTATAAGGCCATTTATATCTTAACAACCAAATTTGGAACCCAAATAATATGATTTAATAAAATCACCATAATCTAACTGTGTCTAACCGTGTCTAACCCTGTCTAACCGCGTCTAACCGTGTCTAACCATGTCTAATTTTTGAAATTAATAATTTAATCTTAATTTAACACCTGCAATATGATCCTAGGGCCTTTATAAGGCCATTTATATCTTAACAACCAAATTTGGAACCCAAATAATATGATTTAATAAAATCACCATAATCTAACTATGTCTAACCATGTCTAACCGTGTCTAACCGTGTCTAACCGCGTCTAACCGTGTCTAATTTTTGAAATTAATAATTTAATCTTAATTTAACACCTGTAATATGATCCTAAGGCCCTTATAAGGCCATTTATATCTTAACAACCAAATTTGGAACCCAAATAATATGATTTAATAAAATCACCATAATCTAACTGCGTCTAACCGTGTCTAACTGTGTCTAACCCTGTCTAACCCTGTCTAACTGCGTCTAACTGTGTCTAATTTTTGAAATTAATAATTTAATCTTAATTTAACACCTGTAATATGATCTTAAGGCCCTTATAAGGCTATTTATATCTTAACAACCAAATTTGGAACCCAAATAATATGATTTAATAAAATCACCATAATCTAACTGTGTCTAATCGTGTCTAACCGTGTCTAACCCTGTCTAACCATATCTAACGCTGTCTAACCGAGTCTAACCGTGTCTAACCCTGTCTAACCGCGTCTAACTGTGTCTAACTGAATCTAATTTTTTTATAATTTATGAATGTTTTACCTAATCTATGTATTTTGCAAAATGTATATACTTTACTATTTATTCGAGGACTAAATAATTTTAGAACTAAATAAATATATAAAGTTATAATTAAAAATATTAACTCCACTTGATTAAATGAAATAAAAATTTATATAAAGAAATAAAACAGTAAAAAATATTATATATATGACGTTGTAGAACTAAAATTTTGATAAATTATATATAACTGTGATCTAGATTTAATATGTAAATATATGTTACTTTTTGGGATTAGTTAAATGATCAATTTCTCAAAATTATAAAATAATATTATTATAGTTTATACTATAAATTTAAAGTATTAATGTAATAATTTTAATTTATTGTTACCATAATTAATTAATTTAAACTAAAAATACAAATTTATTGACTTCAAGTGAAATCAATGTAAACAAACAATTTAATAAATATTTATATTGAACAAAAAATATATAGAAAATTTTATGTTATAGAACACCTCTAAATTTATTACAGTTTATATTACAAATTTAACATATTAATATACTAATTGTGATTTATTGTTACTATAATTAATAAATTTAAAATAAAATAAAAATTTATTTACTTCAAGTCAAATCAATCTAAAATCATCAGTTTAATAAATATTTACATTGAATTAAAAATTTATAGAAAATCTTCATATTATATAAAACAAGATATTCATTTTTCCAGGCCCGCGGGACACATATATTTTAGAAAATAAAATATTCATTTTTTGACGCCTGCGAGACACATATATATATTTTAGAAAATAAAATATTCATTTTTGGAAGCCCGCGGGACACATGTATTTTTGAAATACAAAATATTTATTTTTTGGATGCCCACAGAACATGTATATATTTAAAAAAAAATAAAAATATTTATTTTTGGAGGCCCGCGGTATACATATATATATTAGAAAATAAAATATTCATTTTTGGACGCCCGTGGGACACATATATATTTCAGAAAATAAAATACTCATTTTTTGGACACCCGTGAGACATGTATATATTTTAGAAAAATAAAACATTTATTTTTCGAGGCCCGCGGGACACATATATTTTTATAAAAATAAAATATTCATTTTTTGAGGCCCGTGTGACATTTATATATTTTAAAAAAACAAAACATTCATTTTTGGAGGCCCGCGGGACATATATATTTTAGAAAATAAAATATTCATTTTTTGAGGCCCGTGGGACACATATTTTTATAAAAATAAAATATTCATTTTTTGAGGCCCGTGTGACATTTATATATTTTAAAAAAACAAAACATTCATTTTTGGAGGCCCGCGGGACATATATATTTTAGAAAATAAAATATTCATTTTTTGAGGCCCGTGGGACATTTATATATTTTAAAAAATAAAATATTCATTTTTGGACGCTCGCGGGACACATATATATTTTTATAAAAACAAAATATTCATTTTTTGAGGCCCGTGGGACATTTATATATTTTAGAAAAACAAAACATTCATTTTTAGAGGCCCGCGGGACACATATATATACTTAAATATTTATTCGAGGTCTAAATAATTTTAGAACTAAATAAATATCTAAAGTTATAATTAAAAATATTAACTCCACTTGATTAAATGAAATAAAAATTTACATAAAGATATAAAATAGTAAAAAATATTATATATATGACGTTGTAGAACCAAAATTTTGATAAATTATATATAACCGTGACTTAGATTTAATATGTAAATATATGTTACTTTGTGGGATTGGTTAAATGATCAATTTTGCAAATAACTATATTTAATAGAAATTTTATGACAAAATATTTTAAAATTATAAAGTAATATTATTACAGTTTATATTATAAATTTAAAGTATTAATATAATAATTTTAATTTATTGTTACTGTAATTAATTAATTTTAACTAAAAATACAAATTTATTGATTTCAAGTGAAATCAATGTAAACAAACAATTTAATAAATATTTATATTGAACTAAAAATATATAGAAAATTTCATGTTATAGAACACCTCTAAATATGTACCCTCGTTTTATATCTCCTATAAATTTTCTATCGAAATTTTATTTTTCTTTAATTTCTTAGTAATAGATACCTTTTTGCGAAATCATGCATTCATGGGTTTTTTTTGTAAAATATTGCATCCGGAAATTGCAATAGAATCGTCATAGAAAAGAGGCAAATGAGTCAAAATTGGAATCTGAAAAAACAATCGAAATTGCAAATATATGTTACTTTTTGGGATTGGTTAAATAATCAATTTAGTAATTAACTATATTTAATAGAGATTTTATAATAAAATTTATTAAAATTATAAAATAATATTATTATAATTTATATTACAAATTTAATGTATTAATATACAAATTGTGATTTATTGTTACTAGAATTAATAAATTAAAAATAAAAATAAAAATATAACCGTTATATCCATAAAATCTTAACAAAGTGGTATGATTTTATGTAAATGAGGGCCATAAAAATTTGATAATTTTAAAAAAATATTTAGGATGATTCTTGAATTAAATAAAATAGGGTAAAATAATGAAAGTGATATAAAAATAAATATTGAATTTAATTTTAATTAAAAATTAAATTAGATAATTATATGACCCAAAATTATAATTTAAATTTAAATTATTTTTTAATATTTAAATGTTAAAATTAAATAATTATTTTATAGGCCTCATCAATATAATCTTTATAAAAATATAAAATCCTAGTTTTTATTTTAAATTTTAAACTTAAATTTAAATGTTTGTATTCTATTACTGCTAATTTGTGGGTTATGCTTGTATGAAAATTTTTAATAATAAAATAAAAATTTAAATAAATATGCAAAACTGTAATAATTATTACGTATACGACTTTTTAAAAATAAAATTGTAATAAATTATATTACATCATTTAATTTTAAAATTTTTGAAAATATTTTACGTAAATTTATTTATTTTATAAAAGGTATATATTTAATAATTCATTTTAGAACTATGCTAACTTGGATTTTGCATTAAACAATTCAAAAAATGAATAAATATATAAAGCTATAATTAAAAATATTAATTAATTTAAATTAAATGAAATAGAAATTTAAATAAATATATAAAATTGTAATAATTATACTATATATACTAATTTAATCGTCAAGTATTTTTAGATGTTTATTAATTATATGTCCCAAAATCATAATTTAAACTATCCTAAAACTTGGATTGGTACAAAATATTTAATTTAATTGATTATTTACTTATATGTACCAAAATTAATAATTACGTATAATAATAAAAATAAATGTTATTTGGAATTAAAATAAAAATTAAAGAAATTAATTATACATGTAATAAATTTATTATGTTGATTTAAAACATATCAACCATTGAATTTTATTTTACAAATTAATAATAAATTATTATTTCAATTAAATGTGCAATTAATTTAAATTGAATAAAATAAAGTTTAAATAAATATATAAAACTATAATGATTATATTGACTTTTAAAAATAAAATTGTATAAATTATATATAACTGTAATTTAGATTTAATATATAAATATTGTTACTTTTTGGGATTGGTTAAATAATCAATTTAGTAAATAACTATATTTAAAAGAAAGTTTATAATAAAATTTATTAAAATTATAAAATAATATTATTACAGTTTATATTACAAATTTAATTTATTAATATACTAATTGTGATTTATTGTTACTAGAATTAATAAATTTAAAATAAAAAAATTTATTTACTTCAAGTGAAATCAATGTAAAATTATCAATTTAATAAATATTTACATTGTATAAAAATTTATAAAAAATCTTCATGTTATAGAACACCTCTAAATAAAGTCCAATTAAATTTAAAATCCAATGAAAATTTTTTGACATAAAACTATAATTTAAATTTAAATAAACTAAATATATATGATTTTTATGACTGATTTAATAATTAAGTATTTTATATTAGTAAAAGTATATTTCCAGCCATGTCGGCAGCATTAATTGAGGCCTAATTTTATGTGATATGTCGCATCTCGTATAAGTATGCGATATTCCAATCCAGCACATCCATTTACTCAATTTCATGTGAGCCGTTGGATGGCATCTAAATGCCCGCCGCTGCCTCTGCTGAAAATTGGGCTCCTGCTGACATGCATTTAATGCATTCGTGAGCCAGCGGAGAGAGAAAAAACCACCGATGTGTACAAGTTCATTTGTACTGCTAGAGCACTGCAGGTTCAGTGCTCCATCATCTTCAACGCAAAGGCAGGCATGGCGGACGAACCCATCACCCAGATCCGGTGCCAATGGCAAAAAAAGCATGATCAGAACCAATCAAATAGTTAGCGATAAAAACCCATGTAGACCGGTACCGATTTCTTCTTTGACTAGCAAAAAGGACCAGGCATCTCAATGCCTGCAATTTGTCTCTATAATGACTGTATACACTAGTGTTGTAAGAACCGGACCGGTCCGACCGCGAACCGGTCCAGTTCCCGGTTCGATTACATCCAGTTCGATCTATATACATAAAACCGACCGAACCGGCGAACCGGCGGTCGAACCGTAACATACGGTCGAACCAAATTCACCCGGTTGGATCCAATGCCCGCTCGTCTTCTCGTTTTCGCTCGTGAAACCCACTGTCGATCGTCAACGCCCGACGGCCGCTCTCCCGCCTTTGCCTGACTCCCGCTCTCCCCGTCTCCAACTCGCTGCCTGACGCCTGTTTGCCATCCGCGGCATCGCCTGCTCTGTTCGGAGGTTGGAATCGATGGCTGAAAAATGGAAGCTATGGATTTGGGCGGAATTAATGGCATTAATTCTGGTGGGTTTAGGAGGTATAAAAATTGCTACTGGTCACGTTGCTGCCTTGCTGGTTGAGTTCTCTCAATTTGGAGCGCTGAGGAAATTGATGGGTATTTAACGACGGCCGATGACCAGAGGCAAGAATCGATTTCGTTTCCCGATGAGTTCTCCCGATTTCATCTCGACGTGATTGCAGACGAACTGGATTTGGGCAATTGCAGCTATTAACGATGGGTTTGGTCATTTGGATTTGGGCATTTAGGCTTCGAATTTGATATTTTGATTGCAGACGCAGCTACTGGCCTGCGGCGGCTACATCTGGGGTTGATGGAGTACCGGAACTAGTGCTCCGATGGTGCATGGTTTTTCGGTGCTACTGCAGTGCATTTAAAATTTTAACTACGAATTTAAATATTAATTCTTTGATAAATAATTTCAATAATATCATATATCATCTTAGTTTAATTCACATTACCGGTTTATCCTTTAATTTAATTTATCTAAATATAATAATCTACTTTGTTCCCCATATTTTAAAATATAATTGTAGTTATATATGTATGATTTTTCCAATTAAATAATTTTATAAATTTGCCCAAATTATATTAATAAGTTAATACACTTTTCAACATGAAAATTTTCTAGCCCATTGACTCATAATTTTATATTTTTATTAAATCATATTATTTGAGTTTTAAGTTCTATAATTAAGGTATAAATGACCTTATAAGGAGCTGAGGATCATATTACAAGTATTAAATTAGAATTAACTTATTAATATCTAAAGTTAGATGCTGTTAGATGTTGTTAGATCCGGTTAGATGCTGTTAGATGTTGTTAGATCCGGTTAGATGCCGTTAGATGTTGTTAAACGTTGTTAGATAATGTAGATTTCATTAAATCTTATTATCTGAGTTTCAAATTTTGTAATTAAGATATAAATGACCTTATAAAGGGCTCAGAATCATATTAAAGGTGTTAAATTATGATTGATTTATCAATATATTTACTTAAAATTTAAAAATAATTTAATATTTATGACATCATAAATATGTCATGCTGACGTCATCGGTTCGAACCGGTTCGAACCAGACCAGTTCATTTACCGGTTCAATCACCGGTTCGGTTCTGACAACATTGGTATACACCTATGGTAAATCCATGATCTGCACATGACTATTCCATTAGCGGTAATTGATTTACACTCATCCATTGTTGAATCTCAAATCAAAGTTGCAACTTATCTAAATAAAAGTTAGCTGCATAAGCAAAATCATTGGTATAAATCACGCATTCCAATCACCATGGCAGCCGACATTGTCAAGAAGTAGGCAGATGCATCCAGCAGATGATATCCAGGTGAGAGAGATGGAAGCTCGTAGGCGCGAGTAAGCCTAACTAAATCCAAACCCTTTCGATAGACTTTTCTATTTCCAAATATACCCAAAATCATCATGACCATTCAACGAAAATGAACGGCTGAGATAAGGCTTCCTACGAGAAAAACGTAGGAAGCGCTTCCTATGGGTTGGGCATCGAGACTAAAATGGAAAAACATGCTTTCAAATGAGTTGTAAATATGTAAATTAAAAAAAAAGGCTATAACAACATCTAATAGATTTTATTAGTGTTAATATTAAACTTAAATTAATCTACAAATAATCACCACCTCGGTCTTCTAAGTTTACATGCATTTACATTGGATTAAAGATTTAACCCACCCTATACCACCGGATAGCAAAAACAGAGCAGGTCGGACTAGAAGGCAAACATAAACTCCTTTAATAGGGTCGACATCTATAGGATTCGGGATTAACTCAACCCATTTGCAACGCTTGATAGGTTTAACCAGATTGGAATTTGGAGATCAAAGCTCTATTTTTTTCCCTTTTCTTTTTTTTACCCCTTAATCTATAGGACTAAAGCTATCTTCATTCACGCGGAAATATGTCCCGATGTCCGGCATCTTATTTTAAAGTTACACTACACCACTAAGTCACTGACCACACGCACCAGCCACGAGTCACACGACTCACACCTCGTTTCAATTTGCAACGCCATATATTCAGTTATCATGGCTGTTTAAAATTCACACACAGGGTGTGTTTGTCTGGGGCCAAAAAATGTCAACTAAAACTTTTCAACAAAAAACTTTTCACTCTTTGTAACTACTCTATTTTTTAATTAATTTTTCATATTTTTCTATACAAACTACCCTACTTTTCAATCATTTCTACACAACTACCTATATAACTAACCTATCTATTTTAACTTTATTCTCTTTACTCCTATTATATCACATCATTTTCTATCAATTTGACAATTTCTACCTCTAAAACTTTTCATCAAAAATTTTACACTTTTACCTCCAACCAAACACACCCACAATTTCTAATTTTCTATGCAAGGACAGGTCGATCACTGGCACGTGCCTCCATCTGACCGTGGCTGACTCAGAGCTCGCTGGAGACGGAGATGCTTCTCGCTCTGGGCTTGAAGGCGACGTCCTTCGGAACGACAACCGTCAAAACGCCGTTATCCACAGACGCCCTGATCTGCTCCGTCTTCACGTTTTCCGGCAGCAGTAGCTCCCTGTAGAAATCCCCTCTCTCTCGCCTCGCCACATGAACGATTGCATCCTTAGCGTTAGGGTTTGACTCTTCTTTCGCTGCTTCCCCACGAATGCTCAGGACATTTCCTTCCTCCAGCTGGACTTTGATTTCGTCCTTACCAAACCCTAGAAGAACGAAAATCCGACGATGGTGACATCGAAGATGTAGGAAAAAAGAGACAAAAGGAGAGGAAATCCGATCCTTACGTACTTACCTGGGAAGTTGATTTTGAAGATGTAAGCAGCAGGGGTCTCGAGCCAGTCCTTCTCGGCAGCCGACCCCGCCCACCGGCGCATTCACCATGGCAACTAAGCACCCATCGTCCCTGGCTCGACGGCACAGCCTAGCAACCGTCGCCGCCCTAACACTAAAGACACCCCTCCTCAGTGTCTGGAAAGGAATACGTAAGGGTTTTTAGGATGAAACTCAATTGGGGTTGTGGTCTTGTGGGGAGAAGGAAGAAATGGCTGCCGCATATCGTTTTTAGATGCCAGAGGGACTGGCTACATGTCGTCGGAGATGAGAGGACAGCCAAGAAGAGCCTAAGCCCCAGCCACTGCGAAAGGGAGAGAGAGGGATGCGCGTATGGCTCCTGCCAAATCGATACCTCCTCCCAAAATGTTCAGTACCGAAACCGCCCATAGCAATCCAAGCCGTCAATCGAAAATCAACGGTGGATGGCAAGCTTCATGTAAGAAAATTTTGGGAATTGCTTCCATGGGTTGGGCGCCAAAAAACTGAACCTGATCAACGTTTTCTAAGTCTACAACTTCGTCCTGTTTTATAATAAGTAATGAGAAGTGAATATCCTGAACAGATATTCCATATGTTTTAAACAAAGTTGTTGAATAAAGACCGTACCAGATGAGCTTTTCCCTCCATTTCATCAGCCACATTACTATTTCTGTTATCATTATCAAGTACATGAGTTTCATGTTCTTCAAAACTCTCCCCATTTAAACCCAAACCTTCTATGTCGGCGTCATACCGCTACAAAAGAGATGTATCCTTACGTCTTGCAATGGTCTCAAATGGACATTACGACAGTTTATGCAAGCGCATTGAATCATAGTGTAGGAACCCATGTTCTATTCTGCAAATTCAATAAAACCTCTAACTCCATCTATGTATTTGTCGCTTAGCCTATTATGCAAATCTGTAATCCACCTCTTATCCATGTATAGTTTCTTACCCTGCTGAATCTGGTTTCAAAACATACATAAATGAGTTTATCAAAAGCATATATGAAGATAGCAAATAAGTGAATTTTAATGATGAATGTTGAATGAGGTTAGATAAATAAGCACAATCCACCATTTTCCTCTTTTTTAAAATTTTGCCATGACTATATATGAAAAGTTGTATACAGGCTCTGTAAACAATATTTATTTTTCATTTTTTTGATTTTTTCTTTATAAACATGTTTTTGTAAATGTATTTAATAAACATATCAAGTTTTACTATTTTATAATATTTTACACTTTTATTTTTAATTTTTAACAAATAAATTTTTTAAGGGGTGAAATTGACTGAAACACCCATGAAATTGATGATATTTAAAAATAAAAAATAGATATGTAAAATTATTGTAAAATAGTAAAATATGTTAATGAATTAAATACAATTTTCTAAAACATATTCATGAAAAAGGGGGGCAAACACAAGACTATTAATTCATCCGGGTGTAAAACTCATTTTTTAAGATTTTTGTAGAACTATTAATCTATATATATTTAACTTATGTATTAAGTTTTGTTGTTTTGGAAATATGTATACATATTTATTTTAAAAACAGGAGCTTTTAAATGACTAAAATCATTTCTATTTTTAAAAATAAAAAATATATATACATATCTCGAAAAAAGTAAAAAATAATTTACAGTTAAATACATTTAGATTAAAAATTATATTAAATTTTTTTTTTAAAATAAAAAATAAAATTTGTATCCAAGTTCACTGAATTCGGGTGCCTTGAAGTTTTAATCCATTGCAATGCATTGAAATGCTTTGGTCGACGGTCCAGCAAACTTCCGTCGAGTAGTCCAAATCGCAGCGGTCGACCATCCAGTGTTCTTTCCTGGTCCAAATATTTTAGTGACACAGACTAAAATCTAGTGGAAGAATACCGAAGAAAGAAAAGAGATCCATCTGGAAAGAAGATGGACGATTAATAGCCTCGAACTGAAACATACCTCTTCCTCGAAGTTTTTCCAAGTTCCCATTTTTGTTATCTATCCCGTTCAATTCCCATTTTTTACATAATACATCCTCTCTAAATTTCAGTCCACATCCCATGCTATAAATTCACGACTCGGATAAAAATTCTTCAGCCCGTCATAAAAACCCATCCCAGGAAATTTGGTAGACTGAGATATTAATTTTGATACCTCCCTCCCAATTTTCATTCTATCTTCGTTTCATCGAGGGAAAAAAAAACAACCCTACTCCAATCCCAGGGGGGGAAAAAAAACGAAAACGAAAAAAGAAAACCAACAAAATTTTGTTTGTTTAAGCAAAAGAAAGCAACGAAGCGAAAATGGGCGGCGTCGTCCCTGCCTTGAGATACTGGCTCTCCGACCACCCGTCGATCATCGGATTTCGTCGGAGTCATAGCCAGTCATGGGTAACCAGGGGCGCATAAAAAATCCTCTCTCTGAAACGGGCAATCAGGGGCGCATAAAAAACCACCATTGTAAAATCGTGTTCGCCCCTTAAGGCCTAGCCTTAAGAGAGGGGGAAAAAAAAAAAAGATTTTCCGGCTCTCTATTGTTGCAGCAGAAGTAGCGTGACAAGAAAATCATCCAAGCCAAGCTATCACTACAAAGTCGGAAGCACCGGCAACAACAAATGAAAATACCGGAGAAGAAAGGAGAAGAGAGATGCAAGCATGATACCTGCAGACGTCCGAGACAGCTCTCGCCGGAGATTAAGACGAGGGTGCAGACGGCGCCACAACAAAGCTTCTCCGGTCGTCCCGAGACAGAAATCGAAAAGGGGGAAATGGGTTGTCACAAAAGAGGGCATGGTATGGTCGATTGAAAATTGGTTTATAAGATCAATAGCAACGACTTCCTTTGTTGCGGTTGTCTACTTATTTTTGGAACCGAAAAATGGCAGCCACTGCTCACATTTTTGTTGCAATTGGCTTATTTTCTTCCCGCCAAATTAATGTGCTTCCCACCATAATCCATTAGCAACCAAAAATTGCAATCAAAATTATTTCGATGGCAATTAGTAGGTGCAGTCTAGTGAATAGCAACCGAAGTTGAGATTTGTTGCGATAATATCCCCAATAGCAACGAAATGTAATTGGGTAGCAATTTTTGGTTGCTATTGGTGACTTTTGTTGTAGTGTCTATTAATTAACGATTAAAATATTTATTAGCAAAAAAACTGTATATAGAAGCAGAAATTTCCTTGCTTATGATTTTTATAAGAAAGTTAAATTTTCCTTTATTAAAATAATGCTTTCTCTTTTTTTAATCTAGATGGAGGCTAATTCCCTAGTGTGATTTCGAATGCCATACCGCTTACACAAGAATATACATACTTATCATGTCAATTACTTGGTCGTCCAAACAAGCAAAAATTTCATTATTCAAAGTAATGCTTTCATAGGTGAAGAAAAATTTCCTTATGATAACGTTTTGCCAACTATGAATCATTGACAAGTTATCAATTATTGTTGTAAAAGGGCATATGTTGGAAAATTCATTGCACATAATGGCCTAGGAAATTCAACAAGCCTATAATATCTAAGCGATTGTGAAAAGCTGTTGGATTGAGATGTCAAAATCAATAATCAACTCAATTATAGGCATTGATAAAACTAACAGCTGTTATGTAGCAATATGGTTTTTTCACTTAGAATAGGTTTTGTTTCCTAGCTTGTCTCTTTATTTCGATATGTAGAAGTGTATATATAACCCTCTTCTCAAGAATATTCAATACAGAAAATACATTTTCTTCTATTGGAATTCTTCATGGTATCAGAGCAGGTTTGCTCTTGAAAAGCCTTCTATGAAATTGAAGCCAACAAAATTTTTTTCTAGATAAATGCCAGAAACGAATCATATCATCTCAGCAGATTCAAGCAATCCTACATCAGGGATGAATCCCATTATCCCAAAGAGTTCAAACGATATCATGCTATCTATCATTATTCAATAAGACACATCCACTTTTCCGGTCAGTGTTATACTTGATGAAACCAACTATCCTCTATGGTTTCAATTGATGGAAATGCAGATTGGGACCCAGAACAAATATGGCTTTCTCACCAGAGAAACACTTGAATGATCCGAGCTAATTATAAGGTGAAGATCTAGCTCATTGATTAAATGAGTTCACACTTAATGCAACATTTTATTCGGCTCTCGACAACATCTAAAATCTTTGAGGTTATATCCAAGACATTCTATGATGGATCTGATGGAACAAGCTTGTTGGCATATTTTAGGATATTGATTATCATACTGCAACACAAGAAGGGGCAATCGAAGGGGTTTAAAAGTTTCATTTAACTTTGGAGAGGCTTAGGGTTTCTATTTTCCTAAGTGAACTTGATCATGAATATGATCAAGTCCGTGGGAAGATACTATGGAAGGATCCAAAGTTGGACTTAGAAGGTGCACATGCCTATACCAAAGAGAATGCTAGCAAGATATGGGAATCTTGTTGTCTGTTCCTAAAACTTTAGTCTCGCTTGCTTGTCAAGTTTCACAGGGACCAACACTAGGAGTGCCGAGAGGCAAGAAGTAGAGCAATCTCGTCTATAGTCGCTATGGTGAAATTGATCACTCCAAGCGACATTACTATGAGATTATTGGGTATTCGAAATGTGGGATTTCTCAAAGAAGCCAAAAAAAGATGGGAAGGCAATGGTGAGCACACATGGCAAACCAAACCTTGAAGAGATACCCGCTCCCACAGTTAATGCAGCATATCTAAGTAATGCTGGCAACATGAATGTTTTCTTTGCTGTTACTAAGAATAATACATGGATAATTGATACAGGTGCATCTAACCACATGATGAGGGACCCAAGTAAGATCCAAAACAATAGTCCATCATCTTAGCCAATTATTTCCACCACAATTGATTGTACTTTTTCGATTGTTAGAGAAGGGTCTGTTATTGTGAATGAAAATATCATGCTTAACCATGTTTTGACCGTTCATTCACTTGTTGCTAAATAACCTCCTCATTAATTGGACCATAATTTTTAGATCTTCTTTTTGTATTTTCTAGGACGTCCTGACTCAGAAGACTTTCAGTTATGGTGTTAAGAAAAATTGTCTAAAACTAATTGAAGAAGGGGGCAAAAATTTAGGCGCACATTTCAAACTAGTAGAGAGGATAAAGCTCTAACAGAGATATGGTTGCTGCATAGGAGATTAGGGCATTTGTCATTTGGATATCTTAAGAAGTTAAAACCCCAGAGCATCGATGATGGCAATGCAGCCTTCTTAAGCTCCAAAATTGTGTAACAAAATAAGCTCATATACACATATATAACAATTTTCATGCTGAGTTAAGTCATCAATCCCAATGCATCCTCCAAAATTCATTATTAGGCCTGCAAATTACTAGTATAATGCTACAACAACATTCACTTGATCAAATAAGGGAATATAGTATAGCATTTAACACCCGTACTATCATAGAAATCAAAAGCATGGAGATGAAAATTTGTTACTTTTTGGTACATTTTAACTCAAGTATACCATAATTTTTTTTCATATAACTAATTGTTACTCATGCATACGTACACACACACATATATGCAAGGATGATTTTTGAGACTGTGCTGGAGTATGTTTCAAGGAGTTTGGAGACAGGGTGAAGCATTGGATGACCTTAAACAAGCCTTGGACCTACAGCATCGGCGGATATGTAATACACATGTTAGCTCCAGAAGGTGTTCTCTTGGAGGATCTATTCTTAATTGTAGTGTTAGGAATTCATAAACCGAGCCTTAAGTTGTCGATCAAGACATGCTTTTAGCTCGTGCAGCTGCTATGAAATTATACCAGGAGAAATACCAAGTATAAAAAATTAGCATCAACTTCTCTAGCATCTGAAACTGAAATGTTGGCTTGCAGGCCTACTGAAACTTAGATTGAGGTGACCACGGGCTTGAGATTTTTCTAAACTAAGTCCTAACTAACAAAAGACAATATCAATGGTTGGTAGGAAAGTTGATTTATTTAACTCATGCATGTCCTGATATAGCACACGCTATGAGTACCATGAGTCAATTCATGCATGCCCTAAGTGAAGAACACACGAAGGCAGTGTAACGTATTCTAAGGTACTTGAAAGGTGTACTAAGAAGAGGGTTATTATTTGTTCATAATATCACTGCGAATGCACAGTTATATATTTAGTATATAAAATATTGATTTAGAAGGAATTTACTTAGAATAAAGATTAAAAAATACGGATGTGAGTACTGAGTACCTAAGGTCTAGGATTTTACTTGCGTTTTTGCAACGAGTAGTTGTATAATTATTTAATTTGAATATTATTTGTTAGAAGACAACAAACCGAAATTTATCATTGCACTTTCTTTTGAGATTAAGTTCATTAAAATCCGTTAAGTTCCGTTGCTTGTTCATGCAATTCCTCAGAGTCATCATGCATATTTTCACTGTTAAGTTTAATATCTTAATTATCGTATATCAGATTTTCATATCTCGGTTCCATCACTTAATATATGAAATTATGCCGAAGTACGGGTTCATGTATAAAGAAAACATTAAAAACACAAGATATTAAATTAACAACGGTATCCATCATAAATAAATCAAAATCATACACCTTGCTACATTGTACGCATGCTACATCCTAAACCTAGGGCTTAGCTGAGCATGCTTAAGTCTAAAATAAAATTGAAATTGAAATTCATCTTAAACAAGATAATAAAAAGGAAAGAAGAAAGAAGAGCTTATTGGTTAAAAGTCCCGATGGTGAGTCAGTCGATCCGCCCTTGCCTTATGCTCTCCGCTCCTCTCCACCCCTTGCACTCTCTCTTGATTTCTGCTGTGGAAAATTTGCTGGGAAATTTTGGCTGAAAATCTCCTTTTATAACAGACTGCTATCGTATGCACCCGGGTGCATTGAGCCTCAACGCACCTGGATGTACTACACCTATTTTTTTAATTTTTTTTGAAAACTTTTTCGTGAAGTTGTTAATTTATGCGTTTTTAACATATATATCAATTTTTATCATTTTTAGAGACTTTTAGATATTTTTTTTAGATTTTCAAAAAATCAGTTGCATTTTTAGTAATTTAAAATTACTAAAATGCCACTGATTTTTAAAAATCTAAAAAAATATTTAAAAATCTCCAAAATTGGTAAAAAATGATATATATGTTAAATACACTTATATTAACCGTTTTGTAAAAAAAATTTCAAAAAAAATAAAAAAAATAGTTATATGCACCGGGTGCACTGAGGCTCAATGCGCAATGCACCCCGGTACATACAACTGCAACCCTTTTATAACTTCTGAAAGTTGCGTTGAGGCTTCAAGTGCGTAGCCCTTCCGCGCTGTTTTGAATTGACGGATTACGTGCGGATGAAATTGCGTCTGATCGCAAATGGAATTCTTCGAGCGGTGGAACGCATGGATTTTTCTATACCGCTGAATTGCATGAATCTAACTTGGACGGATAGCTGGACATAAAATTCAGATGGCTTGGAGACCTTGAAATACTGGATGGCTGGATATGGACGGTTGAGATAGCTTGGATGACGGCTCATAGCTATTTTATGGACGGCTAAGATGGACAATGATAAATCTGGACGTAAAGTGGATGACTGAAATCAACAAAATGGACGGCTGATTAATTCATTGTTTTGGACGCTGCATGGAGATGAATTTCATGCGTAACTGGACGTGATTAAATGGGCAGTGCATATAGACGGTTTAGATTTGCTGGAAAAATCTGCGACCCACTTTATTTTACGTGATCTGCATGGATGGAGGGCTGAGATAATTTCACGGCTGCAATTTTCGGAGGCGGTGATGATTTCTGGACGTGGTTTCTGGTTGATTTAGACGGACAGCATGTGGGGCCCACTGCTAGATTTAGCTTGGACGGTCCCTTTGGAGACATAGAATTCTGGATGTGCTGATATTCCTGGAATGCATGGATTAATAATGGACGTTAAAATTCTTGGAAGGCTGAAGATTAACCTGATTGAACGGCTGGATTGTATTGATTGTTTTTAGCTGAAATTTCTGGCCGTTGAAAACTTGAAATGGATGGTTGAGATGATTTCTTGGCCGTTGATTTTCTAGACAATTTGTGGGACCATACTTGGACTTGCAAACCTGCATAAAAACTATTTAAATCATTAATTCATCAAATCCATTAATGGGTTATTAATATTAAAGTTATTCGAGCCCATTTAATTTTATGGCAGCAAATAAAAATATAATTTTAAGTCAAAAGATTATAAAAGTTATTTTAATAACTTAAAATTAATATGTTATACTCGAATGTTACAAATACACATTTCAAAGCAAGTTTCATATTAAACTTAATTAATTACCAATCTAATTAGTATAAAATGTCCACAATATATATTATTATTTTTCAATTATTACTATTCTCAAAGAACAAGGCTCGTAGGGTTAAGGGTTGTACATATGCAGATTGGGCAGGCCACCAATCAATTAAAAAGTCCACATCAAAGTATCTTACCTTTGTAGACGGTAACCTTGCAACTTGGTGGAGTAAGAGGTAAAAAGTAGTAACAAGATCTCGTGCAGAATCAAAATTTATGAGCATAGCTCATAGAGTGTGTGAATTACTATGAATCCAAAATATTCTTAAGAGATTGAGGATAAAACCTGAAGAACCTATGAAGGTTTATTATAATAATAAAGAAGCCGTAGAGATTACTCAAAATTCTGTTCAACATGATCGAGCATGTCAAGATCGATCGACAATTGATCAAAGAAAAGCTAGAACAGAAGATCATTCAGTTTCCTTTTGTAGGCTCTGAAAATCAGTCAACTGATATATTCACAAAGGTTGTCTTAAGTAAAGCTTTCCAAAGAGTGTTGACAACGTGGGCATGATAGATATCTATGCGCCAACTTGAGGAGTGGTGGATTGAGATCTCAAAATCAATCACCAACTTAATTATAGGGATTGATATGGTTAACAGCAGTTATGTAGCAATATATTTTTTTACTTGTAAAAGTTTTGTTTCATATCTTGCCTCCTTATTCCAATGTGTAAAAGTGTATGTATAACCTCCACTCTAAGAAGAATACACAATATAAAAAATACAGTCTCTTTTATTCCAATTCTTCAAAAGCATAATAATGAGCTATTTGAATCTAGAGAAAAAAAAAAAAAATTGCGGCTTTTATCATGTTTGAAAATTTTCACTTACGGGTTGCTTTGCATGTGGAACTGTGGAAAGTAATCGACAGTCGCACAAAGACAAAAACAATGTTCAATATATTACATTTCATGCAATAGCTACACGGATTTCCAGTTAAAAATTTTAATCTAGAAAAAATAAATCTAGACAATTCGGTTGCTTTAAAGTTAAAAAATCTGATATCGAAGTAACTCTGCTGTTAAACCGACTAAAATAAGTATATAAGGAGCGTCGCTCCTCGCTGATTGCGGTATGGGCGGAACGATCATCTGTAGCAAAACCCTTCAATACAAATTTCATTTACTCTATATTTTTCTCACCTCCTGTCCAACAGCTTGTATATATATTTTTCCTTTTTCTTTTTATCCATCAATATCCTTCATTTACAAGTCTCAAATGGACCTAAATTTTTATACTAGAACATAATCACTAAAGCATAGAGAAATAACATCCGCTAAACACATATATTTAGAAATATTCAAGCACAGCTTTGCTGCACCATAATTACAGTGCAATTATCTCAAAATGAGTCCCATATTATTTTAAAATTATAATCTACTCCATCAATTGTATTTAAAATTATGTATTCTATTATTGTCTTAATTTTTATCCCAATTGAGTATGTGTATGGACTCCATCTAAAAATGGTACAAATTCAACATAATAAAATAGTTTAATGAAAATAACAACTTTAAAAGTGTTTTTCAACATGCAAATTATTTGCTATAAAATTTATATATGAATAAATAACTATATAAAGTATCAACATATTTAAGTATATGTATAGCTCATTATGAGCCAAATACACCGTCAATTATGGTGCAACATATATATATACAAGAAATATTCCGGTGCATCATGTTGCACCGAAAATTCCTATGCAGATCGCTGAAATGGGCCCCACGTGATCATCAAATCATAATCTACTCTACCATTGTGTTTAGAATAATATATTCTATTGTCATACCAATTTTCATCTCAATCAAATATGTATATGGGCCCCATCTAAAAAAGGTACAAATTCAACATAATAAAATAGTTTGATGTAAATAACAACTTTAAAGTGGTTTTTTCAATATGTAAATCATTTGTTATAAAATGATTATATAAAGTTTCATTGCATTATAATACGTGTGGGGTCCACTTTTGATCAAATATACCGGAACAGCCGTGCAGTGGCCCTAAAACGGGGCCCACATGATCATGAAATTATGATCTACTCCACCCATTGTATTTAGAATAATGTATTCTATTACCATACCAATTTTCATCCCAATCAGATATGTATATGGGCCCCATCTGAAAACGGTACAAATCCAACGTAATAAAATAGTTTAATGTAAATAACAACTTTAAAGTATCTGATTGGGATGAAAATTGGTATGGTAATAGAATACATTATTCTAAACGCAATTGGTGGAGTAGATCATGATTTGATGATCATGTGGGGCCCATTACAGCGATGCTGCACCTGAATATTTTCCTATATATATATATAACCCATCCGGTGCAATTCGTTATGAAATGGATTCCAAACATATTAAAATATAATAATACTTTGTATAATCATTTATCCATATAAAAATTATACTTTAGATGGTTTTAAAAACATCACTTTGAACTTGATACTTGCATTAAACTATTTTATTACATTGATTTTGTACCATTTTAAAATGAGGCATATACATACGTTGGATTTAGATGAAAATTAATATGCTAATAAAGTGAATAATTCTAAATATAATAGATGAAGTAGATTTTTTATTTTTGATCAAATGAGCCCTACAGTACATGGCCGGTAATGTAATTATGATGCCGTCTAAATGCACTTGTTTATTCTCGATATATATGTGTATATGCGCGCGCATGTGCTGGGCTTAGGCTAGTGAGCTGATGAAAGAGCAAGGATCTGGGGGCACAGCAACTTCCACTGCTCCTTCCAGCATTTGGGCGACCTTCTTCATTGCAGGCCTTAGATGAGGATCCTCTTGAATGCACCAAATCGCCACCATCACCATCCTCTCTACTTTTGCAACATCCTTCAATGCTGCTTCGTCATTCTCCACCAGTCTGCCCACTCTTCCTACTCTGTAGCAATCATAGACCCAATCTGTAAGTATTATTGTATCATTTCCTGATTCCAGTTCTGGGAGAACATGCCTCCTGCAACATATAATCTCCAGCAACATGACACCAAAACTATATACATCAACCTTTGTAGTGATTGCCACTCTCTTGAACCATTCTGGGGCAACATATCCCCTGGTGCCCCTGATGTTTGTTGTAGTCCGTGTCTGGTTCCCAACTAAAATCTTTGCCAACCCAAAATCTGAAATCCTTGCAGTGAAGTTATCATCCAACAAGACGTTTTCGGGCTTTATGTCACAGTGGATGACCTGGCGGCAGCACTCTTCATGCAAGTAGACCAAGCCCCTTGCTATCCCATATGCAATCTGTGTTCTGTATTGCCAACTAGGCCTCGAATATCCGAAAAGAAAGTTCGCCAACGAGCCGTTGCTCATGTACTCGTACACCAGAAGCCTTTCTTCCCCTTCTTCGCAATACCCAATCAATCGGACCAAGTTCTTATGGTGGATTTGGCCGATTGCACTGACTTCAGTTTTGAATTCCTTGGCGGCGTCGTTCGCTACCTTGGCTAACCTCTTCGTAGCAATGAAATTTACAGTATCTGATGTTATCGTCCCTTTGTAGACCACCCCACATGAACCCCGGCCAAGTTCTTCCTTGAATTGATCCGTCATCTTTTCCAGCTCTTGGTAAGTAAATCTGTGCAAATTTACTCCAATCATGCTCGCGTGGGGCTGGAGTTCGCCAGATTTTTTTCCAGATGAGAAGCAAAATATCAATATGAGTAATGACAGGAGGAAGAAGTTGAGAAATGCAGAGCTGCCAAAGACCGACGACAGGATGACCACAAGGGTGCTCTGATCCTTCTTTCTTCTTCCTGTTTCTGTAGGAATGACACCGGCTGGAGATGGTTCTGTGGAAATATTCCTTGGCACTTTGATGAATGCCCTCCTGTAGACATCTGAGTTCATCCGTCCATTTGAGAGTGGCTGCTTCTTCTTCCAGCAGTTTCGGTCGGATACTCTGTAAATAGCAACAGCGCAGAAACAATCAGACAGGCAAGCTTCTTGGCACTGGTCTTCGCTAACAGAAACATAATGCTCATAGTCGGCAAAAGGCCAATCCACGTTCTCCACCAGATAAAGTCGAAACTGAGGCCCTGCACGGGAGGATTCATCTGTCTCGCAGCTCTGTGGAGCGAAATTCGGCATGCATCCTTTGTATGTGCGATTTGGGTCCAAGAATACATATCGAGGGGGGCAATTGCAGGTCGGCTTCTTGCTGTCGTCGAGGTGGCAGTAGCCGTTGAATCCGCAAACTCCGGTCCCTTCGTTCGTCAAAATCGCGGTGCAAATATTATCAGGCACCAACTGCGAAACGGTCCAGTTCCAGCTGCCATCACTCTCAGGTGACATCGGGTGATGATAGTGCCTGAAAACTCCATCGTAGTCGAGCGTCGCCCGCTGGTAGTAGTTCCTCGCTGGCATAGGAACAAAGGTGTCGGTTGTCAGATTCTTCAAAATTCCGCTCTTTAGAGGGAGGTAGATGTAGCCTGACTGGTCGAATACCAGCTTGGATCCATTTCCGAGCGTCCCGCTAGACCAATAAGCGTCGTAAGAGTAATCAGATATCGTAGCCAATGGGTAAAGCACAAGATTCCCATCTAATCGCATGATGAGTTTGAATCTTCCTCTTGTGTAGTTGGACTCGGACTCCGGCGCCACCAGCTCGGCGCCCTGAGGCAGCTCCTGCGTGGGCAAGATTGTGTTTGTGGGTTCTGCAAAGCTCTGCCATTTAATTGCAGAGTCTTCGCCACGGAGCACGAAATTTCCGGAGTTGAGCAGAGCACCGGAAGTGACGGTGCCGTTGCTGGCTTCCTTCTTCCATATTTCCTGACCTTGGGGGTTTGTGAGCACGAGACGGCCGTCAGTGGTTAGCTCGACTTTGGAACCTCCCTGGACGGGGTTATCTGGGTTTGCAGACCAGACGATGGTCTTTTCTGGTATCTTGTCGAACCAGATTGCAAGGAGGAAGAGGTTTTGGTTTCCGAGGCGACGAAATCCGAAAGCAAAATCCTGGGAAGGGGAAACCAAGTTGGAGATGCCATCAGTTGAGAGAGAATCACCCAAGCTTACGTTGGTGGACGTCTGGGCGAGAGCATGAAGCGGGAGAAGCGCAAGAAAGAGGGTGAAGAAGAGCAGTTTGGGGGTAGAGAAGTTAGCCATTGATGAGAAGACGCAGCTCTGATTGTTCGTGGGAAATACACAAAAGACGAGAGAGAGAGAGAGAGAGAGAGAGAGAGAGAGAGAGAGAGAGAGAGTCCAAGTCCCCCCAAGACTTTGAGGTCTGTTTGAGTTTTCTTCGGGACCTTTCTACGCGGAGGAGCTTGAACAAGTCCGGATTACGGCAATCCAAGACTTTGAGGTCTGTTTGAGTTTTCTTCGGGACCTTTCTACGCGGAGGAGCTTGAACAAGTCCGGATTACGGCAATCCAAGGTCTGTCCGGTCACGACAGTCCCTGAGCTGTACTAGGGGTGTAAATCGGGTCGGGTTGACTCGGGTTGGGACAAATACAACCCTAACCCACCTTGTAAAATCCCAACCCAACCCTACTTTCAACCCTATTTTTCACACCTTAACCCAACCCTATTTCAACCCACCTCAAATCGGTTCGGTTCGGGTTAGAAATCGGGCTAATAGATTACACATATTATCAATGCAATATAACCAAATAATTCAAACAAAATTTTACAACTAATTAACCAAATATATTTCCAAATCATATAAATTTAAACAACATTTCACAACCAAATAGTCAAGCATATTTTCAAACTCCACACAATTGTATTTAAATATCTAAACAACATGAATGAAATACACTCTCATAAACATATCCAAATACATATCTTATGAAACATAATCATAACCAAATAATTTGTTTTAAATAACATGTTCACAACATAACTCATTTAAAAAGTTAGCACAACTTTTCTCTTCAAATCAAATCTCATGCCCTCTTTGCGATTAGTATGTGTAGTTTTTCTCCTGAAATAAATAATTATCAAAGTAAGTATGAATATATAGTTATATTTTTATAAAAACAAATTAAAATACAAGTACCTAGATCATTTGTGTGGAAATTCATGCATGGCTAGAAGTTCCAAATTCCATACTTCCTTGAGTAGCTGTAAAATAGAAGAAATCAGTTATAGTATTAGTTGCAAGTAATCAAGTTATAAATACATAATTATAGATTCAAATTACCTTCAACAGGCTCACCAATTTCAACCAAATCTTCTCCTTCCATTTGAAGATTCGCTGAAGACCGTAGCCAATCTTGAGCACATATCAAAGCCTCAACAACATGAGTTTGCAAAGAGCTCCTGAAAGGATCAAGCACACGACCTCCTGTACTAAAGGCAGACTCTGAAGCAACTGTAGAAACAGGAATGGCAAGAATATCTCGAGCCATGTGTGATAAAACTCGATATCTTGAAGAAGCCCACCATGCTAAAATATCAAAAGAATTATCATCATCATCATCATCATCATCTATTTCTACAGGGTCTTTCAAGTATCGATCTAATTCATTGCTCACATCAAGACCTGCCTCTTTCTTTAAAAAATCTTTATATGAAGCATCTCCACTTGAACGAGAAGACTCAACAAGTTTTTCATTCCCATCACTAGTTTCCTTCGCCTCTTGAGATACTGTCATTGGAGTATACTTTGCTTGGTAACTTTTGAATATCTCTTGCATTTTCAACTGAACTTTTATCAAAATTTCACTAACTTTTTCTGCATTATACAATAAAGAATATTGGAATCGAAGATATTTTAGCTTATACCTTGGATCCAAAACAACCGCAATGACCAAAATCATATTGATCTTGTCAATATCTCCCCAATACTTGTCAAACTTCTCTTTCATTCTTTTGCACATATCAACAATGAGAGGGTCATGGTTGGTTAAAAAATCCCTTAACAACCTTTGTGTTTTGCAAACTTCAACGAAATATAAATTCGCAGTAACATATGAAGACCCTGACAAAATTTTAGTTACCTCATGAAATTGTTTTAAAATAGCAATCAGCTGAGTTGCCTTATTCCAATCTTCACGTGTTGGAGGATCTTCTCTAATAAAGGAGACATCTTCTAACTCCATCTGCTCAAATGCTCTTTTGAATCTCAAAGCACTTTCTAACATAAGGTATGTGGAATTCCATCTAGTGGGCACATCCAAAACCAATGCACCTTTATCTGTAATGAAACATTTTTTGATACATTCCTTAAACAATCTCAGCCTTGAAGGAGAGCATCTTACATACCGAACAGCTGCTCTAATACGAGCAATTGCATCACCAATTTCTTTAAGTCCATCTTTGACAATCAAATTTAAAATATGAGCAGCACATCTTACATGAAAAAATTCTCCATCAAATAACAAACCATTTCTATTTCCAATGCAATGTTTCAAATGGCGAATTGCAACATCATTGGAACTAGCATTATCAACTGTCATTGTGCAAACACTTGAAATTTCCCATTCCCTTAAACTTTGATCTATTGCAGATGCAATTGCTTCACCAGTGTGTGCACAAGGGAGAAGAGAAAAGCTAATAATTTTCTTATGCAAATACCAACTTGCATCAATAAAATGTGCTGTGAGACAAAGATAACCAACATTTTGAATTGAAGTCCACATATCAGTAGTCAAGCAAATAGTTTGCACCTTTTCCCTCAAAAATTTTCTTAACTTTCTCTTCTCTGTTTGATAAATTTCTAAACAATCTTGAGTAATTGTTTGACGAGTGACAAAGTTAAACTGTGGCATGCCTACTTATATTAATCCTCTAAAGCCAACACGCTCAATAGTGCTAAAAGGCATTTCATCAATCACAATCATCCTGACAATAGCTTTTCTAACAGCAAGTTGATCAAACTTCCAATTGCCTAAAGTAGTCTCTCTACTTTCTTGACTAGTGAATTGCAAGAGTTGTTGTGAGGTCCCATCACCACCTTTATAACATTTTTTTGCATGTCTTCTAAGTGTACTTGTGCCAATCTTGCTCTCACATCTATATTGTGCTTTGCATTTTTTACAAACACAGATTTGTGCTTTTGAAGATCCAGGTGCATAAACTTTTTCAAAAAATTCCCACACACTTGATGTTGCTTTATATTTTCGTTTTTGTGGTTTGTTGGATGTAGCTTCAGATGCTGCAGATGGTGTTGATGATGGTGTATTGGCATGCACTTCTATAACATCATCCTCTTCCATTCCAATTAATGCACAAATTCTATAACACTTTAGAACAGAAGTAAAAATGAAAAAAATTAAAATAGTTAGTGTAATGTGATATTTATGAGTGATGATTATGAGTAAAACCAATTGAGACATGATCAAATGGGTTAATCTAATAAATATGACCACTAGCGGCACACGCAGAATAACCAGAGACTAGCCAATCATGATATATTCCAATCAGACCCTTATCATAAGCCACTCAACAGACCCTTATCATAAGCCACTCAAAAGAGCTGATTGCTTGTGACAGGGGACCACGTTCCTAACCCAAACAGGATCAGAATTCAGACACTAGTCATCATGCAAAGCTTCCACAATATGCATTCGAAAAATCTCAGACAGCTTAATTTATCAGTGCAAATGAGAATAAGATGACAGTGCTAATTATCATCGTGGGGAAGATCAAAGATGCAACACAGAAGCATTAGTAAATATCCATTCTCAACGAGTTTTCTCCACTCTATAAGTTGCTCTAGGAACATCTACATCATCAATCAACAAATCAGCAGCCAAGCGATGATTCATGAAACCTCAGTACCTCACCCATTGGCCACGCTCTAAGCTTTGAAATACATGAATCAATGTTAGAAGAAATCGCACAAACCTTGCGTATGGGTAGGACTGGATGGATGCTCCCTCGAAAGAAACGATGGATGCTTGGCAGCTTAGAGCAGACTGGACTGGAATCTGGATGCTCGGCAGCTTAGAAGTCGTCTGCCAATGGCTGCCGATGGATGCTCGGCAGCTTAGAAGTCGTCTGCAACTCTGCCGTCTGCCGATGAAGATTGAAAACATAAGCTGTGGAGGCACATGGAAATAGCTGTCGTCTGCATCCAGTCCGATGAAAGAAGCCGTCTGCAACTCTGCCGTCTGCCGATGAAAGAAGCCACGTTAGGGATCGGAAGATCGGAAGATCGGAAGACGGAAGATCGGCAACTCTGCCGTCTGCAACTCTGCCATCTGTAACTCTGCCGTCTGCTGGTGCTGACCGTGCTGTGCTGCCGAGTGCCGAACGGAAGATCGGAAGATCTCGGAAGAGAATCAGAGATGCTGTGCAACCTGTGCTGGTGCTGCCGAAAGGGACAAAGGGCTTATTTTCAGACGGGCGGCGGGACGAGTAGGATCTGAAATCCGAATCAATTAGGGATTCAACAGGGGCAAATCGGGTCGGGTTGACCGATCCCTAACCCAACCCAAACCGATTTTAAAAATCGGGTCGGGTTGAACCCGATTTTTAAAACCCGAAATTGCAAAACCTCAACCCAACCCTGTTAAAAATCGGTCCGGGTTGATGCGGTCTCGGGTTGAACCCGGACCGATTTACACCCCTAAGCTGTACCGCTTCACGTCGCCTTCCCTGCGGGGGCATCGAATGGAATGGAGCATCGCACTACAGGCTTCGAGGACAGTCCTCTGGAGACAGTTTTGAAGCTGTTTCTAATCTACTTCCGTTTGAACGTGCTTGATGGGGCAGGGCTTCATGAATCATGACCCTGCTGCCTCCGTGACAAAGGTGTAAATTAGTTCAAGTTCGCTTGGGTTGTAGTTTTTTCAATTTTAATTTTATTTCTAAAATGTTAACTCAATCTTTCATTCAACATTATTTTTCGAATTTCAACCCAATCCTAAACTAAGCTTATATAAATTAGTTTGGTTTAGTTATAAATCGCGTTAATAAATCTATAATATTTAAAAAAATTTTCTTTAATTAAATTTATTTTGAAATATAAATTTATATGAAAGAATAAATATTAATCCCTCCCGATTTATGACTTATATATTAATTTAATTGGTAACTAATTTTATTTCAAAGCAATGATGCTCATATTATTATGTGCTAATGTATTGTTCTGTTTAATAATTTATTATATTTTAGACTTACTCAAATTAACTCACTTTCGAAATTAGGTCAGTGATTTTATAACCTATCTTTTTCAAAATTTCAACCCAACCCTAAATTAAGCTTATATAAATTAGTTTGGTTTAGTTATAAATTGGGTTAGTAAATTTATAATATTTAAAATATTTTCTTTAATTAAATTTATTTTGAACTATAAATTTATATAAAAGAATAAATACTAATCCCTTCCAATTTATGACTTGTATATTAATTTAATTGTTAACTAATTTTATTTCAAAGCAATGATGAGTTAATGCCTATTATTATGTGCTACTGTATTATTCCTTTTAATAATTTATTATATTTTAGACTAACTCAAATTAACTCATTTTCGAAATTAGTTCAGTTCAAATCGAGTTTTATAACCTATCTTCTTCAAAATGTCTTAACTTAACCATGCTATAAACAAGGTTTGGTTGCGTGGTTCCGAGTTGAAAATGACTCTATTTACGCCTTACTCGGCATCATGTTGCCTTGCAATTCTACGGCAGCTGCTAGGGTCAGAACCGGACCAGACTAACCTGTTTAATTTGCCCGGCCGGTAATGGTGACCAATTCGGTTCACTTATTCCTGGTTCGGCTTAAAGAGCCAGAACCGGTGGAACAGTTTGAACTGAGCTGATCCTAGTTCACCCTGTCTGGAAAATTAAAAAAAACAGGGCAACTGTGGCGGAAATTCCATTTACTATTTTCCTATTGTGTAAATTCCATGAGGCAGTGAGCCTGGCTGGCGTCTATTGCCTGCCAATTTTAAAAATACTGTTTGCCATGCTTAATCGTGGTGTTTAGTAACGTGGCTACGGTGGGAAAGTTTTAAAACTAGAATATTGAATATTTTGAAAAATTTAGTGCATAATATGATATCACAAGAGTAAAGTTAAAATAATAAGATGATTGTACAAAAAATTAAAATATAAAAGTAAAGTTAAAAAATAAGATTATTAAATAACTAAGATGTTAAATAATTTATGAGAAGAATACGTGGGAAAGAGAAAAAATCACTAGAATCCATGGGAACTAATTACATGTGATCTATTATCAGATCTATTATTTAGACGTGTCCAACAACGTAATTGGGTTATACTTCTTACATGTTTTCTTAATTTCTAATACTTTATCTTAGATTCATGCCGCTAATCATATTTTTTCTATTGATTTCTATATTATATAGTATTAATTAGATTTGCATATAATTAAATGAAAATATTTTAAATATTTATGACGGTGCTAGTTCAAATTGATTTGCTAAACTGCTTCCAACCATTCCCGTCTTCACGGTTTCCGTTTTCACACCATGTTTTAGCTCTTACAAACTCTTCATTTTTTTTTATGGGTATTCATGTATTGCATCATCTTGACTGGTATTACAGTCAAATCTTAAGATATTTTTATCATTTTCTAATAATATTCTACAGACTTTATATCAAGAAACCTCATATCAAGATTTCAATTTTTTAATAGTATTTTCTAAATATCTCAATCAATTGACACTCCCACAGAAAATTCACCATGCCTTGAACAAAAGTCACCTAGCGTAAATGGGCAAGACTTTGTACCTAATGAACCCCTTTGTCTCTTTTTTTTTTTTAGTGGTATGAACTTAGAGATGTAATTTGGGTAGATATCCATGAGCACCTACTAAGTCGACCTTAATTTGGATAGGATATGATACAAAATATTACCAAAGGATATGAGTAGAGTATAAATTATTACCCGCCTCCTCAAATAGGATACAGTTGTGATAGATATATAAGATACCTAGAACCAACCCGCATGGATATAATTATATATATTATATAGTATGTGTTATATTTTGTTTGTGACATCTCATGTGCACACACATTTTAACATATTCAAATTCAAATGAATCTTGATAGAGCCGTGGATTGTGAAGTAAGAAACTAATTTATTTATATATATATATGTCATTGACTTATGAAAGCATTTTATAAATAAGCTTCTAAAATATGATTAATATATTAATAATTTTAATGATTGGATTGTGATAATCTATACTTTATATTTTTTATAATAATATAAACGTTAACATATGTAATTGTGATTTTGAAATATAAACGAGTAGTGCTTTATATTTTTAAAATAACATAGAAATATTGTTTTAAAATATTATATTTAAATATTAAAGAAATGGATTTGGAATCAAATTGACCATAAGTATAATGGATAGGGGCAATATATTAGAAATCGAATCGATAAATGAGAAGGATAAAGTGAGCCTTTTGCAAATAGAATACCATAGATCACTATCCAAATCAAACGTACCAAATTGTCCTCTCAGTGCAAACCCTTTTTTTTAAATTACATCATAGTACGAAGAGCCAATGCTCCATCCGGACTCGATACGCGACATGAAAGCCCACTTCAGCCAGGGTACGAACCCCTTTCTTGACAGAAGAAAAATTTGCTAAATTATTTTTTAATATTTTTTAAAAAGATTATTAATATAATTATATTTAATTTATAAGTCAAAGCCATTTTTGGCATGATTTAAAACTAACCCTTTTGCGTAAAACTTTTCACGCGACTACGCGAGGGGGCTCTGTGCAAAAACCTATCAAATCCGTCTTCTCGTCGACAGCGGACTGCATTTGCCGTACTGTTGCTGAAGCCGGAAATGCTTAGAAAGTCCATCTCCCTTGACGAACAGCAGCGTTATTCACGGCGCATCCAAGTGCTTAGAAACCGTCCACCTGCGGACCACCATAAATTCACGGCGCAGAAACCATTTTTGACGCAAGACATTTCCATTCGCCGCCACTACGACACAATGCGGTTGATTTTTCAATGGACGAAATTGATAGCTGACGTTTCGTTTAAGCCGTAAAATACGTCAAAAAGTTTTACACCGTGCCAAACAGCCCCATATTTTTTTTTATTTTTAAAAACAAAGGTACCTTAGCCATTTTTAAGTAACTAAAATACCCCTTTTTAAAAAAAATACACTTAGGTTAACAATCTTATAAAAAAAATTGTAAAAATATATATTTATATATTTTCAAAAATTGTAAAATTTAATACATAATTAAATACACTTAGGTTAACAATCTTATAAAAAAAATTTTAAAAATGAAATTTTGCACCAGGTGCAATGAATCAGTTCTCAATTATCCCATCAGACCATGACAGTAGAGAAATTGTCGGCAATGACAGGCTACGGGGACTGAACCGCTAAAGTCCAGGGACGGTAAATGCACCCCTGGATATAAACTTATTTTTCAATTTCTTTTTTGCAAATTTTTTATAAAATTATTAATATTTAATTTATGTATTAAGTTTTACCCTTTTTGAAAATGTATATATATATTATTTTTAAAAATAGGGATGTGTTAGTCGTTTAAAAATGATTAAATCCTAATTTTAAAAATCAAAAATATATATTCACATTTTCGAAAATGATAAAATTTGGTTTATATATCAAATATCTAGTTTAGAAGTTTTATAAATTTTGCTTAAAATTTTAAAAAATGAGTTTTGCAATGCATTAGGATGCATTGAAAAAACATTCCTCGCCGTCTGCTGAATATTATACTTGCGTTCCAATAGATGTGCACCCTTGGATTATTATTATTAGCCGAACGGTCAAAACTTTTTTAATAAGCTCCACTGCATTTTTACCATTTTTAAAATAAATTAATTTCAAATATGATTACAATTTATACTAATTATATTAGAGATATAATTATACATTTACAAAAAATGACATGGATGATCAAATATTTTATCTCTAATTTCAAATATGACAATTATAATAAATTCTGATAAATAAATTCATAAAATTCATAAAACTGACAAATTTGCTCTAGACTTTTTTTTTAAAGGGGCATTATGTATTTTCATGCAGAAGTGGTTGAGTCTCTGCCTTCGTTTTATTTTTTCTATTATTTGGTTAAATTTTTTCTAATATTTAATTAGAACATCTTCTTTTGATTTTTATCAGGTTAATTTTGTAACCTCGTATGACTTTTAACATTAGTAATTTAGTATTAATAGTGTTATCATATTTAGAATTTGGGGCATTCGTGACATTTTCATAAATGTGCAGTCATTATCTATAAATATGAGTATAAGTTATTGCTATGTGTGAAATTAATTCTTTTAAAATTTATATATTTTTAACTTGTGAAATAAAATATAAAAAAATTTCGTATGAAAACCATATAGTGACCGCTTATTAATAAAAAATAAAAATATTTTTAGGAAGCATACCTAATTTAATACAATGCGTCCCGCGAGATGTATCTTTTTCTATTTTTAATATTTTATTTTCATTTCATGGTTGCGTGCGCCAAGTAGAATTATTTCATATCCCGAAAATTACCAATTTGAATTTTTTTTATCTTTTTACAAATTTGCAAAAATAAAAAATTTTCACCCTTTTTAATATGAAACCATATAATGACTGCTTATTAATAAAAGTAAAAATAATTTTTAATTTTAATTTTATTTTCAAGTGTGTTGGGAAGTGATAAAACTTTTATATGAAAAGTTTTTGGTATAAAAGTTTTTTGAAATGAAAGAAAATGATTTGATATGATAGAGATAATGACGAAGAGTAAAGAAAATATAGCTGAAATAAGTATGTTAGTTATATGATTAATTGGGTAGAAATGATTAAAAAGTAGGATAGTTCTATCAAAAGATATGGTGAAATAATTTAAAAAAAGAATAGTTAAAGAAAGTAGAATGTTTTAGATTTAAAAGTTTTACTTGTTGCCAAACGCCCACTTTATTTTTCCGTGCACCCAAGTATAATTACTTCATATCCCAAAATTTAACATCTTGAATTCTTTTGTATTTTTTACAAATTTCAAGAAATAAAAGAAATTCATCCTTTTCATGTGAGGGGAGTGCCAGATGAGTGAAATTTTTTATTTTAAAAAATTACAAAAATATGTATAATTAATTTAAAATGGTAAATTTTTCGAAGTTTTAAAATGGTAAAATTTAGGATATAAAATAAATACACTTGGGCCATAAAAATAAGAAGAAAATGAAAAGTTAAAAGCTAAAAAGTAAGATTCATGTGATATAGTTTTATTAAATCATGCTCTTATTTTTAGACTGCCCATGTAGAAGGGTGTTAATTATTATGGTCAACCCATCAACCTACTCTTCCAACTTAATTAAGAGTAGGTTTGGGTTGAGATTTTTTAGTAAATAAATTATGATTCGTCAATTCATTTAATCATTTAATTAAATAAATTGATTTAGATTAAGATTTTATAATCCGCCAACCCATTTAGTAATTCGTTTAACTCATTTAACTCATTAAAGTATTATATATACCTCTTCGTTATTTTCTTAGGCTAAGTTTTCCTCTCGCTACCTAATTTTTATTTTACAGTTGCTGTCCTAATTCCATGTTTTTGTCATTGCCTAAGTCTAGACATACAATCTGTTAATAACTCGCCAACCTATTTATTAAATGTGTTGTAAATGACTTGGAATTGAAATTTTTTAAATGAATTAATAAACAAATTAACCTGAAATATTTTAAATAAATTAGTTTCGACTGCTGCACCCAAATCCGTTAACACTCGTAAACGCTAGGTCTCCAGCAGCTCGGAAATTAACTCCTGAATGGGCGGTTCCGAAGCTCCGGGGGGTCCTTATGCGGGGTGTGGGTGAGCTGGTGGTCAGTGGACGCTCAACCTGGTAACGGCAATTAATACCGACTACCGAGCAGGAAACCACTCAAGGCTGATTTACACGCAGCTGCTCCCTCTGGAATTTTGAAAATTAGCATAAAAAATGAAGTTCATTTCACAACCCACCTGTGCCCGAAATCCACCTCTGTAACCAATCATGGAACACATTGCTTGAAATTTTTTAGTGTTTGTTTTTTGAAATTATATTGTCCCTATATTTAAAATTCAAATATAATCTAAAAAAGATAATTTTTGATTTATAAATAATATATTTCTAGATTTACAATCTGAAAAACAAAAACTAAAAAAATGCAAACAGATGTATTTTATGAGCAGTTGAAAATGCTTTCATTTTCGATCGGTTGCAAATGGTCACGACTTGTCTATCGTAAGGCTGTTAAGAGATTGGGTAAATGGAAGAACCAACTTGTTCAATCCATTTATAAATGATGATTAGGCTTGTGGAGTAAAGGATTGTAATTCGTTAACATGCTAGCACATTTAATTAAATAAACGGCTATAAGCTGGATGTTTACAACTTGTCAATCCAGTTAATGATAGTTAAACTCATCAGCCCACTAGCTCATTAAAACTAGTATATAAGCCAGCACCCCAACCTTAATTTAATTTTTCCATTCCCTTCTCGCTCTCCTTCGTCGCCCTCAAATGTATTTTTTATAGTTATTAAGTTTATTTCATACCTTTATACTAAATAAGATTTTTAATAATGTACTAAGTAAGACTTTACATTAACTAGCATCTAATCTCAGCTAACAACTTCTCAACCTATTTATTAAGTGAGTTATAACTAGATTATGGTTGATATTTTTTAATAGGTATAATTAAATTAGGATTGAAATTTTTTAATAAGTGTAATTAGATTAGGGTAGAAATTTTTTAATGGGTTAATAAATAGATTGTAGTTAGAATTTTTAAATGGGTTGGGATTACAGTTGGACCCTTATCTATCTAACCCGATACATTAACGCCTTTGGTCTAATGTACCTTATAAAAGATACATAAGAGTATTTTCAAAATTTGTAAAAACTATTTTTTGGATTTATTATGTTATTTATAATTTTATATAAATATCAACAATGCACTAGGGTGTGTACCGTGTGCGCGATTAAATTTTCACAGCAACGTGATCAAGCTGAGATGGATTTTTAATTATTCCATTCCACAATATTGTAATTAATCTATAGATGCCCACGATATTGCTCCGTGCACTACACGAAAATTTCTTTTCTTTTTAGCAACTTTCACTGCAACAAAAGTCATCAATAACAACTAAGGCAAATTGTTGCTATTGGGGTTTTATCCATTGCTAAGAAGCATTAGCAACCAAAAATCGTTGCTTGCACGTTCGATACAAAAGTCAGAAGCCCAGTCTCCAAAAGCCAGTAGCAATGATGCCATAAACGGTTGCTAATAGTCGATCAATAGCAACGAAATTTTAGATGCTAATTGTAAATAATTCCCTTGCACCTTCGATCACCGGCTGATGAGGATACTTTCATTGCTGTTGGTTTCTCAATTGCAACGACAATTTATGTTGCAAAATGTGATCTAAATTTGTTGCAATTTTGCAGTTCCAGTTACAAGATGATGAGAGAATTAGATGACAATAGCAACGAAAATTTGGATGCAATTTGTCATTATCATTGTTGCAATTTTTGCAATGAATTCCTTCATTGCTATGTGAAAAAATCTAGTTGCAAATTTGATGAAACAATAATAATTGATAAAATCATGATTCTCACACATCTATAATAAGACAAGACACAATATCATTTAAATCCAAATAAGCATAATCATCCAATTTGGACATTCACAAATGTGTTTAATGATCCATCACAATAATACATAACTGAAAATGGCCAACTGCCATATCTACTTCATAAAAATATTTCACATGTCCATTAAAGTGATGAGTATGATATCCTCTTGTTGCTTTCCATGTCGTTAGTCCCGTCTTTCCATATGTCCATACCCCTAACCAAAAATGAAAATAGTATATTAGTCGGCATTAGATTTATAATATAGCCAACTATTGAGTGACATAAGAAGGATGAAGAACTGAGGCTACACACAAACTGGTTCATGCTGTAGAAACATAAACAGTGACAAATACCTTGGAGTATCCAAACTTCACTATTCTTCAATCAATGAGTGGGACTTCCATCTGATAAGGTATTTTTCAGCATTTCATCGTGATGGTAAATTTGCTTCAATATGCAATCAAATATATGATGACTAATTAGTATGATATTTCATAGGTAATTGTAAAGACTAGAATTTAAAATTGAAAACAAGTACTTACAGTTACATACTACAAAATGACAATGGTTGACTCCTCAAATCAATTGTTAGAAGAAACATCAAACCTGCGCAGATAACATTTTATTACTATAGCAATTATGTCAAAGAGGCAAATTATGTCAATCAAAATAATAAATTAATGAAATATACTGTAGATGACTTCTAATACACAACATAGAATTTGAGTTGTCGAGCAGACAAGTATCATCCCTTCATAAACACTTAAAAAATGGGCATTGTTGAGGACATAAATTCCAACTCAAATAGCACAATGACAATGAAGCATACAAAAATGATCTACAAGTGTAAGATAGTAAGCTTTTAAGCCTCCATTTGATTATCTATAATAAGTGCTTGAGACCAAAAAATAGGACATCAAAAAGTAGCGATAGTTTCTCTTCAGCAGTTACCCTGAAGCATAATAGAAATATATTAATAAAACAACGATAGTGTTGGATATTAAAAAATACCATAACATTATCCACAGAAATGATGCTATGGATTACCTTCGGGTGAAGGGGTGAGATTAGAGAAGTTCACCCCACCGAAAAATTGCTTTGTGATTGCATGATATTGGTCCATATCTGTTTGCAATTTCAAAATGGCTGCATCTTGGCCAACGATCTTCTCATTTTGTGCAGCGATTATTGAAGCTTGTTCATGTATGATTTTCTTAAAATCTTCAAACTATTTGTGTTGGGTTGTAGAACAAGCATTCTCATCACATGAGTTTTTATGCAAGCCTTTGATATAGCGACATTTCTTACCCATAACTTTTTCATGTACTTCTTTTGAGGTAAGAGGTTCTCCCTCTTGTGTCTCATCTACAAGATTTTGTCATTTCTAACTGGCAATTTCATTACATATAAGAAGTTCACCAAAAGAATATATCAAAATCTAACCATGAACGCACATCACATCCGTAATAAAAAATAAAGAAATTGCATCTGTCTAAATCATCAATTACACTAAAAACACATTCCTCCTTACGTATTTGCTTCGGCTTCCGAGTGAATGAAAGTGCCATCCTTTTTCGCTTGAACTTGTGCAGAAAACTCGAGGCGCAACCCATGGGAAGCTTTCGCCATGGAAAAAAAAAAGGAAGTAGGAGCATTGTGATAATTTTACAGCATAAGTATATTTGTTTAAAAACGTGAGTATCTTTGGTTTTTTGATAAAATTTGTATTATATATATACAAAATCTCAATTTATTTTATTCATTTGCTGGATCAACTACAAAAACGTATGTAAACATAATTTTTCATTATTTGACCATTTTTAAAAATATTTGTGTACAAAAAATTATTTTTTAATAAGATTTTATTATAATTGGTAAAGTTAAAAAATATATTTTATGTTAGGAGTTATGTTCTATTATTTAAAGTTAATGTAATTAAGGTAATCTCAAAAATAACAATTTACCTTAATTTTTTTGATTTTTTGAAAATTTATTAATATTTTTTTATTTTTCAAATATAATATAATCTAACCGCGTCTAACAGCATCTAATTTTTGAAATTAACAAGTTAATCCTAATTTAACGCTTGTAATATGATCCAAGGCCCCTTATAAGGTCATTTATACCTTAATAATGGAATCTGAAACCTAGATAATACGATTTAATAAAATCCACCTTAATCTAACAGTGTCTAACCGCATCTAACCGCATCTAATTTTTGAAATTAATAAGTTAATCTTAATTTAACACCTGTAATATGATTCTAGCCCCTTATAAGGTCATTTACACTTTAATTACGAAATTTGAAACCCAGATAATACAATTTAATGAAATCCACCTTAATCTAACCGCGTCTAACAGCATCTAACAGCATCTAATTTTTGAAATTAATAAGTTAATCTTAATTTAATACCTGTAATATGATCCTAGGCCCTTTATAAGGTCATTTCCACTTTAATTACGGTCATTTCCACCTTAATTACGGAATTTGAAACCCAGATAATACGATTTAATGAAATCTACCTTAATCTAACCACATCTAATTTTTTAAATTAATAAGTTAATCCTAATTTAACACCTGTAATATGATCCTAGGCCCCTTATAAGGTCATTTACACTTTAATTACGGAATTTGAAACCCAGATAATACGATTTAATGAAATCCACCTTAATCTAACTACGTCTAACCTCATCTAACAGCATCTAATAACATCTAACCGCATCTAATTTTTGAAATTAATAAATTAATCCTAATTTAACACTTATAATATGATCCTAGGCCCCTTATAAGGTCATTTACACCTTAATTACGAAACTTGAAACCCAGATAATACGATTTAATGAAATATACCTTAATCTAACAGCGTCTAACCGCGTCTAACCGCATCTAACAGCATCTAATTTTTGAAATTAATAAGTTAATCCTAATTTAACACTTGTAATATGATCATAAACCTCTTATAAGGTCATTTACACCTTAATTACGGAATTTGAAACCCAGAAAATATGATTTAATGACATCCACCTTAATCTAACCGCGTCTAATAGCATCTAACCACATCTAACCGCTAGGGGTGCAACTTGGTACCGGGTCGGTCCGAACCCGCCCGACCCGACCCGGTATCAAAACCAAAAATGGGTTTTATTTTTAAGATTTTTTTCAAAATAGGCCCGGTTTCAACCCGACCCGTAGAAACCCGAAACCAAAACCGGGTTCGCATCAACCCGGTACCAAAACCCGACCCGGTCCGAACCCCGGTGTAGTTTATATAATTTTTCCATCAATTATACATGTTTTGTAATATTAATATTTATATATACATGTTTTAGGCATTACTAACTCTAATTCAGACAAATTACTTCTTTCTTCATTACCAAAGCATGCTTGAGGTAACTTAATTTTTAGGATGATTTTTTATGGTCATTATTTTCTTATTGTTAACAGTTGCATCCATTTTTTTTCGTCTAGGTTGATGCATATTATTTTCAAATATGTAAATCAAGGAGGAAGAACTTGATATTAGAAATGCAGATGAAAATTAAGAGAGAAATTACTTGGAAGTCTTCGAATAGTTTTTTAGTTTTTTTGGAAACTTTGGAACATCAACTCATTTGAAATTTGAATTTGTTTAAAAGTAGATGTCAACTTATTTAAACTTGAGATTTGTTTATATTGTCATTTTAAATTTGGATTGCACTTAAATTAAATTGGAATGTTGAACTATTATGCTTAATGTATTTAGATTTAGTTAATTTGAATAACCGTTATGTGGATTATGTTTGAATTTGAGTCAGCATGATAAATCTATTTCATATTATGCTTTCTATTAGTATGAGAAATCTGTTAGTTTGAATTTCAGATTATAGTATAAATTTGATTTATATTTTAAGTTTATTGGTATGACAAGTGGTCAATTTTTACTTTAGCAATTTGTATGATAAATATTCAGTTTGAATTCAATTTCAGCAATTTGTATGATAATGTTTAGTTTCAACTACAAAGTTGGTATGATATGTTTATTTTTTATTTGGTATACTTGAGTTATTTCCATTAGCTATTAAATAGAAATGACCAACTAGTCATAAAACTAACTAATTTGTCATTTTTTGTGTCTACAGGGTGCTGAAAAATTATTTGCAGAGTTCATTCAAAGAATATTGCAGAATTCAGCATGATGTTACAGAATTCTTTGAAAGTATGTTGCAGAATTCAGCATGAGGCTTGATTTCATAAACACATGTGTGTATATTTCAATAATTTTCTTTTAGATTACAACTGAATTTGGAAAAAAAAATAGTTTATTGGTAACCCGAATTCTAACCCGAAACCAAACCAAAACCAATGCGAACCCGACCCGAACCCGGTCCGAACCCGAATTACATTCTTAGGGTTTGGGTTTGGGTTTACTCCAACCCGGTTGGCTTAGGGTTTGGGTTCACTCTAACCCGGTATAACCCGACCCGAGTTGCACCCCTACTAACCGCATCTAATTTTTGAAATTAATAAATTAATCCTAATTTAATACCTATAATATTTTACCTAATTTGTGTATTTTACAAAAGATATATAATTAATAATTCATTTTAGAACTACACAAACCTTTAAATAATTTTAAAACTAAATAAATATATAAATTTATAATTAAAAATATTAACTAATTTAAATTAAACGAAATCAAAATTTACATAAATATATAAAACTGTAAAAATTATTATATATGATGCTGTAAAACTAAAATTGTAATAAATTATATATAACTATAATTTAGATTTAATATATAAATATATGTTACTTTTTGGGATTAGTTAAATAATCAATTTAGTAAATAAGTACATTTAATAGAAATTTTATAATAAAATTTATTAAAATTTTATTATAATATTAATTCAGTTTATTACAAATTTAACATATTAATATACTAATTGTGATTTATTGTTACTACAATTAATAAATTTAAAATAAAATTAAAAATTTATTTACTTTAAGTGAAATCAATGTAAAATTATTAATTTAATAAATATTTACATTGAATTAAAAATTTATGGAAAATCTTCATGTTATAGAACACCTCTAAATAAAGTCCTATCGAATTTAGGGTGTTTGGGAATGGATAAAACTTTTGATGAAAAATTGTAGAGAGTAGAAGTTGTCAAATGATGTGATATGATATGAGTAATAATGAAGAATAAATAGGATAAAGTTGAAATAGATAGGTTAGTTGTGTTGGTAGTTGTGTAGAAATGATTGAAAAGTAGAGTAGTTGTATAGAAAAATGTGAAGAAATAATTAAAAAATATGATTGTTGTAGAGAGTGAAAAGTTTTAAATTGAAAATTTTAACTTGACAACTTCTCCTTATTACCAAAATTTTTGATATAAAACTATAATTTAGATTTAAATAAACTAAATATATATGATTTTTGGAATTGATTTAAACTTATGCATTTTGTATCTTTGACATTCATGAACTGGATTTATGAACTGCTTTTGTAATGACATAGTCTATTCTCGGTTTCAATAAAATAGCCTTCTGCCCTGCATTTTGGCCTACCCATTTTGAAGCGTCAATTACCGGGTCTCTTTAGGCCTTCTAACAAACAAACAAAACACCCGTGAGACTAAAATGGAAAAACATGCTTTCAAATGAGTTGTAAATACGTAAATTAAAAAAAAAGGCTATAACAACATCTAATAGATTTTATTAGTGTTAATATTAAACTTAAATTAATCTACGAATAATCACCACCTCGGTCTTCTAAGTTTACATGCATTTACATTGGATTAAAGATTTAACCCACCCTATACCACCGGATAGCAAAAACAGAGCAGGTCGGACTAGAAGGCAAACATAAACTCCTTTAATAGGGTCGACATCTATAGGATTCGGGATTAACTCAACCCATTTGCAACGCTTGATAGGTTTAACCAGATTGGAATTTGGAGATCAAAGCTCTTTTTTTTCCCTTTTCTTTTTTTAACCCCTTAATCTGTAGGACTAAAGCTATCTTCATTCACGCGGAAATATGTCCCGATGTCCGGCATCTTATTTTAAAGTTAAACTACACCACTGAGTCACTGACCACACGCACCAGCCACGAGTCACACGACTGACAACTCGTTTCAATTTGCAACGCCATATATTCAGTTATCACGGCCGTTTAAAATTCACACACAGGGTGTGTTTATCGGAGCCCAATTCAGTGCACCCGGGTGCATTCAGCCTCAATGCACCCGGGTGCACTGCATCTATTTTTTCTTATTTTTTTTTTAAATTTTTTTATACAATGGTTAATATAGGTTTATTTAACGTATGTATCAATTTTTACTATTTTTGGAGACTTTTAGATATTTTTTTTAGATTTTTAAAAATCAGTGGCATTTTCGGTAATTTAAAATTACGAAAAATGCCACTGATTTTAAAAAATCTAAAAAAAATATCTAAAAATCTCCAAAAATAGTAAAAATTGATACATATGTTAAATAAACCTATATTAACAGCTTCATGAAAAAAATTTCAAAAAAAAATAAAAAAAATAAGTGCAGTGCACCCGGGTGCATTGAGGCTGAATGCACCCGGGTGCACTGAATTGGGCTCCGTGTTTATCTGAGGCCAAAATATGTCAACTAAAACTTTTCAACAAAAAACTTTTCACTTTTCGTAGCTACTCTATTTTTTAATTAATTTTTTATATTTTTCTATACAAACTACCCTACTTTTCAATCATTTCTACACAACTACCTATATAACTAACCTATCTATTTTAACTTTATTTTCTTTACTCCTCATCATTACTCCTATTATATCTCATCATTACTCCTATTATATCACATCATTTTCTATCAATTTGACAACTTCTATCTCTAAAACTTTTCATCAAAAGTTTTACACTTTTACCTCCAACTAAACACACCCACAATTTCTAATTTTCTATGCAAGGACAGGTCGATCACTGGCACGTGCCTCCATCTGACCGTGGCTGACTCAGAGCTCGCTGGAGACGGAGATGCTTCTCGCTCTGGCTTGAAGGCGACGTCCTTCGGAACGACAACCGTCAAAACGCCGTTATCCACAGACGCCCTGATCTGCTCCGTCTTCACGTTTTCGGGCAGCAGCAGCAGCTCCCTGTAGAAATCCCCTCTCTCTCGCCTCGCCACGTGAACGATTGCATCCTTAGCATTAGGGTTTGACTCTTCTTTCGCTGCTTCCCCACGAATGCTCAGGACATTTCCTTCCTCCAGCTGGACTTTGATTTCGTCCTTACCAAACCCCAGAAGAACGAAAATCCGACGATGGTGACATCGAAGATGTAGGAAAAAAGAGACAAAAGGAGAGGAAATCCGATCCTTACGTACTTACTTGGGAAGTTGATTTTGAAGATGTAGGCAGCAGGGGTCTCGAGCCAGTCCATCTCGGCAGCGGACCCCGCCCACCGGCGCATTCACCATGGCAACTAAGCACCCATCATCCCTGGCTCGACAGCACAGCCTAGCAACCGTCGCCGCCCTAACACTAAAGACACCCCTCCTCAGTGTCTGGAAAGGAATACGTAAGGGTTTTTAGGATGAAACTCAATTGGGGTTGTGGTCTTGTGGGGAGAAGGAAGAAATGGCTGCCGCATATCGTTTTTAGATGCCAGAGGGACTGGCTACATGTCGTCGGAGATGAGAGGACAGCCAAGAAGAGCCTAAGCCTCAGCCACTGCGAAAGGGAGAGAGGGATGCGCGTATGGCTCCTGCCAAATCGATACCTCCTCCTAAAATGTTCAGTACCGAAACCGCCCATAGCAATCCAAGCCGTCAATCGAAAATCAACGGTGGATGGCAAGCTTCATGTAAGAAAATTTTGGGAAGTGCTTCCCATGGGTTGGGCGCCAAAAAACTGAACCTGATCAACGTTTTCTAAGTCTACAACTTCGTCCTGATTTATAACAAGTAATGAGAAGTGAATATCCTGAACATATATTCCATATGTTTTAAACAAAGTTGATGAATAAAGACCGTACCAGATGAGCTTTTCCCTCCATTTCATCAGCCACATTACTATTTCTGTTATCATTATCAAGTACATGAGTTTCATGTTCTTCAAAACTCTCCCCATGTAAACCCAAACCTTCTATGTCGGCGTCATACCGCTACAAAAGAGATGTATCCTTACCTCTTGCAATGGTCTCAAATGGACATTACGACAGTTTATGCAAGCGCATTGAATCATAGTGTAGGAACCCATGTTCTATTCTGCAAATTCAATAAAACCTCTAACTCCATCTTTGTATTTGTCGCTTAGCCTATTATGCAAATCTGTAATCCACCTCTTATCCATGTATAGTTTCTTACCCTGCTGAATCTGGTTTCAAAACATACATAAATGAGTTTATCAAAAGCATATATGAAGATAGCAAATAAGTGAATTTTAATGATGAATGTTGAATGAGGTTAGATAAATAAGCACAATCCACCATTTTCCTCTTTTTTAAAATTTTGCCATGACTATATATGAAAAGCTGTATACAGGCTCTGTAAACAATATTTATTTTTCATTTTTTTGATTTTTTCTTTATAAACATGTTTTTGTAAATGTATTTAATAAACATATCAAATTTTACTATTTTATAATATTTTACACTTTTATTTTTAATTTTTAACAAATAAATTTTTTAAGGGGTGAAATTGACTGAAACACCCATGAAATTGATGATATTTAAAAATAAAAAATAGATATGTAAAATTATTGTAAAATAGTAAAATATGTTAATGAATTAAATACAATTTTCTAAAACATATTCATGAAAAAGGGGGGCAAACACAAGACTATTAATTCATCCGGGTGTAAAACTCATTTTTTAAGATTTTTGTAGAACTATTAATCTATATATATTTAACTTATGTATTAAGTTTTGTTGTTTTGGAAATATGTATACATATTTATTTTAAAAACAGGAGCTTTTAAATGACTAAAATCATTTCTATTTTTAAAAATAAAAAATATATATACATATCTCGAAAAAAGTAAAAAATAATTTACAGTTAAATACATTTAGATTAAAAATTATATTAAAATTTTTTTTTAAAATAAAAAATAAAATTTGTATCCAAGTTCACTGAATTCGGGTGCCTTGAAGTTTTAATCCATTGCAATGCATTGAAATGCTTTGGTCGACGGTCCAGCAAACTTCCGTCGAGTAGTCCAAATCGCAGCGGTCGACCATCCAGTGTTCTTTCCTGGTCCAAATATTTTAGTGACACAGACTAAAATCTAGTGGAAGAATACCGAAGAAAGAAGAGAGATCCATCTGGAAAGAAGATGGACGATTAATAGCCTGGAACTGAAACATGCCTCTTCCTCGAAGTTTTTCCAAGTTCCCATTTTTGTTATCTATCCCTCTCTTCTTTCTTCGGTATTCTTCCACTAGATTTTAGTCTGTGTCACTAAAATATTTGGACCAGGAAAGAACACTGGATGGACAATTAATAGCCTGGAACTGAAACATGCCTCTTCCTCGAAGTTTTTCCAAGTTCCCATTTTTGTTATCTATCCCGTTCAATTCCCATTTTTTACATAATACATCCTCTCTAAATTTCAGTCCACATCCCATGCTATAAATTCACGACTCGGATAAAAATTCTTCAGCCCGTCATAAAAACCCATCCCAGGAAATTTGGTAGACTGAGATATTAATTTTGATACCTCCCTCCCAATTTTCATTCTATCTTCGTTTCATCTAGGGAAAAAAAAAAACCACCCTACTCCAATCCCAGGGGGGGAAAAAAAACGAAAACGAAAAAAGAAAACCAACAAAATTTTGTTTGTTTAAGCAAAAGAAAGCAACGAAGCGAAAATGGGCGGCGTCGTCCCTGCCTTGAGATACTGGCTCTCCGACCACCCGTCGATCATCGGATTTCGTCGGAGTCACAGCCAGTCATGGGTAACCAGGGGCGCATAAAAAATCCTCTCTCTGAAACGGGCAATCAGGGGCGCATAAAAAACCACCATTGTAAAATCGTGTTCGCCCCTTAAGGCCTGGCCTTAAGAGAGGGGGAAAAAAAAAAAAGATTTTCCGGCTCTCTATTGTTGCAGCAGAAGTAGCGTGACAAGAAAATCATCCAAGCCAAGCTATCACTACAAAGTCGGAAGCACCGGCAACAACAAATGAAAATACCGGAGAAGAAAGGAGAAGAGAGATGCAAGCATGATACCTGCAGACGTCCGAGACAGCTCTCGCCGGAGATTAAGACGAGGGTGCAGACGGCGCCACAACAAAGCTTCTCCGGTCGTCCCGAGACAGAAATCGAAAAGGGGGAAATGGGTTGTCACAAAAGAGGGCGTGGTATGGTCGATTGAAAATTGGTTTATAAGATCAATAGCAACGACTTCCTTTGTTGCGGTTGTCTACTTATTTTTGGAACCGAAAAATGGCAGCCACTGCTCACATTTTTGTTGCAATTGGCTTATTTTCTTCCGGCCAAATTAATGTGCTTCCCACCATAATCCATTAGCAACCAAAAATTGCAATCAAAATTATTTCGAAGGCAATTAGTAGGTGCAGTCTAGTGAATAGCAACCGAAGTTGAGATTTGTTGCGATAATATCCCCAATAGCAACGAAATGTAATTGGGTAGCAATTTTTGGTTGCTATTGGTACTTTTGTTGTAGTGTCTATTAATTAACGATTAAAATATTTATTAGCAAAAAAACTGTATATAGAAGCAGAAATTTCCTTGCTTATGATTTTTATAAGAAAGTTAAATTTTCCTTTATTAAAATAATGCTTTCTCTTTTTTTAATCTAGATGGAGGCTAATTCCCTAGTGTGATTTCGAATGCCATACCGCTTACACAAGAATATACATACTTATCATGTCAATTACTTGGTCGTCCAAACAAGCAAAAATTTCATTATTCAAAGTAATGCTTTCATAGGTGAAGAAAAATTTCCTTATGATAACGTTTTGCCAACTATGAATCATTGACAAGTTATCAATTATTGTTGTAAAAGGGCATATGTTGGAAAATTCGTTGCACATAATGGCCTAGGAAATTCAACAAGCCTATAATATCTAAGCGATTGTGAAAAGCTGTTGGATTGAGATGTCAAAATCAATAATCAACTCAATTATAGGCATTGATAAAACTAACAACTGTTATGTAGCAATATAGTTTTTTCACTTAGAATAGGTTTTCTTTCCTAGCTTGTCTCTTTATTTCGATGTGTAGAAGTGTATATATAACCCTCTTCTCAAGAATATTCAATACAGAAAATATATTTTCTTCTATTGGAATTCTTCATGGTATCAGAGCAGGTTTGCTCTTGAAAAGCCTTCTATGAAATTGAAGCCAACAAAATTTTTTTCTAGATAAATGCCAGAAACGAATCATATCATCTGAGTGGATTCAAGCAATCCTACATCAGGGATGAATCCCATTATCTCAAAGAGTTCAAACGATATCATGCTATCTATCATTATTCAATAAGACACATCCTCTTTTCCGATCAGTGTTATACTTGATGAAACCAACTATCCTCTATGGTTTCAATTGATGGAAATGCAGATTGGGACCCAGAACAAATATGGCTTTCTCACCAGAGAAACACTTGAATGATCCGAGCTAATTATAAGGTGAAGATCTAGCTCATTGATTAAATAAGTTCACACTTAATGCAACATTTTATTCGGCTCTCGACAACATCTAAAATCTCTGAGGTTATATCCAAGACATTCTATGACGGATCTGATGGAACAAGCTTGTTGGCATATTTTAGGATATTGATTATCATACTGCAACACAAGAAGGGGCAATCGAAGGGGTTTAAAAGTTTCATTTAACTTTGGAGAGGCTTAGGGTTTCTATTTTCCTAAGTGAACTTGATCACGAATATGATCAAGTCCGTGGGAAGATACTATGGAAGGATCCAAAGTTGGACTTAGAAGGTGCACATGCCTATACCAAAGAGAATGCTAGCAAGATATGGGAATCTTGTTGTCTGTTCCTAAAACTTTAGTCTCGCTTGCTTGTCAAGTTTCACAGGGACCAACACTAGGAGTGCCGAGAGGCAAGAAGTACAGCAATCTCGTCTATAGTCGCTATGGTGAAATTGATCACTCCAAGCGACATTACTATGAGATTATTGGGTATTCGAAACGTGGGATTTCTCAAAGAAGCCAAAAAAAGATGGGAAGGCAATGGTGAGCACACATGGCAAACCAAACCTTGAAGAGATACCCGCTCCGACAGTTAATGCGGCATATCTAAGTAATGCGGGCAACGTGAATGTTTTCTTTGCTATTACTAAGAATAATACATGGATAATTGATATAGGTGCATCTAACCACATGATGAGGGACCCAAGTAAGATCCAAAACATTAGTCCATCATCTTAACCATTTATTTCCACCACAATTGATTGTACTTTTTCGATTGTTAGAGAAGGATTTGTTACTGTGGATGAAAATATCATGCTTAACCATGTTTTGACTGTTCATTCACTTGTTGCTAAATAACCTCCTCATTAATTGGACCATAATTTTTTGATCTTCTTTTTGTATTTTCTAGGACGTCTCGACTCAGAAGACTTTCAGTTATGGTGTTAAGAAAAATTGTATAAAACTAATTGAAGAAGGGGGCAAAAATTTAGGCGCACATTTCAAACTAGTAGAGAGGATAAAGCTCTAACAGAGATATGGTTGCTGCATAGGAGATTAGGGCATTTGTCATTTGGATATCTTAAGAAGTTAAAATCCTAGAGCATTGATGATGGCAATGCAGCCTTCTTAAGCTCCAAAATTGTGTAACAAAACAAGCTCATATACACATATATAACAATTTCCATGCTGAGTTAAGTCATCAATCCCAATGCATCCTCCAAAATTCATTATTAGGCCTGCAAATTACTGGTATAATGCTACAACAACATTCACTTGATCAAATAAGGGAATATAGTATAGCATTTAACACCCGTACTATCATAGAAATCAAAAGCATGGAGATGAAATTTTTTTACTTTTTGGTACATTTTAAGTCAAGTATACCATAATTTTTATTCATACAACTAATTATTATGCATGCATACGTACATACACATATACGCAAGGATGATTTTTGAGACTGTGCTGGAGTATGTTTCAAGGAGTTTGGCGACAGGGTGAAGCATTAGATGACCTTAAACGAGCCTTGGATCTACAACATCGACGGATATGTAATACACATGTTAGCTCCAGAAGGTGTTCTCTTGGAGGATCTATTCTTAATTGTAGTGTTAGGAATTCATAAACCGAGCCGTAAGTTGTCGACCAAGACATGCTCTTAGCTCGTGCAGCTGCTATGAAATTATACGAGGAGAAATACAAGTATAAAAAAATAGCACCAACTTCTCTAGCATTTGAAACTGAAATGTTGGCTTGCAGGCCTACTGAAACTTAGATTGTGGTGACCACGGGCTTGAGATTTTTCTAAACTAAGTCCTAATTAACAAAAGACAATATCAATGGTTGGTAGGAAAGTTGATTTATTTAACTCATGCATGTCCTGAGATAGCACACGCTATGAGTACCATGAGTCAATTCATGCATGCCCAAAGTGAAGAACACACGAAGACAGTGTAACGTATTCTAAGGTACTTGAAAGGTGTATGAAGAAGAGATTTATTATTCACAATCTCACCGCAAATGTACAGGTTATATATTATGTATATAAAATATCGATCTAAAGAGAATTTACTTAGAATAAAGATTAGGAAACACAGATGTGAGTACCTAAGGTCTAGAATTCCACATGTGTGTTTTGCAACGAGTAGTTGTATAATTATTTAATTCGGATATTATTTGTTAGAAAAGAACAAACCGAAATTTATCCTTATACTTTCTCTTGAGATTAAGTTAATTAAAATCCGTTAAGTTCGGTTGCTTGTTCATGAAATTTCTCAGAGTCATCATGCATATTTTCACAGTCTTAGATTTTTAAATTTAATATCTTAATTATTTTATATCGGATTTTCACATCTCGGTTCCATCCCTTAATATATGAAATCATGCCGAAATACGAGTTCATGTATAAAGCAAACATTAAAAATACAACATATTAAATTAACAACAATATCCATAATGAATAAATCAAAACCATACACCTTGCTACATTGTGCGCATGCTACATCGTATCTAGGACTTAGTCTATCATGCTTAAGTTCAAAATAAAATTAAAATTGAAATTCATCTTAAACAAGATAATAAAAAGGAAAGAAGGAAGAAGAGCTTATTGGTTAAAAGTCCGGATAGTGTGTCAATCACTCCGCCCTTGCCTTATGCTCTTCGCTCAATGGAATTCTTCGAGCGGTGGAACGCATGGATTTTTCTGTACCGCTGAATTGCATGAATCTAATTTGGACGGATAACTGGACATAAAATTCAGATGGCTTGGAGACCTTGAAATAATGGATGGCTGGATATGGACGGCTGTGATAGCTTGGATGACGGCTCATAGCTATTTATGGACGGCTAAGATGGACAATTGTAAATCTGGACATAAAGTGGATGACTGAAATCAACAAAATGGACGGCTGATTAATTCATTGTTTTGGACGCTGCATGAAGATGAATTTCATGTGTAATTGGACGTGATTAAATGGGCAGTGCATATGGATGGTTTAGATTTGTTGGAAAAATCTGGGACCCACTTTATTGTACGTGATCTGCATGGATGGAGGGCTGAGGTAATTTCACGGCTGCAATTTTCGGAGTGCTGATTTCTGGACGTGATTTCTGGTTGATTTAGAATTCTGGATGTGCGGATATTTCTGGAATGCATGGATTAATAATGGACGTTAACATTCTTGGATGGCTGAAGATTAATCTGATTGAACGGCTGGATTGCATTGATTGTGCAGTTGAAATTTCCGGCCGTTGAAACAGGTGGTTGAGATAAGTTCTTGGCCATTGATTTTCTAGACAATTTGTGGGGCCCGTACTGGGACTTGCAAACCTGCATAAAAAATATTTAAATCATTAATTCATCAAATCTATTAATGAGTTATTAATATAAAAATTATTCAAGCCTATTTAATTTTATGGCAGCAAATAAAAATATAATTTTAAGCCAACAGATTACAAAAATTATTTAAATAACTTGAAATTAATATTTTATACTTGAATGTTGCAAATACACATTTTAAAGCAAGTTTCATATTAAACTTAATTGTCAAATTAGTATAAAATGCCAACAAAATATATTAATATTTTTCAATTATTATTATTCTCAAAGAACAAGACTCGTACATATGCAGATTGGGCAGGGGACCAATCAACTAAAATGTCCACATCAAAGTATCTTACCTTTGTAGACAGTAACCTTGTAACTTTGTGGAGTAAGAGGTAAAAGGTAGTAATAAGGTCTAGTGCAGAAACAAAGTTTAGGGGCATGACTCATGGAGTGTGTGAATTACTATGGATCCAAAATATCCTTAAGAGATTGAGGATAAAACCTAAAGAATCTATGAAGCTTTATTATAATAATAAAGTAGCCATAGAGATTACTAAATTCTGTTCAACATGATCGAAACCAAGCATGACAAGATTGATGGACATTTCATCAAACAGAAGCTAGAACAGAAGATCATTCAGTTTCTTTTTGTACGCCCCAAAAATCAATTAACTAATATAAAACTTTTAATGAAAAGTTTTGGAGAGTAAAGGTTGTCAAATAATGTGATATGATAGAGGTAATGATGAGTAGTAAAGAAGATAAAGTTAGAATAGATAGGTTAGTTGTATGGATAATTGTGTAGAAATGATTGAAAAGTAGGATAGTTGTATAGGAAAATATGAAAAAATAATTAAAAAATATAATAATTGTGGAGAATGAAAAGTTTTAAATTGAAAAGTTTTAACTTGACATTTTCTATCAATTACCAAACATACCCATATTCACAAAGGCCGTCTTAACTAAAGGTTTCCGAAGGGTGTTAACAACATGGGCATGATAGATATCTAACTTGAGGAGTGTTGGATTGAGATATCAAAATCAATCACGAACTTAATTGTAGGGATTGATAGGGTTAATAGCAGTCATGTAGCATTATATTTTTTTACTTGTAAAAGTTTTGTTTCATATCTTGCCTTCTTATTCCAAGGTGTAAAAGTGTATGCATAACCTCCACTCTAAGAAGAATACACAATATAAAAAGCATTCTCTTTTATTTGAATTCTCCAAAAGCATAATAATTAGCTGTTCGAATCTGGAGAAATTTTTTTTTTTTTGCGGCTTTTATCATGTTTGAAAATTTTCACTTCCAGGTTGCATTGCATGTGGAACTGTGGAAAGTAATCAGCAGTCTCGCAAACACAAAAACAATGTTCAATATATCATTTCATGCAATAGCTACATGGATTTCCAGTTAAAATTTTTAATCTAGAAAAAAAAAATCTAGACAATTTGGTTGCTTTAAAGTTAAAAAATCTGATATCGAAGTTAAAAAAACTTTGCTGTTAAACCGACTAAAATAAGTATATAAGGAGCGTAGCTCCTTGCTGATTGCGGTACGAGTGGAACGATCGTCTGTAGCAAACCCCTTCAATAAAAATTTCATTTACTATTTATTTTTCTCGCCTCCTGTCCAACAACTTGTATATATATTTTTTCTTTTTCTTTTTGTCCATCAATATCCTTCATTTACAAGTCTCAAATGGACCTAAACATCCTGTACTAGAATATAATCAATAAAGCATAGAGAAGCAACATCAGCTACACATATAGATATAGATATATATTGGAACTCACATATATTAAAATATAATAATACTTTATATAATCATTTATCCATGTAAAAATTATACTTTTGACGGTTCAGAAATCATTGCTTTAAACTTGATATTTGCATTAAATTATTTTATTACGTTAATTTTGTACTATTTTAAGATATGGTACATACATATGTTGGATTTGGATGAAAATTAATACGCTAATAAAGCAAATAATTCTAAATACAATCTATGGAGTAGATTTTCTATTCATGATCAAATGAGCCCCGTAGTGCATGGATTGTACTGTAATTATAGTGCAATCCAAGTACAATCCAAATGCACTTAATTATTTTTCCTATATATGTGTGTGCGTGCGCACGTGTTGGGCTTAAGCTAGTGAGCTGATAAAAGAGCAAGGATTTGGAGGCACAACAACTTCCACTGCTCCTTCCAGCATTTGGGCGACCTTCTTCATTGCAGGCCGTAGATGAGGATCCTCTTGAATGCACCAAATTGCCACCATCACCATCCTCTCTACTTTTGCAACATCCTTCAATGCTGCTTGGTCATTCTCCAGCAGTCTGTCTACTCTTACTACTCTGTAGCAATCATAGACCCAATCTCTAAGTATTCTTGTATCATTTCCTTCCTCCAATTCTAGGAGAACATGCCTTCTGGAACATATAATCTCCAGCAACATTACATCAAAACTATATACATCAACCTTTGTAGTGATTGCCACACTCTTGAACCATTCCGGAACAACATATCCCCTGGTGCCTCTGATGTTTGTTATAGTCCTTGTCTGGTTCCCAACTAAAAGCTTTGCCAACCCAAAGTTTGAAATCCTTGCAGTGAAGTTAGCATCCAACAAGGCGTTTTGGGGCTTTATGTCACAGTGGATGATCTAGTGGCAGCATTCTTCATGCAAGTAGACCAAGCCCCTTGCTATCCCATATGCAATCTGTGTTTTGTAGTGCCAACTAGGCCTCGAATATCCGAAAAGAAAGTTTGCCAACGAGCCATTGCTCATGTACTCATACACCAAAAGCCTCTCTTCCCCTTCCTCGTAATATCCAATCAATCAGACCAAATTCTTATGGTGGATTTGGCCGATTTCACTGACTTTGGTTTTGAATTCCTTGGCAGCGTCATTCGCTGCTTTGGCTAACCTCTTCGCAGCAATGACGTTTACAGTATTTGTAACAGCTTGAACTAAAAATCAAACCATTTGCCTTAGTTTTCAGCCCAAGTCGTTTAAAATTCTAGGATCTTTCCATACATTGAATAAAACCATCTCACGGAGGTTACCAAACTTGTACTAGTACATCCAAGCAATAGAGTTGTTGCAACTATGCCTACATAAAAAAAAATATTTACATCCAAGTCAAGCCATTTGTTACGTAAAATCAATAAAAAATTAGATAAATTCATCACACCACCACCATCTCATTGGCCACTATCCACTGGGCCATTTGAGAGTCAAAGAAAAAGGGTAATCTCATAAGAATTTAGTAAGCGAGATAATGTCATACAATTAAAATCATAAGAATATGTCATCTTCTCTCAATTGCTCAATTTTTTAGGCCTCTGATACATCTTATATGTCATCATCTTTTCCTAGAAGTAATTAACTTTAAGTTTGGGGATCACTCTAAGGATTTATAACCTTAAATCCCTTAAGATACTCCTCTATCCTCAATTCTTAAACTTTTAAGACTAAATTGGCTAATCTAGCCCTTCTATCAAACTTAAAAGGTCTAAATGCATTGGAAACGACCATTGGATCACTCAAATCGGACATCTAGAGCTCAATTTACATCAACTTAAAGATAGAAGCACCAAATGGTGCCACGTGTCCCTCGCCGCTAGGAATCCTGCCAGACTGGGCTTCCTAGTGGGCCGGGTTCTGGGTTTCACTGCCCGGGCTTCAACATGGTTTTCATTTCTGAGCTCTAAGCCCTAGGATGGCTAACTGGATCCTCCTCCTGAGGCCTATAGTAACAGTTTGGCTCGTTTACTGCTATGCTCAACTAGATCAATCCCTCTCCGGGAAACCCACTTCTAGCTTCTAAAAATTACAGATTCTCCTGCTGTCTTCTAATTTTATAAAAACTCCATGACAGATCATGATTTTCAGAGAACTACTAGGCGGAATTGTAAAATATCCATAACTCTAGAAATAGGCATTAATATATATCCTTTAAATATCTTAAATGCATTAAAATTCCTCTCATCAATAATTTGGTTAACATATTTAATTTTAGGTCATTCAAGCATAATATAACATACATAATTATGCATATTAATTTATTTTACTCAAAATAAATTATAATTATGCCCTTATACTTTCCTTCTTGCCCAAAAGTACCTTTATGTTAATAAAATCCTCAAATTCTTGATAATTTCTCACATAATTAATTGTAATGTAAATAATACATTCCTCAAATAATTATATGGCGTCCATAGCATAATCTAAGCATGATTAATGATCATGAAATCACATATTAGCATAATCACTAACATAATCATGTGATAAATCCTCATTAAATCATACCATAATTAAAGGCTAAAGAAGTAAAATCCTCCTTAGCCTAAAATCAACACCTTAATCACCCGAAAAATCTTGGTTTGTTAAGTTAAATACTTATAACATTATATATAACCCAACTTATTGAACTTAACTGAGTTTATAGGCTTGGCCCATTAACACTTCACTTATTTCTGATCCATTGCTTGGTCAAGCAGTCAATAATCAAGATACTACGTCATTAGACACATTATCACTTAGACTGGTTAAATTTTATTTTATTTTCTCTTAGTTATTACAGTATATGATGTTATCATCCCTTTGTAGACCACCCCACATGAACCCCGGCCAAGTTCTTCCTTGAATTGATTCGTCACCTTTTCCAGCTCTTGGTAAGTAAACCTGCGCAAATTTACTCCAATCATGCTTGTATGGACCTGGAGTTGGTCAGATTTTTTACGGGATGAGAAGCAAAACATCAATATGAGTAATGGCAGGAGGAAGAAGTTGAGCAATGCGGAGCTGCGCTAGAGCGACACAGGACGACCACAAGGGTGCTCTGATCTTTCTTTCCTCTGTCTGTTTCTGTAGGAATGACACCGGCTGGAGGTGGTTCTGCGGAATTACTCCTTGGCACTTTGATGAATGCCCTCCTGTCGACACGTGAGTTCATCCGTCCATTTGAGAGTGGCAGTCTCTTCTTCCAGCAGTTTCGGTCAGATCCTCTGTAAATAGCAACAGCGCAGAAGCAATCAGACAGGCAAGCTTCTTGGCACTGATCTTCGCTAACAGAAACATAATGCTCATAGTCGGCAAGAGGCCAATCCACGTTCTCCACTAGATGAAGTCGAAATTGAGGCCCTGCACGGGGGGATTCATCTATCTCGCAGCTCTGTGCAGTGAAATTCCGCCTGCATCCTTTGTATTCGTGATTTGGGTCCGAGAATATGTATTGAGGGGGGCAGTTGCAGGTAGGCTTCTGGCTGTCGTCAAGGCGGCAGTAGCCGTTCAACCCGCAAACTCCGCCCCCATTGTCCGCTCTAATCGCGGAGCAAATATCGTCAGGCACAAGCTGCGCGATGGTCCAGTTCTGGCTCCAGCTGCCATCACTCTCAGGTGACCTCGGGTGATGGTAGTGCCTGAAAACTCCATCGTAGTCGAGCGTCGCCCGCTGGTAGTAGTTCCTCACTGGCATAGGAACAAAGGTGTCCGTTGTCAGATTCCACAAATTCCCGCTCTTTAGAGGGAGGTAGATGTAGCCTGACTGGTCGAATACCAGCTTGGATCCATTTCCGAGCGTCCCGCTCGACCAATAAGCTTCGTAAGAGTTATCAGATATCGTAGCCAATGGGTAAAGCACAAGATTCCCATCTAATTGCATGATGAGTTTGAATCTTCCTCTTGTGTAGTTGGACTCGGACTCCGGCGCCACCAGCTCGGCGCCCTGAGGCAGCTCCTGCGTGGGCAAGATTGTGTTGGTGGGTTCTGCAAAGCTCTGCCATTTAATTGCAGAGTCTTCGCCACGGAGCACGAAATTTCCGGAGTTGAGCAGAGCGCCGGAAGTGACGGTGCCGTTGCTGGCTTCCTTCTTCCATATTTCCTGGCCTTCGGGGTTTGTGAGCACGAGACGGCCGTCAGTGGTTAGCTCGACTTTGGAACCTCCCTGGACGGGGTTATCTGGGTTTGCAGACCAGACGATGGTCTTTTCTGGTATCTTGTCGAACCAGATTGCGAGGAGGAAGAGGTTTTGGTTTCCGAGGCGACGAAATCCGAAAGCAAAATCCTGGGAAGGCGAAACCAAGTTGGAGATGCCATCAGTTGAGATAGAATTACCCAAGCTTACGTTGGTGGACGTCTGGGCGAGAGCATGAAGCGGGAGAAGCGCAAGAAAGAGGGTGAAGAAGAGCAGTTTGGGGGTAGAAAAATTAGCCATTGATGAGAAGACGCAGCTCTGATTGTTTGTGGGAATTAAATAAAAGACGAGAGAGAGAGAGAGAGACTCCAAGTCCCAAGTCTTCGAGGTCGGTTTGATTTTTCTGCGCGGACCTTTCTACGCGGAGGAGCTCGAACAAGTCCGATGACAGCAGTCCAAGGACTGTCGTTGGGTGCACGACAGTCCTTGGGCTTTATCGCTTCACGTCGCCTTTCCTGCGGGTGTATCGGATGGAATGGAGCACCGCACTGCAGGCTTCAAGGACAGCCCTCTGGAGACAGTTTTTGAGCTGTTTCTAATCCACTTCCGTTTGAACGTGCTTGATGGGGTAGGGCTTCATGAATCATGACCCTGCTGCCTCCGTGACAAAGTGTAAATTAGGTCAAGTTGTCTTGGGTTGCAGTTTTTTCAATTTTAATTTTAATTTTATTTCTAAAATGTTAATTTAATCTTTCAATTCAACATTATTTTTCAAATTTCATCCCAATCTTAAACTAAGCTTATATAAATTAGTTTGATTTAGTTATAAATCAGGTTAGTAAATCTACAATATTTAAAAATATTTTCTTCAATTAAAGTTGTTTTGAAATATAAATTTATATGAAAGAATAAATATTAATTCCTTCTAATTTATGACTTATATAATGATTTAATTGTTAACTAATTTTATTTCAAAGCAATGATGAGTTAATGGCTATTATTATGTGCTAATGTATTATTCTTTTTAATAATTTATTATATTTTAGACTAACTCGCAACAAATGCAAATGCATAAGGTTGTTTATAATGATATTTTAAAATTAGTAGCTATAAAAATTTTTAATTCGCCATATACCTATGAATTTAATATAATATAATATTATGGGGTAAAGTTGGAATAAACAGTATAATTATAAGAAAAATGATTGAAATATAGTAGTAAAAGTAAAAAAAAAAATAGGATCATTAAATGACTAAGATGTCAAATAATTTATGATAGAATATACAGGAGAGAAAATAAAATCATGAGAACTAATCACATGTGATCCATTATTAGATATATTATTTAGACGTGTCCAACCACATAATTGGGTTATACTTCTTACATTTTTTTCTTAATTTATAATACTTTATCTTAGACCTAATAAGCCCATCATATTAATTAGATTCATATAACACACAACAAATGTAAATGCATAAGGTTGTTTGTAATTATATTTTTAAAATTATTAATTATAAAAGTTTTGTAATTCACTATATGTATACTAAACAAATAGTTATAAGGGCAAATTTCACACATGCCCGTGAATTTTACACCTAACTTCACCTGTGCCTATGAACTTTAATAAATTCTTAGTATTTTTATGTATTTTGTTCAAAATCCCATACATATTTATGACATTTTGTAAAATGATGAAAATTATAATTATAATCTAAAAATTTGCACCGAAATAAATTTTTAATATTTTTATAGTTATAGAATCATTCTTTCACTGTTGTAGTAGAATCATATGTGATTTAAATATGAATTCTTATTTATAAATACATAATTAGGGGCATATTTGTTTAACACCAAAATTTTTTAATATGAAAATTTTCACTTTCATAACTACCCTATTTTTATTTATTTTTCACATATTCTTATTCAATTACTCTACTTTCTAAACAACTACCAATACAACAAAAATATCTATTTTAATTTTATTCACTTTAATCATCATGATTACCTCAATCATATTACATTATTTTTTTCAAATTTAAAAACTTTTACGCAAAAAGTTTTAAGCCAAAATTTTAATTACTTCCCAAATACACCTTAAGTTTTGGGCATATTTGTCATTTAGGATACGAAGTTGGTATGAATGAAATTGTAAGCAAAAAAATATATTTGTATCCAAAAATTTTGAAAATTTGTTAGTACAAGTGGAATTAGGGAGTAATATAATTTGCTAGTTTTAAACAAAATGGATGCATTGGATCTTTAAAAATTTTTAAAATGAGAGTTGCACCATGAAATCCATTACATGGGAGACTACCCATAAATATTTGTATAATTAAATGAAAATATTTTAAATATTTATGACAGCACCAATTAAAGCAGAATTGCTAAACCGGTTCCAACTATTCCCGTCTTCACTAGTTCGGTTCTCGCACCATATCTGCATCCTCACCGGCCCCTTTCTTATGGTGGTGAGCATCGGGAGGGCTGTACCGGGTCAGGATTTGCAAAATCTTAACCTTAAAAATTAAGTTTGACTCTATTTTTATATCTAGTCGAGGCAAGATCGATTTAACCCTCATTTTTTAAAAATATGATTCAGGACAAATTTCGGATTTGTATTGAACTAGTTTCGGGACAGCGAGTTGGGTAAAAAATGCGGGTCAAATAAGATATTTTTAAAAATTTATATACCCATAAAACATAAAAATACATCTATAATAAATTTAAAAGCTATATGCTTCAATATTTCACTAATTATTAAAAAATATGTAATTAATAAAACAAAACATGAGAAAATATAGTATAAATTTATTAAAACAGGTCAATATATAATTATATATAAGAGTTATATATGTGCAAATTCTTCTTTTTGATTCTTATATTATTTTCTGGATAAATTGATTCTTCTACTATTGATATAGTTGATCATAAAAAAAATGTGAGAAATTTGAAAGAAAATAATAATATATTTTAATAGAAAATAATAATAATATTTAAAAATAAGCTTATAATTTTTAATAAATTAATATATGCTTGGCGAGTCGGACTTTTCGGGTCGGGACATGGTTGACCCATCCTGATCCTATTTTTTGCATTCGAGTTAAAATGTCTAACACATCCCTATATTGGGTCAAAAAAATATTAATTTTACCGGGCAGAAAATAATTCAGGTCAAAATAAGGTTATGGGACCCGCACCAATTCCCACCGTACTTTCTTGTAGAAGAAAAAAGAAGCAATTATCCCTGGAGACCATGACTATTCAAACCGAACAGGTACAAGTCCGGGGAAGGTGTGCCTTGTGCGAGTCATGATCAATGCAGCTCCTGCGAAACTTATTTTTTGAATTCTTGCTAAGTATGGTTTTCAATAAAACTTTTATTTCAGAACTTTCCATTCTCCACAATTACTAAAAATTTTAATTATTTCTTCACATTTTTCTATACAAACTACTATACTTTTCAATTATTTTTACATAACCATACATACAACTAATCTATTTATTTTAATTTTATTCTCTTTATTCCTTATCAGTACCCATATCATATCACATTATTTTCTTTCATTTCGATAACTTTTACGTAAAAAAATTTTCATTCACGATAGTGTTTGAGTGGAGGTAAAACTTTTTTAATGAAAAATTTTAAAATAAAAGTTATCAAATTGATGAAAATGGATGTGATATGATATTAGTAATGATGAGGTATAAATAGAATAAAGTTAAAATAAATAGATTAGTTGTATGTATAGTTATGTAGAAATGATTGAAAAGTATATTAGTTTATATCGGAAGATGTAAAGAAATAAATTAAAATATGATAATTATGGAAAGTGAAAATTTTTTAATTAAAAAATGTTGATTGACATTTTTTTACCCCAAACAAACACACTCCAAAAGTAGGTATTTTTGCATTATAAACCCTGAAACTTTGGTTTTTTGCAATTTAAACCCTAACTCATAATGGTGTTAAAAACTACCTCTAATTCATCCTAAATGACTTGAATACCCTTCCAATATATATATATATATATATATTTAAAAAAATTCAAATTTGTATTAAAGGTGAAGATATTGTTAGAGTCTCTAATAATAAAATAAAGAAAGCCTAATAGTCAAGTTTAGAATGTTAAAAAATTTCTTTTTTAAATATTGAAGGGTGTTTACGTCATTTTGCATGGATTAACGATAGTTTTTAATGCCATTATGGGTGAGGTTTAAAATACAAAAGAACTAAAATTTTCAGGGCTTAAAATGCGAACAGCCAAACTTTTATATTTAAAATGCAAAAAACCCTCCAAAAGTTTTATCACTCTCGAAACATACCCTTAATAAAAATTGTTAATTTAGGAGTATTTAAATTATGCATTAAAATTTACCATTTTTAGCTATATGTATTTTCTAATTTTCTAAAAATAGGGATACGAGTCATCAAAAAATGATTAAACCCCCCATTTTAAAAATTAAAAATATATATCTCCAAAATTAGTAAAACTTAGTTTATAGATTAAATACATCTAATTTAATAGTTTTATAAAAATTTAAAAAATAAATTTTGCAGAAGGATGCATTAAAATTTTAATGCATGAGATGCATCCAAACATTCTTCCCCTTGTGGTGGATATTATAGTTAATTAATGTTTCAATGCATTCTAACGCATTGAAATTTTAATGTGTCAGGGTGTAAAATTTTCTTTTAAAATATTTTTTGAAAATATTTTTTACAAAATTGTTAACCTAGTTATATTTGACTTGTTTATTAAGTTTTACTATTTTTGAAGATATATAAATACAATTTTTTAATTTTTTTAAAAATAGGGGTATTTTAGTCAATTAAAAATGACTAAGACCTCCCATATTTTAAAAATAAAAAGCATATATATACACATATTCAAAAATGATAAGATTTAATTTATAGATTAAATACAACTAGATTAAAAATTTTATAAAAATATTTTAAAAAATGAGGTTTTGCATTATTGCATTGAAACATTATTCACTTAACTTGCGTTCTAATAAATGCTCTCCCATATATTATTATTGTTAGCCGAGCCATCAAAACTTTTTAATAAGCTCCACTCTAATATAGTCAAAATTTACCATTTTAAAATACATTAATTTGAAATATAATTACAATTTACTTGTATTTATAGATGTAATCATACATTTATAAAAAAAAAGGCATAGATGCTTAAATATTTTATCTTTAATTCGAAATATGATCATGTCATTATACACTGACAAATAAAAACATAAAAATTCATTAAAGACGTGTTCCAAACTATAAAAGATTCTTGGATCGAATCTTTACTGGTATAAGAATGTAATTGGGTATATTGAAAATGAATAAAATAATATTAGGAATGGGTAAAGTTATATTGGAAATTGAAAAAATCGTCTCGAAAATTGAAAAACTATTTTGAAAATTGTGATACAAATGTAGTCTAAAAATCTTGTATGACTTGGAACAAACCCTAAAAATGAAAAATTTGCTCTTAACATTCCTTTAAAAGGGTATTATGTGCATGTAGAAGTAGTCGAGTCGTCCTTTGTTTTATATTTTTTTATCATTTGATTGAATTTTCGTAGTATCTAATTAAAACGGCTTCATTTTATTTTTATCAGGGTAATTTTGTAACCTTGCATGACTTTAACATCAATATTAATAGTGTTATCATATTTAGAATTACGGGCATTCATGAAATTTTCATAAATATGCAATCATTATATATGAATATGGGTATAAGTTATGGCTGTATTTCAAATTAATTCTTTTAGAATTTATATATTTTTAACTTACGAAATAAAAGATGTAAAAAATAAAAATATATTAGAACATTTTAATATGAAAACCATATAGTGACTTCTTATTAGTAAAAGTAAAAATATTTTAAAATTTTTAACTTTAATTTTATTTTTTGAGTATGTTGGGAAGTAATAAAACTTTTATACAAAAAGATTTTGGTATAAAGGTTTTTTGAAATGAAAGAAAATAATTCGATATGATAGAGGTAATGATGAGGAGTGAAGAGAATATTGTTGAAATAAGTATGTTAGTTATGTGGGTAATTGTGTAGAAATAATTGAAAAGTATGATAATTCTATCAAAAGATATGATGAAATTATTTTTAAAAAAATGTAGTTGAAGAAAGCAGAATGTTTAATTTGCAAAGTTTTACTTGTTGTCAAACACCCACTTTATTTTTTGGTGCACCCAAGTATAATTACTTCATATCCCAAAATTTAACATCTTGAATTCTTTCGTATTTTTTTACAAATTTGAAGAAATAAAAGAAATCATCCTTTTCATGTGAGGGGAGTGCCAGATGAGTGAAATTTTTTATTTTACAAATAATAAAAAATATGTATATTTAATTTAAAATGGTAAATTTTTCCAAGTTTTAAAATGGTAAAATTTAGGATATGAAATAAATACACTTGGGCCATAAAAATTAAGAAGAAAATGAAAAATTAAAAGCTAAAAAGCAAGATGCATGCTATATATTTTTATTAAATCATGCTTCTATTTTTAGACTGCTCATATGTGAAGGTGTTAATTGTCATGATCAAACTATCAACCCACTCGTCAAACCTATTTATAAATAGGTTTGGGTTGAGATTTTTAAATAAATAAATTATGATTCGCCACTTCATTTAATCATTTAGTTAAATAAATTGATTTAAGTTAAGATTTTATCATCCGTCAACCCATTTAATAATTCGTTTAACTCATTTAACCCAGTAAAGTATTACATATATACCTGTTGGTTATTTTTTCCGGTTAAGTTTTCCTCCCACCACCTAATTTTCATTTTTTCAGTTGTTGTAATAATTTCATGCTTTTGTTATTGCCTAATTTCAATTTCTTTTGCACCAAAAACATCCTCTCGCCTCTCCCTATAAGATTATCATCTGCCGAAATCTAAACATACAATCCATTAATAACCCGCCAAATTATTTATTAAATGAGTTGTAAATGACTTAGAATTGAAAATTTTCAAATGAGTTAATAAACAAAATAAAATTAAAATATTTTAAATGAATTAGCTGCTACAACCTAATCCGTTAACACTCGAAAACGCGAGGTCTGCACCAGCTTGAAGAATGACTCCTGAATGGGCGGTTCGGAAGCTCCAGGAGGTCAGCGGACGCTTAACCTGGTAACGGCAATTAATACCGACTACCGAGCAGGAAACCAGTCATGGCTGATCTACACGCAGCTGATCCCTCTGGAATTTTGAAAATTAGCATAAAAAATGAAGTTCATTTCACAACCCACCCGCACTCGAGATCCACCACTGTAACCAATCATAAAACACATTGCTTGAAATGTTTTAGTTTTTGTTTTTGAAATTATATTGTCCCTATATTTAAAATTCAAATACACATCTAAAAAAGATAATTTTTGATTTATAAACAATATATTTCTAGATTTACAATTTTAAAAACAAAAACTAAAAAAAATGTATTTTATGAGCAGTTGAAAATGCTCCCATTTTCGATCGGTTGCAAATGGTCGTGACTTGTCTATTGTAAGGCTGTTAATAGATTGGGTTAATGGATGAATCCACTTGTTCAATCCATTTATAAATGAGTTGATTAAGCTTGTGAAGTAAATGGATTGTAATTCGTTAACATGCTAGCACATTTAATTAAATAAATGGCTATAAGCCAGATGTTTACAACTTGTCAATTCAGTTAATGATGGTTAAACTCATCCAGTCCACTTGCTCATTAAAACCGGTATATAAGCCAGCACCCCAACCTTAATTCCATTTTCCCCTTCCCTTCTCGCTCTCCTTCGTCGCCCTCAATGTATTTTTTCTAGTTATTAAGTTTATTTCATATCTTTATACTAAATAAGATTTTTAATAATGTACTAAGTAAGACTTTACATTAACTTGCATCTAATCTCAGCCAACTTCTCAACCTATTTATTAAGTGAGTTATAATTAGATTATGGTTGAAATTTCTTAACAGGTATAATTAAATTAGGGTTGAAATTTTTTAATAGGTATAATTGGATTAGGGTTGAAATTTTTTAATGGGTTAATAAATAGATTGGATTTAGAATTTTTAAATGGGTTGGGATTACAGTTGGACCCTAATCTATCTAACCCGATACATTAACGCCTTTAGTCTAATGTACCTTACAAAAGATATATACGAGTATTTTCAAAATTTGTAAAAACTATTTTTTGGATTTATTATGTTATTTATAATTTTATATAAATATCAACAATGCACTGGGGTGTGTACCGTGTGCGCGATTAAATTTTCTCAGCAACGCGATCAAGCTGAGATGGATTTTTAATTATTCCATTCCACAATATTGTAATTAATCTATAGATGCCCACGAGATTGGTTCGTGCACTACAAGAAAATTTCTTTTCTTTTTAGCAACTTCCACCGCAACAAAAGTCACCAATAGCAACCAAGGAAAATTGTTGCTATTGGCGTTTTTCCATTGCTAATAAGCATTAGCAACCAAAAACCGTTGCTTGCACGTTCGATATAGAAGTCAGAAGCCCAGTCTCTAAAAGTCAGTAGCAATGATGCCGTAAACGGTTGCTAATAGTACATCAATAGCAACGAAATTTTAGATGCTAATTGTAAATAATTCCGTTGCAACTTCTCCTCCAATCACCGGCTGATGAGGATTCTTTCATTGCTATTGGTTTCTCAATTGCAACGACAATTTATGTTGCAAAATGTGATCTAAATTTGTTGCAATTTTGCAGTTCCGGGGACAAGATGACGACAGCAACGAAATTTGGATGCAATTTGTCATTATCATTGTTGCAATTTTTGCAATGAATTCCTTCATTGCTATGTGAAAAAAGCTAGTTGCAAATTTGATGAAACAATAGTAATTGATAAAATCGTGATTCTCACACATCTATAATAAGACAAGACACAATATCATTTAAATCCGAATAAGCATAATCGTCCAATTTGGACATTCACAAATGTGTTTAATGATCGATCACAATAATACATAACCGAAAAAGGCCAACTGCCATATCTACTTCATAAAAATATTTCACATGTCTATTAAAGTGATGAGTATGATCTCCTCTTGTTGCTTTCCATGTCGTGGGTCCCGTCTTTCCATATGTCCATACCCCTAACCAAAAATGAAAATAGTATATTAGTCGGCATTAGATTTATAATATATCCAACTATTGAGTGACATAAGAAGGATGAAGAACTGAGGCTACACACAAACTGGTTCATGCTGTAGAAACATAAACAGAGACAAATACCTTAAGAGTATCCAAATTTCACTATTCTTCAATCAATGAGTGGGACTTTCATCTAATAAGGTATTTTTCAGCATTTCATCGTGATGGTAAATTTGCTTCAATATGCAATCAAATATATGATGACTAATTAGTAAGATATTTCATAGGTAATTGTAAAGACTAGAATTTTAAATTGAAAACAAGGACTTACAGTTACATACTACAAAATGATAATGGTTGGCTCCTCAAAGCGATTGTTAGAAGAAACATCAAGCCTGCACAGATAACAATTTATTACTATAGCAATTATGTCAAAGAGGCAAATTATGTCAATCAAAATAATAAATTAATGAAATATACTGTAGATGACTTCTAATACACAACATAGAATTTGAGTTGTCGAGCAGACAAGTATCATCCCTTCATAAACACTTAAAAAATGGGCATTGTTGAGGACATAAATTCCAACTCAAATAGCACAATGACAATGAAGCATACAAAAATGATCTACAAGTGTAAGATAGTAAGCTTTTAAGCCTGCATTTGATTATCTATAATAAGTGCTTGAGGCCAAAAAATAGGACATCAAAAAGTAGCGATAGTTTCTATTCAGCAGTTACCCTGAAGCATAATAGAAATATATTAATAAAACAACGATAGTGTTGGATATTAAAAAATACCATAACATTATCCACAGAAATGATGCTATGGATTACCTTCGGGTGAAGGGGTGAGATTAGAGAAGTTCACCCCACCGAAAAATTGCTTTGTGATTGCATGATATTGGTCCATATCTGTTTGCAATTTCAAAATGGCTGCATCTTGGCCAACGATCTTCTCATTTTGTGCAGCGATTATTGAAGCTTGTTCATTTATGATTTTCTTAAAATCTTCAAACTATTTGTGTTGGGTTGTAGAACAAGCATTCTCATCACATGAGTTTTTATGCAAGCCTTTGATATAGCGACATTTCTTACCCATAACTTTTTCATGTACTTCTTTTGAGGTAAGAGGTTCTCCCTCTTGTGTCTCATCTACAAGATTTTGTCATTTCTAACTGGCAATTTCATTACATATAAGAAGTTCACCAAAAGAATATATCAAAATCTAACCATGAACGCACATCACATCCGTAATAAAAAATAATGAAATTGCATCTGTCTAAATCATCAATTACACTAAAAACACATTCCTCCTTACGTATTTGCTTCGGCTTCCGAGTGAATGAAAGTGCCATCCTTTTTCGCTTGAGCCTGTGCAGAAAACTCGAGGCCCAACCCATGGGAAGCTTTCGCCATGGAAAAAAAAAAGGAAGTAGGAGCATTGTGATAATTTTACAGCGTAAGTATATTTGTTTAAAAACGTGAGTATCTTTCGTTTTTTGATAAAATTTGTATTATATATATACAAAATCTCAATTTATTCCATTCATTTGCTGGATCAACTACAAAAACGTATGTAGACATAATTTTTCATTATTTGACCATTTTTGAAAATATTTGTGTACAAAAAATTATTTTTTAATAAGATTTCATTATAATTGGTAAAGTTAAAAAATATATTTTATGTTAGGAGTTATGTTCTATTATTTAAAGTTAATGTAATTAAGGTAATCTCAAAAATAACAATTTACCTTAATTTTTTTGATTTTTTGAAAATTTATTAATATTTTTTTATTTTTCAAATATAATAGAATATAACCGCGTCTAACAGCATCTAATTTTTGAAATTAACAAGTTAATCCTAATTTAACGCTTGTAATATGATCCAAGGCCCCTTATAAGGTCATTTATACCTTAATAATGGAATCTGAAACCTAGATAATACGATTTAATGAAATCCACCTTAATCTAACAGTGTCTAACCGCATCTAACCGCATCTAATTTTTGAAATTAATAAGTTAATCTTAATTTAACACCTGTAATATGATTCTAGGCCCCTTATAAGGTTATTTACACCTTAATTACGAAATTTGAAACCCAGATAATACAATTTAATGAAATCCACCTTAATCTAACCGCGTCTAACAGCATCTAACAGCATCTAATTTTTGAAATTAATAAGTTAATCTTAATTTAATACCTGTAATATGATCCTAGGCCCCTTATAAGGTCATTTCCACTTTAATTATGGTCATTTCCACCTTAATTACGGAATTTGAAACCCAGATAATACGATTTAATGAAATCTACCTTAATCTAACCACATCTAATTTTTTAAATTAATAAGTTAATCCTAATTTAACACTTGTAATATGATCCTTGGCCCCTTATAAGGTCATTTACACTTTAATTACGGAATTTGAAACCCAGATAATACGATTTAATGAAATCCACCTTAATCTAACTGCGTCTAACCGCATCTAACCGCATCTAACAGCATCTAATAACATCTAACTGCATCTAATCGCATCTAATTTTTGAAATTAATAAATTAATCCTAATTTAACACCTGTAATATGATCCTAGGCCCCTTATAAGGTCATTTACACCTTAATTACGGAACTTGAAACCCAGATAATACAATTTAATGAAATATACCTTAATCTAACAGCGTCTAACCGCGTATAACCGCATCTAACAGCATCTAATTTTTGAAATTAATAAGTTAATCCTAATTTAACACTTGTAATATGATCATAAACCTCTTATAAGGTCATTTACACCTTAATTACGGAATTTGAAACCCAGAAAATACGATTTAATGACATCCACCTTAATCTAACCGCGTCTAATAGCATCTAACTACATCTAACCGCATCTAATTTTTGAAATTAATAAATTAATCTTAATTTAATACCTATAATATTTTACCTAATTTGTGTATTTTACAAAAGATATATAATTAATAATTCATTTTAGAACTACACAAACCTTTAAATAATTTTAAAACTAAATAAATATATAAATTTATAATTAAAAATATTAACTAATTTAAATTAAATGAAATCGAAATTTACATAAATATATAAAACTGTAAAAATTATTATATATGATGTTGTAAAACTAAAATTGTAATAAATTATATATAACTGTAATTTAGATTTAATATATAAATATATGTTACTTTTTGGGATTAGTTAAATAATCAATTTAGTAAATAAGCACATTTAATAGAAATTTTATAATAAAATTTATTAAAATTTTAGAATAATATTAATTCAATTTATTACAAATTTAACATATTAATATACTAATTGTGATTTATTGTTACTAGAATTAATAAAATTAAAATAAATTTAAAATTTATTTACTTTAAGTGAAATCAATGTAAAATTATTAATTTAATAAATATTTACATTGAATTAAAAATTTATGGAAAATCTTCATGTTATAGAACACCTCTAAATAAAGTTCTATCGAATTTAAAGTCTAATGAAATTTTTTGATATAAAACTATAATTTAGATTTAAATAAACTAAATATATATGATTTTTGGAATTGATTTAAACTTATGCATTTTGTATCTTTGACATTCATGAACTGGATTTATGAACTGCTTTTGTAATGACATAGTCTATTCTCGGTTTCAATAAAGAGGCGGGTTCAAATGCAAACGTTTGCACTTTTGCATAAAATGCAAATGAGGGCAAAAAGGTAATTTCATAGCATGAGAGTAGAAATGTGGGTAAACTGTGAGTAGGGGTAGGTGAATTAAATTATAACACTTTGAGGTGCATGCATTTTTATGATTATTCACATGATTTTAATAAATTACTATAGATGATGAGTGATCCCCAACGTTAAATTGAATGATATTCATTCCAAATTATAATCTGTAATGTAGGACTGAAATTATAAAATTAAGAATAATTTTATTTAAAGAAATAAATTTGAACGACTGATATAATTTAGCTTGTTTGACCGTTGATATAGATTTTACAGATTTTACGGCTTTTACAGTTTTTATGAAATTTATGGGAATGATGTGTTCCACTGATAATCTTGTATTCATTTTTCCAATCAAATAAATTTTACAGGTTATTCGAGTTTCACGGATATAGCGCATATGAAATTTATAAATTTTATAAATTTTACGAGTTTTATAGACTAAATTATTTTGATACGTATTCGTTTGATACGATAAACCAGTTATATAGTTTTAACAGCTAAAATAGAATTCATGACATTTCATTTTCACCAATTAGATGGACAACACAGATTTTACAAGAATTATGCAAAATCGTAAACTAATATTTACATGATTTATGAATTTTATAGAGTAATCGTAAACAGATGTACTGATATGATGGATTTGATGGATTTTATAGATTGTTCATAAAATTTATATGAAATATATTATCCGTAAATGTAATACGAAAATATACTAAAATATAAATATAGATTCTTATTAAAATATAAACAAATCCAATAATTGGATATTTTACGTAATTAATATATATTAATAAGTCACTAATAAATATTTATGCTTTTATTTATTGGAAAAGTAGTAATTATACGTATACTTTTATATGTTTATATATGCGTAATTAATATACTTTTATTTATCCGTAAATGTATAAATTATATGTTTATGTAATAAACAAGTATATTAATCATGGTCAACATAAAACTTGTCCCCTTACTCATTATGCACCTTTTTTTAACCTCATATTTTGACCAAAAAATGAACAAATCCTGTAATGCTTGTGTGTATTTTTATTATTTCTCATAAAGAGAAATTTAATTTATAATAGGTGGTATCAGAAAGTAAATAAATGACCGTTGCCACCTTTATTATGTCTCATACCATTAAACATATAATTTGAAATGATACATTAATTTGTCATTAATTTGTCATCTCATACCATTAAACTTAGAATAAAATGACACAAATTTGAAATGATTTATTTTTTGTGTAAATCATATAAAATTTACAACTGCATAAAAGTAAATAAAAATGTTGTTAAATGCTAAATTAATTTTTTAGACCCAAAAATAATGTATGAAATTATTTCGTAGTTCAATCTAGATTGAAACATATATTGTCATAATTATTTTGGAGTTTATGCTATGAAAATCTACTAACATACATTAGTATTTAGATAATAGATTATATGCATCAGTAATAGTTATGATGAATAATTTATTATAGTAATACAGAAAAATTTTTAGCATCATTCTCCACATAATTGGTTTGAGTTTTATATATTTAAATATATGATATAAATGTTCTTCACGTATTTAATGTAAATTTTACGGTTTTAATTTTGATATACAATTGTTCTTCTTGAAATTAATCTAATATTTAGATTCCCAAAGTTGTGTAGAATAATTTTTCATCTAAAAATTTGAAATTTGAAATTTTAAATTCTAAATATATTATACCATATAATGATTTGAAAAATCATATCTTCAAATGAATGACGTGAACTTCTATCTATACTTATTTAAAAATCAAGAATATAAATTTCTTTTATAGTCGTGCTTCACATTTGTATTTTAAGAATTTTATATATAAATTTATTTTAGAAAAATTGTATGTAATAAATTTGTATATAGATTTTAATTTAATGTATTTTTATAGCATCATTCTCCATATAATTAGTTTATGATTTATATTTGTACAGTTACTATGTTAATGTTTTCCATGTATTTATTATAAAATTTACAATTTTAATTTTGCTATAGAAATGTTCTTCTTATGATTTTTTCCTAATTTTAGATTTTAAAATTTTTGTAGAATTATTTTTCTATAGATATTTAAATATATATAATTTTGTTGTAGAAACATTGTTCATATAAATATTTTCAATTTTAAAATTTTACAATTTGCTGTACAAAAAATCTTCGTAATAATTTTAAATCTCATATCTTCAAAATTATAGTGTAGACAAGAAATTCGGATAGAAAAATGGATAAGTTTTGAAGCCGTATTGATAAAGAAAATAGGACAGAGAAATTTTTAAAGTACTATGATACCCACAATTTTTAAATTTCAGCCTATAAGTATGTGACGTACATATATGAAAAAATGTTAGGCCATGAAATTAATAAAAATAGAATTTTATTAATAGCCTAAAAGTATATAGTAAGTAAAAGGAGAATTAATAAATTAATAATGATAAGTTTGAGTGTTTATGTTGTATGGAATAATTACAAAATGTATGATTTAATTTTAGATTTATTAATAAAATTAAGACAAATCGTTTAATCCAAGCAATTAATTGATTTAAAATGTTTAAATTAATGAATGACCATGATTTAATTGCTTAAATCCATATGGTGTTTTATAACTTATAAAATTTATAATATTATGATTCATGACATATATTTAATATAAATATTTATAATTAAAAAATAAGAATATGTATAGCTTGAGGGTAGCCGCACGTACACACGTGCGGACTACCCTAAGGAAAGCTTCCTTTTATTTACTGAAAAGGTAGAAATTTGTATATGTTATAAATTTTTATAATAAGCACGTATATTAATTATAGTCAGCATAAAACCCGTCCTTGTACTTATTATGCACCTATTTTTTAACCCTATATTGTGACTAAAAAATGAACAAATGCTATAATACTTTTGTGATTATTTATAAGTATCATTGATTTTTATTATTTCTCATAGAAGGAATTTAATTTGTAATAGGTGGTCTTAAAAAGTAAATAAATGACCGTTGTCACATTTTTTCTCTCTTATGATTTACAATAATTTGTCATCTTGTACCATTAAACTTAGAATAAAATGATACAAATTTTAAAAGATTTGCTTTGGTTTACTAGAAAAATTGTAAATTTTGAGACCACCCGTTATTAACTTTTTCATTCATTTACGATTTACTTTTATTAAAAATGATTTACTTTAATTTATTTACTTTTTTGTGTAAATAATATAAAATTTCCAACGATATAAAAGTAAATAAATGAACATAAATCATAAAATAAATTAACAGCACGAATTTACAATGGAATAAAAGTAAATAAATGAAATAAATAAAAAATAAATTAACGACATAAATTCTTCTTATTGGGATTGTCGCTGCGTGTCAGATCCTCCATCAATTTCTCCGCATTCAGTGTGGTTTCCTTCAAATACCTTTCGTTTTAGCAAAATTTCAGCATTTTCTTTATTCAACCAAGTCGTAAGCACTGAATTGATGTCATCGAAGGCATTCCATTCTCCTTCTACAATCAGTTTCACACTTTCTCCATTTGCGTGGGGATCAGCCAAATGGAAAATGAAAGAACTCTTCCGAACATCACATGTAACCATTTCAAAGAGAGTTGATTTTGTTTTATAAAAGCTTCCACGCTGCAAACAGGATGATACCAAAAAGACAGGACACTAAAAAAGATACATAAAACAGTGAGGGGACATATAAACACGTTTTCTTCAGACATCTTGGTATGTACTTTCTAGAGCCTCCATGAATTTGCATATTAGAGCACTTCGCTGAAAACCGGTATCCAAGTAAGTCTTCAGCTGTCTAATGAATGATTTCCATGGTAGCATCTAATTCAAACCAACTTTGATCTTCTCATAGAAACTGTCTTTTAGCCTTTTAGATATAAAAAGAAGCATCACAATCCAACCAATCAGGTCATGTGTCAAACAGCAATTCATATGAATGAGATCCTTTCACAGGATAGCTTCTAGGATATCTTTGCCGATCTCTGCCTTACGCATTGCTACCATACATTTTCTTGTCCCTTCATCAAATTCAATGGGGAAAACTAACAAAGCAAGAAAACTACTAATTCCTCTCTCTACAGAAGCAAGAAAAAATCTAATTTCTCTCTTTGCAGAACTTCTAGTTTCCCTCTCTGCAGGATCTTTCATGTCAAGATATTTAGATTCCTTGAGAAATCCTGCAACATTAAAAATATGAATGAGAACCTGCCCATGGCAGGATAATGGTAGCGAGTCAATGTAATAAAATTCATGCAGGGAATAAAGTTTATTGAGGAGCCTTATGCCAACAGAGATCAGTTCCTTGGAACAGAAGTGTCGTGCACGAGATGCAAAGTGAAAATGTGGCTATTAAATTTTGAAAATATAAAAATTCCAATATGAGTGCTTTTTAATATCTAAAATAATGATGTATTAATAAGTATTACAAATGGATTATATTTGACATGAAAATTTATTTCTAAATATGAAACCAACCATTGCATGGGATCATAACCCATGGATGAACATTATAAGTGTTTTCTTTTATTAAAAAAAAAACTGGTTACATTGAATCACTCCCCTCTTGGATTTTCCAACATGAAATGCTGCTACTCTAGTCACATGTTACAACAAAATGGATCAAATGGCAATGTTGAACAGGATGATTTTTTCCACGTGAGGCATCATAGATATGAATCGCCAAGACGGGGGTCCCACTTTCCAAAGTTGCATGACTTGGATGCCATATCTGTCACCATTTTTTTATAGAGTGCTCGAAGAAGACACTAGCTTCAACTTTATAAAGAAAATCAAATAGTGCAAGACTCTCACCTTATTCCAAACTTCATGTTTTGGAGCTTTTCCTTAGGCACCCTGATGTGATGCAGCACCTGAATTACAGTGGACTGTTGCTCTTTGAGATTGAATGCACTGGATTCTAGCACGTGTTACAACCAAGCATAGCAGTAAATGGTAAAAAATATAACAGATTACAACTAGGAAAAAATGTAAGAAACGGACATTCCAAAACATCTTGATGAATGGATAGCAGCAATATGCGCTAGCACAAATTTCAATTTATTATTGCATGAAACAGTGGAACAATGCATCAATATAACACCACACACACAGATTAATAAAAAAAGAAAAAAAAACATGAAGGGACTATAAAATTACAGGAATAGCAGAAATTCCCACCAAAGTGCTATTCTACCATGTCTAAAGACCTTTCATAGAAAAACTATTTTGCTGCCTTCAAGCTTGGGCGTACAGAACATCTATATATCGCATAGTGGCAGTGTGGCACAGGCAACAAATGGTTGATACAGGTGTCATCAAGCAGTTGGATGTAGCACTGTGATGTCCTCGAAGATGCTGATTTCATGCAGTAGACATGGGATTCAAGCATCACCAACACGATCATATTTCCCCTAGGTGGTGATCTCTGGAATATATTATTTATGGCATCTCCTATGAGGCCATTAACTCCATCACTGATGAGAGGATTGAAAGGACAAGTAAAATATATCCATACCACAAGAAGGTCTGCTTCCACCAATTCTTCTAGAGTTGCATGAAAAGCTTCAACTAGCTACAGCATACATGGATTCGAAAAATCAGGAGGGAACCTGACAATTGATGACACACTGAAGAACACATAAATGCACAATGGATATAATTGTCTATTACCTGCACAGGCAAGTCTGAAATAAATCCTATAGTGTCACTCAGAAGCACTTTTCTCCTGCAGATTCAGTACAAATCAAACTCAGAATTCACATACTGACTCAGAAGGACATCTACCATGCCTGACAGCAGTTCAGTATATGCGAAGGCATACAGTGATATCTGAAAAAATCAAGCCTTAAGAAACATGCTAGATTAAATTTTTACATTTTGTCTTATGGCTAAATAGCCCAACCTTTGATGAAGAGACCAGGTCACAACTTACAAGAGACTGTGGATTCAAGATAAGACAGGTTGAGACAATGGGATGGACAGCTGAGATGGATAAAGAAGCCAAAAGAGCTGTAAGATTTGGGCTTTAGCAGCTTGGACATGGGAGGCTGGACAGACATAAAGAGATCATCCCATAGATGGGCTATGCCTGTGAAGATAACCAAATAAAGTATCAAATTTCACAATTTGGAAAATACTAATCCATATGTGTGAGTCAACAACAATCTTTGTTTAAGAAAATATCCAAATTAGAGGTGATTTTTTTGCAATAAAAATCTATTTGTGAAAGGAACAAAATTAAGCCCTGAAAGTATTACCCCGATGGAAGAACCGCACTTCTCAATCTGGGATCCACAGTTGCAAATAATCTGCATAAAAATGGAAATGAATGTTCTCAAGCAATGATTAGAAAAGTGACATGTTTCACTTGACTCACAGAGAAATGAAATGGATAAAGATTAGAATTTTTGAAGTCAACATGCCATTGCATTGAGGTCATTTTTCACATATCGATCATCACTGTATAACTCACAATTTGAAAGAGCACTGACTAGAGTAGATTTTCCCTGGATGCCACAGATATTTCAACTCCACTTGACAAGGTTCCTTTAAATACGGTGCAATTGGGTGAACTATAGATAATATTGCTGAAATCTTCACAGGCAGTTTTCAATTCAGACCAGTCGAGCTTAGGTACACCTGTAGATTTTCATATTAGACTGTGTAAGTTGCCATCCCACTAACCATACCGGCAAAAAGAAGAACTCATGTGGATTAATAGTAGAGCAGGATTTGGGCTAAGAGAAGTTTGTCTTATAGAATGGTTGGGAAGAAAACATTAATACAAGAAAGTAGTAACGGCGAATGAAATACCTGTGACAAATGCCTTCTGCAACTGTCCACTTAGTCCAGTTTTCCAAGGACCAACTGGTCTTCCTCTCTTCCGGCATAGAAGAAGCAAGGATACGACCAGATTAAGAACAAGAATCAGAGCTGGAAGTATCAATATATACTTCCAAGTTTCTGTTCCAAAACTCGATGCCATCATAGGTGAACTTGGATGTTGCTGAGATGATAAAATGATAGGAGGATTCCCCGTCAATAATGATGTTGGAGCTGGAGCTGGAGCTGGAGCTAGTTTCTTTGAGGAATTCGGTATAGCAGGAAATGAACCACTCCCAAAGTAGCCAAACAAGGAAAAATAAGTTACCAGTCCCCAAATTGTCTGCTTATGTCACCGATTTCAGTTGTCGCATCTGACACAAGACTGGTGTCATTTTGTAGCTCTGTAAGATTGCCGAGCATCCCAACCCGAGTGGGGATGCTTCCATTGAATTTGTTGCCACATAGTAAACTGAAAGATGAAATAGAAACTACATCCAGTAAGATCGCATTTGGGACTAACCGTATAAAGGTTTGTGCACATAATTTAGAAAAAGAAGACTCACAGGCACTTAAGAGATTGTAAATTGCCTATCTCCACTGGAATTGTTTCACTCAGGTTATTACTCCGTAAGTCCAAGATCTCTAGCATAGATAGTTCAGAGATCTCATTTGGGATATTGGCCGAGAACTGGTTCTTAAAAAGGATGTTGCCAATGTGCACGGAAAGAAGAAACAAAATCCATTGATATTTATGGTGACAGCAAGTGGGAATGAAATAATAGCAATGATATGCTGAAATGCTTATAGGTGGTAAACCATGTTTAGATAAAATCAACCAGGCATCAACAAAACTCTAGAATTCATGGTACATAGAATATGAGATATGCTAAATTTGATAGGGTTTCAGAATTAGAGCATAACTAGTGAGTTGACACTCATAAGCTCAGCTCTAGCATAAAATGAGGCAACCTAGCAAAGAGAAAGTAACATGAGTGCAAGGGAGATGCATGTCTTGTTAAGCATGAAACTTACTTAGAAATGGCACCGACAAAGGAAAAGAGTTAGAATAGAATTCACTTAAGAATTTGACCTAGTACTTACAGTGTTTGCAAATTTCTAAGTTTGCCAAGCTCAGGCGCCAATGTCCCTTTGAGATCAAGTTCTTTTAGGTCCCTACACATTCGGTTGAACAACAGTAATATTTGAGAATATTTGACACAATTTGATCAACCAAATCAGAAATTTTCCAAATTCATGTTTGTTGGAGAAAATAAGCAAGGTACAAGCTTTAAAGAAACAAGAATTTTAGACAAGCAAAAAACTTCACAAAAAGAACATGGTCTTCACAAGAACAATAGAATACAGAACAATGGGATCAAACCTATCATCAAATGTAGATTTGTGCTCTATTAATCAAGATCACGGCACAGCTAATTGGAAACATATGGAGCTTTGTTACTTCTTCATAGAAAGTCAAAATTTCCATTCGATGTAACGTGGGAGTCGATGTGCAGATCAAATAACAAACAAATTCTTCATAGCTATTCAACCATTGAGGTGATAGCTCAGATGACTGCATTCACCTAATGGAAGAATCACCTTATGACTTTAAGGGGGACGGTATGGCAGACGCCGCAACTGTGGCAGAAGTCGACGGATCTGATGAACTGTTGGATGTACCTGCGCGCCACCTCCTCCTTCAGCTTCCCTCCGGCAACCTTCATTAATAAATCCCCATCCTTGACGTATTGGATAGCCAAGAAGATCCGGGTCTTGCTGGCCATCACCTCGTGGAGCTGCACGACGTTGGGGTGGCGTCCGAGGCGCATCACCACTATCTCGCGTTTTATCTGCTCCATCATGCTTACGTTCAACGCCTTCTCCTTGTCGATGGCTTTGAGCGCGACTGTGTGGCTGGTGTCAATGGAGAGTCTTGATTGAAATCCGGTGAACTGATTGCTGGTAGAACCGATCACTGTTGAGTTAATAAAAGTTGTGTAAATTATTAACTTGAAGAAATTCCATGATTTACAAAAATCTATATTTCATAGTCTTGAAAATGATTTTAAAAAAATGAGATTTTAGGTCAAATCTAAAATAAATAATTAATTAATTACTAATCCAAGGTGATCGTTGTTACAGATTATTTGGGCTAAATAAGATGTCAAGTGTAAAAAAATCCACTATGAATTATAGAATTTTATATGTTGTAGCCTTCAAAGTGCATTTTCAAGTAAAATTTTGGTTGCTTTGAGTAATGAATTTAAATGGTTAGATGAAATTCAAATAATCTAAGACTTGTCAAAAAGTAAGATGGATGTATGTACTTTAATATGGTGAAAGTGGTTAATCAAAATAGAAATAGTGAGCCATTAAAACATGCTATTGAACAAGGCTGCTTAATAAGAGATATAGCAGAAAATTCAATAGGGTATGTGAACTATTTTATGAACTCAAAAAATTGTGAAACTTAGCATGCTTAAATTTCTATACATGGAAAAGTAATGACCCAAGTTTCATGGCAATCTGAGTTGAAAAAGAATAAAGTGTACCAAGATAAGTTCCAAACTAATATCAAATCTATTTTCAAACTAAATTTTGGACTTTAGAGCAGTTTATATGGATTATTCTTATTATTTATAAACTGAAACAAACTTAATTATATAAACTACATATAACTGACAATAATAATCATAAAAGAATAAAGCCTCCATACACAGATATTTTCCAAATTTAAATAAAACGACTAGACAACCAATCCTTTAGACATCCCCAAAATGAAGGGGTTCAATTCACTTTCAAAACAACACTGCATTTCAAGTGAACCGCAATCACCATCCAAACTATAAAATTTTGAGTTGTGAAATACTCAAGCCATGTAAAATCTATGTTCATCAGAAATTCTTCTATGAAAACAGCCTCTATGCTCATATCTAACTGCAGCAAGTTGAACCATGTGCTGGCATCAAATTTTTAACAATTTTAATATGAACAATGGATTTCATTAATTTACTGTTCAGGTTTCAACAAATAGCATTGTAATATGCCTCACAGACCATACTCACAACAATAATCTAACATGATCATGCTAACATTTTCGTAAATTCTCCTTTTAAAAGCAATACTGACCTCACTCACATTCCAATTTCAGATTACAAAATTTCAACTCATACTTACTAAATGGATCATAACACACAAAGCATCATATCACCAAGATTTCAAATAGCTTCTCAATATGTAACTAGAAGTTCCAGCTAATGTATGTGTAGAACATTCACCGAGCAAATAAACAGTTGCAAAGAGATTGAAATGAGAAGATTCCCAAAAATAAAAACAAGATCCGAAACATTCAGAAAATCACTAAATCAGAGACTGTCTGCAATGAAGTAAACTTCTCCCAAAAACAAACTTTTCCAATAACATCATTTTAAACAGATCTTACAGTTGAGAGCTTGTTTTTGGTGTGTCAAGTCATACAAGCCTCGTCCATTGCTGGATAACAAAAAACCAATATAGACTTTAGTAATTCAAGCTCATCAATACCTACTCCAAAATGGAAAGGTGAATGCTTCAATGGTAGCTGATACTCTTGATGCAGTATCTAAGTCAACCGTCATGTAGGAGATTGAACCATCTCACTGGAAATAGGGAAGATAGATGAGGAATCAAAATAAGAAAAGGAAAATGGAAAATGGAAGGCAAAAATTAAAATAAAAATCCCCTACCTCGACATTGCAAAAAATAGCAAAGATAAATGACAAATCTGAAATATAAAAATGAAAATGGAAAATGGAAGACAAAAGATTTGATAAAATAAAATTAGATTGATCTTGTTAGCCTTTCCCCATTGAATAGCCAACATTAAGTACTCAGTCATCTAATATGGTGATATAATAACTAAAAAAATGATGCTCGTTTTATTTAAAAATGAAAATATCACATCTACAAATGCCTAAAAAATTTAATTATATGATCTATTTAGGTTGGAACCCACAAATGTATAAAATATTTTTAAAAAAAACATAAAAGGCAATCACCCAATTAACCATATAAGTAAATTTATTTTATAAAAGAGATAGGATCGAAATTATTAAGAACCAAACAAATTACATGCACAAATTTTTATTTAGCACCAAATAAAATTTACTCAAAGATATTCTTCATCCAGAAGGAAATACTCATATAAAAACATTATTTAATAGGCAATTTTGCAAAATTTTTGGATAATTCCAAAATAAACTCTTACACGTTTGCGATTTTGCAAATCAAATTAAACTAAACTCTACAGATAAAATACACAACATAGTTTGTTATTATTTTTTTATAAATTGTCACATACAAATTAGCTATAATTCTTAAGAAAATTCGTTGCCATTTAGAAGCTAATTTTTCGATAGATAGATAGGAAATTTTTTTTTTTGCAAATGAAAAAAGTTTTTATTGCTACATAGAAATGAAAATTTTTGTTGTTAGAAATGAAAATTTTTGTTGTTAGAAATGAAAATTTTTGTTGTCATTCATTATTTATATTACTGCACACAAAATTGGTAGACTATTACAACGAATACATTAAAGAAAACTAAATCCATATGAGACGTTCATATGAATCTCAACGACAACAAATCCAACAAAATTTTATAGCTCATCATCTTGATAATCCAAAGCTAGCAAGTGCTTCTTGAAGGAGTTTTCAATGCATCTGTAAATTTTTTAATAATGCATTTAGTATTCCAACGTACAAAAATAAACGAAAGAGTATCTTACGACTAAACATTTTTAATAGAAAATTTTTCTAAAGAATAGAAAATTTTCTAAAGAACCAACACTAATGCTTTCAACCAATTTAAATATTTTATCATGATCATTGATGTTGAATCATGAACACATTAAAAAAATAATAACCTTATTAGAGCAGAATTTGAGAGAGAGACGATTTCTGAAGTCTTCCATTATGTTATCACAACAAAAATGATAAATTGATAACAATCACAAATAAGTCATGAATACTTGTTCATCACTTAAGAACCTGCTCAAAAATATAACAACTCATTTCTATAGGGTAACTGACAAAACTATCATTGTTCGCTGACTGTTAAACTAGCACTATTAATCAAACTTGATTCTGGATAACATAAGTCCTTATGTCCTCAAATATTCTATTAAACTAACTGTTAAACTAGTCAAAAATTGTCACATGTTTTGAGTCACCTATAAGCAACGAAAGGAAATGTAAAAATGATATCATCAAATTAAAAAAGACTAGCTCTTAGTCACAAAGACAGCTAACCACAGCTTCCAAAATAAAGTTTTGGATTATTAGTGTCAATTTATCCATGCTATTTATAAAAAAGACGTGTGGCTTCAAATGCTGGATGAACTCAAGGGATGGTGAAGAATCTACTCAAAGCAGCCCGACACAGGCACTCTTAGGAGAAAAAAGTTGACACAAGCAACAAAAAATTAAAAAAGAGAAATAGGACCAAGACTTGACAGAGAACCAATAACCACACAAATATAAACAAGACTTCCTTCATGCAGTAAAAATTCTAACGTTTGTCATTATTTGTTGCACATAGATCACTTCTTTCTATACAGTAAAAGTTCACATGTTTGCTATTATTTATTGCACACAGATAACTTTTATGCAGTAGAAATTCAAATGTTTGTCATTATTTATTGCATACAGATCATTTGTTTCTCAAGTTTTATATGAACGAAATCCATCAAAAAAAATTATATACAAATGAAAATAAGATCATCTACGAAACAGAAAAGGAAAAACAATGCCCTTTAAAAGCATAATGCATATTTTCTAGAAGATGATTGCACTTTATGAATTTTTTATTGTCTGGCCAAAGAATGAAATAAAAAGCTATGCAAGTTTGAGACATGAAAGTAATGTTAGATGATAGCATCATAATTTTTAAGGAAAATTATTTGATGATCTAGGTTTCTGACAACGTTAGATAATGAAGACAGTCTAGTTAAAGTTTTTTCTCATACTATTATCTTTCGATTCATCATAAAAATTTGATTTTGCTCACCAGAAAAAGGAAGAAAGATATAAAGAGTCCCCCCTGAAGAAGTGCAGCATGGCCACCAAATTCTTCTTCGTTGATTCTCAATATTACTGCACAATATCCATAGACAATGGCAGATGATAGCACCAGGAATCTGCGGGTAAATATTAAAAAATAAATTAATTCGTTAATTATGTATACATCAATGTAAAGTGCAAAAACATTTGCATTGATACCAGTCCCTCTAAATAATCAACTTTAAGGCATAGCTGCGAACAAGCAAACACCCATTTCAATAGTTTCAGTATTCCGCTAAGCGTCCATCATAACAGCTTCAAACAATTGGGAAAAAAGTGTATATGTGAAAGGAATCCCCAAAAAAAATCATCAAGGCGTCAGTCCCAGTTGCATGCATCACTCGGCTTTGGCATGATGACCTTACAAAAGGAGCAAATAGATTTGCATGCAAGCCATTTGCAGGGTTCTCAAAATCCACTTCAACATCATTCACCAGGCCTATCAAATTGCCCTATTCAGTAAATTTTAAGTTTTGCATATCATGCATCCAACATAGGAAATGAATTGCTTAGCCAGAGCATAAACATTTAATCCTGTAATCAAACGCCTAGATATTGCCTTAATAAACAGAGCATTTAAACGGCTGAGAAAAACCAACGTTGCTCAAGTCTTAGAAATCAACTCTACCTGAATATAATCACCCGTTTGCAGCAAGAAATCAAGAAGATAAAATTACTGTAATTGGCAAAACACCTCTCCTTGGTTTAGCTGCAACGACCTTATGCTCCGCCACCTTCGCCACTGCTGCTGTCACTAGAGTAGCCGCCTCTCCGTCAAGAGGAAAGAGCACATTATCAATGCCCTGCACGAAAATTCGGCCATAGGTGTAAATGTGGAGATCAAACAGATACCCAGCTCCCTTGGCGTGGCCGAACTTCACCTAGTCATCTGCCTCCTACACCACCACCTTGTGAGGCAGCCGGAGGGTGCCTTAATGGACCTTCCCGAACCTCCTCACGACATTGTAGATACTCTCTTCCGTCTGATAATCCGAGATGAGGTGGTAGTAAACGATCTGCTCTGGTGCGTCGAGATCCAAAAGCTGGTCCGTCGTCAGTTGCGCCATGGCCTTGTCGCAGGGCACCAAGACGATGAGAACGTAGCCCTAAAACACTAGCTTCCCCATCTTCGTCGCCAAAGACGCCAGATACACCAAGATATCTGCCAATTCGTTGTAGCCGCTGGAATGCAACCGCGTGTGGATGAAATTCTTCTCCACTCATCTTCGATCGGAAGAGGACCTTTTTTTCACTGGGAAGGAAGAGGGAGAGTTCGATGCCTTAGCTGCCAGTGACGGTAGGTATCGAAGCTTCCGCAATAAGCTCACCTTCCCATTTTGCCCCCGTCTGCTATAACTCATCTCAGCCGCACATTTGAATTCAACGGCAGATGAGGCATTTGTAGATTCAACCAACCGTAAAAACGTTTGCACAGAAACCGAACTCTTCAATAAAATAGCCTTCTGCCCTGCATTTTGGCCTACCCATTTTGAAGCGTCAATTACCGGGTCTCTTTAGGCCTTCTAACAAACAAACAAAACACCCGTGAGACTAAAATGGAAAAACATGCTTTCAAATGAGTTGTAAATATGTAAATTAAAAAAAATGGCTATAACAACATCTAATAGATTTTATTAGTGTTAATATTAAACTTAAATTAATCTACGAATAATCACCACCTCGGTCTTCTCAGTTTACATGCATTTACATTGGATTAAAGATTTAACCCACCCTATACCACCGGATAGCAAAAACAGAGCAGGTCGGACTAGAAGGCAAACATAAACTCCTTTAATAGGGTCGACATCTATAGGATTCGGGATTAACTCAACCCATTTGCAACGCTTGATAGGTTTAACCGGATTGGAATTTGGAGATCAAAGCTCTTTTTTTTACCCTTTTCTTTTTTTTACCCCTTAATCTATAGGACTAAAGCTATCTTCATTCACGCGGAAATATGTCCCGATGTCCGGCATCTTATTTTAAAGTTAAACTACACCACTGAGTCACTGACCACACGCACCAGCCACGAGTCACACGACTGACACCTCGTTTCAATTTGCAACGCATATATTCAGTTATCACGGCCGTTTAAAATTCACACACAGGGTGTGTTTATCTGGGGCCAAAATATGTCAACTAAAACTTTTCAACAAAAAACTTTTCACTTTTCGTAGCTACTCTATTTTTTAATTAATTTTTCATATTTTTCTATACAAACTACCCTACTTTTCAATCATTTCTATACAACTACCTATATAACTAACCTATCTATTTTAACTTTATTCGCTTTACTCCTCATCATTACTCCTATTATATCACATCATTTTCTATCAATTTGACAACAAAATTTTCATCAAAAGTTTTACACTTTTACCTCCAACTAAACACACCCACAATTTCTAATTTTCTATGCAAGGACAGGTCGATCACTGGCACGTGCCTCCATCTGACCGTGGCTGACTCAGAGCTCGCTGGAGACGGAGATGCTTCTCGCTCTGGGCTTGAAGGCGACGTCCTTCGGAACGACAACCGTCAAAACGCCGTTATCCACAGACGCCCTGATCTGCTCCGTCTTCACGTTTTCCGGCAGCAGCAGCAGCTCCCTGTAGAAATCCCCTCTCTCTCGCCTCGCCACGTGAACGATTGCATCCTTAGCGTTAGGGTTTGACTCTTCTTTCGCTGCTTCCCCACGAATGCTCAGGACATTTCCTTCCTCCAGCTGGACTTTGATTTCGTCCTTACCAAACCCTAGAAGAACGAAAATCCGACGATGGTGACATCGAAGATGTAGGAAAAAAGAGAAAAGGAGAGGAAATCCGATCCTTACGTACTTACCTGGGAAGTTGATTTTGAAGATGTGGGCAGCAGGGGTCTCGAGCCAGTCCATCTCGGCAGCCGACCCCGCCCACCGGCGCATTCACCATGGCAACTAAGCACCCATCGTCCCTGGCTCGACGGCACAGCCTAGCAACCGTCGTCGCCCTAACACTAAAGACACCCCTCCTCAGTGTCTGGAAAGGAATACGTAAGGGTTTTTAGGATGAAACTCAATTGGGGTTGTGGTCTTGTGGGGAGAAGGAAGAAATGGCTGCCGCATATCGTTTTTAGATGCCAGAGGGACTGGCTACATGTCGTCGGAGATGAGAGGACAGCCAAGAAGAGCCTAAGCCCCAGCCACTGCGAAAGGGAGAGAGAGGGATGCGCGTATGGCTCCTACCAAATCGATACCTCCTCCCAAAATGTTCAGTACCGAAACCGCCCATAGCAATCCAAGCCGTCAATCGAAAATCAACGGTGGATGGCAAGCTTCATGTAAGAAAATTTTGGGAAGTGCTTCCCGTGGGTTGGGCGCCAAAAAACTGAACCTGATCAACGTTTTCTAAGGGTGTGTTTGGGAATGAATAAAACTTTTGGTGAAAAGTTTTGAAGAATAAAAGTTGTCAAATGATGTGATATGATAGGGGTAATGATGAGGAGTAAAGAGGATAAAGTTAAAATAGATAGGTTAGTTGTATAGGTAATTGTGTAGAAATGATTGAAAAGTAGGGTGGTTTGTGTTGGAAGATGTAAAAAAATAATTAAAAAATAGAAGAGTTGTAGAGAATGAAAAGTTTTAGATTGAAAAGTTTTAGGTGAAAACTTTTTATTATTGCCAAACACCCCCTAAGTCTACAACTTCGTCCTGTTTTATAATAAGTAATGAGAAGTGAATATCCTGAACATATATTCCATATGTTTTAAACAAAGTTGATGAATAAATACCAGATGAGCTTTTGCCTCCATTTCATCAGCCACATTACTATTTCTGTTATCATTATCAAGTACATGAGTTTCATGTTCTTCAAAACTCTCCCCATGTAAACCCAAGCCTTCTATGTCGGCGTCATACCGCTACAAAAGAGATGTATCCTTACGTCTTGCAATGGTCTCAAATGGACATTACGACAGTTTATGCAAGCGCATTGAATCATAGTGTAGGAACCCATGTTCTATTCTGCAAATTCAATAAAACCTCTAACTCCATCTATGTATTTGTCGCTTAGCCTATTATGCAAATCTGTAATCCACCTCTTATCCATGTATAGTTTCTTACCCTGCTGAATCTGGTTTCAAAACATAGATAAATGAGTTTATCAAAAGCATATATGAAGATAGCAAATAAGTGAATTTTAATGATGAATGTTGAATGAGGTTAGATAAATAAGCACAATCCACCATTTTCCTCTTTTTTAAAATTTTGCCATGACTATATATGAAAAGTTGTATACGGGCTCTGTAAACAATATTTATTTTTCATTTTTTTGATTTTTTCTTTATAAACATGTTTTTGTAAATGTATTTAATAAACATATCAAGTTTTAGTATTTTATAATATTTTACACTTTTATTTTTAATTTTTAACAAATAAATTTTTTAAGGGGTGAAATTGACTGAAACACCCATGAAATTGATGATATTTAAAAATAAAAAATAGATATGTAAAATTATTGTAAAATAGTAAAATATGTTAATGAATTAAATACAATTTTCTAAAACATATTCATGAAAAAGGGGGGCAAACAAAAGACTATTAATTCATCCGGGTGTAAAACTCATTTTTTAAGATTTTTGTAGAACTATTAATCTATATATATTTAACTTATGTATTAAGTTTCGTTGTTTTGGAAATATGTATACATATTTATTTTAAAAACAGGAGCTTTTAAATGACTAAAATCATTTCTATTTTTAAAAATAAAAAATATATATACATATCTCGAAAAAAGTAAAAAACAATTTACAGTTAAATACATTTAGATTAAAAATTATATTAAAATTTTTTTTTAAAATAAAAAATAAAATTTGTATCCAAGTTCACTGAATTCGGGTGCCTTGAAGTTTTAATCCATTGCAATGCATTGAAATGCTTTGGTCGACGGTCCAGCAAACTTCCGTCGAGTAGTCCAAATCGCAGCGGTCGACCATCCAGTGTTCTTTCCTGGTCCAAATATTTTAGTGACACAGACTAAAATCTAGTGGAAGAATACCGAAGAAAGAAGAGAGATCCATCTGGAAAGAAGATGGACGATTAATAGCCTGGAACTGAAACATACCTCTTCCTCGAAGTTTTTCCAAGTTCCCATTTTTGTTATCTATCCCGTTCAATTCCCATTTTTTACATAATACATCCTCTCTAAATTTCAGTCCACATCCCATGCTATAAATTCACAGCTCAGATAAAAATTCTTCCGCCCATCATCGTCATCATAAAAACCCATCCCAGGAAATTTGGTAGACTGAGATATTAATTTCGATACCTCCCTCCCAATTTTCATTCTACCTTCGTTTCATCTAGGGAAAAAAAGAGGAATGATCTTTTGAAGCCGGCTTCACGGTGGCTTTCGTAAAGCCAGCCCAAAAACCTATTTTTTAAAAACTTTTTTTTGATTTTTTTTCATGGGTAAGTAAATCTAGGTGTGTTAAATCTATAAACCAAGTTTTACCATTTTTGGATGTTTTTAAGTATTTATTTTGGATTTTTAAACACAGTGGCATTTCCGTAATTTTCTGATCTCAAAATATTACGAAAATGCCACTGTGTTTAAAAATCCAAAATAAATACTTAAAAACATCCAAAAATGGTAAAACTTGGTTTATAGATTTAACACACCTAGATTTACTTACCCATGAAAAAAAATCAAAAAAAAGTTTTTAAAAAATAGGTTTTTGGGCTGGCTTTACGGAAGTCACCGTGAAGCCGGCTTCAAAAGATCAAAACTCGGAAAAAAAACCCACCCTACTCCAATCCCAGGGGGAAAAAAAAACGAAAACGAAAAAGAAAACCAACAAAATTTTGTTTGTTTAAGAAAAAGAAAGCAACGAAGCGAAAATGGGCGGCGTCGTCCCTGCCTTGAGATACTGGCTCTCCGACCACCCGTCGATCGTCGGATTTGGTTGGAGTCACAGCCAGTCATGGGTAACCAGGGGCGCATAAAAAATCCTCTCTTTGAAACGGGCAATCAGGGGCCCATAAAAAACCACCATTGTAAAACCGTGTTCGCCCCTTAAGGCCTGGCCTTAAGAGAGGGAAAAAAAAAAAAAGATATTCCCGCACTCTATTGTTGCAGCAGAAGTAGCGGGACAAGAAAATCATCCAAGCCAAGCTATCACTACAAAGTCGGAAGCACCGGCAACAACAAATAAAAATACCGGAGGAGAGAGGAGAAGAGGGATGCAAGCATGATACCTGCAGATGTCCGAGACAGCTCTCGCCGGAGATGAAGACAAGGGTGCAGACGGCACCACAGCAAAGCCTCTCCGGTCGTCCCGAGACAGAAATCGAAAAGGGGGAAATGGGTTATAACAAAAGAGGGCAGGGTATGGACGTATGGTCGATTGAAAATAGGTTTATAAAATCAATAGCAACGACTTCCTTTGTTGCGGTTGTCTACTTATTTTTGGAACCAAAAAAATGGCAGCCACTGCTCGCATTTTTGTTGCAATTGGCTTATTTTCTTCCCGCCAAATTAACGTGCTTCCCACAGTAATCCATTAGCAACCAAAAATTGCAATCAAAATTATTTCGATGGCAATTAGTAGGTGCAGTCTAGTGAATAGCAACCGAAGTTGAGATTTGTTGCTATAATATCCCCAATAGCAACGAAATGTAATTGGGTAGCAATTTTTGGTTGCTATTGGTTACTTTTGTTGTAGTGTCTATTAATTAACGATTAAAATATTTATTAGCAAAAAAAATTGTATATAGAAGGAGAAATTTCCTTGCTTATGATTTTTATAAGAAAGTTAAAATTTCCTTATTTAGAATTATGCTCTCTTTTTTTAATCTAGATGGAGGCTAATTCCCTAGTGTGATTTTGAATGTCATACCTCTTACACAAGAACATACATACTTATCATGTCAATTACTTGGTCGTCCAAACAAACTAAAATTTCATTATTCAAAGTAATGCTTTCATAGGTGAAGAAAAATTTCCTTATGATAATGTTTTTCCAACCAAATAAAAATTTTACTGCTTAAGTGGAAAACTATGAATCATTGACAAGTTATCAATTATTAGCAATCAAGTTTTGCTATAACAGCTAAAATTTGCCCTTTTACAACAAATTTTGATTGCCAAGAATTAAAATTTTCTTAGTGCTGGTATATGGGGGTTTCAGTGTGTGCTTCTATTAAGATTGGGTAAAATTGATTCCAAATGACATTTAAGGGCATATGTTGGAAAATTCGTTGCACATAATGGCCTAGGAAATTCGACAAGCCTATAATATCAAAGCGATTGTGAAAAGCTGTTGGACTGAGATGTCAAAATCAATTATCAACTCTATTATAGGGATTGATAAAACTAACAGCTGTTATGTAGCAATATATTTTTTTCACTTAGAATAGGTGTTGTTTCCTATCTTGTCTCTTTATTTCGATGTGTAGAAGTGTATATATAACCCTCTTCTCAAGAATATCCAATACAGAAAATACATTTTCTTCTATTTGAATTCTTCATGGTATCAGAGCAGGTTTGCTCTTGAAAAGCCTTCTATGAAATTGAAGCCAACAAATTTTTTTTCCTAGATAAATGCCAAAAATAAATCATATCATCTCAGCAGATTCAAGCAATCCTACATCAGGGATGAATCCCATTATCCCAAAGAGTTCAAACGATATCATGCTATCTATCATTATTCAATAAGACACATCCTCTTTTTCGGTCAGTGTTATACTTGATGAAACCAACTATCCTCTATGGTTTCAATTGATGGAAATGCAGATTGGGACCCAGAACAAATATGGCTCTCTCACCAGAGAAAAGCTTGAATAATCCGAGCTAATTATAAGGTGAAGATCTAGATCATTGATTGAATGAGTTCACACTTGATGCAACATTTTATTCGGCTCTCAACAACATCTAAAATCTCTGAGGTTATATCCAAGACATTCTATGACGGATCTGAAGGAACAAGCTTGTTGGCATATTTTAGAAAATTGATTATCATACTGCAACACAAGAAGGGCCAATTGAAGGGGTTTTAAAGTTTCATTTAACTTTGGAGAGGCGCAGGGTTTCTATTTTCCTAAGTAGACTTGATCATGACCGTGGGAAGATACTATGGAAGGATCCAAAGTTGGACTTAGAAGGCGCACATGCCTATACCAAAGAGAATGCTAGCAAAGGCAAGATAAGGGAATCTTGTTGTTTGTTCCTAAAACTTTAGTCACACTTGCTTGTCAAGTTTCACAGGGACCAACACTAGGAGTGCCGAAAGACAACGAGTAGAGCAATCTCGTCTATAGTCGCTATGATGAAATTGATCACTCCAAGCGACGTTACTATGAGATTATCGGGTATTCGAAACGTGGGATTTCTCAAAGAAGCCAAAAAAAGATAGGAAGGCAATGGTGAGCACACATGGCAAACCAAACCTTGAAGAGATACCCACTCCCACAGTTAGTGCGGCATATCAAAGTAATGTGGGCAACGTGAATGTTTTCTTTGCTGTTACTAAGAATAATACATGGATAATTGATACAGGTGCATCTAACCACATGATGAGGGACCCAAGTAAGATCCAAAACATTAGTTCATCATCTTAGCCAATTATTTCCACCACAATTGATTGTACTTTTTCGATTTTTAGAGATTTGTTATTGTGAATGAAAATATCATGCTTAACCATGTTTTGACCGTTCATTCACTTGAGTACAATTCTCTGTCAGTTTGCGAAATAACCTCCTCATTAATTGGACCATAATTTTTTTATCTTCTTTTTGTATTTTCTAGGACGTCCTGACTCAGAAGACTTTCAGTTATGGTGTTAAGAAAAATTGTCTAAAACTGATTGGAGAAGGGGGCAAAAATTTAGGCCCACATTTCAAACTAGTAGAGAGGATAAAGCTCTAACAGAGATATGGTTGCTACATAGGAGATTAGGGCATTTGTCATTTGGATATCTTAAGAAGTTAAAACCCCAGAGCATTGATGATGGCAATGCAGGCTTCTTAAGCTCCAAAATTGTGTAACAAAACAAGCTCATATACACATATATAACAATTTCCATGCTGAGTTAAGTCATCAATCCCAATGCATCCTCCAAAATTCATTACTAGGCCTTCAAATTACTAGTATCATGCTACAACAAAATCCTACCCATTCACTTGATCAAATAAGGGAATATAGTATAGCATTTAACACCCCTACTATAATGGAAATCAAAAGCATGGAGATGAAAATTTGTTACTTTTTGGTACATTTTAACTTAAGTATACCATAATTTGTATTCATACAACTAATTGTCACGCATGCATACGCACACACACGCATATATGCAAGGATGATTTTTGAGACTGTGCTGGAGTATGTTTCAAGGAGTTTGGAGACAGGGTGAAGCATTAGATGACCTTAAACGAGCCTTGGACCTACACCATCGGCGGATATGTAATACACATGTTAGCTCCAGAAGGTGTTCTCTTGGAGGATCTATTCTTAATTGAAGTGTTAGGAATTCAGAAACCGAGCCTTAAGTTGTTGATCAAAACATGCTCTTGGCTCACGCAGCTGCTATGAAATTATACAAGGAGAAATACCGTATAAAAAAAATAGCACCGACTTCTCTAGCATCTGAAACTAAAATGTTGGCTTGCAAACCTACTGAAACTTCGATTGAGGTGAACACGGGCTTGAGATTTTTCTAAACTAAGTCCTAACTAACAAAAGACAATATCAATGGTTGATAGGAAAATTGAGTTATTTAACTCATGCATGTCCTGATATAGCATACGCTATGAATACCATGAGTCAATTCATGCATGCCCTACGTGAAGAACACACGAAGGCAGTGTATCGTATTCTAAGGTACTTGAAAGGTGTACCAAGACGAGAGTTATTATTTGTTCACAATCTCAACTCAAATGCACAGGTTATATATTATGTATATAAAATATCGATCTAGAGAGAATTTACTTAGAATAAAGATTAGAAAACACGGATGTGAGTACTTAGGGTCTAGAATTCCACATGCGTCTTTTGCAACGAGCAGTTTTATAATTATTTAATCTGGATATTATTTGTTAAAAGAGAGCAAACTCAAAATTATCCTTGTACTTTCTCTTGAGATTAAGTTAATTAAAATTCGTTAAGTTCCGTTGTTTGTTCGTGTAATTCCTCAGAGTCATTATGCATATTTTCACGGTCATAGATTTTCAAGTTTAATATCTTAATTATCGTATATTAGATTTTCACATATCGGTTCCATAACTTAATATACGGAATCATGCCGAAGTACAGGTTCATGTACAAAGCAAACATTAAAAATACAAAATATTAAATTAATAATAGTATTCATCATAAATAAAATCATATACCTTGCTACATTGTATACATGCAACATCCTAAACTTAGGACTTAGCCGAGCATGCTTAAGTCCAAAATAAAATTAAAATTCATCTTAAACAAGATAATAAAAAGGAAAGAAGAAAAAAAAGTTTATTGGTTAAAAGTCCCGATGGTGTGTAAGTCGCCCTTGCCTTATGCTCTCCGCTCCTCTCCGCCCCCTGCTCTCTCTCTCTCAATTTCTGCTGTGGAAAATTTGCTGGGAAATTTTAGCTGAAAATCCCCTTTTGTAACTTCTGAAAGTTGCGTTGAGACTTCAAGTGCGCAGCCCTTCCGCGCTGTTTTGAATTGACGGATTACGTGCGGATGAAATTGCGTCTGATAACAAATGGAATTCTTCGAGCTGTGGAACGCATGGATTTTTCTATACCGCTGAATAGCATGAATCTAATTTGGACAGATAGCTGGACATAAAATTCAGATGGCTTGGAGACCTTGAAATAATGGATGGCTGGATATGGACGGTTGTGATAGCTTGGATGACGGCTCATAGCTATTTTATGGACGTCTAAGATGGACAATTATAAATCTGGACGTAAAGTGGATGACTGAAATCAACAAAATGGACGGCCGATTAATTCATTGTTTTGGACGCTGCATGGAGATGAATTTCATGAGTAATTGGACGTGATTAAATGGGCAGTGCATATGGACGGTTTAGATTTTCTGGAAAAATCTGGGACCCACTTTATTGTACGCGATCTGCATGGATGGAGGGCTGAGATAATTTCACGGCTGCAATTTTCGGAGAGGTGCTGATTTCTGGACGTGATTTCTGGTTGATTTAGACGGACAGCATGTGCGGTCCTCTGCTAGGTTTAGCTTGGACGGTCCCTTTGGAGACTTAGAATTCTGGATGTGCTGATATTTCTGGAATGCGTGGATTAATAATGGACGTTAAAATTCTTGGAGGCTGAAGATTAATCTGATTGAACGGCTGGATTGCATTGATTGTGCAGTTCAAATTTCTGGCCGTTGAAACGGATGGTTGAGATAATTTCTTGGCCATTGATTTTCTAGACAATTTGTGGGGCCCGCACTGGGACTTGCAAACCTGCATAAAAAATATTTAAATCATTAATTCATCAAATCTATTAATGGGTTATTAATATAAAAATTATTCAAGCTCATTTAATTTTATGGCAGCAAACAAAAATATAATTTTAAGTCAAAAGATTACAAAAGTTTTTTCAATAACTTAAAATTAATATTTTATACTCGAATGTTGCAAATACACATTTCAAAGCAAGTTTATATTAAACTTAATTAATTATCAATCAAATTAGTATAAAATGTCCACAAAATATATTATTATTTTCTAATTATCACTGTTCTCAAAGAACAAGGCTCGTAAAGTTACAGGTTGTACATATGCAGATTGGGCAGGCCGCCAATCAATTAAAAAGTCTACATCAAAGTGTATTACCTTTGTAGACAGTAACCTTATAACTTGGTGGAGTAAGTGGTAAAAAGTAGTAACAAGATCTAGTGCAGAAGCAAAATTTATGAGCATAGCTCATAGAGTATGTGAATTACTATGAATCCAAAATAGTCTTAAGGGATTGAGGATAAAACCTAAAGAACCTATGAAGCTTTATTATAATTCTGTTCAACATGATCGAGCATGTCAAGATAGATCGACAATTCATCAAAGAGAAGCTAGAACAGAAGATCATTCAGTTTCCTTTTGTAGGCTCTGAAAATCAGTCAACTGAAATATTCACAAAGGTTGTCTTAAGTAAAGCTTTCCAAAGAGTGTTGACAACGTGGGCATGATAGATATCTATGCACCAACCTGAGGAGTGTTGGATTGAGATATCAAAATCAATCACCAACTTAATTGTAGGGATTGATAGGGTTAATAGTAGTCATGTAGCATTATATTTTTTTACTTGTAAAAGTTTTGTTTCATATCTTGCCTTCTTATTCCAAGGTGTAAAAGTGTATACATAACCTCCACTCTAAGAGGAATACACAATATAAAAAGACATTCTCTTTTATTTGAATTCTTCAAAAGCATAATAATTAGCTGTTCGAATCTAGAGAATTTTTTTTTTTTTTTTTTTTTTTTTGCGGCTTTTATCATGTTTGAAAATTTTCACTTACAGGTTGCATTGCATGTGGAACTGTGGAAAGTAATCAACAGTCGCGCAAACACAAAAACAATGTTCAATATATCATTTCATGCAATAGCTACATGGATTTCCAGTTAAAATCTTTAATCTAGAAAAAAAAAATCTAGACAATTCGGTTGCTTTAAAGTTAAAAAATCTGACATCGAAGTTAAAAAAACTCTGCTGTTAAACCGACTAAAATAAGTATATAAGGAGCGTAGCTCCTTGCTGATTGCTGTACGAGTGGAACGATCGTCTGTAGCAAAACCCCTTCAATAAAAATTTCATTTACTAATTATTTTTCTCGCCTCCTGTCCAACAACTTGTATATATATTTTTTCTTTTTCTTTTTTGTCCATCAATATCCTTCATTTACAAGTCTCAAGTGGACCTAAACTTCCTGTACTAGAATATAATCACAAAGCATAGAGAAGCAACATCAGCTACACACAGATATAGATATAGATATAGATATAGATACAGATACCCCACACATATTAAAATATAATAATACTTGATATAATCATTTATTCATATAAAAATTATACTTTGGACGGTTTGGAAAACATTGCTTTAAACTTGATATTTGCATTAAATTATTTTATTGCGTTAATTTTGTACTATTTTAAGATGTGGTACATACATATGTTGGATTTGGATGAAAATTAATATGCTAATAAAGCAAATAATTCTAAATACAATTGGTGGAGTAGATTTTCTATTCATGATCAAATAGCCCCACAGTGCATAGACTATACTGTAATTATGGTGCAATTCGAATGCGCTTGATTATTTTTCATATACATGTGTGTGCGCGTGCGCACGTGTTGGGCTTAAGCTAGTGAGCTGATAAAAGAGAGAGGATTTGGAGGCACAATAACTTCCACTGCTCCTTGTCTTGCATTACAACACAATAAAAATAACATTTTTATCTTCCACTATTGTTTTCATTGCTCTTGTCTTGCATTATTTTCATACGTCAAGCCAAATTCTTCTTTCCTAAAAAAAAAAACAAAAATTCAATGTTATATTATATAATTGAACTTAAGGAGTATATATATATATATACAAAGATATAACTAATACCTCTTTTAAATTAATTGTTTGATGGAAGAGGATGTAAAGAAGCACATGTCGATGTTTCATCCGCTTCCTCTGAAAGATAAATATTAGTTGGAAAATAGTATTAAAAATCAGCTAAATAATTGAAACATAGAAAAATATATATTATCTCTTGCACATTTGTCTAGTTTTTCAATGAATTCTTCATAACTTGAATCATTTGGAGTTGCTCTTAACCGATCTTGAGTGCAAATCAAACACTCAACCAACATAGGTGTCAATGAACTAAGATATTGGTCAATAATACGTTCTCCCGTGCTAAATGCAGATTTTAATGCAACTGTTGAAACAAAATAATCAAGATATCTTTTTCCATCAAAGATAAAACCTATATTTTGTAGTTGTGGACCACCATGCTAAAATATCAAATTGTTCTACATCATTCTCAACAGGATCTTTTAAATAGGCATCAATTTCATTTGCGATAACTTCGGCACTAGAACTACTTGTGGATTGTCATAGCTTCCATTTTGCACGCTTTGATTCGGATGATGCATCATACACTTTAGATGAAGAACTTGCAGTTGTAAATGTAGATCCAAGTTGATAAGTCTCATACAATTCATGCATTTTATCATACACCTTCTTGGATAATGCACAAGCTTGATTCATAGGAAGAAAAATTTTAAGACAAAATTCCAAATAACCTAACTTGTAACATGGATCAAGCATTGCTGCAATGAGCAAGTAAATATTGAACTTGTCAATAGAACCCCAATACTTTGCAAGTTTTTTCTTCATTTTGTTACACATGTGAAGAAGGATATGGTTACTATTCTCAATTGAAAATGTATTTAATCGATCTTGAATTGTATCAAGTTGAGAAAAATAATGTGGGGAAGTGACATATTTGGTGCCCGACAAAAGCTCAGTTGCTTCAAGAAATAAGACTGAAAAGTCACAAATGACTCTAGCATGGTTCCAATCTTCTTCAAAAGGGGGACTAGTGCTTCTAAAACTTGCATCATTCACTTCAAGATGTTTGAAAGTCATTTCAAAGGGCAAAGCATGTTTCAACATCAAGTACGTAGAATTCCAACGTATTGACACATCTAAACACGAAGATAATTTAGTTGAAATTCTAACACTTCCACAATTTTTTCTAAATGTTTGCTCTCTACTCGGAGAACTCTTGACCCATTTTACACTATTACGAATTCAAGCAATCGAATCCTTGATTTGATCGGTTCCCTCCTTTACAACCAGATTTAAAATATGTGCAACACAACGGACATGCAAAGATTTCCCATCTCCCAAAAGAGCATTCTTCATTTTCAAATTCAAACTCAAAGTGTTTAGCGCAACATCATTGGCCGACATATTGTCAACAGTAAAAGTACACACTTGTTTGATATTCCAAACATTCAAACATTTTTTAATTGCATTAGCAATAACTTCACTCGTGTGCGGTGAAGGAAGAATACAAAAATTAAGAATTCGCTTTTGAAGAGTCCAATTCGAGTCTATAAAGTAAGCAGTCAAACATAAATACTCAATATTCTGATTTGAAGTCCATAAGTCTGTTGTTAAGCATACACGATGAATATTCTCACTAAAAATCTTTCTTAATTTAGCCTTCTCCAACTTGTATATTTTGAAGACTTCTTTCACAATTGTGGTTCTAGAAACATGTTTAATAAGTGGCTGCACAACTTTACAAAATTCTCTAAACTCTTCTTTCTCGAAAAATTTAAATGTCAATTCATCAAGAATAATCATTCATGTCATTGCTTTTTGCAAGCTTCTTGGTCAAACTTCTAGCTTGATAAAACTTTTTTACCATCATCGCTTACTGTTTGGAATAATAACAAGTGTTGACCCTTGGCTCTATTGTTGGTATTATACTTGCATAACTTTAAGTGTCTTGTCAATGTGCTTGTTCCTTGAGTACTTAGACACTTAAGTTTGATTTTACAATATTTACAAATATCCCACGCCACTTTTCCATTTTCATCCAAAATCCTTTCAAATTCTTCCCAAACTGCTGACGAAAATTTATACCTTTTCTTTTTTTTAGGAAAATGCTCATTTGTATCTGAACTTTCTGTAAGGTCAACAGTATTCGAGGCAGTTGGTGTATTTTTTATTTGCTCACTGTTGATTTCTGGCTCGCTAATCTTCTCTTGCATATTACTTGTGCTATCCATATTGATTTGATCACCTAAATATCATTTTTTATAATATATAAAAATAATTAGAAATTAACTATGTGAATTTCAATAGTTCTACTGGTTTCAGAGCAATAACAAACTAATTCACAAATCAAAATATTAATCAATATGTGTCAAGTTATCAACAGCCAACATAAACACAAACAAATGACATAATTTGTTTGTTTTTCTTGTTTGATTTTTATGGTGGGCCCTATTTTTGTTTTCTATTTGATATATTTTTTTTGTCTATAATTTTTAGTTAAAAGTGTATGGGTGAACACTACAAGTCGTGGACATCATATGGGTTGTCATTTTAATGTCTATCATGTGGTTGTAACTTGTAAGATTCAATGATAGCCAACAAAGTACCCAGATTTTTATAAAAATCATGATTGATTTTATTCATGGGAATTTAGAGAAATCAGAAATGTTTTGACCAACTTGGATATTCGAAATAGACTGTGTTACTTGAGTTATAGCCTTCAAAGCATTGGATATGATGACAGGATTTGAGAAATGTAATTGATGATTTGAATAGGATTGAAATAATTCCTGCTAGGTGGTTCCTTTTCTTCTCTCTAGTTCAGATTACATTTTGGTCAACCCCATTATTTTTTTGGGATTAGTTTGAATCACCTATAAGTTATCTGAGCCAACACTTGTGTTCAATGGTAAAACCAGGGATGGAGATATGAACCCGTTCTGCTTGAGTGCAGCCTCTAGCATTTGACCAAACATTAAGTAGATCTGTAAAATACAAATTATTCATTTAATGTTTAATCTTGAGACTGATTAGATTTTTCTTTGGTGAAATTTTTGTTTGCGTGTTTTGCCTCAGAGAAATCACAAATAGAAGAAAATATGAGACAAATTGGATCTACAAGCAGGGCATATTTTCAACTCCTTTTAATTATGATATTGCGGTTGAAGTTAAATGCTAGATGAAAGAAGATAACAGGGAGCCGACGAACCGGGATTTGTGTTGCGGGCTGCTGGAGTGCTATAGGGGATATTGCTGGGTCCTGCTGCTACTGTGGTGCCACAGCCGGGACGACGTTGCCGACGTCAAAGGCGGTGAAGAAGGACCTGGCCAACCACGCGGCTGAAAAATTGCGGGCGTGTAAAAAACTGAAGGAGGCAGCCAAGCAGGATGAGAGAAGCGACTTACCGGGATGCAGCTGTTGTGGGTGACAGGTTCCGGGAGTATCGAGGCTCAATACAATTAGATACATTATATACATGTTAAATACAATTAAATTAACATTTGTGTAAAAAAAATTTTAAAAAAATAGGTATATGCACCCGAGAGTATTGAGGCGATCTGACGTTTGATTTGCCCAGCCGGTAATGGTGACCAATTCGGTTCACTTATTCCTGGTTCGGCTTAAAGAGCCAGAACCGATGGAACAGTTTGAACTGAGTTGATCCTAGTTTACCCTGTCTGGAAAATTTAAAAAAAAAAAAAAAAAAATCAGGGCAACAGTGGCGGATGAACCTTGCGGCGAAAATTCCATTTACTATTTTCCAACTGTGTAAATTCCATGAGGTAGTGAGCCTGGCGTCTATTGCCTGCCAAATTTAAAAATACTGTTTTCCATGCTTAATCCTGGTGTTTGGTAACGTGGCTACGGTGGGAAAGTTTTAAAACTAGAAAAGTGAATATTTTGAAAAATTTAGTGCATAATATGATTTCGCAAGAGTAAAGTTAGAATAATAAGATAATTGTAAGAAAAAATAATTAAAATATAAAAGTAAAGTTAAAAAATAAGATTATTAAATAACTAAGATGTTAAATAATTTATGAGAAGAATATGTGGGCAAGAGAAAAAATCACTAGAATCCATGGGAACTAATTCCATGTGATCTATTATCAGATCTATTATTTATACGTGTCCAACAACGTAATTGGGCTATACTTCTTACATGTTTTCTTAATTTCTAATACTTTATCTTAGATTCATGCCACTAATCATATTTTTTCTATTGATATCTATATTATATCTAATGTGCGGCCCTCTGCTAGGTTTAGCTTGGACGGTCCCTTTAGAGACTTAGAATTCTGAATGTGCTGATATTTCTGTAATGCGTGGATTAATAATGGACGTTAAAATTATTGGATGGCTGAAGATTAATCTGATTGAACGGCTGGATTGCATTGATTGTGCAGTTGAAACTTCTGGCCGTTGAAACGGATGGTTGAGATAATTTCTTGGCCATTGATTTTCTAGACAATTTGTGGGGCCCATACTGGTACTTGCAAACCTGCATAAAAAAATATTTAAATCATTAATTCATCAAATATATTAATGGGTTATTAATATAAAAATTATTCAAGCTCATTTAATTTTATGGCAGCAAATAAAAATATAATTTTAAGTCAAAAGATTACAAAAGTTTTTTCAATAACTTTAAATTAATATTTTATACTCGAATGTTGCAAATATACATTTCAAAGCAAGTTTCATATTAAACTTAATTAATTACCAATTAAATTAGTATAAAATGTCTATAAAATATATTATTATTTTCCAATTATTACTGTTCTTAAAGAACAAGGCTCGTAGGGTTATGGGTTGTACATATGCAGATTGGGCAGGCCGCCAATCAATTAAAAAGTCTACATCAAAGTATCTTACCTTTGTAGACGGTAACCTTGTAACTTGGTGGAGTAAGAGGTAAAAAGTAGTAACAAGATCTAGTGCAGAAGCAAAATTAATTAGCATAGCTCATAGAGTGTGAGAATTACTATGATTCCAAAATAGTCTTAAAGGATTGAGGATAAAACCTAAAGAACCTATGAAGCTTTATTATAATAATAAAGTAGCCGTAGAGATTACTCAAAATTCTGTTCAACATGATCGAGCATGTCAAGATAGATCAACAATTCATCAAAGAGAAGCTAGAACAGAAGATCATTCAGTTTTCTTTTGTAGGCTCTGAAAATCAGTCAACTGGTATATTCACAAAGGTTGTCTTAAGTAAAGTTTTCCAAAGAGTGTTGACAACGTGGGCATGATAGATATCTATGCACCAACTTGAGGAGTGTTGGATTGAGATATCAAAATCAATCACCAACTTAATTGTAGGGATTGATAGGGTTAATAGCAGTCATGTAGCATTATATTTTTATACTTGTAAAAGTTTTGTTTCATTTCTTGCCTCCTTATTCCAAGGTGTAAAAGGGTATATATAACCTCCACTCTAAGAAGAATACACAATATAAAAAATACAGTCTCTTTTATTCCAATTCTTCAAAAGCACAATAATGAGCTGTTCGAATCTAGAGAAAAAAAAAAAAAAAAATCGCGGCTTTTGTCATGTTTGAAAATTTTCACTTACGGGTCACTTTGCATGTGGAACTGTGGAAAGTAATCGACAGTCGCACAAAGACAAAAACAATGTTCAATATATTACATTTCATGCAATAGCTACACGGAGTTCCAGTTAAAAATTTTAATCTAGAAAAAAAAAATCTAGACAATTCGGTTGCTTTCAAGTTAAAAAAATCTGATATCGAAGTTAAAAAAACTCTGCTGTTAAACCGACTAAAATAAGTATATAAGGAGCGTCGCACCTCGCTGATTTGCGGTATGGGTGGAACGATCATCTGTAGCAAAACCCTTCAATACAAATTTCATTTACTCTTTGTCTTTCTCGCCTCCTGTCCAATAGCTTGTATATATATTTTTCCTTTTTCTTTTTGTCCATCAATATCCTTCATTTACAAGTCTCAAATGGACCTAAATTTTTATACTAGAACATAATCACTAAAGCATATAGAAATAACATCCGCTAAACACATATATTTAGAAATATTCAAGCGCAGCTTCGCTGCACCATAATTACAGTGCAATTATCTCAAAATGAGTCTCATATTATTTTAAAATTATAATCTACTCCATCAATTGTATTTAGAATTATGTATTCTATCATTATATTAATTTTTATCCCAATTGAGTATGTGTATGGACTCCATCTAAAAATGGTACAAATTCAACATAATAAAATAGTTTAATGAAAATAACAACTTTAAAAGTGTTTTTCAACATGCAAATTATTTGCTATAAAATTTATATATGAATAAATAACTATATAAAGTATCAACATATTTAAGTATACGTATAACTCATTATGAGCCAAATACACCGTCAATTATGGTGCAACATATATATATATAAGAAATATTCCAGTGCATCATGTTGCACCGAAAATTCCTATGCAGATCGCTGAAATGGGCCCCACGTGATCATCAAATCATAATCTATTCTACCATTGTGTTTAGAATAATATATTCTATTGTCATACCAATTTTCATCTCAATCAAATATGTATATGGGCCCCATCTAAAAAAGGTACAAATTCAACATAATAAAATAGTTTGATGTAAATAACAACTTTAAAGTGGTTTTTTCAATATGTAAATCATTTGTTATAAAATGATTATATAAAGTTTCGTTGCATTATAATACGTGTGGGGTCCACTTTTGATCAAATATACCGTTGTTCCGGTGCAGTTGCATTGCACTATATATATATATATAACTCATCCGGTGCAATTCGTTATAAAATGGATTCCAAACATATTAAAATATAATAATACTTTGTATAATCATTTATCCATATAAAAATTATACTTTAGATGGTTTTGAAAACATCACTTTGAACTTGATACTTGCATTAAACTATTTTATTACATTGATTTTGTACTATTTTAAAATGAGGCATATATATACGTTGGATTTAGATGAAAATTAATATGCTAATAAAGTGAATAATTCTATATATAATGGATGAAGTAGATTTTTTATTTTTGATCAAATGAGCCCTACAGTACATGGCCAGTAATGTAATTATGATGCCGTCTAAATGCACTTGTTTATTCTCCATATATATGTGTATATGCGCGCGCATGTGCTGGGCTTAGGCTAGTGAGCTGATGAAAGAGCAAGGATCTGGGGGCACAGCAACTTCCACTGCTCCTTCCAGCATTTGGGCGACCTTCTTCATTGCAGGCCTTAGATGAGGATCCTCTTGAATGCACCAAATCGCCACCATCACCATCCTCTCTACTTTTGCAACATCCTTCAATGCTGCTTCGTCATTCTCCACCAGTCTGTCCACTCTTCCTACTCTGTAGCAATCATAGACCCAATCTGTAAGTATTATTGTATCATTTCCTGATTCCAGTTCTGGGAGAACATGCCTCCTGCAACATATAATCTCCAGCAACATGACACCAAAACTATATACATCAACCTTTGTAGTGATTGCCACTCTCTTGAACCATTCTGGGGCAACATATCCCCTGGTGCCCCTGATGTTTGTTGTAGTCCGTGTCTGGTTCCCAACTAAAATCTTTGCCAACCCAAAATCTGAAATGCTTGCAGTGAAGTTATCATCCAACAAGACGTTTTCGGGCTTTATGTCACAGTGGATGACCTGGCGGCAGCACTCTTCATGCAAGTAGACCAAGCCCCTTGCTATCCCATATGCAATCTGTGTTCTGTATTGCCAACTAGGCCTCGAATATCCGAAAAGAAAGTTCGCCAACGAGCCGTTGCTCATGTACTCGTACACCAGAAGCCTTTCTTCCCCTTCCTCGCAATACCCAATCAATCGGACCAAGTTCTTATGGTGGATTTGGCCGATTGCACTGACTTCAGTTTTGAATTCCTTGGCGGCGTCGTTCGCTACCTTGGCTAACCTCTTCGCAGCAATGAAATTTACAGTATCTGATGTTATCGTCCCTTTGTAGACCACCCCACATGAACCCCGGCCAAGTTCTTCCTTGAATTGATCAGTCATCTTTTCCAGCTCTTGGTAAGTAAATCTGTGCAAATTTACTCCAATCATGCTCTCGCGGGGCTGGAGTTGGCCAGATTTTTTTCCAGATGAGAAGCAAAACATCAATATGAGTAATGACAGGAGGAAGAAGTTGAGAAATGCAGAGCTGCCCAAGAGCGACGACAGGATGACCACAAGGGTGCTCTGATCTTTCTTTCCTCTGTCTGTTTCTGTAGGAATGACACCAGATGGAGATGGTTCTGTGGAAATACTCCTTGGCACCTTGATGAATGCCCTCCTGTTGACATCTGTGTTCACCCGTCCATTTGAGAGTGGCATCCTCTTCTTCCAGCAGTGTCCTCCTATGTAAATAACAACAGCACAGAAACAATCAGACAGGCAAGCTTCTCGGCACTGTTCTTCGTTTACAGAAAAATAATGCTCGTAGTCAGCAAGAGGCCAATCTACGTTCTCCACCAGATGAAGTCGGAACTGAGGCCCTGCAGGGGAAGATTCATCTGTCTGACAGCTTTGTGGAGTGAAATTCGGCATGCATCCTTTGTATGTGTGATTTGGGTCCAAGGATACATATTGAGGGGGGCAATTGCAGGTCGGCTTCTTGCCGTCGTCGAGGCGGCAGTAGCCGTTGAATCCGCAAACTCCGCCCCCTTCGTTCGCTCTAATCGCGGTGCAAATATTATCAGGCACCAACTGCGAGACGGTCCAGTTCCAGCTGCCATCACTCTCAGGTGACCTCGGGTGATAGTAGTGCCTGAAAACTCCATCGTAGTCGAGCGTCGCCCGCTGGTAGTAGTTCCTCACTGGCATAGGAACAAAGGTGTCCGTTGTCAGATTCCACAAATTCCCGCTCTTTAGAGGGAGGTAGATGTAGCCTGACTGGTCGAATACCAGCTTGGATCCATTTCCGAGCGTCCCGCTCGACCAATAAGCTTCGTAAGAGTTATCAGATATCGTAGCCAATGGGTAAAGCACAAGATTCCCATCTAATCGCATGATGAGTTTGAATCTTCCTCTTGTGTAGTTGGACTCGGACTCCGGCGCCACCAGCTCGGCGCCCTGAGGCAGCTCCTGCGTGGGCAAGATTGTGTTGGTGGGTTCTGCAAAGCTCTGCCATTTAATTGCAGAGTCTTCGCCACGGAGCACGAAATTTCCGGAGTTGAGCAGAGCACCGGAAGTGACGGTGCCGTTGCTGGCTTCCTTCTTCCATATTTCCTGACCTTGGGGGTTTGTGAGCACGAGACGGCCGTCAGTGGTTAGCTCGACTTTGGAACCTCCCTGGACGGGGTTATCTGGGTTTGCAGACCAGACGATGGTCTTTTCTGGTATCTTGTCGAACCAGATTGCGAGGAGGAAGAGGTTTTGGTTTCCGAGGCGACGAAATCCGAAAGCAAAATCCTGGGAAGGGGAAACCAAGTCGGAGATGCCATCAGTTGAGAGAGAATCACCCAAGCTTACGTTGGTGGACGTCTGGGCGAGAGCATGAAGCGGGAGAAGCGCAAGAAAGAGGGTGAAGAAGAGCAGTTTGGGGGTAGAGAAATTAGCCATTGATGAGAAGACGCAGCTCTGATTGTTCGTGGGAATTACACAAAAGACGAGAGAGAGAGAGAGAGAGAGAGAGAGAGAGAGAGAGAGTCCAAGTCCCCCCAAGACTTTGAGGTCTGTTTGAGTTTTCTTCGGGACCTTTCTACGCGGAGGAGCTTGAACAAGTCCGGATTACGGCAATCCAAGACTTTGAGGTCTGTTTGAGCTTTCTTCGGGACCTTTCTACGCGGAGGAGCTTGAACAAGTACGGATTACGGCAATCCAAGGTCTGTCCGGTCACGACAGTCCCTGAGCTGTACCGCTTCACGTCGCCTTCCCTGCGGGGGTATCGAATGGAATGGAGCATCGCACTACAGGCTTCGAGGACAGTCCTCTGGAGACAGTTTTGAAGCTGTTTCTAATCTACTTCCGTTTGAACGTGCTTGATGGGGCAGGGCTTCATGAATCATGACCCTGCTGCCTCCGTGACAAAGGTGTAAATTAGTTCAAGTTCGCTTGGGTTGTAGTTTTTTCAATTTTAATTTTATTTCTAAAATGTTAACTCAATCTTTCATTCAACATTATTTTTCGAATTTCAACCCAATCCCAAACTAAGCTTATATAAATTAGTTTGGTTTAGTTATAAATCGCGTTAATAAATCTATAATATTTAAAATATTTTCTTTAATTAAATTTATTTTGAACTATAAATTTATATAAAAGAATAAATACTAATCCCTTCCAATTTATGACTTGTATATTAATTTAATTGTTAACTAATTTTATTTCAAAGCAATGATGAGTTAATGCCTATTATTATGTGCTACTGTATTATTCCTTTTAATGATTTATTATATTTTAGACTAACTCAAATTAACTCATTTTCGAAATTAGTTCAGTTCAAATCGAGTTTTATAACCTATCTTCTCCAAAATGTCTAACTTAACCCTGCTATAAATAAGGTTTGGTTGCGTGGCTTCGAGTTGAAAATGACTCTATTTACGCCTTACTCGGCATCATGTTGCCTCGCAATTCACGGCGGCTGCTAGGGTCAGAACCGGACCAGACTAACCTCTTTGATTTGCCCAGCCGGTAATGGTGACCAATTCGGTTCACTTATTCCTGGTTCGGCTTAAAGAGCCAGAACCGATGGAACAGTTTGAACTGAGTTGATCCTAGTTCACCCTGTCTGGAAAAATAAAAAAAACAGGGCAACTGTGGCGGAAATTCCATTTACTATTTTCCTACTGTGTAAATTCCATGAGGTAGTGAGCCTGGCGTCTATTGCCTGCCAAATTTAAAAATACTGTTTTCCATGCTTAATCCTGGTGTTTAGCAACGTGGCTACGATGGGAAAGTTTTAAAACTAGAATATTGAATATTTTGAAAATTTTAGTGCATAATATGATATCACAAGAGTAAAGTTAAATAATAAGATGATTGTAAACAAATTTAAAATATAAAAGTAAAGTTAAAAAATAAGATCATTAAATAACTAAGACGTTAAATAATTTATGAGAAGAATATGTGGGAAAGAGGAAAAATCACTAGAATCCATGGGAACTAATTCCATGTGATCTATTATCAGATCTATTATTTAGACGTGTCCAACAACGTAATTGGGTTATACTTCTTACATGTTTTCTTAATTTCTAATACTTTATCTTAGATTCATGCCGCTAATCATATTTTTTCTATTGATATCTATATTATATAGTATTAATTAGATTTGCATATAATTAAATGAAAATATTTTAAATATTTATGACGTTGCTAGTTCAAATTGATTTGCTAAACTGCTACCAACCATACCTGTCTTCACGGTTTCCGTTTTCACACCATGTTTTAGCTCTTACAAACTCTTCATTTTTTTATGGGTATTCATGTACTGCTACTGCATCATCTTGACTGGTATTACAGTCAAATCTTAAGATATTTTTATCATTTTCTAACAATATTCTACAGACGTTATATCAAGAAACCTCATATCAAGATTTCAATTTTTTAATAGTATTTTCTAAATATCTCAATCAATTGACACTCCCATATAAAATTCACCATGCCTTGAACAAAAGTCACCTAGTGTAATTGGGCAAGACTTTGTACCTAATGAACCCCTTTGTCTTTTTTTTTTTTTTAGTGGTATGAACTAGAGATGTAATTTGGGTAGATATCCATGGGCACCCACTAAAACGACCTTAATTTGGGTAGGATATGATACAAAATATTGCCAAAAGGTATGAGTAGAGTATAAATTATTACCCGCCTCCTCAAATAGGATACAGTTATGATAGATATATTAGGTACCTAGAACCAACCCGCATAGATATAATTATATATATGTATATGATATATATTATATAGTATGTATTATGTTTTGTTTGTGACATCTTGTGTTCACACACATTCTAATAAATTCAAATTCAAATGAATCTTGATAGAGTACTGGATTGTGAAGTAAGAAACTAATTTTTTTTATATATAGATGTCATTGACTTATGAAAGCCTTTTATAAATAAGCTTCTAAAATATGATTAATATATTAATAATTTTAATGATTGGATTGTGATAATCTATACTTTATATTTTTTTATAATAATATAAACATTAACATATGTAATTGTGATTTTGAAATATAAACGAGTAGTGCTTTATATTTTTAAAATAACATAGAAATATTGTTTTAAAATAATATATTTAAATATTAAAGAAACGGATTTGTAATCAAAACCAGAATTGACCATAAGTACAATGGATGGGGAAAATATATTAGAAATCGAATGGATAAATGAGAAGGATAAAGTGAGCCTTTTGCAAATAGAAAACCATAGATCACTACCCAAATCAAACGTACCAAATTGTCCTCTCAGTACAAAACCTTTTTTTTAAATTACATCATAGTACGAAGAGCCAATGCTCCATCCGGACTCGATACGGGACACGAAAGCCCACTTCAGCCAGGGTACGAACCCCTTTCTTGACAGAAGAAAAATTTGCAAAACCATTTTTTAATATTTTTGAATTTTTTAAAAAAAAATTATTAATATAGTTGTATTTAATTTATAAGTCAAAATTTTACCATTTTTTATATGTGTATGTATTTTTTTAATTTTTAAAAACAAAGGTACCGTAGTCGTTTTTACGTAACTAAAATACCCTTTTTTAAAAAAAATCAAAAATATATATTTATATATTTTCAAAAATTGTAAAATTTAATATATAAGTTAATACACTTAGGTTAAAAATCTTATAAAAAAAATTTTTAAAATTTTAAAATGAAATTTTGCACCAGGTCCATTGAATTAGTTCTCAATTATCCCATAAGACCATGACAGTGGAGAAATTGTCGGCAATGACAGGCTACGGGGACTGAACCGCTAAAGTCCAGTGACGGCGTGTGCCTTGTGGCAGTCATGTTAAATGCACCCCTGGATATAAACTTATTTTTCAATTTCTTTTTTGCAAATTTTTTATAAAATTATTAATATTTAATTTATGTATTAAGTTTTACCCTTTTTGAAAATGTATATATATATATATTATTTTTAAAAATAGGGATGTGTTAGTCATTTAAAAATGACTAAATCCTAATTTTAAAAATAAAAAATATAAACCATCAAAAAATGTAATATGTGTTGAGATGTATGTAAATATAAATCATCAATAATATATATATATTCACATTTTCGAAAATGATAAAACTTGATTTATCTATCAAATATCTAGTTTAGAAGTTTTATAAATTTTGCATAAAATTTTAAAAAATGAGTTTTGCAATGCATTAGGATGCATTGAAAAAACATTCCTCGCCTTCTGCTGAATATTATACTTGCGTTCCAATAGGTGTGCACCCTTAGATTATTATTATTAGCCGAACGGTCAAAACTTTTTTAATAAGCTCCACTGAATTTTTACCATTTTTAAAATAAATTAATTTCAAATATGATTACAATTTATGCTAATTATATTATAGATATAATTATACATTTACAAAAAATGACATGGATGATCAAATATTTTATCTCTAATTTCAAATATGACAATTATAATAGATTCTGATAAATAAATTCATAAAAATGACAAATTTCCTCTAGACATTTTTTTTAAAGGGGCATTATGTATTTTCATGCAGAAATGGTTGAGTCTGCCTTCGTTTTATTTTTTCTATTATTTGGTTAAATTTTTTATAATATTTAATTAGAACATCTTCTTTTGATTTTTATCAGGTTAATTTTGTAACCTAGTATGACTTTTAACATTAGTAGTTTAGTATTAATAGTGTTATCATATTTAGAATTTGGGGCATTCGTGACATCTTCATAAATGTGCAGTCATTATCTATAAATATGAGTATAAGTTATTGCTATGTTTGAAATTAATTCTTTTAAAATTTATATATTTTTAACTTGTGAAATAAAATATAAAAAATATAAATATAAAAAAATTTCGTATGAAAACCATATAGTGACCGCTTATTAATAAAAAATAAAAATATTTGTAGGGAACATACCTAATTTAATACAATGCGTCCCACGAGATGCATCTTTTTTCTATTTTTAATATTTTATTTTCATTTCATTGCTACGTGCGCCAAGTATAATTATTTCATATCCCGAAAATTACCAATTTGAATTTTTTATCTTTTTACAAATTTGCAAAAATAAAAAATTTTCACCCCTTTTCATGTGAGAGGAGTGCCAGATGAATGAATTTTTTTATTTAAATATTTATAAAAAAATATGGATAATTTTAAAATGATAAAGAATGTGTCTGAGGAGTAATAAAACTTTTTTAAGAAAAGTTTTTGGTGTAAAAATTATTAAATTGATAGAAAATTATGTGATACGATAGAAATAATGAGAAGGTATAAAGAAAATAAAATTAAAATATATACGTAAATTGTACAGTTAGTTCTATGAAAATTACTGAAAAGTAAGATAGTTTATATAGAAATATATAAAAAAATAATTAAAAATATGATACTTATGAAAAATGAAAAGTTTTCGTTAAAAAGTTTTAGTTGACAAGTTTTACGCACAACCAAAAACATAAAATATAAAATAAATACACTTGAACCCATAAAAAGAAAAAGAAAACAAAAAATATTCGAAAGCTAAAAAGCAAGATGCACGCAATGCATCGTATTAACTTTTAGACTGCACATAGATGACCGGATTAGGATATTATTACAGGTGTGCAACTTAGGCGGGGATGACCCCGTACCTGACCTGCCGAATTTGATTTCTATCTATTTTTAAATTTTCTTTTTCCTAACTTAAACTCTAAAACCCGAATCGTAAATATGATAGGGTTAAGTGTCAAATGAATCCGAGCCCAATTTTCTAATTTATATTTATTATAAATATATTATATACGTAACATTTAAACAATATTTCTTTATATTTTATATATTTTATGTTATTTATATTTATATTTGAATACATGTTTGGCATATTGTAATTATATTATAAATAAAGTATTTTTTATTTATATCTATCTTTTATTTATATTATTTACTTTTACATTCATTAATTTTTTTCTTGTTTTCTATGTTAATTTTTTTAGAACTATTCTTTATATTGTTATTTTTTAAAAATATGTAGTTTGACTATATGTTATTATGTTTACTTACATAATTTATTGTTATTACATATTCATATAAAACTCTAAACTTATCACTCTTAAATAAAATTTAAATTCATCAATATAAATTTTAATTCAAAATTTAGCCCAAACTTGATTTTCAAAAATAAGGTTATTAACTTAAGTTTTTAATGTTAATAAAATTAAGGTTATGACTAAAGTCAACCAGAGTCTCATGAGTTTTAATTCCAACTTAAGAATACATAGATATGACTAGTCTCTGATTGTGGACAGTTATTATGTATGACCAGTAGTAAGTTACTTCCCAGATGGGTTGTTAACGGATTAAGCTGTACATATTAAAGCTTAATTTTAATCTTAATCTATTTAAAATATTTCAACCCTAATTCATTTATTGACCTATTTAAAAATTTTCAACGCTAACCATTTACAATCCATTTAATAAACGGGTTAGTGAGTTTTTAACGAATTATATAATAAATGACCTGAAGACCTAGCTTTGGCAGATGATGATCTTATAGGGAGAGATAAGAATATGTTTTCGATGCAAGGAAATGTAAAAGGGGTGGTAATGGGAAAATAACATTAGGACAACAGTGAAAAATAAAATTAGGACAACAGTGAAAAACGAAAATTAGTCAGTGAGAAAAAGACTTAACAGGGTCATGGTCAACCAGTCAACCCGCTCGTCTAACCCGTTTATAAATAGTTTTGGGTTGGGCTTTTTAAATAAATGGGTTATGACCCACTAACTCGTTCAACCATTTAATTAAATAAACGAATTAGAGTTGGATTTTATAACCCGTCAACCCGTTTTAACCCATTAAAGTTATATATGTGTGTGTGTAAATCTTTTAGTTATTTTCTCTCATTAAGTCTTCGTTTTAATTTTCATTTTTCATTGCTAGTCTACTTTTATTTTATTGTTACTACTCTATTTTTATTTCCTCAGCGCCAAAAAGACTCTCTCATCTCTCCCTACAAAATCATCAACTACTAAAGTCTAAGCCTTTAGGTCATCTACTATACAACTCGTTAATAACTCATTAACTCATTTATTAAATAGGTTGTAAATGGGTTACGATTGAAATTTTTAAATAGATTAATAAACGAATTACAGTTAAGATATTTTAAATAAGTTAAGATTAAGGTTAGACTCCGTTGAGATTTTGAAAAATATGCTTGTAATTTTTTAATTTTTTGTTTTTTGAAATTCTATTGTTCCCTTAATTTAAAATTTAAAAATATATAAACATATCTAAAACTAATAAATTTTGATTTATAAATAATATATTTCTAGATTTACAATTTCAAAACTAAAAACTAAAAACATGCAAACAAATTTATTTTATGAGCGGTTGGAATTGGTCCCGTTTTGGATCGGTCATAACTTATGGCAACTTATTTAACCTAAAGGTGTCAATGAGTTAATATAATCCATAAACCTACTCATCCAACCCATTTATAAATAAGTTATAATTAGATTTATGGAGTAAGTGGGTTGTAATTCATCAACATACTAACACAATTAATTAAATAAATGGAAATTTACATAAAAAATTACATAAATGGCAATAAGCTAGATGCTTACAACTCGACAACTCAGTTAATGATCCATTAAACTTATCCAACCCACTAACCCATTAAAACTAGTATATAAGCCATTACCCTAACCTTAATTTTATTTTTTCACTCCCTTCTCACTCTTTGTCTTCCTTGACGTACTTTTTATGGTTATCAAATTTATTTCATGTATTTGTACTAAATAAAATTTTTTAATAATGTACTAATTAAGACTTTACACTAGCTTGTGTCTAATCTAGTTACAACATATATAGACAATCTGCTAACAAATTGTTAACATGCTTATCAAATGAGTTATAATTGGATCTGGGTTGAAATTTTTGAGGTGAGTATAATCAGATTATTTATGAACTTTTTTAATGGGTTAATAAATAGATTGAGGGTTGAATTTTCAAATGGGTTGAGATTATGGTTAGCCTCTAACTTATTCAATGCAATCTATTAACACTTCTAGACTAATTTATCTTATAAAAAATATATAAGAATATTTTTTGAAATTTATAAAAACTATTTTTGGGATTTAGTATGTTGTTTATAATTTTATATAAATATCAACAATACACTGGGGGTGTGTGTACCGTGTGACGCGTAAATTTTCTTAGCAACGTGATCAAGCTGAAACGAATGTTTAAATTATTCCATTCCATAATCTAATTAATCTATATATGCCCACAATATTGCTCCGTGCGCTTCAAGAAATTTCCTTTTCAGCAACTCTCTTAATTAGCAATTAAAAATATTTATTAGCAAAGAAAGTGTATATGCAAGGAGAAATTTCCTCGCTTATGATTTTTTTTTATAAGAAAGTTAAAATTTCCTTATTTAAAATAAGCCATTATTTTTTAAAAAAGAATCTAGATGGAGGCTAATTTCCTAGTCTGATTTTGTAACGCCCCAGGCCTAACAGTAAGGTATTGTCCGCTTTGGGCCTCGGCCCGCACGGTTTTGCCCCTCTGGGTTCACGTGCATCCCGTCCTTCCCCAAAAGGCGCCTCACTGAGGTACCTGGCGGCCTCCACTTATAACCCAGGCTCCCCCCTCATCCTAACCGATGTGGGATATCACATTCACCCCCCCTTGGGGCTCCAGCGTCCCCGCTGGACACCATCGGCCGGAGGTCGGGAGTCGGCTCTGATACCATTTGTAACGCCCCAGGCCTAACAGTAAGGTATTGTCCGCTTTGGGCCTCAGCCCGCACGGTTTTGCCCCTCTGGGTTCACGCGCATCCCGTCCTTCCCCAAAAGGCGCCTCACTGAGGTACCTGGCGGCCTCCACTTATAACCCAGGCTCCCCCCTCATCCTAACCGATGTGGGATATTACAATAACTCTCGACCTCAGGATCACTCAATCATTTGCTATGAGACCTGATATCCCACATCGGTTAGGATGAGGGGGGGAGCCTGGGTTATAAGTGGAGGCCGCCAGGTACCTCAGTGAGGCGCCTTTTGGGGAAGGTCGGGATGCGCGTGAACCCAGAGGGGCAAAACCGTGCGGGCCGAGGCCCAAAGCGGACAATACCTTACTGTTAGGCCTGGGGCGTTACAAATGGTATCAGAGCCGACTCCCGACCTCCGGCCGATGGTGTCCAGCGGGGATGCTAGAGCCCCAAGGGGGGGTGAATGTGATATCCCACATCGGTTAGGATGAGGGAGGGAGCCTGGGTTATAAGTGGAGGCCGCCAAGTACCTCGGTGAGGCGCCTTTTGGGGAAGGACGGGATGCGCGTGAACCCAGAGGGGCAAAACCGTGCTGGCCGAGGCCCAAAGCGGGCGTTACAGATTTTGAATGCCATACCTCTTACATAAGAACATGCATACTTGTTATGTCAATTACTTGGTCGTCCAAACAAATTAAAATTTCCGTATTCAAAGTGATGCTTTCATAAGTGAGGAAAAATTTTCTTATGATAACGTTTTTCCAACCAAATAAAAATTTGATTGCTTAAGTTGAAAGCTATGAGGTATTGACATCCAAAATTATTCTTAGTGATAGCTATATAAAATATGTTATCAATTATTAGCAATCAGGTTTTTCTGTAGCAATTCAATTTTGCCCTTTTACAACAAAATTTTGATTTCCAAGAATCAAAATTTTTGCGGTGCTGGTATATAGGAGGGTTGCAGCATACAAAATCGATTCTGATGACATTTGAAGACGCTTGTTGGAAAATTCGTCGCACACAATGGCCTAAGAAATTCAACTAGCCTATAATATCAAACTGATTGTGGAAAGCTGTTGCATTGAGTTGTCGAAATTAATCACCAACTTAATTGTAGGGATTGACGAAACTAAAAGCTATTATGTAGATATATATATATATATATATATATATATATATATATTGTCTCTTTATTCCCATGTGTAAAAGTGTATATATAACCAATGAAAAAAACCGTGACTCTGTGAAAAATATATAATACAAAAAATGCTCTCTCTTCTATTCGTATTCTTCATGGTATTAGAGCAGGTTTGCTCTTGAAAAGTGTTCCAGGGAATTGAAGCCAACGAAATTTTTTTTCTAGCTAAAATGCCAGAAACGAATCCTATCATCTCGGTGGGTTCAAGCAATCCTGCGCCAGAAATGAATCCCATTATCACAGTGCGTTCAAACGATCCTTTGTCATCCATCATTATTCAACAAGAAACATCTTTTTTTCAACCAATGTTATACTTGATCAAACCAGTTACCTTCTATTGTCTAAATTAATAGAAATGCAGATTAGGGCCCGGAACAAATCTGGCTTCCTCACTGGAGAAACACCAAAGCCAGCTCTGAATGATCTAAGCAATACGCTTGGATCGCCAAAAGTCATAAGGTGAAGCGATGGCTCATTGGCTCAATGAGTCCGCACTTGACGCAATATTTTATTCCGCTCTCAACAACATTTGAAATTTGGGAGGTTGTATCAAGGACGTTCTATGACCGATCTGATTAAATAATTCTTTTTGAATTGAATCTAAAGTCTTTTTCTAACATGCAAAATGGTAGGCCTCTGTCCACTTATTATAATGAGCTTATTGCCATATTTTAGAAAACTGATCACGCACAAGAAGGAACGATTGACGGGGTATTAAAGATTTACTTGATTATGGCAAGACATAGGGTCCACATTTTCCTAAGTGGTCTTGATCATGAATATGAACAAGTCCGTGGGGAGATACTGCGAAAGAATCAAAAGTTGGACTTGGAAGGTGCATATGCGTATGTCCGAAGAGAATGCCAATAGAGGCAAGGAATCTCACTGCCTGTTCCTAAAAGTTCAGTCATGCTTACTAGCCAAGTTCCACAGGGACCAATGCTAGGAGTGCCGAAAGGTAGGAAGTAGAGCAATCTCATTTGTAGTCGCTATGGTGAAACTGGTCACTCCAAGCAACACTACTATGAGATTATTGGATATCCAGAATGGTGAGATTTCTCAAAGAAGACAATAGAAAAGATAGGGAAGGCGATGGTGAGCATACCTACATATGGTATATTAAACCTTGAAGAGGTACCTACTCCCACAGCTAATGCGGCATATCCACATAATGTGGGCAATGTGAATGTTTTCTCTACTATTACTAAGAATAATACTTAGATAATTGATACGGGTACATCCAACCACATGATAAGAGACCTAGGTAAGATCCAAACTATTAGTCCATCATCTCATTGATTACTTTCATTGCAATTGGCAGTAGTTTTCCGACTATCAAAGAAGGATCTGTTGTTTTGAATGAAAATATCACTCCTAACCATGTTTTAATTGTTCCTTTACTTGAATACTGATAATGTCATATTTTCATCAAATTTTTTTACCCATTTAAGTATGAAAATTTTATTTAGTGAAGGGGTTTTTATGGGCAATCCTTTGAAAAATATGCTTTTCATCTAAAATTTTGAGGTGGAATTGTACATGTGTTTGGGCGATACATATTTAAAAATCTAATTGCATGTCCATCAATTAAAATGCATAAGCAAAGTACCAAATCTTCTTCACTCTGCCACTTGCTTTCTTCCCAAAAAGAGGTCTGCCCATGGACCCATAAGCATTCAACAATGATGTTCACACCCCTACGGAAATAGTAGATTTGCTTTTGCAAATCTAAATTCAAGCATCTGTTCGTGCCCAGTTCCTTCACCATTACATTGAGCAGATTCAATCAAATCGACAACTTGATTTATTAAGTGGACGGGTCATCACAGCTAGCGACATGAGAAAAATAGGCAGCAACCCGGATGCAGAAAACTAGAACAGCAACGACCAAAAATTCCATGACCCATTTTTGTGCTTGCAAGCAGACAACAAAAAAACAGAAGAGAAAAGCAATAAGCAAATAGGCAGTCACGCCACCAACTCCTTCCATTCTAAATCAACGAAGGACCGACAATCCAAGGAGAACTATGCCTGTTCAACCGTCCATTCCAGACTGCAAGTAATACGTGTTTTAATACGTAACCTAGTGCGAGCAAGCTACGCTGGCAATCCACCTCAACCCCTTCATGTTCTATTTTGCTTCTTTGTGCGCAATGGGATTAATTTTGGCCTTTGGAAGGATACGTACACTCGGTTTGCGTCAAACACAATCCTTGCACAACGCAGGTTGCAACATAGTGTACACATCTATAAAAGGAGGCCGGGACAAGGCTATGGGGCATCCGATTTTCCTATCTAATTTTCCATTTCGGGAGAGAGGAGATATTCTTCTTGCAAGTTATCTAGATTTGTTTTCTTCTACTTTGTTAATTTAAATTTTTATTTTCTTTTCTTTAGTTGAATTTTGTTTACAGTTATTTTTATTATACTTTAATTCTTAGTTATAATTTTGTTTTGGACAATTTAGTATAATAAAATTTTCTTTTCTAAATAATTCAAATTTTCATTGCCTCTCTGTGAATTCGACTCATTTCATAATTATTCTACGTTATAATTAGTTGTTAGTTTTAATTTGATTCGGTATAATTGAGATTGGTAATCTTGGGTTCCTAGACAAACCCTAGGTTGTACACCAAATACAATCTTTTGTCCGTTAGCTAAATAACGTCTTCATTAAATTGTATGTTAATTTTTTAACCTTCTTTTTGTATTTTTCACGATGTCCTGACTTGGAAGACTCTTGATTATGATGTTAAAAAGAGCAAACTATGGTCTGAAAAAAAAAAAAAAGCAAACTATACTATCTAAAGTTGACTGGAGAAGAAGGCAGAAAGTTGGGTGCACATTTCAAACAAAAGAAGAGGATAAAGCCCAAATAGAGATATGGTTGTGGCATAGAAGATTAAAGCGTTTGTCATTTGGGTATCTTAAGAAATTAAAACCATTTTTTTTTTTGTTTGAATATTTCAAAACTTTAGAGTAATGTGTGCGAATTGGCTAAAGTCATTGTGTATCTTCTTTTTCTAGCGTGAATAAATGCTCAGAACCCTTTATGATTATTCATTTTCATCTTTGGGACTTGGCAAAAATTCCATCTATTTTTAGAGCTCAATACTTCATTACATTTATTGATGAAAGTACTAGGATGATATGAATTTCCTTGCTCAAGTAAAAAATGATATTTTGTAGCTTTTCAAGATTTTTATAACATGGTGAATAAACAGTATTAAAGGAGGATTCAAGTTTGGAAAACAAATAATTCCATGGAACTAGCGGATACTTCCCTAGAGATTTTCTATGGCAATAAGGGATTTGACACAACACCTCTTGTACCTATACACCTCAACAAAGTGGATTGATAGAACGAAAGAATCAATAGTTCATGGAGGTGGCGTGAGCTTCCCTATTTGGAATGAATATACTCTAATTCTATTGGGGAGAAGCTGTGAAGTTTGTTATGTATCTTATCAGTCGAGTACCTTCTCGGGTGATGGGGTTTCAAACTCCACAACAGAAACTACAATCATTCTTCTTCATTCCACATGTCCTGAATCTCAAGCCAAGAGTGTTCGGGTGTACTATATACATGCATGTCCTAAAGGCACTTAGAGGTAAGTAGAATCCTTATACTAGCCAATGTGTTTTTATTAGATACTCATACTTCTAGAAAGGTTATAGGTGTCATGATCCTTGTGCCTAAAATGTATCTTTAGACATTTCTTTTATTAATCAAAACATTACTATTCAAGAAAGACTACGATTTATCCTCTTCCTCTTCAGAGGAAGAGGCTAACAGAAGAAGATAAGGATGTGTTGAGGGGGAGTAGAATGTTAGAAGATTTTGACGATGTAGAAATAGCTAGAGGGAAATTACTTCAAAAAGGAATATTGATCAATCCCTTGAATGGATCTTCCTAGGTTATAAATGAAGGTAGAGCAAATATGGAGGATGAAGACATGAGTTTGCCTAGCTTAATGCCAGTAGTCGAAAGATCTTCATAAGACTTTCAAGAACTAAATACTTCCATTGAGGTAAACTCTACTGAACTTGATATTATCGAAATGAATATATTGCCTAAACTCATCAAACCTTGTTACCTACAAAGAATAAATAAGGGTATACTCAAGAAGCAATATGAACCCAACCTCAAGTCTACTGTGAAATATCCTATTTGAAACTATATGAACTACCCACGAAATCTCTAGGTCGTATGCACTAACTATTGAACAATTGTCTAGAATATATATTCCTAGTAATGTGTAGGTAGCTCTAAGCAACCCATAATGGATCAAAGCCATGGACTTGGAAATGCAAGCACTACAGATAAATTTCAACTAAAACATTATCTAACTACCAAAAGGTAAGAAGGCAGTTGGATGTCAATGGGTCTATACTATGAAGCTTAAAGCAAATGGGAGCATCGAAAGATATAAGGTAAGATTGGTGGCCACAGGATATACCCAAAAGTATGGAATTGATTACTAGGAGACTTTTGCACCATGGCAAAGCTCAATACTATTCAAATCCTTATATCTCTTGTGGCAAACAAGGATTGGCCTTTACAACAATGTATAAAGAATGTCTTTCTTAATGGAGATTTGGAAGAGGAAATCTATATGGGATGCCATATGGGATCTCTCATGATACTTCGTCAAAAAAAAATGATTGCAAATAAAAAAATAACTATACGGACTCAATCAATCTCTAAATGCTTGGTTTGGGAGGTTCTCATCTGCGATGAAGGCGGTTGAATACAAATAATCTAATTCTCACCATACACTCTTTGTTAAACACAAAAAAGGAAGGTAAAAATCTCAATTGTGTATGTTGATGGTATGATTCTCATAGGAGACAATCATAATGAGATGGAGGCCTTACAAAAGTATTTGGCTATAGAATTTGAAATGAAGGACCTAAGGTAACTTAAGTATTTTTCAGGAATTGAGGTGGCAAGATCAAGATAAGAAAACTCATTGTCCAAAATAAAGTTTGTGCTCAATCTTTCGTCTGAAAGTAGCTTGTAGGCCTACTAAAACTCCAATTGAGTGAACCATCGGCTTGGGACTTCTCTAAAACAAGTCCTAACTAACAAAGGCAGCGACCGATAAGAAAGTTGATTTACTTAATTCATACACATCTTGACATAGCATATGTTGCGAGTACCGTGAACCAATTCATGCATGCCCTAAGCGAAGAACACACGGAGGCAATGCATCATATTTTAAGGTGCTTGAAAGGTGTGCTAGGACGAAGGCTACTACTCTCAAAGAATAAGGCTCCTCAAGTTGAGGGTTATATAGATGCAAATTGAGTAGACAACTGATCAACTAGGAAGTCTACATCAGAGTATCTTACTTCTACAAATGGTAACCTTGTAACTTGAAGGAGTAAGAAGCAAAAGGTAGTAACAAGGTCTAATGCAAGAGTAAAATTTAGGGACATGGCTCATGGAGTGTGTGAATTACTATGGATCTGAAATGTCCTAATAGGATTGAGGAAAAAACCTAGAACCTATATACCTATGAAGCTTTATTGTGATAATAAAGCAGCTGTAGAGGTTGCTCAAAATTTTGTATAACATGATCGAACCAAGCAGGTCGAGATAAATCGACATTTCATCAAAGAGAAGATAGAACAGAAGATCATTCAATTTCCTTTTATATGCTCTGAAAGTCAGCTAGGTAATATACTCACAAAGGTTGTCTCAAGGAATGATTTCCAAGGAGTGGTTGACAAGTTGGGTATGATAAATATCTATGCACTAACTTGAGGGAGAGTGTTGGATTGAGCTGTCAAAATCAATCATCAACTTAATTGTACTGATTGATACAGCTAACAGCGGTTATGTAGCAATTTATTTTTTACTTACAATAGGTTTTGTTTCTTATCCTGTCTTCTTATTCTGTGGTGTAAATTTGTGTATACAACCTCCACTCCGAGAAGAATAAATAATACAGGAATACGTTCCCTTTTATTCGAATTCTTCAAAAGCATAACAATGAGCTGTTCGAATCTAGAGAAAAAAAAATTTGCGGCTTTTATCATCTTCGAAATTTCTCACTTACTGGTTGCATTGCATGTGGAACTGTCGAAATTAAAGGACAGTCAAACAAACACAAAAACAATTTTCAATATACTGTTTCATGTAACAGCATACATGGATTTCCCGTTAAAAATTTTACTCTAGAAAAAAATCTAGACAATTTGGTAGCTTTGAAGTTAAAAAATCTGATATAGAAGTCAAAAAAATCTGCTGTTAAACCAACTAAAACAAGTATACAAGGAGCATAGCTCCTTACTGATTGTAGTATGAGTGGAACAATCCACTGTAGCAAAAACCCTCCAATAAAAATTTCAATCTCTTTTTATTTTTTTCTCTCCCGTCCAGCAGTTTGTATATACATATATATTTATTTATTTATTTTTTTCTCTCCTGTCCGGCAGCTTGTATATACATATATAAATATGAGATATATTCTGGTGCAGCGTCGTTGAAATAAGCCCCAAATGATCATCAAATCATAATCTACTCCACCCATTATATTTAGAATAATGTATTCTATAACTATACCAATTTTCATCCCAATCAGATATGTATATGGGCCTCGTCTGAAAATGGTACAAATTCAACGTAATAAAATAGTTTAATGTAAATAATTACTTTAAAGTAGTTTTTTCAACATCTAAACCATCTAAGGTATGATTTATATATATATAATACCGGAACAGCTCTCTCTCTCTCTCTCTCTCTCTCTATATATATATATATATATATATATAAATTCCAGTGCAGCATCGCTGAAATGGGCCCCACATGATCATGAAATCATAATCTACTCCACCCATTATATTTAAAATAATGTATTCTATTATCATCCCAATTTTCATCCCAATCAGATATGTATATGGCCCCCATCTGAAAATGGTACAAATCCAACGTAATAAAATAGTTTGATATAAATAACAACTTTAAAGTATCTGATTGGGATGAAAATTGGTATGGTAATAGAATACATTATTCTAAATGCAATGAGTGGAGTAGATTATGATTTGATGATCATGTAGGGCCCATTTCAGCGACACTGCACCTGAATATATTCCATATATATATATATATGGATGCTGTTCCGGTGCAGTGACGCTGCACCGGAACAGCGGTGCAGTGGGCCCCAAATGGGCCCCACATGATCATGAAATCATGATCTACTCCACCCATTGTATTTAAAATAATGTATTCTATTACCACACCAATTTTCATCCCAATCAGATATGTATATGGGCCCCATCTGAAAATGGTACAAATCCAACATAATAAAATAGTTTGATGTAAATAACAACTTTAAAGTATCTGATTGGGATGAAAATTGGTATGGTAATAGAATACATTATTCTAAATACAATGGGTGGAGTAGATCATGATTTCATAATCATGTGGGGCCTATTTTGGGCCCACTGCACCGCTGTTCCGGTGCAGTGCCGCACCGGAACAGCCCTATATATATATATATATATATCTTTTTTTTTTCTTTTTATCCCATCAGTGTCCTTCATTTCCAAGTCTCAAACGTACCTAAACTTCCTGTACTAGAACATAATCACAAAAGCATAGAGAAGCAACATCTGCTACACACACTCTTTCTGGGCTTAGGTCGGTGAGCTGACGAAAGAGCAAAGATCTGGGGGCTCAGCAACTTCCACTGCTTCTTCAAGCATTTGGGTGACCTTCTTCATTGCAGGCCTCAGATGAGGATCCTCTTGAATGCACCAAATCGCCACCATCACCATCCTTTCTACTTTTGCTACATCCTTCAATGCTGCTACATCATTCTCCACCAGTCTGTCTACTCTTCCTACTCTATAGCAATCATAGGCCCAATCTGTCAGTATTATTGCATCGTCTCCTTCGTCCAGTTCTGGGAGGACATGCCTCCTGCAACATATAATCTCCAACAACATGACACCAAAACTATATACATCAACCTTTGTAGTGATTGCCACTCTCTTGAACCATTCTGGGGCAACATATCCCCTGGTGCCCCTAATGTTTGTTTTAGTCCTTGTCTGGTTCCCAACCAAAAGCTTTGCCAACCCAAAATCTGAAATCCTTGCAGTGAAGTCGTCATCCAGCAAGACGTTTTGGGGCTTTATGTCACAGTGGATGATCTGAAGGCGGCATTCTTCATGCAAGTAGGCCAAGCCCCTTGCGACCCCATATGCAATCTGTGTTCTGTGGTGCCAACTAGGCCTCGAATCTCCTAAAAGAAGGTTCGCCAACGAGCCATTGCTCATGTACTCGTACACCAGAAGCCTCTCTTCCCCTTCCTCGCAAAACCCAATCAATCGGACCAAGTTCTTGTGGTGGATTTGGCCGATTGCATTGACTTCGGTTTCGAATTCCTTGGCGGCGTCATTCGCCACCTTAGCTAACCTCTTCACAGCTATGAAGTTTACAGTATCTGATGTTATCATCCCTTTGTAGACCACCCCACATGAACCCCGACCGAGTTCTTCCTTGAATTGATCCGTTGCCTTTTCCAGCTCTCGGTAAGTAAACCTGCGTAAATTTACTCCAATCATGCTTCGATGGGGCTGCGGTTTGTGGGATTTTTTATGATAATAGAAAAAGATGATCAATATGATTAATAAAAAGAGGAGGAAGTTGAGAAATGCAGAGGTGCCAAAAAGCGACGACAGGATGACAACAAGGGTTCTCTGATCCTTGTTTCCTCGGCCTGTTGCTGTAGGAATGACACCGGATGGAGATGGTTGTCTGGAACTAATCCTTGGCACTTTGATGTATGCCCTCCTGACAAGATTTACGGCCATCAATCCATTTGAAAGTGGCTGCTTCTTCTTCCAGCAGTCTCCTTCGGATCCTCTGTAAATGACAACAGCACAGAAACAATCAGACAGGCAAGCTTCCTGGCACCGATCTTCGCTTACGGAAACATAATGCTCGTAATCGCCAAGAGGCCAACCCACGTTCACCACCAGAGCCATTCGAAACTGAGACCCTCCACTGGAGGATTCATCTGTCTCACAGCTATGTGGAGTGAAATTTGGTATGCATCCTTTCCATGTGTGATTTGGGTCGAAGAAGGTGTATTCAGGGGGACAGTTGCAGGTCGGCTGGCCATTATTGATGTCGCAGTAACTGTTAAACCCACAAGCTCCACTCCCTTCAGTAGCCGTGATGGCCGCTGAGCAAATATCATCAGGCACAAACTGCGCGATGGTCCAGTTCTGGCTCCAGCTGCCATCACTCTCAGGCAACCTCGGGTGATGGTATTATTAGGTGGGTTCCTTCCACATGAAGTCAAAGTGGGGGACCCACCCATTTTGGCTTATACGGAATTTCCTCTCACCTGCTCATTTGTCTCATTCAATTGCTTTCGGCGCGGGAGAAGAAAAGGCTGAGAGAGAGAGAGATAATGCGTATCTCTCTTCTCTTCTTTCAGTAGTGTCTCCTCTCGGCAGCGACGTTCATTCGTCAGAGAGAGAGTTTTTTTTCTCTCCGTTTTCGATTTTCAGAGAAGCAGCGGCAGCAGTAGCTCCGACGCACGGAGGAGGATTTTATCCTCATATGCTCAAGGCTTCTACGGCAGTTATCTCTTCCGGCCATTAAGAGAGAAAATTCTGCCGTCATCTCAGATTTGGTGAGATCTACCCTTGATTAATTTCTGTATTGAAATCCATCCTTATTGTGATGATGAAATCCTCTAGTTTTGACTAGAGAAGACATTGCGTTGTAATCCCATTATTCTATAGTGGAAGATTTACCTGGACTGGGTCCCGTGGTTTTTCCCCTTTGGTAAAGAGGAGTTTTCCACGTAAAAATTGTGGTGTGTTTTTCCTGTGGTTTGATTGCTTATTATTTGCAATATTTATTGTCTGTGATTAATCATTCCTATTTAATCTACACAAGAAGGGGATAGCCAAAAATCTCAACAAGTGGTATTAGAGCGAGGTTTTAGTAATCTTGTGCCTTGTGTTGAACGATGGAGGTTAATACAAGTAGAATGATTAATTTGAATGGTTCAAATTATCATGTGTGGAAGGGAAAAATGGAAGACCTGCTATATGTCAAAGATTTTTATTTGCCTGTGTTTGCGGAACAAAAACCCGTAGAAAAAACTGATGCTGAATGGACTTTACTTCATCGTCAAGTATGTGGGTATATCAGGCAGTGGGTGGATGATAATGTTTTAAACCATGTCAGTGAAGAAACAAATGCACGTTCTTTATGGGACAGGCTTGAACAGCTGTATGCTCGAAAAACCGGGAACAACAAGTTGTTTCTAATAAAGAAGTTGATGGGCTTGAAATACAGGGATGGAACTCCTTTATCAGATCACTTGAATGTTTACCAGGGAATTCTTAATCAGTTGGCCGGGATGAATATCAAGTTTGAAGATGAGGTGCAGGGGTTATGGCTTCTAGGCACATTGCCGGACTCGTGGGAGACGTTTAGAATGTCGGTATCTAACTCAGCTCCAAATGGTGTAATCACTATGGATTTGGCTAAGAGTAGTGTTTTAAATGAAGAGATGAGAAGAAAGTCACAGGGTCCGTCACAGTCAGATGTCTTAGTCATGGAAAAGAGGGGGAGGAGCAAGAGTAAAGGTCCGAAGAACAGAGACAGAAGCAAAAGCAAGTCAAACAGGTTTGCCAATGTTGAGTGTTATCACTGTGGTAAAAAGGGGCATATAAAGAAGTATTGTCGACAACTCAAAAGAGACTACAAAAATGAAAAAGGGATAGAAAAAGAAACTGATGATAGTAATGATGTTGATAGAGTTTCTGCCGTCACAGATGACTTCCTTATTGTGTATGATGATGATGTTGTCAACCTTGCATTTCATGAGACTAGTTGGGTGATTGACAGTGGTGCCTCCGTTCATGCTACATCGCGACGAGACTTCTTTACATCTTATACATCCGGAGACTTTGGGGATGTTAAGATGGGTAACAATGGTGTAGCTAAAGCTGTCGGCATGGGAGATGTGTGCTTGGAAACCAACAATGGTACGATGTTGCTTTTGAAAAATGTTAAACATATCCCTGATATTCGCTTGAATTTGATTTCAGCAAGTAAGCTTGATGATGAGGGGTTTTGCAACACCTTCAGTAATGGTCAATGGAAGCTTACTAAAGGTTCTATGGTTATGGCTAGAGGCAAGAAGTGCTCCTCATTGTACTTCATGCAGGCAAAGGTTTCTGATTGTATTATCAATACAATGGAGAATGAAAGTACAACAGAGCTATGGCATAGAAGACTATGCCACATGAGTGAGAAGGGTTTGATGGTTTTGGCAAAGAAAAATCTTCTTTCTGGATTGAAGAATACAGTATTGAAGAAATGTGTTCATTGCTTGGCAGGGAAGCAAAACAGAGTTGCCTTTAAAACATCCCCTCCTTCAAGACAGTCGGGTATACTTGACTTAGTATATTCTGATGTTTGTGGTCCCATGAAAGTAAAAACACTTGGTGGTGCTCTCTATTTTGTGACTTTTATAGATGATCATTCAAGGAAGTTGTGGGTCTATACCTTGAAGACAAAAGACCAAGTGTTAGATGTTTTTAAACAGTTTCAGACTTTAGTTGAAAGACAGACTGGGAAGAAATTAAAGTGTATCAGAACTGATAATGGAGGTGAATATTGTGGTCCTTTTGATGAATATTGTAAACAAATGGGCATTAGGCATCAAAGGACACCTCCGAAGACTCCTCAGTTAAATGGGCTAGCTGAGAGAATGAACAGGACACTAGTTGAAAGGGTGAGATGTTTGCTTTCACATGCACAGTTGCCAGGATCCTTTTGGGGTGAGGCTTTGAGTACCGTTGTACATGTGTTAAATCTCACGCCTTGTGTTCCTTTAAATTTTGATGTTCCAGACAGAGTTTGGTTGGGAAAAGATGTATCCTATAGTCACTTGCGTGTCTTTGGATGTAAGGCCTTTGTGCATATTCCCAAAGATGAGAGGTCTAAGCTTGATGTCAAGACAAGACAGTGTGTATTCATTGGCTATGGCCAAGATGATTTTGGCTACAGGTTTTATGATCCAGTGCAGAAAAAGCTTGTAAGAAGCCGAGATGTTGTCTTTATGGAAGACCAAACCATACAAGATATTGAGAAAACAGTTAAAACAGTTTCTCAATATTATGATAATTTAACAGACTTAGATCCAGTTCCTCTGACACATGTGCCAGTACAGGTTAGAGATGAAGTTCAAGATGACCAGGATGGTACAGTTGATGTTGATACTCATACACAGGTTGAGATTAATGATGACATTGTTGAGCAGTCACCAGTACCAGAAGTTCCACCAGATGTTCCACTCAGGAGGTCTACTAGAGATCGTCATCCTTCTACACGATATTCTGTTGATGAATATATGTTACTGACTGACGGGGGAGAGCCCGAATGTTATGCAGAAGTCATGGAAGATGAACACAAGAAGGAGTGGGTTGAAGCCATGCAAGATGAGATGAAGTCACTGCATGAAAATCATACATTTGAGTTGGTAAAGTTACCTATGGGCAAAAGAGCTTTGAAGAACAAGTGGGTATACAGAGTGAAGCTAGAACAACATACCACACAACCTCGATACAAAGCAAGATTGGTCGTCAAGGGATTCAATCAAAAGAAATGTATTGATTTTGATGAGATTTTTTCTCCGGTTGTTAAAATGTCTTCTATTCGTGTGGTTTTGGGTCTAGCTGCTAGTCTTGATTTGGAGATTGAACAGATGGATGTAAAGACAGCTTTTCTCCATGGTGAATTAGACAAGAAAATTTATATGGAGCAGCCAGAGGGTTTCGTGGAAAAAGGAAAAGAGGATTATGTGTGCAAGCTGAGGAAAAGCCTTTATGGTTTGAAGCAAGCACCAAGACAATGGTATAAGAAGTTTGAGTCAGTTATGGGGAAATATGGCTACCGAAAAACAACTTCTGATCATTGTGTCTTTGTGCAGAAATTCTCTGATGATGATTTTATTATACTATTGCTTTATGTCGATGATATGTTGATTATTGGCAGAAATTCTTTAAGGATTGACAGGTTGAAGATGCAGCTAAGTAAAGTTTTTGCTATGAAGGATTTAGGGCCAACAAAACAAATTCTTGGCATAAGCATTCATCGTGAGAGGAATGCCAAGAAGTTATATTTGTCACAAGAGAAGTACATTGAGAAAGTACTTCAGAGGTTCAACATGGACAGAGCTAAAGTGGTTAACTCTCCTCTTGCCACTCACTTTAAGCTAAATATCGAGCAGTGTCCCTCTACAGACATAGAGAAGAAGGACATGGAAAGGGTTCCATATGCTTCAGCTGTGGGAAGTTTGATGTATGCAATGGTATGTACAAGACCAGACATAACTTATGCAGTTGGTGTTGTAAGCCGGTTCTTGTCTAATCCTGGGAGAGAGCATTGGAATGCAGTTAAGTGGATTATGAGATATCTACGAGGTACTTCCAGTTTGAGACTTTGTTTTGGCAATGAGAAACCCTTACTAATTGGCTACACAGATGCAGATATGGCAGGAGATGTGGACACTCGAAAGTCTACCTCTGGTTCCTTGATTACTTTTGCAGGGGGAGTTGTAGCTTGGCAATCAAGGCTACAGAAATGCGTTGCACTTTCTACAACCGAAGCGGAATTCATTGCAGCAACTGAAGCATGTAAAGAGTTGTTGTGGATGAAGAGGTTTCTACATGAGCTCGGTTTCAAGCAACAAAGATATATCGTATTTTGCGATAGTCAAAGCGCAATTCACCTTGGTAAGAATTCTTCTTTTCATGCAAGATCAAAGCATATTGATGTGAGGTATCATTGGATAAGAGAAGCTATTAATGACAAGTTGTTTGAACTTGAGAAAATCCATACCGATTATAATGGCTCTGATATGTTGACGAAGGCTGTACCAAGGGAGAAGCTTGAAGTTTGTCGTTCAATCGTTGGGATGACGAATCCCTTCATGTAGTCGGAAGGGGGAGATTTATTAGGTGGGTTCCTTCCACATGAAGTCAAAGTGGGGGACCCACCCATTTTGGCTTATACGGAATTTCCTCTCACCTGCTCATTTGTCTCATTCAATTGCTTTCGGCGCGGGAGAAGAAAAGGCTGAGAGAGAGAGAGATAATGCGTATCTCTCTTCTCTTCTTTCAGTAGCGTCTCCTCTCGGCAGCGACGTTCATTCGTCAGAGAGAGAGTTTTTTTTCTCTCCGTTTTCGATTTTCAGAGAAGCAGCGGCAGCAGTAGCTCCGACGCACGGAGGAGGATTTTATCCTCATATGCTCAAGGCTTCTACGGCAGTTATCTCTTCCGGTCATTAAGAGAGAAAATTCTGCCGTCATCTCAGATTTGGTGAGATCTACCCTTAATTAATTTCTGTATTGAAATCCATCCTTATTGTGATGATGAAATCCTCTAGTTTTGACTAGAGAAGACATTGCGTTGTAATCCCATTATTCTATAGTGGAAGATTTACCTGGACTGGGTCCCGTGGTTTTTCCCCTTTGGTAAAGAGGGGTTTTCCACGTAAAAATTGTGGTGTGTTTTTCCCGTGGTTTGATTGCTTATTATTTGCAATATTTATTGTCTGTGATTAATCATTCCTATTTAATCTACACAAGAAGGGGATAGCCAAAAATCCCAACAGGTATTGCCTGAAAACTCCATCGTAGTCGAGCGTCGCCCGCTGGTAGTAGTTCCTCATTAGCATAGGAACAAAGGTGTCCCTTGTCAGATAACTTAAATTCCCGCTCTTTAGAGGAAGGTAGATGTAGCCTGACTGGTTGAATACCAGCTTGGATCCATTTCCGACCGTCTCGCTAGACCAATAAGCGTTGTAAGAGTTATCAGATATCGTAGCCAATGGGTAAAGCACGAGATTCCCATCTAATTGCATGATGAGTTTGAATCTTCCTCTTGTGTAGTTGGACTCGGACTCCGGCGCCACCAGCTCGGCGCCCTGAGGCAGCTCCTGCGTGGGCAAGATTGTGTTGGTGGGTTCTGCAAAGCTCTGCCATTTAACTGCAGAGGCTTCGCCGAGAAGCACGAAATTTCCGGTGTTGAGCAGAGCAGCGGAAGTTACGGTGCCGTTGATGGCTTCCTTCTTCCATATTTCCTGACCTTGGGGGTCCATGAGCACGAGACGGCCTTCAGTGGCTAGCTGGACTTTGGAACCTCCCCGGACGGGGTTATCTGGGTTAGCAGACCAGACGATGGTCTTTTCTGGTATCTTGTCGAACCAGATTGCGAGAAGGAAGAGGTTTTGGCTTCCTAGGCGACGAAATCCGAAAGCAAAATCGCCGGAAGGCGAAACCCAGTGGGAGTTGCCATCTGTTGAGAGAGAATCACCCAAGCTTACGTTGGTGGATGTCTGGGCAAAAGCATGAAGCAGGAGAAGCACGAAAAAGAGGGTGTAGAAGAATGGGTGGGGGAGCGATAACTTGGCTGTCATTGATGAGAAGATGCAGCTGTGATTGCTTCCGGGGAATATTTAGGAAAAATTTATAAAGAGAAATTGTGCTGTCTCTCATGGTTGACTCTAAAGTCGCAGGGTCCTCTTTTCTCTGTAGACATTGTCGACTTTATCTGATAGCTTCTTTTTCTTTTTCCCTTCTAAGATGGAGACTTTTCAGAATAGCTCATCTTCCCTCTAATTCACGCAACTGCTGGCGTTCCAGTCTGGTCTTGTGCCGCCCGGCTCTAATTTTCTCCTCGTGATAGGAGAGTATCAATTCAAAACTTTTCACTTTACATAATTATTTTAATTTTTTATTTTTTTTTATTTTTTATTAAAACAATACTACTTTTTTAATCATTTCTACAAAACTACTCATATAATTAACCTATTTATTTTAATTTTATTCTCTCTATTCCTTAATATTACACATATTATATCACATCATTTTCTATCTATTTAACAACTTCTACCATATCATTTTCAAATCTACTGTGAGTAAAAAAATTTTCAAATATACTTGTTAAATTAGACATTAATTTCAAATATTTAGATAGTTGATGGAAAATCCAATTTATCCATTGTGTTTAACATCATTTATATTATTATGAAAACTTTTTCATTTGTTTAATATCTTTGTACATAGACTCCATCTATAAATATATAAAATTAACGTAAATGAATACTTTAATATTAAATATCAATTTTTAAGTAGTATTTTCAACATCTAAACTATCTAAAATATCATAAATATGTAGACAAATGATTCTATAAAATATTATTACATTCTAATATATGTGTGAATAAATTTAAGCATGTTTCTTAATTTACACATGAATGTGCATATTTTTTAACAAATGTGGCTTACGCGCATATTAGATTTAGATGAAACTTGGTCTCTTAACTAAACAAATAATATTAAATACAATGAATGAATTGAATTTTCTATCAAACATCAAAAGTTTAAAATTTGAAAAAATTACATGGAACCGCTATATAGAAGCAGGCTCCATTTTTTTATAATTACATTCATATCGGTAATTAGCAAATGTACCTTGTTGGTCCATATAAATTGTTAACCATGCATTACAACTTTGCAAATTGTCCCCCGTGTGAACCCACCTATGGACAAAGGGGACAATTTTTTAAAATTAAGAAATATTTGTTTAATTTAAAATTTTTCAGACTAAAACTTTTTATTTTTCATAATTATCATATTTTTAAATCATGTATTCATATCTTCGTATATAACTACCTTACTTATCAATCATTTATGTATAATTATACAACTTTATTCTCTTTACTTCTTAAGTTATCCCTATCATATTAAATTGATTTTTTTTCCTTTCAAAAATTTTTATCCAATAGCTTTATCTCTTTAATTTCTTCGGCTCAAAATCTAAAAGCCCATGCCAATAAAAAAATCAATAAAAGCTCATTATTATAAAAAAAAAAAAAATTAAAACCCCATGTTACTGTCTAACATAACTTAATATATTTTCCCATGCAAAAGCCTCTTCTTCCGATGTTACTATGTTACATCAAGCGGCTAATCTATTTTGATAGAAAAATTTCGAAAAGGATAAATAGCGAGCAATGCCTCAATATTGCACATCATTAATTCGTAAGTAACACCGTGGGCTCTATAAAATAAAATAAAAAAGTAACACCGTGGGCTTGCTACGTACTCAAAGTTGATCTCATCCTCTTCAATATAAGCCCTTTTTATTTTTATTATAAAAATTAAGAAAATTTCTAAATCTACTCACGATATTTTATCCTAAATTCCTGTTATACTCATGATTTTCAAATATTCCTCCCATTTTAAAAATTTTACACATGATGCCTTATCCGCATACCGTTATAATAAGCTTCAACAGACGTGAACTGTTAAGTTCAAAGACCTTTATGCCCTCCCTCACTTAAAAGTTAAAACAAGCTTTCTCAGCAGGCCATTTCATTTTCTCGCTTTGGAAACCCAACTCCCGCCCAAGTCTAAAAATCTGACATTGCAGCGTCTCTCATCAATTGCTGCTACAGTCGTTCGAAAATCCGACATTGAAGTTTTTGTCATGCATTGCTGCTGCTCTCCCGAAAATCAGCAAAAATAAGGTTTCACCGGGCGCCATCGTTGTCTTCCCTACTGTTGCCATTGTTGCAAGCCTACTTTTATCTATTGATGTTGACGCCATCGCTTTCTTCTTTCCCAACATCAAGCTCGGCCAGCCTGCAATTTTTGTTGCTCGTCTTTGGTTGCTGCCAGCTTGAAATTATTTTTTGGTACTTCTGTATTTTGTCATGCATTATTCACTTGTGGTCCCAATGTTGGATGCTTTCCATGCTTTAGACGGCAGATGGAAAGTGGGGCATATGAAGAATGGCAGAAGGACAAAGTTTAAAATCCATTTACGGAATGTAAGAGTGTAGAGCCAGTTAGCATGAAAGATTAGAACGACAAAGTTTCAGTCCAACGGCAGTTGCTGCCATTTAATTGGCAAGCTGCTTCATTATAAGTTCAAAAGGAACCAACTCAAGCAATTGTTTCCCTGACAAATGAAGTTGTTGGAAAACTCAGTTGTTCGCTTGAGAAATGAAGGTCGTCAACCATTTCAATACATTCTCGTTGAAATTTGGTGCAGCGTGTTCGCCTTAAGTTGATGGACCTGGCTTTTTTCGGCTCTGTTTTACTGATATCTCGTGCAAGTCTTGGCAGAGTTTACCTTGATTCTTAAAACATTAGTAGCAATTAACAAGCAAATCAATCTTCTTCTTCTTCTTGTTTTTTTTCCCTTCACAAGTCAGTTATATCTTTTGGCTATCTTTGAAATCTGTCTTTCTAGTTCTTGTCCTATGAGCAGAACCCTGCATCATCTCTCTCAGAGGAAATTGCTGAGCTCAACCAATTGCTTTGGAATGAAATACATTTGCGGAAGGCAGCTGAAGATGAGGTTAACAGTCTTAAAAATCGATCGGCACAATGGAAAAGATCAGAGATATGCTCAATGATGCATCAAGTTCCAGTTAAATTGCTGAGAATTGTATTTATGGCCTTTTAAGTGGTATATTTGATTACAGTATAGCTTCATGACACATTTTGCAGCAGGCCAATGATTGTTACGACTATCTCGAATCTGTCGCAGCCAGACGGGAATTAGTGACAGGGAGAGAAGGTGCCATTGATGCTGTCGTGCACTCATGCCTGTGGCAATTGAGGGTAACCCACTGGTAGCATTGAGCGGTGCACGTGGGCGGAAGGACTTCCATGAGGTGGAGATGGGAAGCTGAGGTTCAGCACACACGTGCAAAAGCTAGTTGCTGGCTTTGCTGATTGCTTGATCAGGATTTCTTTTATTTTCGTCCAAGCTAACATTGCAACTACGGAGCCTTCCAATGGTTTTGGTTCTCAGTTCTCGTTTTGAAGCCTCGGGGTGTGTTTGGCAATTTACAAAAGTTGTTAAGTTAAAATTTTTCAATCTAAAACTTTTCACTCTCCATAACTACTCTTTTTTTAATTATTTTTTACACATATTTCTGTACAACAACATTAATTTTCAATCATTTCTACACAATTACAAATACAACTAACTTATTTATTTTAAATTTATTCTTTTTAATCCTCATTATTATACCTACAATATCACATTATTTTCTACTGATATAACAACTTTTACATAAAAAACTTTTCATCAAAAGTTTTATAACTTCCTAAACATACCCTTAATTTTCTCATATAGCCAACCTAGAAGACTAGGTTAGATTTCAAGCAGGCGGGTGTTACAAATGGGCTATAAGGCTTGGATAAGCATATGCAGGTTTTTTGCATTTTAAATTTATTAACGTTGCCTATTTGTATTTTAAACTTCAAAATTTAGTTGTTTGTATTTTAAACCTAAAAACATTAGTTCTTTTGCGTTTTAAACCCTAATCCATAATAACGTTAAAAACTATCATTGATTCATATAAAAATAACATGAATACCATCTAATATTTTTTAAAAAAAATCAAATTTTTATTAAAGGTGAAGATATTATTTGAACCTCCAAAAACAAAATAGAGAAAGCTTAATAGTCAATTTAAAATATAAAAAATTCTTTTTCAATACTAGAGAGTATTTACATTGTTTTTTATGGATTAACGTTAGTTTTTAACCCAATTATGAGTTAAAGTGTAAAATGTAAAAAAACTAAAATTTTAAGATTTAAAATGCAAATAGGCAAAGTTATAGAGTTTAGAATGCAAAAATCCTGCATGTGCAAGTCAAATTGGATATTCTTAGGATAATTGTGGGCTAGTTACATAAGAACTCCTGCTCATATGAAAAGACGGCCTTGTCTAAATGATAGGGTCCAATCGTTGTAATTTTCCCGTTCTATGGTAATAGAGGAGCACCGTACTGTAATTTTCCCGTTCTGTGGTAATAGAAGAACCCCGTACCTGCCTAAGTGGGGCCTTATATATCCCAAGCCAATCTACAAGAAATAGTCATCCCGTGTTAGAGTGCCTAATTGGGGCTAATTCACGCCAGAAGGCCACAGGTTTGGCTCCCCCTGAATGCATCAAATTATTATTTTCACCTGTCTCCAGCTACTGCCCATCCACCATCGCATGCTATTGGCCTTCCTCTGTCAACTATCCTTCTCTATAGCTATTGGGCAACTGGCCCAGTGGTAAATCAAGAAGCTATCATACAGCATGCTCGGGTTTGATTCTTTCTACCCTACGGATAGCTTTTGCAAATTAGCCTCTCTAAACGACGGTTTTACAACCCCCAAAATGTGACCCATTGTAATATTAAGATGTCACATTGTATAATACCAATCAAAAACAACTTTCCATTCTCTATAGCAATGGTATACCAATCTGACGGTACCACTTCCTCCTCACTCTTCGCCTCTGGTTCAGCACTCTTCATGCCACAAATGATCTCCAACAACACCATGCCATAGCTGTATACATCAACCTTCGCCATGATTGGCATCTTTTTTAGCCATTCAAGTCCTCTAGTCCCCTCTGATGACTGTAGTCGTCCTTGTCTGATCTGCATTCAAGAGCTTCGCTAATCCAAAGCCGTAGATCCTGGCAGCGAAGTTGTCATCTAGGAGTATGTTCTGAGGCTTTATATCGCAATGTATGATTTCGTTGATGCACTCTTCATGCAAGTAAGCAAGGCCCCTTGCAATTCCTACTGCAATCTGCATCCAGAAGTTCCACATTGGTTCTGATCCCTAAAAGAGGAAGTTCGAAAAGGACCCATTTCTCATATACTCGCAGAATAGGAGCCGCTGCTGTCCCTCATTGCAAAATGTACACCCACCCAACAAACAAAATGATCGCTACGAAGAACAATACAGCAAAAAATACAAAGACGCACAACAGCAATGATCCAAGAAGGTTCAAACCCCCATCCTCCTCCTTACAACCCTCATTTGAAGATGGAAAAGTTGGACTATCTTAAGTACTTTGATGAAAGTTGAAGATCCAAGGCTGGGGCGCATCTTGTCATTCAATAGTGGGCTCAACTTCTTAGAACAACTCCCATTTCTGAAACCAGCTGCAATACATAAACAATCGTTCCAACAAAATTCTCTACATTGTTCTTCACTCACAGTATTATACTGTTCATAGTTTGAAAGTGGCCGATGGGTATCAATCCGTTCCTCCATCTGGTACCGAGGCATTCCACCCACCGCATTCGCACCACAGCTCTGCTTTGGGAAGTCCGGCTTGCATCCTTGTATTTGTTGTTGGGATCAAAGAAGGAAACCCGGGGGCGCAGTAGTATCTAGGCCGCTGATTCTCATTCATCCTGCGGTAGCTGTTGGATCCATAAGCCCCGGAACCAATAGCCCCGAAATCAAACGGACCATGATGGAATGGGCCATCTCCCATCTCCGATTAGATTTTTTGGGCCAGACGTATTTTCCGAAAACCCCATCAGAACAACGCTTGCTTTTTGATACAATTCCGAAGCATTATTCACTGGTGGTGCAAGAATAGAAGATCCTCCATCTTTTAGCAGGATTCGAATGAGGCTAGATGAATCGAAACCCTGATGGGAACCACTGCCAGTGGTCTTGAACCCCAATATGCAGGGTAATCAAAGTCTGTATGCAGAACAACAAGGCGGAGAGACAAATTACCATCTCTTTGCATTCTTAGAGAGAATCTTTCACTTGAATAATCGTTCTCCTTTAGGTGGGAACGGAGATTCGAGCCCAGATTCAGCGTCTGCATAGTCAAGAAGATGTCGGTCGGATTGTCGAAGCTTGCCCATACAACAGAGCCTTCGTTGAACAGCACGAATTAGCCACTATCGAGCATTGCTGGGGACAGAGCAGCGCTTCTGCCACTTGATTCAGCACTCCAAACGTCTCGGTCTTGATGATCAGAAAGAGCAAGATTCCCAGAAGTGGTTTGCAACTTTCGATCCTCTCTGCACCAAATTGTACCCGTTTGCTGACCAGACTTGTTTTCTAAGGTATTTTGGCAAACCACATTGCTCGCAGGAGTCGGTTGTCATTTGGGAGTTGACGGAGCCCAAAAGCGAATTCACCCGAAGGAGAGAGCCAGGAAGGAAGGTTTTGGTCAGAAGTGGAAAGAGAAGAACCCCGAGCTTACGCTTTGAGCAACGGTGGGAAGGAACGTGCATTAGGAATTTTCATACCCAGGCGTTATGATCATTCATGCTCATGCATTCATTTTGTACCTCCTCGTTGATCTAAAAATTTCGTTTACTTACTAACTTGTGTTGACTTGAATAATCTATTTACTACATGGAAAGATCATTCTTTGCCATTTATTACCTAGCGCGACATTGGTATTTATGAGCAGTTCGTAGTTCGTCTGGACTTTTTGTCTTCATGTTGTGGATTGACTTCTCTATTTTTTTATTTTTTGATGGAAGATTGACTTCTCTCAAGTCATAGCAAATCCACCGAACTGCCGGCTTGCACTTTTTCCACGCGGAGTAATAAACTAATAACGTAACTTGTACTGTGCGCCGTGGACTGAGAACAACTTATGTTTCTATTCTCTCATTCCTCCTTTTCGGTTTCGCAATGGCAAGAGTAAAGATCTAGGATGACCCTTAACCAAAAAAAAAAAAAAATGGGAACCTGCATCAAACATGCTTTTTACAACATGAGAGAGTCAACAAAAACAGCTCCTATTTGGAAGGATTCAAACGGCTTTAGTAGAATGCTAAGGTAATGATGTATACTGATGTGGTGTAGTCACCCCTCCCTTAAGCACAAAAATAAATAACATAAAAATGATAAAGGGAAAGCAACTCAAGAACAAACGCTAACGGGCTCTAGAACCAACGGCCCATTCGAAACAAGCTAAAGCAAATCGAAACAGATCTTTTTATTTTTCCCTTTTCATGTCCATGTAGACCGCCTCGGGTTGACAGATTTTGTCATATCTGTCTTAATCTGAAAGCCGGAATCCAAAACTTTGTATGATCGATGTCTTTATTCATTAAAAACAGGGACTGATCTCCCTTTTAAGATCAATGGCGACTCAATTTTCTTTATTTTGTGCTAATACTAACGCGTTTGTTTGAGTTGATGCTCCGACGAGACAGGAGTGCGCGGTCCCGCGGTTTCTAGCACCACACACTGCCATTGTGCTACCGGATTTGCGACTCAATCTATGTATAAACAGCCCCGCCTTAGCCGATATGTCGTCGAATCCGCAGGAGGACATCCTTATGCCAATACTATCTAAAGACCGTCAATACTAACCCGTTTTACTTCATGAGAACACAGGAAAACCGAGCCCATGCTACTATTCCAGAGGTGAAGAATCAACTCAAACCCATCCGACACAACCCAGACTTCCAAGGCTAGGAAATACGGCCTAGCCCATCGTAGCACTCGCGGCGGGTGCTACAACTAGGAAGGAAAAAGTTGCATTTAAAATGTTAAATATCGAATACACATTCTATTTAAGCCCATGAGATCCTTTGAAACATCTCAGCTTTTTGTCCACCAAAAATTGTCAAGAGAAACGTTTTGAATGTAAGTAAAGCAGCATACCTGGAGCTATGAAATATGCAGTGAACAGCATGTCCAACCGTCAAGTGATGGTGAATAGCATGTCGCAGGGCTATAAAAAGATGAACGTGTTGGCTTGTGTTGTATATTTCATCAGTAGATCTTACAGCAAAATTTCTGGCATGTACTACTTTAGTCTTCCAGAGCAAATCAGGAATTTCTTGTACATAATTTCATTACTGGATGGCTAGTGAGACGGATTTAATGCTTCATAACAGCACAGTGCTGTAAAAATTTCTTCCTGTTCTATTGCTATACAGCTGTGATCAATATTGACATTCGCTTTTGAAGGCATGCTTAGGATAATGAACCTCTCAAGAAGAGCAAGACAGCATGCACACGCCTGGCCTATAAGCCCATGCAGGTGGCGGGCTCGCATATTTCTCCATTCCCAATTGCTCATCATATGGCCGCTCCATAACTTTCAGGAGCCTGCGAACCTCCTCATAATCACCTTGTTCTGCAGCTTCTATAGCGCTTTGGCACAGATAATTCCGAAGAACATACTTCGGGTTAATGGAATCCATGGCAACCTTCCTCTGCTGATCCGACACTCCACATGAAGCCACCTTTTTCAACGGAAAAGAGGAAATATAGATGGACGAGTCAGCACACATAATAACGCAAGAAAACTAATAATAAATGTATGATCTCTAGTGAAAACAAATATATAGCATTTGCTTAGATGGAATGTCTACCAAGCAGCAACTATAACTAAAAAAATAGCTACCCTTCAGAAATTCAGGCAATGCCACAAAATAATGTGGGACTATCACAATGGCAGCAACAATTTTTGTTAGTTTCAAAACTAGAATGTCTACATGATAACACCCGAGGAACAAAAGTAGCACTTCATCATTCAAGAAAAGTAAGTCCTCGGGCATGTAGATGCACAATATGCAAGAAACTAATCCAGTCCAACTGAATTAGTAGGGGATCCTAACTTTTGAAACTAAAAAAAAATGCAATCGAAAGGAATATGAAGGCTGAGAGACTAGAAAGGAAAACAATCGAAGACAGACCATTGGAAAAAATTGTAAAGCAAAGACAGACAAAAGAAAAAAACAGCTAAATGATACAAAAGGAAACATCAATTGCATACATCTTGTACATAGGCCTGCATCCAGTTTGCCCAGGCTTCTTTCCGCTCTTCACTAATATCTGGCAAAACCACCTTAAGTGGTAAGAGCAGCTCATCTCCTGAAATGCTAGTGTCTGCTTTGACATTAGAAAGAAACCTGAAAAAATTTGTGTAGTCAACTTTATCAACGGCCATGTTGCTAAGAAGCCTGCTGATCAGTTGTTTATTGTACTTCCCAATGCCAAGTTTTCTGGTCATTATGGCCTGATATTCATCCATGAATTTAATCCCATACCTGCGGAAGATCAAGACAGACAACATTACTATGTCATGTAATAGCTATCCAATGCATGTTGGACGAACCAAACACTTCCTACATGCTGCAACTTTCCAGCACTCAATGATCACAAGTCATCATTGAGTGAACCATACATGCATCGCCTAGATAAGTTCACTTGACCTGTGCACAAGAGAGCATGGAGCCCAAACAGCTGAAAATTTTGTGATGTTTGTTTTGAGTTGAATTTTCTCCATGGCTTGACAACTTAATCAAGTGGGATTGCAAGAATTTGAAGATTAAGGGCACATGCAGCGGCGCACAACTATCTAGGATCTTGACCTACATAACAACACTACATGAAAAGACATTTGATTTTACGCATGCAAAAGTCCATCCTACCTTTCCATTGCAAAATTTGAGTCATCATCAGTAATCAACTCTGCAGCAGCTAGTGTTGAAGTGAACTGTGCGACATTCCATAATCCAACATCTGGCTGGTTTGCAAAACAATACCTTCTCCCAGGAAGGTCTGTTGTGTTAGGGGTGTAACTTGGATCAAAGGCATCCAAAAAGCCAAAAGGACCATAATCAATGGTTAGACCTAACGCACTCATATTGTCTGTGTTCAGAACTCCATGAGTAAACCCAACCCCCTGCCATTTTGCAATCAAAGCTGCTGTCCGCTCTGCAACCTCAACTGACCAAGCTGTTATCACATGAGTGAAATAGGATGAATGTTGATATGCTTTCAAAGTGATTCTCCTTACAGTCCCTAAATGTATGCAAACATGTGCATAAGAAAGGGGCAGACAAATGACAGAAGAAAGTAGATCAAACAGAAACATAACCTGCATACTTGTTTGATGCCAAATCCACCGCCGAGGAGCCCTCTTGAGCTACTGGCTTGAAAAATGAGCTCTGGCCCTTATGTATGGTCTCAAGATGAGGGAAGTGGTGCCTAATGGTGTAATCTGCTAAAGCACGCACAATTTGAAAATCTTCGTTCCCTCTAGATGCATGAATTTGGAATGAACCAAAACGGAGGAAGGATTGAGCAACTCGACAAACAATCGCACCAGGTTCTTCCTTAGCATTACCACTACAGTAAAACATCGATATCAATAACACATAAAACAGATTTACACTGGGCAAGATAAATTCGTATTCATCTGATAGTGAATTTTATGTGCAAAATATGTAGTAGGCATGCAGTACCTTCATCTCCACCTCTGTGGTGGTATCCAAATCTGAGATTGGAATCAATTTTGTTTCATGTTCAAACTGGTGACTTGTTTGAATTTCAAAATATAGGTTGATATTTTGAAAAATTAAAATAGAAAAATAAATCTTTAATCCCACCCCAGTTCCTCTGCCAACAAATCTGAAAGAAGGGTTTATTATTCATTCATTCATTTGTTGCCAATAAGCGTTTCTTTCTAATTGCACAACATTCGCATGGATTCACAACCTAACTAACATGCACACATCTAACATTTGCCAAATAAGCTATGCATCTAGAAATAAGAAATTATATCCTTCCTAAGGTCTATCTATCTATCTAAGGAGGCTAGGAGAGTTTATGGAGGAATTGGTGGTAAAAAAAAGAATATTGGTGAACAAGCATATGTGGAACCTAGCGATAGTTTGTCGGTAATGTAGAACAGTATGCATACTCATAAAACATGTCACGAATGACACCTTTGCCTGTTGTTACAAGACAAAGTGCACGGGTTGTTGGGATTCCCAAGCAGTGCATTGCTTCACTGCAGAGAAATTCTCGAATGCTACTGCGAAGTACTGCAAGGCCATCTGCGAATCGACTGTATGGTGTCCTTCCTGCACCTTTTAGCTGCAATTCCCACCTTTCACCTCGAGAATTCATTATCTCCCCAAGAGTTATTGCACGTCCATCACCTAGCTGTCCAGCCCATGTACCAAACTGATGACCGCCATAGCACTGGGCATATGGCAATCTGCAAAGAAAATCAAAGTAGATGGATATAATGATTCTAAGCCAGCCAACCTATTGACCCAACAAAGAGAACTGTATGAAAACTGTCACAATCAGCAGTAAAACACTTACGATCCTGGTAGAGTGGAAGCCCCAGAGAATATAACAGGAAAATCAGGCCTTATAAATCTGAAACTCCAACAGGAATTTGTTTATTAGTCATAAGAAAGAAAGTAGTATACCAAGATAAATTAGATCACTAAAGGTTAATGGTACATATAGGGTATGCGTGAATATTTGAAGGCAATAGAACTTGGCATAAAAAAGAACTCAAGGGCATCCAGGTCCTGAAATCCAGCCAATAAGTGGAACTTGAAGTCCATAATCAGTAAACTGAAGCATTTACTTAGTTATTAATTTGGTGAGCACTTCTTTATCAATTAAATTATCCCGCAGTTCCATTCCATAGCTTTGTATACCTCCAATAGTTAGAAAAACGAGAATTTATGTAAGAAGCGGATAAGACAATAGCTGTTACCAATGCAAAGTTCAACATCTAATTAACCATAAATACCCATTAAAGGCCTAAGATCAAATCAAAAGAATCAAAAATTAGTGCTTGCGGTGAAAATATAGAAGTTTCAAAATTTTCCTCAGATAAGCGAAAAAGGCTAAGAAAAAGATGTCATTCCTAGGGAGCCAGAAAAAAGTGCTTACTCTTTAGGATCCAACTCAAGCAACTCAGCAACTAATTCTGACCCCACAACAAGTTGGGGGTTCTCTACTTCGGCTGAGGGGACCACTTTTGTATAACAAGAATGCAGAACCTGTCAAAAGATAGAACGTACCAGTCAGACTTCTCAAAATCAGGAAATGGGGGGATGAAAAATACCTTGAGCTGCAAACTTGCAAGAGTAGAACAAAAAGACTCCATCAAAATAGCAGACAGCGCTCACTTAAGAGTAACCAAAAACAAGTGTCTGGAGCTACATTGTGAATGTTTAGCAGCATGTATATGGTACATCCAATAATAAAGCTCACATAGGTAAGCTGGTAGCAGTATAGCATAACAAAGAACAAACAACCAATTTTCAGATTACCAACAATATGTCACAGTATTCTAATTTCTACTTGAGGAGTAAGCAATAATACTAGCCTTTTTTCATTCAAGCTCACCTGTAAAGTCTTTTATTAAATCTAATTTGATCGTCAAAGTTGAATCCATATATAGAAATTTCCGTGGAAGTAGTTTTTGGGATTCACAAATCACATATAGATTAAATTCAATCCGTTCTTCATGCTTGTTACCAATTTGTTAGTTGAGACAAAAAATCATCTTAAATCAAGACTTGTGTGTGTTAGAATGAAGGAGAAATTTTTGGCAGGTGCATGTTCACTTTCAAATAAGATAACTTCGTGCTCACCAAAATCCAATTTTTGGTGATTTCTTGAATGTTAGATGTAGTACCAAGCATGACAAATGAGTGATGATTTTTTTCAACTTTAGCCAAGTAGTGCCAAGCGTAATTAATGCTTCCTTGATCAGTTGATCCGTAACCAAAGGCATTCAATGAAAACGTACAGCCCAAACAATAATGAAACAAGACCAGTGACGATGCTGCAGCAGACTGCAGAAGAATGCAGCTTATAAGGAAAAGCTAATCCGCGAGAGGCCTGCTCTTACACGGTATAACAAAGAGATATCCTAGAAAAGTATGATTACCACATTTCATTCTCCGTGTTAAGGAAACGGCTCAAATTCTCCTCTAGGCTATCCAGGATCTCAAAACAACAACAACGACACTAAAATTGAATCGCTTGCCAATCGATTACCAAACCAAATTGACCAATACACTCTCAGTTCTCGAAAACCAGAGCCAGGAATAGCATGCCAGAAATAGAGCCGACATAAAGGAGGAATCTTTGGTACGAAAAAACAAAAACCTGTCGAGGAATCGCATCTGTTCTGGGATCCGCTGGCAATTCCCGCACGAATGAATGATCCCAGCTCAACTCCTCGAGCTTCAATCTGCCTCTGCTTCCACTCTTGCCATCGATCAAGGAGAGAGGCTCCGTCACTCCATCCTTCGGAGAGAAATCGACCGGAACAGAGCTGGAAAAGGCCTTCCGATCTTCGCGCGCGGGCGAGGTGGAAGAGAGGGGGGAAGATTCGCGACGGCGAGCTGGGAAAGATCGTAGAACGCGGCGGAGAGGTTGAGAACTGGTTTTCCGGCAAAGAGACAGAGAGAGAGGGGGAGAATCTGAAGGGAAGAGAAGGGGGGAAAGCGGTTTACAGGCGGCCGTTCTCTGAAAGGAGAAATGGGCGAGCATCGCTGTTATCCTTGCGTTTTTTTGCCACTCGTCCGTCTCTGTTGTCTCCGCAGGACTGGGAGCAAATGGCAGGTGGATATGTGAATTGCACTTGCGGCTGTGGAGCTGTACAACCAGGGGATGCGTGGAAAGCTGTCAGCGAGCACACAAATGCAGTATTTCGGGGAAGGATTCGTAACCGGCCAACCGCCTGATCGACGACCGACCGAATTCGTGGCTTGTTTTTACAAGCAGAAAATCCTAACACCAGTCATTTTGGCTGATTGTCTAATGCTCCCTTTGGCAACGGCCAGCGATTGAACTGTTTTTATCATAAAAAATGTACGTGTGAAGTAGAAAGTGGAGAAGTTTTTCTCCAATCCTGCATCATATGAATATCAAGGGTGTGTTTGGAAATGGATAAAACTTTTGATGAAAAGTTTTAGAGAGTAAAAGTTGTCAAATGATGTGATATGATAGGGGTAATGATGAAGAGTAAAGATGATAAAGTTAAAATAGATAAGTTAATTGTGTGGATAGTTGTGTAGAAATGATTGAAAAGTAGGGTAGTTGTATGGGAAAATGTGAAAAAATAATTAAAAAATATTATAATTGTAGATTGTGAAAAGTTTTACATTGAAAAGTTTTAAGTTGACGTTTTTTCTTCCTTGCCAAACACACCCCAAACGTCACCATAGTTTTCACGTTTTTTAAAGTTTTAATTGCTTCCTCGTTACAAATATCACTTTAAGGGTTCGTGTGGTGCTCGGTAAAAAAAGAAAAGGGGAAATCTGGCTACTTGTGAGGTGCTGTTTTATATGATTTTAGCTAACTATTTTAATTTTTAGTTATTGGGAAAATTTGTCTTTAATAAAAATTTATGGGACAAAAATTTTTTACTCTCCGTAACCAATATATTTTGAAATTATTTTTTTCATATAATTACTTTATATTTTAGTTTTTTTACATACTTACTTATACAATTAACCTATATATTTTTTTACACCTCATTATTAACTCTATGGTATTACATTATTTTCTATCAATCTAACAATTTTTATATCAAAACATTTCATAAATAAGTTCTGTCACTTCCCCATAATACTCATTATATTTTAACTATTCTCTTTACATTTTTATGCAACTTTCTTGTCTATTTTATCTTTATTTATAATCATTATTGGCATCATATCACTACTTTATTTCTTTAAAGTTTTGTCCAAAATTTTCTTCTTACCTTTTTAACCGATTACCAAATGGAAATGCAACCCGGCCGCTGGACATGTACATGTATGTCCATACGACCTTTGCAGTTTTAATATAATAAATTTTAATTCAAGTTATTTGCAAAATGATCATTCCAAACAGGTCAAACTAGCCAAAAAAACATATTTTTTGTTTTTTCAAAAAAATTTACAGAAGCATTAATCTAGTTATATTTAATCTATAGACCAATTTTTACTAATTTTGAAAATATATATTTATTTTAGATTTTTAAAAACCAATTTTTGTCGGTTTTGAAAATGTATATATATTTATTTTAGATTTTTAAACATATGAGTATTTTAGTTATCCTTCAACAATTTAAAATAACTAAAGAACTTCTGTATTTAAAAATTCAAAATATATATATACGTATATCTCAAAAGTTGATAAAACTTGACTTATAGATTAAACATAATTAGAATAATATTTTTGAAAAAAATAAAAATATGTATTTGGACTAATCTGAAATGATCAAGACTCAAGTTATTTATTATTTCTATTAATATATGCTTTTGATGTTAAAATACCATTATCATATACTTACATGTTTTAAATTTTGGGCTTTATTTGTAAAAAATTTGGGATCTATTTCTATAAAATCTCATCTATTTATACTATAATAATTGATAAAAAAAATACACTCTACATATTTAGTATCATTTATATGGTTATAAAAACATTTTTATCCATAATCGTTTTATTTAAATCTCATATACAAATATATAAAATCCAAATAATATAATAATTTAATTCTAAATATCAATTTTAAAGTTACACTTTTTAACATCAACATCATCTAAAACATCATTCTTACATGAATAAATGATTATTTAAATTGTTACTGCATCGTAATGCATATATTGAGATATCTAAATATTTTTCATAATTTACATATAAATATATCTACACTTTTAGGTGAATGTGGCTCGTGAACATCTTTGATTTAAACAAAACTTGATTTATTATTTAATAAATGATGTTAATATAATAAATAAAATAAATTTTCTATAAATCATTATAATATTAAAATTGAAGGGGGTTACACGGACCCGATGCCCTTAACAAATTTTAACAAATTCGAGAGTTATTGTTTAGATTACAAAAATTTAGCTGTTATTGAATATGTGTGTGTGTAAAGTATTAAAATTTTAAAAATTACATCACTAAATACTCATGTGTTTTAGAATTTGTAAGCCTTTTGGGAGTAACATATAATTGGAGCATGATTTCTTGCACTTTGTGTATTTAGCTTTGATACACCTGAGTGTAAATACTTTTTTATATTTCTTTTTTAAAAAATTTACACAAATGTTAATCTAAGTGAATTTAATATGTATATCAAATTTTACCAATTTTTGAGATTATTAAATTTTTTTATTTTTTAAAAAATAGTTAGTAATTTAAAATTACTAAAAATACCACTGGTTTTAGAAAATTCGAAAAAATCTAAAAATGTAAAAATTGATACATGTATTAAATACACTTAAATTAACAATAATGTGAAAAAATACAAAAAATAGATTAAATACACTTGAGTACACTGAAACTAAGGCATAACTTCACAACCCAGTATAACTTACAGAAAACAGGTTTTTTTTTCTTTTTGATGTCGGAAAGTTAACAGTTTTTGAACGTGAGCATGTAACTATAAAAAAAGAAAAATAGAATTGAACGTATTATGATAAAATTACACGATCGAATCATCAGATATTTGATTTTGGAATCATAGACAAATGCAAATGGATAAATGTTATACACAAGTCAAAAATTTCTTTAAAAAATAGCTTCCGATATTATAAAACAAAGGGGGTGCATTAACCCAGAGCTTTCATATAGTGCTATACAATAAACTGTTACTTAGCTAAATTGCAACTTTATATATTTTATATTTTTTAACATTTTTTTCCCTTTTCACTTTTATGCGAGCTCAAATATTTAGTTAAAAATACCAAATTTTAGGAATGAAAAGTTAGCGTGAAAGAATATCAACCAGTAAAATTGCGTAAATGGAATTTTAACGCTTAGACTCACGTAACAGCGAATCTTTTGTTTTTGTGTTTTTTTTTTTATATATGAGAAATAGAGCTATAGACCGGGTGCAGTAGATCACCATCCTTTTTGTGTTTGCCATGTAATCCCTTTTATATCATTACATGATAACCATATTTTTATTTTTATTCAAATTTTTATTCACAATATAATTTTACATTTTCAATGCACAACAACGTATTGGTCATCCGAATCCCATTGTACGGGCTCATCGAGGATCAACTAGTTAAATAAAATGAGATAAAATTTCTAGTTCTCAATTTTCATACAATTTTTAATTTTCTATAACAACTTAACTTTTTTATTTTCAACATTAATTTTCTTATTCCCAATATTACTCTTTATTTTATATTATCAATTAGATGATCAAATAGTTGACACTAGTACATACAAGATATTATGATAGGAAAGTATGGAGTTGGAAATTTGTATAATAGTGGTTTAGTTACTTCTCGCTTAGAACATGCCTCCATTAAATACACAATCATCTAAGGTGGGTGACAAAAAAAAATCTTCATTTTGTAATTGATGAATGCACAATTTAAGTTGTGTATGCAAGTGAGATTGAATTCATCAATGCCTGCGAGAGATAAATAGACAAGGATTTTTTAAGAAATCATAGGAAAAAATGGTTCATTGCTAAAAAGGGGCAAGTGCAACATGTGACGTGTATTTTTTCCAAATGAGTCTCAAGGCAAAGGTTCTTTCATCTTTGTATATTAGTGAGTGTAATCCCTTTTCTTTAGTCATTATTCAAAACTGATCATGCTAAAGTTGTTTTGTTTCAATGGTGGTTTAATTGAGAATAATCTCATGAGTTATTTTGAGGGGTGGTCATTTTATTTAATTTGCCATCTTATCTTTTTTGCTTAGCTTAAAGCTCAAGTAGCTACAGACAATTTTGCCCTAACTTAGTGAGTCATCAATGACTGCGGTTGAATTACTTAACTTGGGAATCTTTCCAATCCTATAGAAAAATGTGGTAGAATTAAATTACTTAACTTGGGAATGTTTCCAATCCTATAGAAAAATGTGGTAGAATTAAACACGTAAAGGTGTCATTATTAAAATAATAATTTGTTGGGTTTAAGTTAAGGTGACCTAATGTCTAAATGATACGTTTGTAATCATAATGATAAGATGTTGTACTTTTACTAAGAGTGAAAGAACTTTTTTTAAATAGAGGAGTTTAAGTTCTTTTTCACACACAACCACAACAATTCTCATCTACTAAAAATACGTGAAGTATTAAAGGAGAAGACCTTGCACTTAAAACTATGAATGGGAGACCTTACACTTAAAACTAGGTATACATTCTTAAAGTAGAAAGCCATAAACATGGATTAAAGTAAAGTGTGGGTTCTCATCTCGGGGATCATGCAATGCACAATCATGGCTTACATATAAATTTGGACGATCCCGTGTCGATTTTCCAAATCAAGAAAAAATGGCCCATCATCAGTAATAAACATCACATTTTCATCAATCAAAATCCTATCAATTCCATCTAATTTAATAGTGGTACAAAACAAGATATTTGATGATTACAAACATGCCCTTATAAAATTATAATACAACGTATTGTAAGATTTATATTTGACGGTATTGGCCCATTGAAATTTCGTCGCTATCACTTGTGTTGTTGGCGTCACCCAAACATCTCGGCCGTCGAAGCCGGATGCTGGTTCAATGCATCTAGGTGTATTTCACTATTTTTAAAATTTTGTTTTTACAATTGTTAATCTAAACGTATTTAACGTGTGTATAAATTTTTATCATTTTCGAATATTTTTAGATATTTTTAAAATTTTTTTAAAATCAATGACATTTTTAGTAAATTTAAATTACAAAAAATACCACTGATTTAAAAAAATTAAAAAATAAAAATATTCAAAAATGGTAAAAATTTATATATATATTAGATACAGTTAAATTAATTTGTATGAAAAAGGATTAAAAAAAAAGATGAAATACACCTGGATGCAATGAACCACATCCGTCCAAGCCTACCTACATTTCCTGCCGTCCTAACTCCTGACGAAACCCTGGAAGGCAGAGATCGCATGCAAATCTCGGCCGTTGAAGTTGGCTCCATCTCCCTGATTGCGCGGGCCGGGGGTCCAGCACTTCTGGAGTTCGAAAGCCCTAGATCAAAACCCGGCAGTGCCAGGGCGGAACTCAAACGGACTAATAAATCAAAAGAGCGGGCGGTATAAAACGCCTTTCGAGTCCGCGTTTTTTCTTCCATTTTCCCCCCCTTCCCTCTCAGCTCCCGGTCGGCCTAGTCCGTGCCTTGCCAACTCGTGAGAGAGAGGCGAAAATCTCTTTCGCGTGCCTCGAATTTTCGGCGTCCGCGGGCCTCTTGTCTTCTCCCGCGCAATCGGTTCTCCGGCCATGACTTGAAGACTTTCTTCTCACTCCACTGCGATCTCTCATTCTTGGCCAGTCGCAGCTGCCGCTCCGGAAGGAGCTCTGCGTCTTCTCTTTCCTGTCGGAGCTCTCGCATTCTTCTCTAGGGTTTCGGATTTGAATCGAAATCCAGCTCAGCGAATCTGGCCATGGACTACGATCCGTCTGACAGCAGTGGTGAGTTTCTTCGACCTAATCCTGGCCCCATCTCGTGGCTCGCGACCTTTCCCTGGTCCTTTTAGGGTTCGGATTTCGGAATTGCTCGCAATTGTCTTGCCAGGGAGAGAAAGTTCGTTGCTTGAAGTGTTGAAAGCGGTTCGGAGCTACAATTTGTGGCGTGAGGGTTTCGAATATGATCTGGTGGCAAGTAGGGTTGGGGTTTTGAGCTGGAGTGATCTTTCTAGAGGCACGGTCTGCATTCCATGCTTGCGAGGTTATTCGATTGAAGGATTGAGACAAATGTCGTGAGAAATAGAGGAAAAGGATGAGAAAGCTAGGGCTTTTTTCGGCTGTCCCGTTCTCTTCAGTAACAAGCTTTAACGCATTTGTGGAAAGCGAGGCAATGTCGTGAAATAGCGGCACTTTGGTGGTTTTAGTGTTTTAGGAAGTGACTAACTGTTTTCTTTGGTTGATATTAAGCTCAAAAAGAGCTAAACATTCGAAAATTTATGTTCTTTTTAGGAATTTAGTATTTCGTCATGTGGACTTCAGTTGGCAGAAGCAATAGCCTGAAACAAAGAAATCTCTTTTTAATCTTTTCTCAAGGTAAAGGTTTGTGGAAGAAGGTTTTGGAGAAAATTCGGCATCCAATTTGACATGCTTCTGTTGTATAGGAACCGAGGCAGGGATACAAGCGTGAATTGAGCCTAGAACGTTTTTACTTACTTGATGAAGAAAAAACATGGTTTAAATGTCACACTTGTTTTTAGAATTGACTTAGATGATCCGGAGAGTTGTTTGCAGATTTGGTGGGGCCCATTATGTCTCATATGGTGTCATATGGTGGGAGCAAACTTATGAAACATGGAATTCTCCATATATGTCAATCCTTACTCTGATTTTTGGCCAAAGCGCTAATAATAAACAGCTCACTGTTATTTCAAGTAAACTATTGATGAGAAATGGATAGGGTAACCTCAGAAGTCAATATGGGTTGGTATTTTTCTTCTCTTAAAGAGGTTCCCTCCATCATTGAAGGCCAGACTAATCTGTTGAACTTAATTCTTCAAAGAATTTATATTCTCTCATGTCTCATGCCTAGAATGCACCATTCCAACTGTCAAACTGAACTACCTGTGTCTATTGAGAAAGATGGTTGAAAAATTCTACCAAATGTACTTCTTGACCAAAGTTTCTAAGAGTTGTGCTTAAGACCCCCTGTGTCGAGTTGCAAGCAGCATTCATGTTGGTGGGATTCTGTTTCTAATTTCTTTCATGCTTTTGTCTCCTTTTTCCTGTTGTCATTGGTCACCTGGGCTTTAATAATGTCCATGATTGTTTAAAAGATGTATCAATAATTCACATCCATGTGTTATTAGTTCTGCTTCTCAATGTTGTCTCACGGGTAAGCTGTCAAGCTAAGAATGTCATAGATTTGCTATCTCCTTTCCTTTCTCTTTTCCTTGAAAACGAAGCCCTTTAGCTTGTCCTTTGTTATATCTATCCATTGCTAGCTCTTACCTCATTGAGAGAAAAGAAAAAGCTCCCATCAGCTTGAGTTCTATTGCTACCTTCCAGTCTAGTTTTCAAAGAAATGAAGCCTTCGTTGGTGGTATCTTGCAGGCTGGCTTCTGAATGTTTCTAGTTATTATCTGTGTAATCAGACCAGATTGGGCTTTCAACCAGTCAGCCAACCTGTAGCAGGTCTGGTCTTTGGCAGGACTAGTTGAACTGTCTGGCTTGAACTGGTTTTGATAGCATAGCTTATTATCGGTTTGACTATAGTGGTTTGTTATATTTGCATGTATGCCTTACTATGACAATGGGAAAGCGTAGTGAAGAATTGGACTTTCAAATTCCATATTTTCTCTGTTTGAGGTTTGTCATGATTGGGTACAAACTACTGTCTATGTCTTGGGCTGTAACTCACCTTCTGGTTGCCATGGTTTGCTTGGGATTTCATAGTTGCTACCTGTAAACTAATCATGATACCAGAGAACTGTTGAATAACTTTTTTTTTTTTTTTTTGGGTTTCTTGATCTTCAACAAATTTTTTGCAATTTCCATCCCTTTATTCTTTACCAATTGAAGCCAACTGCTGTTGCTGACGAACCAATTGTGTGTGAAAGATAAGATGTCCTGATCATATTCTACATTTCAAATATCACATACCAAAATTCAAGCTGGATTTGATGAACCAAAGGTCCAATTTTTATTTTTAGGAAACAAAAAATTGCATTGATTATGGATTCATGGCAGCTTTTACATTGCGGTATTGAATTTTTCATTTGGTGTTACTGTTAGAAAATGGCTTGATAGTGAACTATATGAACTTTAGAAAGTTAAATTTTAAAAAGAGTTTCTGTGGAAGATTATGAATCTATATTCATGTGTTCTGAAAGTGCAATGTTGGAATTTGGCAGATTTACGTTGCTTTCTTGCTTGCTTAATTATTATAGTAAAAAATAGATATTCCTATATTCTCAAATTTAAAATTGTCTTTGCACATGGAGACATCTTTATACGTTGACAATGTTGAATCCAGTCATAGTCCGCTTAACTTTGTGAATGCAGTCCGTGGATTAGATTTGTTGCTGTCTTTGAAATTATTTTAATCACAGATCATTAATTCATTATTCATTTATTTAGTCTGTCATTTGTATTCTTTAGTTGGACAACTGGAGTTATGTTTTGCCATATAATTTAGACTGGTTGAATACTCATCCATGGCTTGAGGCATCTTCTGTAAATTTTCTCATGACCACAGGAACAGATGATGACCTTCCTCCATCACATCAGAACAGAGTTAGAGGGAGTCGAGTCACTGGAAATGGGAGAACTGCCATCACAGGTGCTCTTCCTTATCCCAGGATGCATAATGATATGGAGACTCAGATCCATCAACTTGAGCAAGAAGCATACAGTTCAGTTTTACGAGCCTTTAAAGCACAATCTGATGCCATTACATGGGTAATCATCTGTCTATTACATATAGTTCATTGAAATGCCATTAGATGGGTAAACATCTACCTTTTACATAAAAATTATTGAATAAGTTTGTTGTTTGTTGTGATTTCTTGTGAGAATGTCGATGCATGGTTTACTGAATATTAGTTCATCAGGAGAAGGAAAGTTTGATAACCGAACTCAGAAAGGAGCTGAGAGTGTCTGATGAGGAGCACCGAGAACTTCTCAGCAGGGTTAATGCAGATGACATCATCCGAAGAATAAGGTCTGCTGATGTTATGACAATATTTATAGCTCATTGTAATATCTATATTAAATGTATGGGTAACTGATTGCATGGCAACTGTGAAAATGCCCCTAGGGAATGGAGGCAGTCTGGGGGGAACCAACCTGCTTTGCTAAATACTGCTCAACCTATGCATGATGCAGTACCCAGTCCTACTGTGTCAGCATCTCGTAAGAAACAAAAGACTTCACAGTCAATGCATTCTCTGTCCTTAGGTGCACCCTCACCTGCTTTGCACCAGCAGACAATTGCTACTTCCATTCAGCCATCACCATCAGTTGGTAAGAAAGGAGCTGCAGTAGGAGCCAGCAGCAAGAAACCTAAATCAGTAAGTGCAAAGTTTTTTGGAAGCTTGCTATTTCAAAATCATTAATGTGTACTTATCATATTATTTTTCCTTTTTTAGGGTCATGCTTCAACCGGTGTGTCAGGTCATGCTTCAACCGGTGTGTCCTCAATGAAGTCATTACCATACCCTTCTGGTCCATCCGGGAGAGGACAGATTGCAAATTGTGGTTCTTCAGGACCTCTTGCAGCGAATGAACCCGCTGAAGCAGCTACTTTTGATCCATTAATAGGGCGGAAAGTGTTGACAAGATGGCCTGCTGACAATAACTTCTATGAAGCTGTCATAACCGACTACAATCCAGTGGATGTAAGTCTTACAAGTGACCACTTATCATGTCAGTTGGTTCCGGGCATCTTCGGCATCTAGCTGTGATTGTTTTGGTGACACTTCAAATTGTTTTCAGGGCCGGCATGCTCTAGTTTATGACATAAATACAACCAATGAAACGTGGGAATGGGTCGATCTCAAAGAGGTAACATATGCTCTCTCTTTTGGTGTTTTCACTTTTTCAGTAGTCCTATGTTTGGTTGCCTGACTTTTTTGCACTTTAGTAGCAATTCTACATCTTGAGAATCGGCGTTAATATGTGAGGCTTTGGTCATACTTATGGATTTAAATGTGCACATATAGTCATACTTAGTGTATTTGTTTTCCTGAACATGAAGCTGCCTGCTTGCCGAGAATTTTTTTTTTAAAAAAAAAAATCTAATCATGGCATGTGTGATCTATCTTAGCAGTAGTGCTATCTTTTTTTGTGGTTGTTACATTAGGTGAACTTCTTCAATTCAGTTTCACTGTCCAGGTGTGTTCACACATGTATTCCTTCAATATTCTGGATGTTAAATTTTTGAACTACAAGCTAAGCTGTGTGCTTGCATATATAATCATGAGGATGTGCTCGTCTTGACATGGATCGCAACTTCTGTTGCTTGCATTTGTGAAGCTAATGTAATCTTGCTAGACTAGGGAAATTCAGTCAAGTTCAATAGAAATCAGATTATTTTATTTTTCTCATGTTAATAAAATGCCAAATTATAGAGCACCATTGGGAGTTTTTTCTTTTAAAAAAATTTGAGAGGAAATGCTGGAAAAATTTCAGGCATCTGTCAAAATCACAAAAGGGAAAAAAATTTTAAAATTGTGATTGGTTTCACCAGAAGTGCTGAAAGAAAAATCAAAATAAAGTGGAGTAAGAATGGAAAATGTACAGAGAGAAGGTGGCTTATCCATTCTGATTGGAAGAGTAGATTTCTTATGGTGACTTCCACAATGCTTTTGCTGAGGATATGCAGGTGATATTATTGTCATCCACTGTAATGGATCCTGGAACAAGTCTGAGGTTTCATCCATTTCATGGGAGAAGTAACTTCCTTCATTATAGAACAAATCTCCCTGTGGGATGTAGGTATTGTAAGAATGCAGTTGAGTTCAATTCATTTAATTGTGTGCTGATTAGGAATCTGGTAAGGATGATAAAACAGTGAAGTATATTATCGGGTGAATGAAGAAACCTCATTTTTGATTTTAAGTGAAGTGTTATCTACCAATCGAAAATTGCCATTCTGTTGTTTGATTCTTAGGTACATCCTTTAAAGTGACCAAATCTTAAAACAAATAAACTGTATGCCTATTTCCCCTTCGCACACAGCAGGAAAGCCAATGCTGAACCTCTCTTATACATGCACATTGCAAACTGCTGCATTCTGCAATATTGATTTCTAATGCATGCTGGGCTCCATCTGCTCCTGATAGTCCCGACTTCGTTGAATTTAGTAACAAAATTATATCAATACTTGTTATGGTTTGTTTGGAAATCTTGGTCTATGTTCAATCATTGTGACTATAAGAGACCTATTTTGCACTTCACTTTTGGTTTTGATCTATATATATTTATATTCATTTGCCTTTGCCAAGAATGCTGTAAGTGACCTATGAATGATATCCTAAACTGCAATGACAGATTGGTCCTGAAGATATCAGATGGGAAGGTGAGGATCCAAGCCTGTTTCGTCGAACAGGCCGTGGTGGACCAGGGCGTGGGAATAAGAAGTCCATGGGCAAAGCCAATGCTATTCCAGGTGCAGGAAGAGGGAGAGGAGGTACAAAGAACCAGACAAAAAAAGATTTTGTGCCATCTCAGAATGGCATTGGAAAGAAGGGTTTAGACGATATTCAGATACTTCACACAGATACTTTGATTAAAGAGGTGTGAGGGAGAACTTCAACCAAGTGCCAAATTGAATAATGTTTTTTCATGTGGTTATTTTCTTTCCTCTTTTTTCACATGTTCATTTCAAGCAGGTGGAAAGGGTATTTGGTTCTAGCCATCCTGATCCTTCTGAGATGGAAAAGGCAAAGAAGATGTTGAAGGTAAGAGTTGATGCTAATGATGTTTTTCCACAGTTTATTACAGTTGATTTTTTCTGAATAATCAAACAGAAGCATGTTGTTTGTGCTGGCAGGAGCATGAGCAAGCACTGGTTGATGCTATTTCAAGGCTTGGAGATGCATCAGATGGTGAAAGTGGTAACAATACAATTTCCCTCCTGCTTGATGCTATTCTTTTTTTTTTAAAAAAAAAAAAGTCATAAGATGCTAGGAAGAACGGCAGAAGAAAAAATTGAGTTTTGAACTGGTTATTCAAAATATTTTAACAATTTGAAATGAATCCTGAATGAATCTGTTGTTGGTGGTTGGCCTGGGAGAACGTCATGTAAATGAAAGCATATTCTGCAATTCAGTGGTTTTAAACCCCAGAGGATTCTGCAATACAAGCTCAAAATCGTTAATATGTATATGACGGAGCAATTATTAAGGAAAGCACCAGTCGGTGTAAATATCTGCATATCACTCAGATTTGGTAATGGTGTATGAAGAAACCAGGGTTATCAATGGACACTTTGGTTTTTAGAGTGGATCACCACAATCTGAATCTGGTTCAAGGGATCCTTGATTGTTATTAGTCATTAGGTCTTCTATTTTTCTGATTCTAACTAGAATCTGATTAAAATATTTGCCTTTGGTCCAATTGATCCAAGTTAGCTAGTTTAACTCATCCTTTGTTGTTGGATTGTAGCTTTACTTGTATTTTAGTCGTTGTAAAATTCAGTTGATAGTTAATTTCTATTAATATGTTTGAAACTAATGTTTTGGTTGTTTTATAAGATCAAAGTTGTAGAATCTAGGTTTTATTAAATAAATTAGAATAGGAGAATCTAAGCCTGATACTTATCAATAGCTAGACCTCATCTTTATGATTTAGGGACAAGATCCATTTATTGATATGATTTTTTAAAAAAAAAATCTTATCACTCACATTGGATGACCAGGTACTTGACAGTGATGTACTTTAGGGGGGGTAGCAGGACCATTGTCCTTTACCCAACATTTGAACCTTGGATCTCCTACTCACGCTACTCTAAACACTCATGTCAGCCACTTGGGCATCCAAGCGGCGACAATATGGGTCCTATTTAATCAGATTGGATTTGGAACAAGATGCAGATATCTTGTTAACCATATTGATCATCTGAACTTTTTAAATTCAGCCTATAAAATTCTATAAAATTCAGCAAAGTACAAATTTTGGAAACTCAACCTCAGGCTGAACTCTCAGCGTAGGTGCAAATTGGGTCGAGTTAACTTGAAACTTGACCTGACGTATTTGACACATGGTCGGGACAAGTATTTTGACCCGTTTGATAGGGTTGAGTTAGATGACTTGAACTTCTAAATGAGGTTGATTTTGAAAATTATGTGCTAACCTAATCTAATATACTTCTTAAAATTATATATTTATTAATATCATGACTCATAATTACGTATTTTTTAAAGATTATGTATGGTTAATAATGTTTTAATTTTACTTATTGCTAACAGATTATGAGTGTGTTTGAGAAGTGAAAAAGCTTTTGGATGAAAAGTTTCATGTAAAAGTTTTTGAAATGGGAGAAAATGATGTGATATGATAGGGGTAATAATGAGAAATAAAGAGAATAAAATTAAAATAGATAAGTTAGTTGTATCGGTAGTCGTAAAGAAATATTTTGGAAGTAGGGTAGTTGTGTAGAAAGGTGCGAAAAAATAATTTTAAAAAAAAGAGTAATTGTGGAGATTGAAAAGTTTTAGTTTAAAAAGTTTTTAGTATAGCCAAACATGCCCTATGATAATGATTTTATAAATTTAAAACTAATTATATTTTTAAATTATAATAATTATAAAATATATTAAATCTTTGAAGTTATTTATTTAGCTAATTTTCTGATCCAAATTAAGGTACTTCGGTTGACCTTGACCCAACTTGAGATGGCAGAAGGATGGCAACATTTATGACATTGAGGAATGGGTGAAATAAAAAAAGCGGTTTCACCAATGATAAAGTGCAGGAAGTGGGAAAGGAGAATAATTGGATGGAACACAAGTGGCAAAGGATGTTGCAATAGTGTAAGGTTGCTAATCAACCTTAATCCTATGTGTAAATATCTCATTTCAGCCTTATTTATATGTTAAGCTAGGTCGAGGTTGACCAAAACTAAACTTGTCCTTTAGAATCAACTTCATGCCAACAAATTTTTTTTTTTTAATTTACAAGGGAGACTTCAAGCCAACAAATTGACTCAACAAAAATGAGTCTTGTTCAAAGCTTTAGTATATTTCATAACTACAACAATTTAAAAAGATTAATTCCAAAAATGACCACGATTTATATCCTTATCTACTTATATCACCATTGCATTTAAAAAAATGATATGGATAACCACATCTTCTACTCTTAATTCCAAATATGATAAGGATGGTAGGGCTAATGTTAAAAATGATATGAAGTTACAAAATTACCCTGATAAAAAGTAACCCATACTGTTTGTTTGCAAACCCTACCTGTGGCTGGTTGTTTGATCACCATGACCAATTAGTCCTTTCCCAACAAACCTGGCAAGCATGGTTGTCTGCTTGTGTTCACTTGCTAGCAGCTGAATCTACACAAACCATCTAATTAATGATGAGGAAACCGCTCCGACAAATTAGTTGCCCCTGACATCGTCTCTAAAAACCCAAACATCAACTTATGAGCGACAAATTGACTAGAAAATCCAACCAAAACTCGGTAATGGAAATGAAAATTTCCACATATGATTGTTAGAAGTCCAAAGCAATCACTAATGGAAGAAACTTGTCCTAGATACAACATTGATATGTCATGGAAGAGTTGGTCAACAAACTGTCATAAAAGTTGGTAGAAATCCAACTTTATTCTCCATTAAATCTGGCTTTTGAGTTCATCATCCTGAGTAGCTGTGGCAGTTAGGCATCAACTCATAATGATTGCTAGATAAGTAGCCACATGTCGCCTCCAAATTCGGTTTACGAAGAAGACCCTTCAAATTCATGATTGTCGACTTTATTGTACTCAAACAAGAATCTACCCAAAACACAAATACAACATTTGCCATGATTCGATGATCTGGAGAGACGATCTTCCTCAAACCCAGCATAATCTTCCGTGAAAATCCATTATCGCAAGCTCCACAAAATCAGGCTAGACTTGTGAGAAAAAAAATTGTTGTTGCCTCCGCCAAGGTTGGCAGAGATCCAACATAACAAACCATTGACAAAGTTTGAAGATTAATAGTTCCGACCAAATAGATCTAGGGGTCCAACTTGGGCCAGGTTGAGCTCGAACCCGGCCGACCGAACCCAAATTTAAACAGTATTAGAACTGCTTGTTGTTTTACAAGCCAAGCGTTAAGAATCTGAACTTGAGAAATTTGATTTATAAATATGATAGGGTTAGGGTTGACGTTAACCCAAACCTGAAGAAGTCGAGCCTGATTTTCTAAAATATATTATATACATAATATCTAAATAATATTTCTTTATATTTGTGTATTGTATGTTATTTATATTTATATTTGAATATATATTTGACACATCGTAATTATATTATAAATAAGGTATATTATTTTCATTTATATTTATCTTTAATTTCTATAATTTAGTTTTATGTCTTAATTTTTTATGTTAAATTTTCTTCTAAAAATATTCTTTACATTGCTATATTTTAAAAAAAAATCTATAGTTTAACTATATATTATTATGTTTACTTACATGTTGTGTTATTATTTATGTTCATATGAAATTCTAAATTTATAACTCTTAAATAAAATATAAACTCATTGATTTAAAATTTAATTAGAAACTAATCTGAACTCAATTTTTCGAAAATAGGGTTGATGTGAATCCAAGTTTTATAAGCCCGAGTTGCACTCTTAGATAAATCTACCTAACAGGACCTTCCATGGCAACACCCCATTTTCACCTGCCTTTAATTTACTGGAAATCAAATTTGTCACCTTAGCCTCCATTGCCCATCTCTATGAGGTAAATCATTTTTAGTTTTGAGGGATGCCGGTTGTCTAATCGGGTAGCTATGGCCGATTGTCCTTAGAAGGCGATGGAGCACCCCAGTGGTTTGTGGTTTTATGTGTCTCAAGGGGCACTTTGGTCATTTAAAAAAATTTCCCCCATTAAGTAACAGAAGCTAATAGTATTGTTATATTTGAAATTAGGAATGGAATTTGTGGTCATCTTTGTCATTTTCTAAAAAGTGTAATTATATCTATAAAACATGAGTATAATTTGTAGTTATATTTGGAATTTACCCTGCTTAAAAATAATCTTAGTTTTGAACATACAAGTTTATTATTATGATATAGTAATAATAAGCTAAACTAAACAATATTAACAATATAGTAAGAAGTATGCAAGTATCATATTAATATATGAGGAGTAATAATATTAATAAACATATAAACTTAAAAATTATAATATGCAGGTTGGATTAAATCAGTTTGGGGCATGATTGACCTAACTCAACATAGTTTAAAAATTCAGGTCAGGTTGTTTGTCCTAACCCTACGAAATAAGTGAGAGCACTTTTTTCAGCTGTCTAGAATAGGTTTGATTGGCTTTTGGGTCAACCTACTCAATTTTCACCCTTATAGTAAAAAAAATTGGGTAATTTGACAGAGGTAATCGACTGTAGGCTGCACTTCATAACTTGAGTAAACCAATCCAGTTTGATCTCTACAGTTAAAAAACTCGGGTTATTGTTGAGAGAATATATAGAGAAAAGAGGGAATGAAATGCATGGTAACAGAACTGTAGGGGTCCAAATTGGGTGAGTTGTCCCTACTGATAAACTGCAGCCCTACAGTCTGCCATTCTTTCTCCATTCCCACTCTCCTCTATATATTTTCTCAGCAATAACCCAAGTTTTTTTACTGTAGAGATCAAACCGGATTGGTTTACTCAAGTTATGAAGTGCAGCCCTACATATAATTGTGCGCAATTTTGATTCAGTGTATGCTTGGGAGTTGATTGTTTTGATGGGTTAAGCAAATGATATGCCGATGCGGAAACCTAAACATAACAGAAATATAATTGCGGGTATTGTCTAGTAAAAATATGTTTAAAATTGATTGATTAGACAAATTGTATTCTTAAGCAATGCTGAAACCAATTGATCTGACCGCTTGTGCAAATTTATGATGCAGAATCCTGATTTTTGTTAATTGATCTAATTTATTTTTAAATTCAGATTTAGTTCTGAACAATGTGGTCCATTTTTTCTTTTCTATCACATTCATCTACGTCGGTACCTAACGTGAGGTATAGTGAAGAAATTGTGATGCAATACAACCTTGACTGAGGCAGCTAAAATGTGGTATATTAAGCTTGTAGACTTCAAGTGAAATTTGAGACTGTGCTTATGATGGTTTTAAATAGGATTACTCAGGACCAGTTAGAAGCTCCATTTCGCCTCATCCATAAGGGAAAAAAGCCTTAGCTTTCCCTTTTCTTTATGTTTATTACCTCAATAGATCTTCAGATAGTCACAGATCTAGGAACTGATCTAATTGAATATTAGATGTGTCATTTAAGAAAATTTCTATGCCTCTTAACTAATTGTAGAAACATTAGGAAACTGTGATAGACAGGCATCTCATTCGTGATCTTCTTCGTGACGTTCCTATTTACTGGAGAATTTCACTGTTGTTTAAACATGTCTCCAAGGATTTTGTAAAAATAACTTCTCAGAGCTTATGGTGGTCTTCAAAATGTTTTCTGAAACATAATGATGTAGAATGGGGATGGGAAGAATTTAGAAAAGGTGAATTGTTGTCTCAAGGGGGGAAGAAGAGAAGAATTTAAGGGAACATTTGGAGAAGAATAGTAGAAGCAGAAAAAAAATTAATGACAAGGGAAAAGTAAAAGTGCTTGAGAAGGGAGAAGTAAGACACATGAGAACAAAGAGCTTGTATCTGAAAAATTGTCAGTAGAAGTCACAACACCCATACATTGCTATTTATTGGAATTAATTCATTATATTTTTACCATATGTAATTAAATGCTCCTTTGAAGAATTTTAAAAAATTGATTTACAAATTCCATGAGGCTGATGTTTGTTTTGAGCACTTTAATGCATCCATCAAATTCCAAATTAAGAAATAGAATGTCCAAAAATTCAAGAGGTAAGAACATCCCAAAGGCCAAAAGGTATAGAAAGTAAATAAACCCTAATAGGTTTGCATCAGCCTCATTGTTTACCTCATCAAAAGTTGATTCAACAAATGCATCGTTATACTAAAAAGTCTCTTGTTGTCAGCAAGACAATCAGAATAAGAAATCTGGTCTTCGTCGATTTTCCATCACCCAGGTGGGATTTTTTCGAACAATGCTACTTCTCATGTACCATGAATGAGATTCTCTTCTGTGTGCTTGATGAATGGTGAGAAATTTCATCTTCATAGGTTTGCTATGCTAAATGCGGCGTACAGAAAGGTGTGAATGCTGCACACATGTAATATGTGCTAAAGCCTACTAATCAGCATATAGATAATTCCTTCACCTTCAAATCAGATTAATTCGTATATTAGGTACTATGGTGTACGGAGTAATCTGTCATCTCATGAACCTCGACTTTTGCTGCTTGGCTTGCTTGTGATGCCCAGATCACCACCAAGCTTGCCACCCTTACAAGTAACTGAATAAATGTTGAACTCTAATATTAGACGCTGCGTCTGGAGATAAACTTTTGCCTTTATGAATCATTGATCCTGGTCGTCTCACTATTTGTAAGAGCATCCTTGAATATCGTTGAGATTTTTAATGCTCTGATATATTAATGGAAATTTACTAGCTCCTAATTGAATAATGTGGTTGTTGTTGAGAAGAAGAGTTCTCCCATGGACGATCTATGGAGCGAGAGCGGGGATGGAGGAACAGACAGTATGGTGACAACATGATCAGAGATGGTAGAGATGGCCCAGATGGCAATCAAATAGCTGGAGATGGCAGAGTTGCCTCCGATGAGCAGCCAGATGGCGACGATGACATTTGATTTTCAAGCGCCTAACAGTACATGGTACCATCAACTGTTGGTCCACCACCAGAAGAGTTGTTCCTGTAAAATTAATTTAAGCAATACATCGTGAAAATAACCACTTCTTGGTGTAGTGTTAGCATGGGGAGGTGGGGAGGGGGGGTAGTGGAGGGTCGGGAATGCCTCTGTAAAATTGTGAGCAGTGACTAACCTGTAACCATGTAAAGAGTCTTTTAAAATGGCTACCTTTTCTGGTGTTGCAGGTTCCTTCCATCCTTTGCCTACTATCATCCATCACTGCAGCTGTAGCATAGTAGGTTGGGCATGATTTCGCCAAAATTAAATCAAATAACAATCTAAGATGGCGACTTTTGGCAACCCAGTTGTTTTTTATTCATTTGACGTCTGCGAGTTTCTTAACTGGGGTTGGTTTTTTCCCCTGTATGCATGCCCCCTAAGTTTTTCTGATTTTGTACCTCTTACCCTTGAGAAGTCTGGAATTTGCATCATGTGGTAGGGGTTTTACACGTTGTGACGGCATTGGCAAGGCACCTGTGTGTAATTTTCGTGTCACCTGCGGATGGATGTGCAAAATGTGCCGTCCTTGGACCCGAAATTTTTAATCGTTTTAAGATTTTGCATTTTTAGTGGATTAATTGCCTCTGATTTTAAATGATTCTTTAACCTTCTAGATAATAGAGGTAGCTATTCAAAGATTTTATCCTTTGCAATTTATTGCAATGTAAATGACTTGCTTGATTTTAACCCATTCTCAAAAGTCCATCAAAAGCATTCCGATTATTCCAAGTAGTATATTTCCAAGCAATTATGAAGTATGCATGCTGATACATCAGAAAACTCGTAGGATGAATGAATGGAGATGCATGCAACGGCTGGGCTTCAGCTTGTTTGAAATTTGAACTACACGTTTATGGCTTTAGAGGAGAGGATAGCAGCAAAATAGACATTTCTCGGAAAATAGTATAACTGGAAAGATATATTAATGAAAAATTAAAGATATTGACAGCAGTTATAAGCCTATGATATAACCTTGGTAGGTAATAAATACACCCTTCAAATGCAACCCCAATTTAGGAATTAGGATGGTGAAGAATCGTAACTCGACAGGAAGAGGGGTGGCCTGGGGGCAAGTAATATTTTTACACCTTTTCCTATGTATTTTCATTGAATTGCCCCCCAAAAGGCGTCCCGGTGCCAGGTTCATTCTCGTAGAAGTTATTTTCTTCTTGAACTTTCCATAGCTTTATCTTTTTCCAAATCAAGTTTATTGAACTTAACAATATTCCATTGATGTTTAAGTAGCCAACAACTCATATATAACTTCTGAATGTTTTTAATTTTAAGCCGGGTTAATTATACAAATGACCACAAGTTTTACTCTTATTCCTAGATACGACTACACATTTGTAAAAGTTGTCAACATGGCCACATGTTTTTACTCTCCAAATACCCCAGCGTTGTTGATTTTGGAATATAGCAAATTAAATTTACGTTTTTCAATTTCTTGTTCGATGTGTTATAATCTCATTAACTGATTTTTAAATTGGGGCTGATGTGTTAAAAATGCTTTTAGGTATTTATTGTATATAGATCATGTGATAATAAAAATATAATTTTAAAAAAAATTAAGGTGAATGTGACCTTGTCCCTCACGGACTACGGTCCTGGATTCACCATTTGCCCATAGGATAAAATTATGCATATATACCAACAGTAATAGATAAGTGATAGATATTAACTAAAAATAAAAATAATTAATTAAGGTTTATGCTCCTAATGAAATCACACTTGACCTGATATATTTTTTTCTCATTTTTTGATAATTGATATGAAATACACGTGCATCGACTTCATCCACAACAATGTAAAATAAACTTAATAACATAAATTGACATTAGATATCAATATTAAAATTGTATGTCGATGAGACTTGATCTTTCATCTAAATAAATGGTATGAAATTCAATAGATGAAGTTGATTTTATGTCACTCATTAAAGTAATAAAAACGAATGAAGTTACATGAAACTTCTACTATATAAGCAATCTAGTTTTATCATGGATGTGAATGAAATGAGATTTTCAATTCTAAAAATAAATTTTCATTTTTCATATAATTTTTAATATAAGCTTCTTCATTCTTATTATATTCTCATCCCATTTTAGCCTCTCGTAGGCACACGAAAGAATTTGGCAACACTGTAAGGGCTTACTGAAGATTACTACTGCATGCATAATGCATATACAACTGACTCGTGAAATTGACTATTTCTTGCAGCCTGTGGACTGTTTTTACTGAACTCGAGGTTAGTAACTTACGAATGCTAAAAACTGCAATTAGTGATTGACTAATTTCTTAACTTTAAAAAAAAAAAAAAAAAAAAAAAACGCGAGAGAAGAGGCGGGAAAGACGGACGTGGAGGCGCGGAGCGCACGTCTCTTGTTACAACTCTCCATTTCTTTGGCTCTGGGCTCCTCTAGCATTTAGTAGCGAAGCTTTCAGTTTCGTATTTACAACTACCTTCGTCCTCGACAGAGCATTACCTCGAGAGACCTGATTTCTACGCGACTGCGGGAGATGAAGGCAAAGATTGCCAAATGCAATCTGGGAGAGAGTCGGAGCGAAGTTGAGATGAGAGGAGACAGCAAGCGACAAAGACAGGAAGAGCGGCCCGTTCGATCGCTGTATTTGGCATTGAAGAATCAGATCGACGGTGCGGATCTGTAATTAATTCCAACCTTCCATCATGGTGCCGGTGGTACCGGTCCGCTTGGGCCTGTTTAATCTGCTTGACTTACTTTTTTCTTCTTCTATGACAGTTGGTGAGATTGAGGATGCCTTTTCTTTGGTGGATTCTGAAAAATTCGAGTGGGTTATAAACCAAGTTGAAAGACTTCATGAATTAGGTATTGGGCTTTTCGGAAAATCCCAATTTATACATACGATATAATTTGGAACGTGCTCTCTTTCCAAGAACAAAAAGAAAATTGTCCCCTTTCTACATCAAAAAGAACACATCCTTACTCAAATAAGATGACCATTTCGTTATTAGCTCTATTTTTTTAACTATCAAATCAATTTTATCTATCATTTATTATTATGGCATGTTCCCACAATAGACATGAGTGGTGGTGGTTTTCAGTTAATGAGCCCAGAGAACAGGTTGCAGATGCAGATGTGCTGCTAGACATTGTAAGCAAGCTGGCAACAGCAGTGAAGGCATATGCCAATCAGAGTGTAACGCCAGCAGACTTCATAGGCTTTCTGCTTAGAACCTACAAGCAACAGGGTGCAGTGGGAAGCTGGGAGAGGAGTCGCAGTCATGTTTCTTGGGCACAGCTTGGCATTGCTGTTTCTCTTGTCTTCAGGAAGACTCCTGGATGCTGCACCATGTAGAAGCCAAATGCCCAACTAGTTTTTTTTTTTTTTTTTTTTTTTTTTCCTCTTTTTAATATCAAGAAAGAAATTTTGTTTTTTAAAGAAAGTTACTCCCCCTGTTCTGTTGCCATAGGATTGGGCCTATGAAGACTGAGCTGAAGCAAAGGAAAGCTGCAGTGCGCCGAAGGCGCTCTAAACCAGCAAACAGCATTTGTCCTGAAAGGGTGATTTGGTTATGCTCTCCAGTTACATGCGGCTCTATGGTGCTTGCATGTAGAAAAGCTAGTAGTCTGTCTAGCCCTCTTAAATTCCTGTAACAAAAAAATGATTGTATTCATGTGTTTGTTGGCAGGTTGGTGATGGTGGGACAGGGGAGAAGACTGACACAGACAAGAACATGGCTGCCATGTTTGATATTTTAAGGCAGAAGGGGCTTGTCAGGCTGGAGAACCTGGCGCTGAATAGGTCTTCTTTTGCACAAACAGTGGAAAACATATTTGCTCTTTCCTTCTTGGCTAAAGATGGTCGAGTCGAGATCACAATCAATGAGGATGGACACCATCTAGTTTGTGAGATTTCCATCTTACAACGTTGCTCAATACAAAATATATTTTTTTCTTTGATATAATCTAGTCTCTCTTCTGACAGTATCTCCATTCCTTTTAGTTCCAAGAAATGCTCCCACAGCAAGAGCTGTGAGCTCTGGAGAAGTTTGTTTTAGCCATTTTCTTTTCAGATTTGATTACGAGGATTGGAAGGTATACAAGTTTCTTGGCCCTGGCATTTTCTTTTTGTACTGCAGTAAATGTAAAATGCACGAAATGTAACATTATGGTTTTTGTTGTTAGATATGTTAATGTTTTCTGCTTTCATCTATTGTGGCTCGCATTTGCAGTTAATGATCGAAGGCGTAAGAGCTGGAGAGGAGCTTATGCCGCATCGGCATGTGCAAAAGATGTCTGGAAATTCTTAGGCAGTCTGCTGCAATCAGACTCACAAATGGCTGCTGGTATAACATCAGCCCCCGTGAAGCCGGCCAGGAACTGTGGGCTTCTTATCCAGGAAGAACAACGCAGCTTTGAAGGTGAACCGGAAAAGAATTTAGGGACAGAAAAACGGAGCTGAATTTTTGGGCAAGTTTTTTTTTTTTTTTTCCCTGCAAGTACGCAATGTTTTGTACTGTTAACCTTATTGGCTGCAAAATTCAGCCGCTTGTATAGATTTAAATAAGTCATTTTTATCTTCAAGGATTTCTGACTTCTGACCAACCAATGCAATCTGCACTGGAACATTTTTTGTATTTATACCAGTAATACTCTCTTTTTAATTTCATCCGCAAGGAAAATTTGATAACTTGTGCCCCAACTGATGTCAAGGCATTAGAACCTTGATGGCTCAGGAAAGAACATATTGTGTTAGAAAACCAAACTTTTATCGCTATTACACAAGCTTTTATTAATTTTGGTTGTTTGCTAATGGAAATTGTAAGAGAGAATTACAGCATTGGTAAGCTCTAAGATAATCATCCAGCACGGAAGAATCATGTTTACAAGTTGGCGATTTGCAACCAAAATAAACTACAAAATCAGCATTCACCATTTGATTGAACAATTTGGTTGGACATGATTCACCACAGATACCTCCATGATACTGGCTCTTGTAAAGTGGTATAATTTATTTCCATTGCAGCCAATTAGATAGCTTTGTAAATGAGAATGAGATGAAATATCTGAAAAAGCAAAATTCTCCACCAAAAAAATTGTGGCTAGCAGAGCACCAAGAGGAAAGGATCTATTGTAACAATTAAAGGTTGAAACAGAGTGACATCTTTGAGACTTTAGCTGAGGATTTAGTTTAAGGCATCCTGGGGAATGCTGAGTGCTGGGCTGTCGAGTGCAACTCCCATTGCATGCAGGCCGTTGTCCACATAAACAACAGTTCCAGTAACAGCAGAAGCCAGTGGTGATGCCAAAAACGCAGCAACATTGCCAACTTCATCTGTACCAATTAATCTCATTTTATAAGAAGACAAACATTGTCTAAATCTCACATGGAAATCGGAGGACATTGTGAGATGTTCTAAAGAAACAAATGTAGCATGCAAATTAAATTAAACACCAAATGCCTGATGTGACCCCAAATTGTCTGAAAAAGTTATAATAAAACTCCTAAAGTCAGAATTTTTCATTGTTGAGAGAGAGAGAGAGAGGAACAGCACAGGCACCAGTTAAGAGAATGACAAATCAAGTGGTTTGAATTAACAAGGATCAGTGTGGTTTGATCTTGGGAAGTATCTTGTTGCCGGGACAACAAAAACCTACTGCCAGCATGGGTAACATGTTGACCTATTGCTTGAGACTTCTACAATAAAACAACCTACAAACTAGTCAAGCTATACCTATTTCCTACCCTCCAGAAAAGGTGGTAAAACAGTGATGTTGTAGCTGCAAAACGCCTTTGTAGATGATATGGCAATCACATTTGCTCACTGTGCCATGTAACAAGCAGCTTAAACTTTTGCTATGAGGGCCTTAGACTAGGAAATGGAACCAATATATTGAAATTGAGGGATTCACCTGCCACAAGTTCCTTCTGCAATGGTGAATTTGTGAATGAGTAATCAATCATTTTGTCAATAAACCCAATTGCCTTAGCTGCACGGCTTCCCAATGGTCCTAAATTTGTCAAGATAAAATGTCATTGACAAAGTTAATTATTATGCCTGAGTACTGGAAAAATGCAACGCAACATTGTGATTGACATACCAGCAGATATGGTATTCACTCTAATCTTCTGGCGCCTTCCTGCTTCAAAAGCAAGAACCTGAGAAGTGAAAGAAGACTATTTTAGGGGCACTGAAGAAAGAATTTCTAGCAAATTTTATATTAAGAGAAGCTAAGGGGAAAAAAAATCTCACTCTTGTATCACTCTCTAAGGCTGCTTTTGATGAGCTCATGCCCCCACCATAACTGCATAAATCATCATAGAGAAACAAATAGAAATGGACAACTGTTTTTGGTATCAAGCTCAAGATAAATTTAAGTAATAAAGTAATCATACCCTGGAATAATCTTTTCTGAAGCAATATAAGTAAGTGAAATTGAGGAACCACCTGAAATGTTAGACAAGACCATTAACTCATAAAATCAATTGGATACATACAAATGGCAAGGATATGATATTTATACAAGCTTGATTTTGTTCACATCTAGGATGGGATGAAATGGAATCTTTCATTTTCCAAAAATACTTTTTCCATTTACAAAAAATAACAATCTATTTTTTCATTTCTAATACTTTTTTCCAATCCCAATACACAACCACGCTTTTTCCATCCTACATTCTCATCTCATCTTCGCCCAATCTAACTCCGATACGATATGTGTGTGCGTGCGTGTTGCATCAGTTGGTAAGAAATGAAATCGTGCCTTCATTCATTATTGGAAGAAAGTGCTTGATCAAGGAAACATAGGAGTAACTTGATGCTGAAACTGCTGCAAGATATCCTCTCCTAGAAGTCTCTAGGAGAGGCTTAGCGACCTGTTGCAGGAAGTAAGTATCCTCATATAAAAGAACAATGAACAGCAAAAGAAAGGGAGCAAAGAGCTTACCTCTGGACCATTGGCAAGAGAGTGAACAAGGATATCAATGCTGCCAAAATCCTTCTTCACAGATTCAGCTACTTCCTGGTATAAATATTCGAAACGTTAATTTGTGCAAGAACATTGTGATTTGAATCTCAAAACATCATAATAGAGTCCACTAATAAAAAAAGAAACTGAAACAAGAGGGGAGCATTTTTTGTTTTTTTCATGAGGCATGATCTTGTTAGCCTGGGCTAACAAGATCATCCCTCTTTCATAGAAATACTTGATGTTGTAAAATATAGAAATGCATGCTTTGAATATTGGTTTCTTGTCAAAACCCCCTAATGCGTCCATGTCACACATTGATAAAAGCGAGCAAATAGTTTGGAATAACATCATATTCCTTTTAATCGTTTTTGGAATAAAAAGAGAGCAAAAATTTAGAATAACACAGTACTCCCTTTAATCGTCTTTGAAATAAAAAGAGAGCAAAGAATTTAGAACAACACAGTACTCCTTTTAATCATTTTTGTTAGTGTTGGCAACATTATGATCATTTTTATTTTGTACTGATTCTTTAACAATTTTCTTCCTTCAGGGATTCACTTGTAAGTTGTAACATTGACGAATCTTCTATATTTAGGAGATCATGGGTAATGGTTTAGACAGTTATGTTCGATTGGCTATTGAAACTAGAGTTTTTCCTTTCCATCAACTCTTCTCCTCTTGTTCTCAAGTTATTATTATTTTTTTTTTTCTAATTCCCCTTCTTTCCTAGAGCTCTGCTGCTAATACTACAAATTTTCTTAGTTCTTCCCTATTCTTTCCCTCTACTGAGAAGGCCGACTTCTTCCAAAATCTTTCCCTTCCATTCAACATTAGTTCTGTATCAGAGCATCATATTCTCCATCGACATTAGTGTCTAAACTCAATTTTTTATCCCACCTTTCAACATATGCTACGAATAAAGTGGATGTCACATATCATATTAGGCCTTTCCAAGCCCTTCTTTCATGCTTTAAAACTTTTATCAAATTTTAGTAACCTATAACAACTCAGTGCAACCTAATACACAAAAACTACCTGAACAGTCCAATTTGAGGTTCCAGCATATCTTTTGTTTGTTTTAACCTGCAAAAAGCAAAGATCAAATGTGCCGAACTAGGATTGAGATACAAGGAATATCATTCAGTACCCTACAAATTAGTGCAAAAACAGAATTGAAAGAAAAAAGAATCTCGATAACAAGAACAGAGACTAGGTTGTCATATTACATCTTCGGGGACATCCTCAGGAGAGTCATAGACTGCATCCAGTGGATAAACTTTTTTAATCTCCATCAGAGAACCATCTGGCAACCTGAAAGATTTGACACAGCTAAAATACTTCCACATATTTCAATGACATAAGCATAAAAATGCATCCTGCGTGATGGCTGGACATAGGTTTTGAAGCAACATTTTGAGTGTCATTCAGCCCTCAATTAGCTGCAGGCCAATACAGGTGCATCACTTCAAAGATACTGCTAAATGTATGATGAAAAAGTACTAGTTTCTGGAGACACATCAAAAAATCATCCTAGGTAGCAAATGAATATGATTTCGGAACTTTAGATTAGAGATCCTACACTCGTGATTGATCGAATTTCCCACGTCTCAAGCTAGTCTCAAAGATGTTTAGTGCCTGCACAAAAAGAAGTCAAAAAAAAGAAAAGATCTCCTGTGAGTGGAATCTAATTATATGGCTGCACATGGATGGTTATAAAGGGCTTCAGTGCAGATACCGGCACCCATGTGCCAACAAGGATTTCACAGCCAGCAGCAGCAAGTGTTTTTGCAATTGCCCAGCCATAGCCATTGTCATCAGCTACACCAGCAATGAATGCCCTTTTACCTGAGTATCAAAAAAATGGAAAAGAATCAGATCCCTCCAGGCCCATCTAGTCGAAACTTAGAATCACATTGGGCATGTAGAAACCCATTTAATGCAATTTGATAAATGACACTGAAGCTTTCTTTAAATTGTTCCAAAGTTCCCAATAGTGTAGTTGAAATTCTTCCTTCCAAGAAGAGTGTAAGATGCATCAAAAATGAAACTGTAACAAGAATCAGGAATGCAACAGTAATCAGTAACAACCAACTCAGTTTACAAACAGTTAGCTCGAAGAAAGTATCCGACCTCTTAAATCAATAGGCAATCCTGGAATAGCCTTCTCCTCACTTGTCGCAGCCATTGCCTTTGTAATTAGTTTATTAAATTTTGCTGGACTGGATGTGAAATGCCGAAGAAAAGGTTGGATGGAAGAGACAGAAAATGAGCTGGTAAGTTTGTCCCTTGTGCCTAATTTCAGATTGGTCCCCAACATTGCAGTGCTTGCTTTGCAAATCCTTCTAGAAGATGGAACACAGTGACCCACTGCCATTTGCAAACCCGAACCAGCCATAGCCGCCATTTTCAAGTAAATATTGAAATGGTAAAAGGATAAAATCTGTAAATGGAGCCAAAAAAAAAAAGAGAGACATTTAGAAAACAGCCCACATTTTTCCTTGGTGATTTTTGGCCCCTAAGTGCATAGCTGATGGTTACATAGGTCAATCAGGCATGAGTATTTGATCAACACATTAGATCCATGTTGTGATTCCTTGTGTACATTGGACACAAGTATTGCATGAGTATGCATGTACTGACCTGATTTCCCAGGCTTTGTGTCTAAATGGAGAATATCATGTAAAATATGTGCCAAACATGCCTACGCACACAATTCACACGATATATGTGTCTGCAAGAGGTCAAAAATGGCCCACTGGTTTCATACCACTGTGCAATGGATACACAAGTATCGAGGGCAGAGTATCTAAAAAATTAAAAATGCTTCCCTGCATATATCAGCATTGATGCATTATAAATCCCTTTTTGTTTCCTATAGAAGCTAAAGAAATATTGCTTACAAATTAATTGCATAAAGGTTACAAAATATCAATTGCAAATGGAACGAAGTTAGGAATAACTACAGCGTAAATATGCATAAAACATCCACGTCAAACATATTTGCATAGAATTTCCATAAACTTTGATTGGAAAATATAAAATACAATAAATGGATCAAATAAGAACTCGTGCAAAGATTGAGGAAATGGAAAACATCATGGATATACGCAATAAAAATCTAAGCATATTTTTTGTGCAAAACTGAATCGAATGGACACGAAAAATATGAATTAATTCAAGATCGAAGCATGGGAACAAAAATGTATGCACAAAATCAAGGCACAATACAGTAAATATAATGAAAATACTTCCAATTTACTATAAATCTAGTCAATTTTCCACATAAATCACATAAATCCATTGAATATCCCCGCATATCAAACTCAAACGATGAAATTAAAATCTCCTCAAATCTCTTATTAGTCACACCAAACTGCAGAAATCTTGAGAACTTGAAGAAACAAGTGCAACGAAATAAAGGGACCAAACCTGTCCAAAAAATTTCAAAAAACTCAAAAACCTTCAACTGCACAAATTCGAAGAAACAGTTAACAAAAATGAACTACATTGCCAAACTGAAAGCTCTAGCAAAGCACCCCGAAATCATCACATTGCTTGCGGGTATTAGGAAAGCAAATGAATCAGCCCATCCTGCGAGAAATCGTCTCCATCGGCCGCGAAATTTTAAAAATTTGAAGACAAGGCAGGCCAATGCAACTGAAAAGGAACAAAATTTACTGTCTGTTTTCATTGGAAAAACTCGGAATCACTCAAAAGCTAGCAAATTGCTTAATCATCAAAGCAAACCGCACGGATCGATACCACGCGAAGCAGTTACTCTACATTTCTGCCAATATCTCACCTTTTCCGTGGACGCAAAAGGAGCCGACCTGGATGTCCACGGCGAGAAACAGGGCTGAGCTAGAAATAGAGAAGAACTCTCGTTCTTATCATCGGCTTTTTGTCGAGTAAATGAGAAATTTCGATGGATTCGAGGCGGGGGTTTTGGAAGCAGGTAGGGTTTTGGAAGCAGCATTTGATTATGGGCTAAAACTCCAATGTACGTCGCAGGCTTGTCTGCAAATGGTGGTGGCTATTTAAACGTCCACTCTTCGAACTTGTAAAAAAGAATCAACACCGTCCAAAATATTCCAACCATAATAGATGGAAGAATATCATATAGAAACTTATGATTTTGGTTCGAATTTCCATTCGATTTACTGATTCATTCGCGCCAGTTTGGCCCCCCAAAGTCTGCTTGCAGCCCTGAAAACCAGACCGGCGGAAAAATGGTGGTTAACCAACACAAAGGTGGAGAACTGAGGCTTAGTTACGATGCTCTCAAACGTGATTCTGAACAATACGCAGGCTTTTCGATTTTTAATTATCGGTATGGTATGGTAACAATTTATCTGCACTGATATTAGATTCGAAAATATGTTTTTGTTACAAATAAAAAGAATTTCTTTAATTTATCGAATTAATTAAAAAGAATCATGGGTTAGTCGGTTTAGAGACTAAGTTTTATGGGAATATTTTTATACAATTCCACATATAAAAATATGATTATTATTATTCAGTGTTGAGGCGTGGAAGACGCCCTCAAATTTTGGATTTGACGCGACGAATGTAATATGGCAATTGGAAGATGGATTACAAAGAACTCGAAACTCCCGCTTCCTACCTTATCCATTTCTCTCTTCTATTCGCGTGTAGATCACCGGTGGGTGGGCGTTGCAACGTAGGTTTGAAACTCGAAAGTACGACCACTAGGAACGCATAAAACACGGAGCTTGATTGCGTAGTATATTAATTCGATTCAATCAAATCAGGTCCATCGTGTGAGGTGGACTGACCATAAAGAAAATAGTGAATTTATTTATTTATTTATTTATTTTTTTATGTAGATGAACGGCTGCCGTCAACCAATCTCGGCCTTTTTCTCTAGATAGAGTGAGATCGGAAGGGTTGATACTCTGATGCTCTGGAGGGAAAATGTGATGTGATAGTGTTCGCTGTTCAATGGTGAGCGACAATGAAGAATCGTATTAGTTGATGGACGTTTTACTCTGGATAATATTCGCTTTGGTTAGGTTGTAGTTGTTAATGGATGAATTGGGAGGTGCATCTGGAGCTACAAGGAACATCAAGGAGATCTAAGGGGCACGTGCACCCTCCATTCAGGAATCAGGACTGCTGCAGCTTTTTTTTTTTTTTTTTTTTTATAAAGAATTACTCTAAGCCAACACACTTTCCTTTTGAAAATGGTTCGGAAGAGAGTAATCCGTGCAATTCATTGCCAAAAAATTGTCTGTACAAATTTTTTCAATGATCTCTTGAGGGGGATTATCGCACCAAGATAAAAGATCTACATCAGACAACAAAACTAAATCAGCCAACGAGTGGGCAACCGAGTTTTCCTGTCTAAGGACATGATGAGTGGATAAGTGAGTATTGGCCTGTAGGATGGATTTTATCTCGAAAATAACATGACCCACCGGAGAGGAGATCACGTGATCATTTGATTAAAAATTGCAAAGAAGAAGAGAATCGGATTCAATGTGGGCTCTACACAACTTAAGCCGGAGCGCCCACTTAGTACCCAATAGAAAAGCGTGTACTTCCATGAGAAGAGGTTCTACCACGCCCTTCCATCTCCACCCCTTCGCAGCAATGAAGTACCCACGAGAGTCCCTTAAAACAGCAGCCAGACCCGTAACCCTTCTTACCTCACTGCAGCGCGCATCAAAATTCAGCTTAAAAACCCCCTCCGGAGGTTTAGTCCATCTGGCCACCAAGGGGGAATCCAGAACACTTGCTTGCCCAAGGAGTTTGGCCCGTCTAAACTCCTCAATATAGTCACGGCACCGAGCCAGAATATCGTCAAAACCCGGTTGGAGACCCTCTTCTCTCAGCTTATTCCTTAGAAACCAGACCCTCTAGCAGTATAAGATAAAGAAAGCTAAATCATGAGGTTTATTTCTACGGGATAATAATCTCAGCGTTTCCAAAACCAAAGGCACAGGAGAACACCAGCTGGCGGCTAAACGCCCAATCGTCGCAGTATATGGACAACCCAAGAACAAATGGTCCGTATTCTCCTCTTCCCTCTTACAAAACGAGCAAGTAACATTCACCTCAATACCCCTATGGGATAAGTTTTGTAAGGTTGGGAGAGCATTCTTCAATAACCTTTATCCAAAAATCATCACCTTACTAGGGAGGTTGGTCCTCCAAATGGCCCGAAAGCATGGTGAGAAACTCGGGTTTTCCATACTCGAGGTAAGCATCCTGTATACAGACTTTACTGAAAATTGGACATTTGGTTCATGCACCCAGAAAACACAATCCTTTACATCACCTTGCGGGAGGGGAACAAGGCTGATCTCTTGCCATCCGGCATCACCCACCGCTGCCACAACCTTGTCCTTAATCCAAGAGTTTGTTTCCCCATTAATGAACTCACAGACACGGGCATCCTCTGAAATGGAATACGGAAGAGGGCCCGCCTTTTCCAAGACTGATTTAAGCCAGACATCCTTGAAAAACTGAATCCTCGTCCCGTCACCCACTCTCCATTTGCAGCCAGATAGAATGACATCACGAGCCTTGAGAATGCACTTCCACGTATAAGAATCCGATGACATAGTCTTACAATTCCAATTGTCCATGTTGGGGAAGTATTTTGCCTTCAGTACATCGTAGCAAAGAGAGCCGGAACCAGATGATAATCTCCATACCTGTTTGGCCAGAAGGGCGTAGTTGAAAGTGATAATGTCTTTAAACCCCATACCACCCGCCCTCTTCGATTTGCACATATCCCTCCAAGCAATCCAGCTAATCTTTCTTTTGTCCTCCTTTTCACCCCACCAGAATTTGCTAAGCATACCATTAATAGCACGACAAAAGGATCTTGGAAGCAGAAATATACTCATGGTATAAGACGGAATTGCTTGTGCAGCGGCTTTGATTAAAATTTCTTTTCCACCACAAGACAGAAGGCGACCCTTCCATCCTTGAATTCTGTGCCAGATACGCTCTTTGATGCCCTTGAACATGCCTTTCTTGGATTTTTTGAGCCAAGCAGGGAGACCAAGATACTGATGAAAATCCTGACTAAAGGCCCCCAAGAGATTTGCCATCTCCCCCCGTTTGTATCTATTCATATTTGTGCTGAAAAAAATAAAAGTTTTGTCCACATTGATCATCTGACCCAAAGAGGAGGCGTATTGAGTGAGAATATCTAATAAAGTTTTCATATTGTGGTCATCGGCTCTGATAAATAATAAGGCATCATCGCAAACAGAAGGTGAGTGAGTTGAGGCCCCTGTGAGTTGATTCTAATACCATGGAGTGTGCCTCTGGCGACCGCGCTTGAAATCAGTGCAGAAAGACCCTCCACACATAGGAGGAATAGACAGGGAGATAGCGGGTCCCCCTGCCTTAAACCCCTACTAGGTTGGAATAGGTTGGATTTGAAACCATTCATTTTAACTCGGTACCTGACCGTGGATATGCAGCTTTTGATCTAGTTGATCCACACCGGACTGAAGTTCATTGCCCCCATAATTTGAATGAGGAAATTCCATTCGACCCTATCGTAAGCCTTGGACATATCAAGTTTAATAGCCATCTCGCTTCGTCTGCCACCCCTTCGCCTACGGAGAGAATGGATAGCTTTGTAAGCAATCAACATATTATCTGTGATGAGCCGGCCGGGAACGAACGCACTTTGTTCACCACCAATGACCTCGTGAAGAGATCCCTTAAGCCTGTTAGCCAGAACCTTTGCCAGGATTTTATAAACCACATTGCACAAGCTGATCGGGTGGAATTTAGATAGATCTTGTGTCCCAGCCACCTTTGGAATTAATACCAAAGTCATAGTGTTTGATTTGCGTATATGGCTCTCCCATTGAAACTGGTTTCTCTCCTCCAAGAAAAGTTTACACCACAAAAAGATCTCCTCGCCCACGATATTCCAATGCTGCTGGAAGAAACTCGGGGACATCCCATCCGGCCCCGGGGCCTTTGTTGGACGCATACTCTTCACCGCTCTCTCTACCTCCTCCACGGTTAGAGGGTTTATCATAACCTGCCTCTGATTGTCGGAGATTCTCCTGGTGATATGATCATTAACCCAGCTGGCATCCGCAGTCTCCAATTGAGTATAGATCTCAGAGAAGTAAGACGCTGCCAACTCCAACATCTGATCCTGGTCATTGACCCATCGACCGTTTGGAACTCTGAGTGCTTCTATATAATTACATCTTCTGCGATTAGATGCCATGCGATGAAAGAAACCTGTATTTCTGTCCCCCTCATGAAGCCAATGGGTCTTAGCACGTATGCTCCAAAGTTGCTCCTCATCCTCCAACAACAGGTTAATTTGCAATTTCAGTTTACTAATGGATTCATCACGAACATCTGTAGGGTCCTGCCTCATAAGTTCCAAGAGCTCCTTTTGCTTTCGCTCGATGGTTTTCTCAAGTTTCCCCTCTCCTTTCGATTCCACATAGATAATTCAGAAACACATCGCCTAAACTTCCAGTTTAGCAGGTCGGCAACCCTCGCTTCCCCTAAAGGTTTCGCCTCCCACACCCTCTTGATGATTCTCTTAGCCTCGGGATCGCGAGCCCAAAATAACTCATACCTGAATTCCCTTGGTGGCCTTCTCGACCCCTTCTTTGGATCCAGCAATAACAAAATCGGGCAGTGGTCAGAAGTTGCAGCCGCCAGATGAAAAATTCTAGCATAAGGATATAGTTGAAGCCACGAGGAGGTTGCCATTCCCCTATCCAGCCTAGCTTCCACTCTCTTAGAACCCCTGCGATGGTTACTCCATGTCATAGGCGCCCCCCACGAAATCGATATCCTGCAAGTTGCACATGTCAATAGAGTTACAAAAAAGATCCATTTAATTTTGAGAGCGGGTCCTCATACTGGAATATTCATTATGCCCCACCACTTCATTGAAATCACCCATGACTAACCATGGAGTGTTTGTCCCTTCGCCTAACTGATTGAGAATATGCCAGTTTTGATGGCGACAGTGTGTTTCTGGATGACCATAAAACCCAATAAATTGCCAACCCATAAAATTCACATCGATATGGTGAGTAGAGAAGCTACGAACAGACGCAGGATAGTCATTATTATAAAAAAGAGCAAGCCCTCCTCTCCTAGCCACAGGTTCCACCACAAAACAGGAGTCAAATCTGATTTTTCGTCTAATACCTTCCATCTCCTTAGTGAAACGCTTGGTTTCGCAGAGGAAAACCAGCCTAGGAGCTTGTTTCTTGACCAAGTCAAGAAGGCTGCGAATTGCTCGTGGGTTCCCAAGCCCGCGGCAATTCCAAGCTAAAACCGTCATATCAGTTGAGGTGGAACCGAGGGATCTCCTCGGCCACCACCTCCACATTCTCCTCGTTGGCCAGTATCTTCACACGCTTTAACTTAACTGTATGCTCCCCTTGATTCACTTCCCTCCCTCTTTTTGCCTTTCCATAAGCCGAGGAAACAAATGGATTGTTCATCAACAAACTCAACCCCTGCCGAGCACATCTTTTCCACTTTCCTCTAATTAATTGGGAGGGTTGCATAACTGAAGTGGGGCCCATCGATTCCCTACTGCCTACTCCTTCAGACATGTCAGCATCAACCAGGTCGTTACCCCCTACGTCTTCATGCACTTGAATGTCAAACAGTTTAACGCCCTCCCATTCTTCCACACGAAGCCTACCTGCCATTTTCCAACCTGCCACTGCCTCCCCAAAGACCACCGGTGTCGAAGGTTCCAAACACTGCCCCTGATTCCCACCAGAAGACCAGTCCGTTACAGCGATGTGTATTGATTTATTGCATAAACGGGGTTGGGAATTCAGTATCGACTGTAGTTTAGTGAGGTGGCAAAGACTCGGTTAAGGCGAGTCGAATTGAACGTCTGATGAAGGCTGCATCATGGGTTTTTGGTTAGTTCTGAGAGGTTCATATGGGTGCTTTCCAGCTTTCAGGTGCTGGAAGAAATCTGGCCTTGCTATCCCCCTTCAGATGAAAACTATGGGTCATAGCTATTCTTCGAAGAGTGAATGACCAAAAAAAGATGGGTGTGAAAGAGGATGGCGTGGAGAGTGATTTAATGGTGATTATCAGTTAGTTTAATGGCGATGTGTAACTTTATTGACGAAACGAAAAGCTATGAAGCCTGTTTTAATACGATAACTTATTCACATTTTCTTAGGATGTTGCTCTTTGTTTCTTTTGGGATTACAAACCTACTCCTTGCACATCTTGCTAAGTATGCATTGTATAATTAAATCGAGGATTGTTAGTGGTGGGAGGCGTCACCTATGTGTATTGTTGGATACCTTTATAAGGATATTTTCTTTGTGATGAATGCTCTCTATTTCCTCTACGGTCTTCATCCTCTGGCTGCAGTTCCAAGGGGAAGGATATAACCTTACTTTAAAAGGGCTACTGCAGTAGGCAAACTGTAGGCTGACTCCGTATTGTGTTCAACTCAACCTAAATCTAATTGAAAAATCTACATTTGACTTTACTTGTACATTGTTTTCGCATGAGGGTAGCCCATGATGAACTCAACTTTAATCATAGTATTTGAAAAATTTGTCAAGCTTAAGCGCGCATAAGGTCTAATTCAAATTAGTATGTGGATTGCATGTACATTTCATATTTAAATATATATTTGTTGCCTATATTGCAAAGCAAAGTCATATAAATTGAATTTAAATATTAACATAATGTCACCAACTCGGGTGTTCAAACTTCCCTAGGGTGGGGGCATTATAATTCCTACCATGGTGTGAGAGTTGATTGTTCGGCGATCGCTTATGAGTTTTTTGAGTAAGGAAGTGAAGCACAGTGTCTCCATATTAAAAATTTGTAAGAATGTTTCAGAGGTTAATTGTAATATCAATTGAGATGTATAAAAAATAGACCAATAAAAAAATTATGTTAAAGCACGTGTTCTTATATTTAAAATTAAAATTAAAACATTTAACTTACAATTTTATAAAAAAATAAAACAAATATGCATTGACACAATCCTAATCCTACTTTTAGATCAGAAAAATGCTACACCCTAGTTCAGTCTCATGTCAATCAAGCAGCTATGTACAAAATGGATTGGGTTGACATAGTATTAGGAGTCAAGTTAGCCACGTTTACACTCTTAAAGTGATTTGTAAACTTTAAGATATTTGATTTTAGGTTTATCTTCATGTACTTGAAACATTTTTAGGTTTATTCAAAATGGAAGGAAATTGAAGAGGTCAAGCTTCCATATGGAAATCAATTAAGAGTACGGTATAAAATGGGGGAAGTTGAAGGGATCTGAGAAAAATAATATGGTGGATCCTATTCCTTACATATGTGGGGTAGGAGGTAAGGCAAAGTTTTTGGGAGGTCAAGAAAATTTAGAATGTATTTGGGAATGGGTAAAACTTTTGATGAAAAATTTTGAAGAGTAAAAGTTGTCAAATGATGTGATATGATAGGGGTAATAACGAGTAGTAAAGATGATAAAGTTAAAATAGATAAGTTAGTTGTGTGGGTAGTTGTGTAGAAATGATTGAAAAGTAGGGTAGTCGTATAAGAAAATGTGAAAAATAATTAAAAAATATGATAATTGTGGAGAGTAAAAAGTTTTAGATTAAAAAGTTTTAACTTGACATTTTTTAACCATTGCCAAACATACCCTTAAGGAAAGAAGAAGAAAAAGATAAGGGGAGGGGAAGGACAGAAGCAGCTATAAAGAAAGGAAGAAAGACTATAATGGACATAACAAATATAACACAAGCCTATGACACTAGCTTAGGAGAGCATCAAGGGGTAAATAGGTTAGGGAACATAGTAGATTTATATACAATGAATGATTGTCAAGGATAGAAAGGAAACTAACAGATTGGAGAGAGGAGAAAAGGCACGGGCACAAAAGAGCTAAACAAGAAAATCAGGAAAGATGATAAACAAATTGTATTAGGGAGTTAGAGAATCATGAAGGAAAACCGTGGGTCATTCAAAGAAGGTGGCCTAAATTAACAGTGGAGGAGAATGGAGATGCAAAAGGAGGAATGTTAGAAGGGGCAAGATGTGAATAACCAGATGATTATTGATAAAGAAGGAAGGATTAGGAAGAGAGAGGAAGAAATAGTAAGTGTCACAAAAGGGAAGCAACAAATGCAAAGGTAAACAATTAAAGAAGATGGTAGGATAGTCTTGTAAGGAGTATGACAAGAGGGGATATGGAGCAAGTGGAAAAGACTGGCTAGAGGATTAGGGAAGGAAGAAGGTAGTCCACAGAGGGAAAAAATAGTGGGGGTTAAGTGTGGAAAAAGAATAATGAAGGATTAGGAATGTGGAGAGGGTGAAACATAGTACAAGGTGTCTCGGTGGGGAAAATGGGAGCTTGGGGGGAGAATTATACACTAAGAGATGACAAAGGTTGAGTTTGATGCTCAATCTCGTCAGGGGCTAAATGTCTGTTATGGCTTGAAATTGCCACGACCTTGGAAAGATACAACCAGTTCATAATCTTTAAGATTTTCTCAGAAGACAATATCTCATTATGGTCTTTCTATGTATGATTAAGAAGAAGAAGAATGAGATGGAGAGCATGGGAAGATAGTTAAATTATGACAACTACATAAGAGTAGAATGAGAAGGGAAGAGAGGAGGATTAGTGCTACTTTGGTCAAAGGAGATAGATTTACAAATAATATTTTCCTCAAATCATCATATAGATGTTATTACTGATGGACAGAGAAAGAAGCAACGAAGACTCACAGATTTTTATGAACACTTAGAGACACATGGGAGGAAAAACTCGTGGAATCTGACGAGAGAGCTGAGGAATCAATTCCAATCTCTCATGGCTGGTGATAGGGGATTTTAACGTGGTACTTAGTGAGTCAGAAATTTATAGCAAGAGATTAAGACCAGAGTTTCGAATGGTGGCTTTCAAAGAAATAATTGAGGACTATGATCTAAAGGACTTGGGCTATGTTGGACTAAGAATAGCATGGATGAACAATAGATGGGAACAAGACAGAGTGGAAGCTCAGCTAGACCATGGATTGGTGAATTCAGAATGGATAAACAAGTTCAATCTAGCTCAATTACATCATAGTTGTGTTGTCGCCTTAGATCATTACATCTTAATGTTGTTGCTAAATTGGAAAGATAAGAGGAAAAGGGTGTTGAGGCAATTTAAATATGAAGTCTTTTGGATTAAGTATAAGGAAGTTCATGGCATTGTGAGAGAGGGGCATAGCAGGAAGATCCATAGAAGGACCCGTTGACTATGAAGAGATTAAACTAGAGAATCCAGCAATGTGGGAAGGTCATGGTGAAGTGGCATGTTAGAATGAGAAGGAGAACAAGGAAGACTACGCAGAAATGTTGAACAGATCTCCTGCAACTTAGACAACTTTTGGTAACTAATGAAAGAGAAAAGCTAATAAGAGGAAGCGATTAATGTTGGACTGGAGGACGAAAAGATAACATGAAAAACGTGTGCTAAGGTGAATTGGTTGAAGAGAGGAGACAGGAACATTGCTTTTTTAATGCAACATCAGAGAGGTGTAGCACAATTTTATTGAACTATTACACGGAGAGAATGGTGTAGAAGTTAGAGAGATTTAGCAAAAAAGCAAGCTTTGGTGGAAATCTACTTCAAAAATGTGTATCAATTTGACCAGAATCAAATAACAAACAAGGTGGCTACTCGAATTGGAAGCAAATTTTTTGAAGAGGACAACAATCTTCTTAAGTCTTAACACGGACTTATCAAGGGAAGAGGTTGGAAAGCATTGAGATGTATGCACCCTATGAAGGCACTAGGGCCCAATGGAATGTCAGCAGACTTCTGAAGAGGAAGTGTTTGGAGCTTACAAAACGGTGTTGGAAAATAACAACCAGATGGATCGAACCAGATAACTTTGACAGATAAATCAAATGATAATCGTCTTGATTCCAAAGAATAAGGTAGCATCAAATTTCTCGGAGTCTCAGCCAATTAGCTTGTGTAACGTTATTTACAAAACCATATTGAAGATTTTGGTTAACAGGTAAAAGACTTGTCTACAAATCTAGTTTCTTGATAATGAAGTACTTTTATTTCTAAAAGGTTAATATAGGATAATGCAATCATTGCCTACAAGGCTATATGTATGTTGAGAGGTCGAAGATATAGAAAAACTAAGATATGACCATCAAATTGGATATGATCAAAGGCAAATGATTGCGTGGAATGACAATTCTCAACAAGGTCATGAGACAAATGAGATTCAGTAATAGGTAGATACAGTGGAAAAAAGAATGTGTTTCATTAGTAACGTGTTGAGTACTTTTCAATGGGTGCTGACAGATGCATTTTTTCCTTTAAGAGGCTTCACCAAGGTGATCTATTATTCCTCTATTTCTTTCTTTTGTGCACAGAAGAATTATCTTATTTAATCAAAAGGGAGTCGTGAGACAGGCAAGCTACAAGGTCTCTTATTGAGCAGGGGGCTACAACTTCCTCATCCATTATTTGCGGATGATGTCATCTTATTAATGAGGGCATCAAGAAATAATGTAGACCGGTTGAAAATAATCCTACAAAGTATGTGAGGGCTTTAGGCCAAAAGGTAAATATGAGCAAAACTATCATATTTTTTAGCAACAACACCATAACAGAGAAACATAAGGAGGTAGCTACGGTGTTGGGAACAAAAAAAATCAAAACTTAGCATCATATCTTGGGCTTCCGATATGGCTTGACAGAAATCAATCAAATATACTATGGAGTATCAAGGAAAAAACTGGAAGGAAAATTCAACAATAGAACCAAATATTATTATCTAGCAGAGGGAAAGAGATTCTGTTAAAAGTTGTAGCTCAAGGAATCCCCAGCTACACAATCAACCTTTTCCTGCTTCCTAAGAAGATATGTAGGGGGTTAAATGATATGTTTAGTAGATTTTGGTAGGGAGAGAAAGAAAGGAAAAAAAGAATTTGTTAGGTAGCTTGGAGTAAACTATGTCAAATAAAAGGGGAGGACTAAGATTTAGAAACCTATATGCTTTCAACAAGGCCATGATAACCAAGCGGGCATGGAGACTAGTGACAATGGAAGAATTGTTATGCTCAAGAGTGCTAAAGACTTGATACTTCCGTACAAATTCCTCTTGAGAGTGCAAAGAAAACAGTAACATCTCATTTGTATGGTAGAGTATACTAAAGGTGAGGCAAATTTTGAAGCTGGGTACAAATGGAGGGTAGGAAGGGATCCAAAATAAAATTATTTGAAAACAGACGGGCAAATGGGGACTTGATTAAGGCAAGACCTTTACCCTATAGCATAAATGAGGAAGCATATGTCAAGGAGTTTATAGATAAACACAGAAAAACGTGGAAGGAACTCAAAATTACAAAGCGGCGGGACAAATAGGGTGGAATAATATCTAGCATATTTCTCTCTCAAGAGAGGAAGAGGACGATGGCATCTTCTGGGGATGGGAGGCCATGGGAAATTTTAGTGTCAAAACTATTATGTTTTAATTCAACAGATGGAAAAAGAAACCAGAAACAAACAGGTATATGATAGAGGGAGGGAGTCGAATAGAATCCTAAACATTTTGTGAAAACTAAAGATCCCAAGGTAAGTTTAGCTATTTGGATGGAGACTTATCACGAACTCTTTTCCTACTAAATAGAACCTAAACCGCAGGGGAATTATGGTGGGTCATAGATGTTCGTTGTGTAATCTGGACGGAACAGTGGAAGATGATAAACATTTCTCCTAGGAATGCACAAGAACATCCCACTATTTTTAGATCCTAGTTGTATGTAGGAAGGCTGAAGGTCATCCAGCACCATGTGGGAGATCCATAGTGCACTATTAGAAGGTACAAATCATCCCCCCTAGGAATTTGTATCTCGATATGTTGGGGAATCTGATTTAGCAAGAATAAGTTGGTTAGTGAAGGTGAAAATTTTAATGAGAATGACATCGTGGATTGGTGTATGGATTACATAAGGCAATTTTAACTCTCTACATCATTATTGGTGGGGATCTTTCATTAGTAGCAGCTTTGTGAGATGGAGATGCCTAATAGCTAGTTTTCTAAAAATAAATGTTGATGTTGGATTGAGATTGGAGGATAACTACTTTGGGTTTAGAGTCATTGCTCAAGATTGGAATGAGAACTTTATTTGGGTTACATGTGAAGTAGTTGTTAGAGCAGGAAACTCGAAAAATCTAGAGGCTGAGTGATGATCGGAGGAATGAAATGGAACTTGAGATGAGCTTATGAAGATGTGGGATGGGGTGAGAAATGAGAAATAGAATATCTTAAAAAATTTGTGTGATTGATATAAAATAATAGGAGTAAGAATTGAATAAATACGATAGTTGTAGTGTAGTAGAAAAAGAGAAATGATTGTAATGTAAAAGTAAATGAGTACAAATATGGTTATTGATTCACGAATTAATAAGCTTGAGATTTGGTGTTCTCATATTTTTCCACACCATAATTCTCATACAAATTACAAAACAAGCATTTAGGCTTGATGATTCAGGTGCATTTAATCCATTTTTAAATTTGTTACAACTGTTAATTTATCAATTTTTGCCATTTTTAGAAATTTATAGATATTTTTTTTGAAATTTTTAAAATCAGTGACATTTTAGTAAAAATTGATACAAATATCCGAAAATCCAAATTTTTTTTAAAAAAATCGACAAATTTCTAAAAATGGTAAAAATCGATATGCACATTAAATATATTTAGATTAATGATTATGTTAAAAAATTTAAAAAAAGAGTATTTACACCTAGTTGCACCGAAACTTAGTACATCCGGTGGATCACAATCTACCTTTTAGTTTTTGTGTCATATGATCCATGAAAATTTTCATGTAGTGGCAGTATTATTAGTTCAATAATTAGGAAATCGTAGGGTGCTTACAGATCAGATTAGATGAGTTAGAACTTAATCATAACACATTTAAAATATCATAATCCTAATCAGTTTACTAATTTGTTTAAAAAATCTCAACCATAATCTATTTATTTAATTAAATAATCGAATGGGTTGACATATCATAAACTATTTTTTAAAAAAGCTTAGCTCAAACTTATTTATAAATAGATTAGACAAGCATGATAATAAATTGACCATAAATTCGCGGCCCAGGAACAAGGACAGATCGGGTTAGACAAGCATGATTAACACCCGTATTCACGATAAAGTACAGTCCGCTCTCCCTTTGCGGCTGTTAAATTAGCAAAAGACAAAAAGGCCCATATATGAAGACTGTCCGGCCCAGTCCAATGGCCTACGCAAACGCCCATTCACGTGACTGGGAAAATATCACGTCACTCCACTCCTCTCCTCTCCTCCGCCAGCCAAGCCGGGGCCAGTTTCGTCATTTCAGCGAATCCAAGGCGGTGGACGCCCGGACGAGTACGACGCTCGCCTTTGCCTTCCTCTCCTTCATGCACGCCACCGTAAAACAGACTGCTAATGTGTCTAAATTAAAGTTTCAGCACGTTACATCGACAAATCCAAGCCATTCAAAAGAATAGGCCCACTAAAAAACTCATATTTAAAATAAAATGAAAAAAAATAATTAAAATAACTAAGAATAGAATTCCCCAAAAATTTTTACATCGGTTGTCCATTTCAAGTAAATATCACAATTTCTTCACTAGAAAATTTGAAAAAAATTTTATTTCGATGAAATTTATTTAAAATTTACGGGCTCAAACTTATCAACGGTTTAGATTCAATTTTAAAAAGGCTATACATCCAGGGAAGACTCAAGCGCCATCATGCGGGTGCGATGGCATCGGAGTTTACTCGTATGCACTGCCGGAGTAAGCTTATACGCTGCACAACCGCATTACCGAACCCAGATAAACTAAAGTATTTAAAAAGTCTATTCTTTTAATAAAAAAACTAATTTAAGTTTAAAAATTCTTTTTTGTTTGAATATTAAAATATTTATAAATTTTAAAAAAATTCTCTTGGTGAAAATGGTTACTAATCCATTTATTCTGAACTTAATCAAAATAAAGTGAAATCTAAATATTACATATAATAAAAATATTATTAAAGTATTGATGACATGCGAACGGAGTAGATTAAAATATTTTCCTTCTATAATGAGATTTATAGAAGTTAAGAAGTACGGATAAATCGAAACCCGATGAGTATCATACGATTTGCTTCAAACTGCCCTTATTTACTGCGCCACCTCGCTCAGAATCGACCCTCTTCGAGCTCGAGCTAGGGTTTTTTGTCTTGCTCCTTTTGAGCGGCTCGTCTATCTTCGGCCACTCTTTCCCGTTGGAAGAACCCTAGTTTCTTTTTCCCTATTTTAGGGTTTTGTTTTTGTTTTTGTTGTTGTTGATCCCGCTTTTGTATCTCGATTCCTCTGTTCGATGGATCCAGCGCGCAAGAGGGGAAGGTCGGATGCCGCCTTCAATGGCAATGGCGTAGGATCGAAGCGGTCCAAGCCAGGTCTCTTTCTTTCTGTTTCCTGGATTTTTTTTCCATCGGTTGCTTGTTATTGTTATTGTCTTGCATTCAGGTGGTTCGGTTTTTACCCCCTTTAATAGATATGAACAAATTTGTTTTGTCTAGGGTTTCTTTAGTGCGGATTCAAGCTGGTGGTTGTATTCCGGGCCTGTTCATGGGTTTGTATTCTGAGATCTCTCACCAGGAGACATCCTGATGAGAGTGAAAGATAATCTGGTGATTGGGGTATTTTAGGTTTAGTGAAGAAGCAGGTGCTTCTTTGTTAGTTGAAATTCGTGGATGCTTCTTAGGAGCGTCTGTCTTTTGTGCTTTCTGTCTAGTTCTCGATTAGGGTAATGCACGTTGTTATTCTTTGGGCATTGGTGTTTGGTTTTTGGAGAATCTCCATATTAAATCATGTCTTTAAGTCCTAGCAGCCAACGATGCTTCTCAAGCCTAATGTAAAACTTTCTTCATGGGATCTAATGTTGAGTGCTTTGGGTCGTTCAGCATTCAGTATGGAGCCCGTCTATATTTTTGGTCTTATGCTAACTGCAAAATGGATAAAGCATGCCGCAACAGATAACAGTTGAATATCGTGGCTGAATGTTTTGGGCACACCAAAACGGTGAAAGTTTCCATAACATGAAAAGTTGACACCTTGATAACCTTTTTGTCCTAATTGGTTAGGAGTGCATGCATCAGTCTTGTTGGGAATTTTTTTTAACTTATCAGAGCACGATGATAACGAAAACTATTCCAAAGATGGTCAGCAGTTCTATTAAAATGTGATTTTAATTTACATATTCTTCAAACCAATGGTGAGTATCTCTTTCTTATGAATGAGTGATGCTTCTTGTAAAAGACATGTTTTAGAGACTGATGGTAAGTATATTCCATTCTTCTGAATGACTCATGCATCTTTTAAAATCTGATGAAGTTGACATTCTGATTCACTTTTTAAGGAGTCGTTTGGATGGAGGTAGATGTGGTCAATTGTGTGAACTCTTTATACAAGCAGTTTCTTAATTTCCAGGCATTTACTGGGTGCTAGTTTTTTCCTTTTTTTCTTCCTACTCAAAAGTGGGAAAGCAATTGTATCTTGCAGAAAATAGTGTAGTAAAATTGGAAAAAAGAAGGAAAAAAGGGTTATTCAAGTTCTAATTTTCCTCCGGCAAAGGTTTCCTCAGTTTGCTGAGTAAAATCATCCATTTTTATTATTTTTATGTTGATTATTGTCTTTGTTTTTCTGCGTGTGCATGGGCATTCTTGTGCAATATGGTGTATAGGGAAGGAATGGAGGGTTGTCTTTTCAGAGGAAGAAATGTGTTTACTGAAGTGTAAAGGGTTCACACTGCCTTAATCACATTGAAGCATAAATGATTTGACTAAACAATGTTTACCACATCCAAATGATCCTTAATGGTGTAAATGATGTTAATGCACACCTTTTCAATATTATTGAACTATCAAGATTTAAGAATCCACAGTCGCATTAACTGAGAAGACATAATTAATGTCGTGCAACAGAATCGGAGATTTCAACTGGTATAGGAAGCAAATCGAAGCCATGCACCAAGTTTTTCAGGTTCTAATCTTAACCTATCCAACATAAATATTCTAAATGTAACTCTTATCTATTGTCAGTTTTTTTTTTTTTTTTTAAACTTCAAATAATAATCTGTTTTACAATTTCTTGTGTGGAGAAAAATATTATCAAGACTAATGAATTGAGCATCTAAGTTTTTGTACAGGTACTACCTTGTTGATCTAATCCAGTTAACAAAGCATATTGAACCAGGATAATGGTTGGTTTACAGAAGTACACTGGAATATAAACACTGCAAGAGCTATCCACAACTCTATAGCAGTATATTGAGACATCAAAGACATGTTATATGTAACTGCGAGACAACATTCGAATTAAACACTTCAAGGGCTATCCACAACACAATGCTGCCATAGTGGGCATGAAAGATACAATATAAGCTACTGTTATATTGATTTGAATTTTAGCTTACATTATTAATCTAGACTATTTTTTCATGTAGAATATCATCGAGTTTTTTCCATATGATTTCTTAAATCTCATCGCATGCAGTTCTGTTTAACGTCGTGGCATGATTTAAAAAAATGAGCACTTTTCCCGCTAATTACTTAGAATTATCCACTGTCCATTGAAGTCTGCGTCAAAACTCTCATCTTGCAGGCATTCTCACTTTTGTAACTCGGGTAAGAAAACATTAAATCTTTGCACCAGCAAGCTTCCATAGGTAAAATGGTTGGGAACCTGTATCGATGTAATGTGGTGGTATACTTTTTTATTCTTCCATAGGTCATCCTTTTTTTTACTCTTTACTGTTTGTAAAGCATTTATATTTGTTTTTGAAAACAGGTATTTGGTATTTCTTTTCTTGTTAGTGAAAATTTCAGCCAAAAGTTTTATATTTGATTTATAGCCTTTTTATGTTGGTGTTTTTCTTTTGTTTCAGAAATATACTTCTTTTTGTAATATTGAGCCAAATCAAGAAAAACAATATTTTTAATGTTATTAGTAGGTATGAACTGCAAAGGACAGCTTAATTTTCAGATATTTCAGCAGAATCATACTCAAGTCTGCCTTTAATTTGTAATTTCACACCAGAATCTGTTTTGGAAAAACTGGACCGTTGAAGTTGATAACTTCAGTCAGTGCATTTGATGATGATGATGATGATAATGATTATTATTATTATTAGTTACTACCAGAATTTGTTTCCAAACAACTGGACCTTTAAAATTGACAACTTCAGTCAGTGCATTTGATCTTCTCTCTCTCTTTCTCAGTACTGCTATTTTGTTCTTTTCCTAGTGATAAGTATCAATTCATTTCTCTTTTGATACAAAGGCATTTTTGATGGACATGATCTATCCACAACCCAATGCATAACAATTTTGCATCATTCCTGTCCACTCAGACAGTTTGGACTTGGCAAGTATGGTTATATTCAGTTGGATGGCATTGATCTACGCGATGATGATTTTAAAATGATTTTATGCATATTCTCAGAGAGCTTCTGTATTAGTAGACAGTTAAATTGTATCGAAAAAATGTAGGTGGAAACAAACAAAGAGTTTTATAAATAGATGTCAATAAAGTTGTGTTATATTATTCTTTCTCCATTTTCCTTTTATGATATTTGCCATTAATTTTTAGTCCATGTCATGTTTTGAGATTTTTCTTCTAGTTCTTTATTGGAAATCTGTTGCGCTGAATCCTCACCTTCATGGCATTGCCAGTTAGCTGTATTGGTATCTGTTCATATCAATTTTTTTTTTTAATAGAACGGATTTTCTTCTAGAAATGAGGTACTGGATTGATCGATGAAGTAAAAGAGTGAAAGGGCTGATGCATGGATGGAGTAATGTTAATTTACAGCTGCTTGGAAAACTTATAGGCCCCAGATAGCATTGGGAATTCTATGGAATGCGTTGATGATTTCATATATCCTACTAATTATTATATATATATATTTTTGTTTTTCTGGGTTGACTTTGTTAAAATTCTCATTTCCAAACTCTGGTCTTTTTCAGTACTGCTGGGTGCCCATTTGGAGAGGGTTGCCACTTCCTGCACTATGTTCCTGGGGGCATTGCTGCAGTGGCACAGATGACTGGCATGAGCAATCCAGTTCTTACTGCTGCATCCAGGAATCCTATGGGTGGGCCAGCTATGCCAGATGGATCAGCTCCCCCAACTGTGAAGACCCGCATGTGCAACAAGTACAATACAGCCGAAGGTTGCAAGTTCGGGGACAAGTGCCATTTTGCCCATGGGGAGAGGGAACTTGGAAAGCCTATTCTCGCATCACATGATGACCGGTCAGTTGGTCCAATGATGGGTCGGTTGCCAGGGCGTATGGAACCCCCACCTCCTGGTCTTGGGGCCGCTGCAAGCTTTGGTGCCTCAGCAACCGCAAAGATCAGTGTTGATGCCTCATTGGCTGGGGCTATCATTGGAAAAGGAGGGGTGAATTCGAAGCAGATTGTTCGAGTCACAGGTGCGAAACTTGCCATCAGAGAGCATGAAACAGATCCCAATTTGAGGAACATTGAACTTGAGGGTACGTTTGATCAGATCAAGCAAGCGAGTGCCATGGTTAGGGAACTTATTGTGAGCATTGGCGCAGCAGCAGGCGCCCCAATGAAGAATCCTTCAGGAGGACAAGCTCCACCGGCTAGCAACTACAAGACAAAGTTATGTGAGAATTTTGCGAAGGGTTCATGCACATTCGGGGACAGGTGCCACTTTGCACATGGTGCTAGTGATCTGCGCAAGGCAGCAGTGTAAACCTAACTAATTAATCCTTTTTCTTTGCTTGCATCAGTTTTAGTTCTTCTTTCTTGAGACAAATTTGAATGTGTTGTAGGCTTGGATCCTACTGGTGGGATGTCTTATTAGTGCTTTTTTAGCTTTCTGGATGAGAAAATATGGTGGGTTTTGTAGTTGTTGTCTGGTTTTATTCTGGTGTTTAATGCTATGGTTTTCGCCCTAACATGCGGACATTTATTTCGCGGTCTCAACTGCATACAGGTGTTTGCCTGGATGTTCTTTTTGTGGAGATATAACTGAAGTATTTTCTACATTCTTCTGGGTTTAAACTCCGTGCAGTAACGCCAACAGGACAATATAGATTAATGATGGATAATGTGAAATGTTCTGATCTATTTATTAGACGGAAGGCAGCCAAGCGATCTCAGGAAAGCTCCAATTACAGCCGTGTAAGGGCAAGCCCATCCATTGATGCCAGTACGATCTAATGATAACAATAACATCTATAATAATTTGCGTTGGTACCATCAAAATAATACATGAATTTTCCTGGCTGGACACATCGTGATCTCATGCATCACCATTGCAATTAACATGCTCTCATCGCCATGTAAATTCAGCTCTCAAAAGGAATTAGCTGTGTGTAAAGGAAATGCATACTTGATAATTCGAACATGAATGCCTGGGCATCAGACACCGTTGCAACTAGAAAGCATTTACTGGCAGAATCTCCACCGCCCATCAGGGGTCCTCTCAAAGATGCGACTCTTGCCTAGAGGAAATGTCTCTCTCCAATCTGGATGTCTTATTAGATGGTCAAAGACCCTGGAAAAAGAATAGCATGGAAATGATTGGTTATAGAAATACACAATCTTTCTTCACACTTGCCAACTCGGGTTATTTCAGTTGGTGGCAGCATTGTTTACCATGCTGTCGTACGTGGGTTCAAACCCCACTGCCAGTAGTTGGCGTGGCATTTTGTATCCTCTGGCATGTCCCCCTGAGCGTGAGGGAATTTAAAAAATGTCTTTCCATGGTGAGGATTTGTAAATGAGCTTGACTTGTAATATCAGATGTTAATGTGTATATATTACCAATGAAAAAACTTTCTTCACACTTCAAAGGTTCTCAGAAATAAGGAAAATTTGCCTAAGGAAAGGTAAGTCAGCAAACTCGCATCATTCTTGTTACTTTGAGATCAAAATTCCATTTATCTAGTCCCATGGTTAGAGCTCTATTTTTCATATACAACAATGGGTCTCAATTGCATGCACCCGCAAGTGTTGAGCTTTAATACTCCGCTCGTAAGATTCTTTTTTTAATTTTTTAATAAATATGTGAACCCGTGCTTAAATATTTCAGATATATATTTTTATATTTATAAAACGAAAAACATTGTTCATGCATACGAAAAATCATTGTTTATTCCAAAAAATAAAAGAGGGTCTCGCGAGTGGGAGCATTGAAGCTCAACACTACTGGGTGCATGTCATCGGGACCCAACCATGATTTAAAAAAGCAAATTTAGGACCAAACCACAACAGTACTCATGTCCAAACCTATTCTTACGTACCAAAATAACTTTGGAAGCACATTTATATGGGTCATAAAACAATCTAAATTCCATTAAATATTGGGGGGCATTAAGGTTCTCCAGTGAGATAACGGTCGATGTATTAACTGAATAGAGATTTTCAAGCACGGTGATAGGGATTAGACCAGATGCCAGATGGATGCATACCTTCTTTGGTTTTTGACAAAATCGGGGCCCTCAGCTAGAGGTGATGTGGAGCACTCCTGGAGGATTCGTGAATCAGAAAATTGCTGTTGAGATGCAGCAAAATCTCTCCACCTTTGGGACCTATCTCGGTGAGGGTGAAAAGTTACCACTCAAAAACTAAGCACAAGATTTAATAAATGACATTGCTGAAATGGAGAACAGGGCTTAAGAAAAGCCAGTTGAAATTTTGAAACCACTATTCTTCCAGCAATCAGGTTGCTCACACTATACATTCGAGAATTGAGGTAGCCTAAAAAGAGGACAAGTCACCTGTAGAACACATGTCCAGATGGGAGTGAAAGTCTGTTGGCAACCTATTGATGCACAACGGGATGCCCAAGCCCCCACATGAATCCACCATCATGTGTTTCTAGTGGCATTGCAGATTGATAAGTAATCTACCATCCAAATTGCAAAGCATGCTTGAATCAAATAATGCTTCAGCTGCTCCTTGTTTTAGTAGGTCCATTATAGAATGAATAGAAATATGGAAGCATTCAGGGGGAAGACTGTTGAAATAGGGATTATTGTCCAAACTACGAGAATCTTAATAGATTGGATGATAGTAAGTTTACCAAGAGCAAGGGGCAATCAGAAATCTGTCATTCCAGGTATCATATGTTTCTAATAGCTTGCCATTCCATGCAGGGTCCATAAAGGATACAGTCACCCGGACTCTGCGTGCAATTTCATCCGGGCCTCTTGTTGTGCTGTCAAAGCTGGCAGGTCTTACCGACCCAGATGAAGTTTCCACCTGGCAAAGACGAAAGCTGACCATTTAAATCTAAGGAATGTGACATAAAAGAATATTAGGGTGCATGTGGGAATAGGTAATAGTAAAATATTTTCCCTCCACTTCCTACTACACATCTTTTGATATAATTTGACATCTTAACTACCTGATTACTCTATTTTTTTTATTAGTACCTCTACATTTCAATTATTTTTATATCTTTCTATATAACTATTCTATTTATTTTAACTTTATTATCTTTGCTCCTGATTATTACTTCTATCATATCATATTACTTTCTTACTTTTTCAAAAATCTTTCCCATTTTACTTTTACACCTTTTGAAATGGACCCTTGTTCATAGAGAATGAGAAACAGAATAAGGTGATGAAACAAGTAAATCATCATTAATGGCATGCATAGCATATAAATAAATAATAGAAAAAAATTATGGTTCAAAATTTAAAATTATCGGTTACACGGCATGTAGTTGGTAAATTTTAGCATAAGGTGGCACGTTGAACAAGTAGGAGGACATTGAGTCATGTCAAAACAATTACACAGTTTACACTGAACAATGCAGATGTGTGCATAGAAGAATAAGTGGGAAGCTTTATTGGAGGACTATCAACTCCAGAATCTAAGAAATCCATGGCCTTATTGAAGCATATACATGACTGCCATTATGCAAGCCTTCAGAATTTCCAACCGGACTCCAGATACAATGAATAGGTTCATTTGTTTTTGCTACTTGTATGATGGTTTGTACGATTCATTCTATCAACTCCATAACCAAGAAATCCATGGCCTTAATGAAGCACATAAATGACTGCCATTATGCAAGCCTTTGGATTCTGACTGGACTCCAGACACAATGAATAGGTTCATTTCTTTTTGCTACTTGTACCGTTGTACGATGATTTCCACTTTGTAGAATGTAAGGTAGAAGGGGTAAGGAAGTACAATCTCTAGGAAATAAATTCAGGAGATGTTTGTTAACACCTAAAACTTTCCAAACTAAAACTTTTCACTCTCCATAACTATACCATTTTTTAATTATTTTTTCACTTTTTCATATACAAATTACCATACTTTTCAATTATTTCTACACAACTATCCATACATTTAACCTATCTATTTTAACTCTATTTTCTTTATTCCTCATGATTACCCCTACAATATCATGTCATTTTCAAAAAAAATTTCGCCAAAGACTTTTCATCAAAAATTTCATTATTTTCCAAACACACCCTCAATAAAAAACAGGAATGTTGCAAAAAAAAAAAAAAAGGTTTTAGAAAACAAACAAGCAAATGAATGTCTGCTAGCCATGCAGTGTGGACAAAGTTATTTTGGTGCAGCACAATCTTGTCTATTTGTAATAAAGGCTGGTATGCTGCACATGAAAATGATGATGATCACATGCATAAGGTCACTCTTGCTTCCAAACAAGACAGTAAGTTACAAATTGTTATTCATGCAATATGTTAGGGGAAAGATTCTGAAACGTGACAATACCAGAAATCCATTTACAATGGGATATGTGTTTCCATCTGAATCTCTCTTCGTATTATGCCCGAGAATAAATAGCATTTGGACATGAAAAATCTCCTGACGATTCTGCAAAGCTTCAATTATTTTGGAACATAACGGGAAAGAATATGTAGAATGTTTCCCCTTGCCCTCCATTTTACTTGTAGCAACAGAATGCTGCAACCAAAATCAACATACCATTCAGATTTAATTACTCTCACAAGTAAAGAAGATAACCGAAGCTCTGAAAGACAGGATAGAGGATACTCGGCCAACTACAGATGGAGTGTCTTCAAAGCCACCAATAAGATGCACCTGCAAATTTTTAATTAAGAGAATTTTTTAGGCAAAATAAACAGTAAATTAAGAAGAATAACCAAAGGATACAAAAAGTTCAAAAGATACAAACATCGAACTGATCATCCATGTCATCGATGACTGATGACAACATCTGAGTCAGGCCCATGTCAACGATTTTTGGGGAGTCCATGTGGGCAACGCTTGTCCTGCAATCACGGCAAAAAGAAATGCCAAGTATCAATTAAAAGAATGATTTTCCAACTTGATGTTTTGACAGATTCAGTAATCATTATGACTGCGAAATCTCTTACTTCCCATTTTTCAGGTTGCGTATAATGACACCTACACAGGTAGTTGCTTCATCTGTGCCTGCCAACTTTTAGCAAGAACATAGAAGGTTTTCAGTACAGGACATTAAAAGCTGGGTGTATTGCATGATTTTAGGTAATGAAATGAAAGTTATGCAAAAAGGCTGTTTGCAGAAGAATACAAACAGCTATAGTAAAAGTTTATACAGGTTCACAGTCAAACTCAGTCTTATTATCTCATGGAAATGTGTATTATGCATTACAAGCATCAACTGAATCCGGTAATACCAGCAAAAACTAAATAACATCAGGCAAGAAGAGCTTTTATAGAGAAATTCCACAGAATTAGTGAGTAATGATGAGATCACTTGGAGTAAAGGAAGTTTCAGATATTGAAAGTTCACCCATGGTAGATGGCTAAGCCATAAGAAAAAAAAAAAGGAAAGAAAGAAAGAAAAGAGGGACCACTGAATTAAGCAACAGCATGTACTCACGGACAGGAGAGATTAAACAGTTGGGGATGAAGTCATGTCAATGTCAATTGAAAACAACATTAAAGCTGTGGATGATGTAGAACCCCCAAATGCACAATAATCTCGCATAAATAGAGAAACCCAAAAAATCCACTGCCAATATTTCAGATCAACTGGAGGGACATTTTATAACCAAGCATTGTAAACTGCACATTACCATGCACAAGGAATGCAGTTACATACTGGACATTTAGTTCCATCGAGTGTTCACCAATTGCTAGCTGTCATACAATAGGATGAATGCGAGGATATGAAGATCCTGGAGTTGCATGCCAAATCCCAAATGCAGGGACAGTAGAATATAGAGGTTATACGACGAGGGCCTGAACATGATTGATGAATGGGGAGAAAAGCAACTACAACAGATAGGTCTCCAGAAACGCGCAGACCTACATAGAGTTGAGGGTGGCAATTGTCACTCTCAAAATTTTAAAAAAGAAGTGTTGAAGCCCTTAATATTTTTTCTATGGACTACATGCCATAGTGTGCAGCAGCCCACCAGTCCAATTCCTACAACCACCATGCATGCTATCTAATGTAGAAGCCAAGAGAAGAAAGTTACAAAATGTGTGTGGTGAGACCAACTACTTACATGAGATAACAGAAATATCTCAATATATTCAGCATACCTCAACAAGTGAAGGGTCAACAGTAGCATACTCTCTTTGGAACACATATACATGCCTAGGCTGAGGTGAATTATCTGAAACAATTCCTTCAAAAAGTGAAAACTTCCTTTCTGGTGTAGCTTTGAATAAATTTGCAGCAGAAACAATAACTGGATCTTCCAACAAAGCAGCCAAGACTTCATTTCCATTACGCTGAATAGGAAATCACAAAAGTGTAAAAAACATGCCTTGAATGTCAGTACAGAACCCCCTGTCTGATAGCTGAACCTGACAGTGGGTATTAACTGGAAAGAAACCTAGGGTATAATGTCCGCCCGTAATCCAACAAATAAAGTACATTAAATAGCATGTTTTACGGATTAGCAGCTTCCCCATTCAGCGACCTTGTGATTGGGTATTCCCAAAATGAGCACTATCGGATTGGATGGATTAGATAATAGATGTCTGCTAGCATTTCATCCTTCCTTCTCCTTTCAGGGCCTATGTGAAAGAGAATCTAGTATTTCTAGGTTGTGAATATCTGAATAGGACGAACTGGCCTTGTGAATATCTTTGCTTTGGAAAAAAAAAAATTAGAATTAAGCTCGGTCAACAAGAGTGGATCTTCTCAATCGGAATGTGTAGATCTTCCAATTGAGAAGATACATCGCCGTTAGATGAAGAGAAATGATTTTCTATTTTATTTAGTCATTCAGTTAAAATTATGCTTCGTTATTGGAGTAGATACCAACAACCATTTTATAGGACATGCATTTTTTTTATTTTCCAAGAGTCCGTCTAGTTCCATATACAAGATCTTGGCTTCATCCTAGCTAATTCATTGTGGATGAACTGTCAAGGTCAAACCCATGGTTTGCACTATTCATTCAGTGAATGCTGAATATAAGCAACTAGTTAACGATGTAATAAGTCCGCTTTGGTTTAAGGATTCTTGAAGCTAAATCTCAAGCTTGAGCTTCGACCTGTTGTTGCCACAGCTGGAATGGGGAAATTGCGAGAACAGAAAACAATCTTTGGGACATTGGATGGAAAACTGTGAGTGGCCTCTCATCACAATAAGGGAGTCTCCTGACCTCTATAAAGGACAAGGCAGTATCCCAAAACAAAGATGGCGGTCATGTTCATTTCTTTCTATGCTCAGCTCACACATCCTCAGGTGTTTGATAGAAGTTGCAGCAAGAGTGTTTTAATCTAACCAATTGCATCTTCATCTCCATCTCGTAATTCCGCCGACCTTTCAAGCTTAACAACGATCTGATGATCATTTGCTATTTCATCACAATCTGTCTTTCCCGTATCTGATGCCTGCTATTGATCTCTGTACATCAATGTTTCTTGCATATCTCCTCAGATAAACCATTTGCTACATGCAGTCAACATTAACCATCGATCAGCAACTCTATTCTGAAAATTCTCTAACAAGGTGTCCATTACCATTTCTCGGAATTTATAATTCAGGTTTATCTAAGTCAAATACTGTCTCTCTCTCTCTCTCTCTCTCTCTCTCTCGTACACATACACACACACAATCTGTTGTCAAGGGACTCTTGATTATGGGATTTCGATGGTATTAAACACTCATTCCAGATTATGTCTGAAGTAAAGATGTGATGGAATTGGTGCAAGAATTCTCTTAAGTCTTAATCAGTGGCAGATTTTGGGGATTTTGGTCAGTTTTGTTGTAGTGTCAACAGCAAGAAAGACATAAAAGAATAACTTAGACTTAAATAAAATATTATGCAATAAACTGATAGAGGTGGCTGCTCTGTCTGAAGCGATCCTTATGATCGCGACCATTTGATCTTCTTGTATGAATGCTCGAAGAATTAATTAAAAAAGCAAGGTCACAACGAACAGGATAATGATGGCAACAGCTCAGAATGAGCAGGATTATTCTCCGTGAAATATTCTTGGACTGCATAGTGAAACATGAGTTCAATTACCAAACGCATGTTCTTTTAAAGGCACTCTCGCAGCTGCAAAGCTCCAAACGCGGGAAAAAATAATAATAATAAACACGCTCGATTTCCAACCTGAACCGTCCGGTTTTACAATGGCAATCGTTCAGGAAGCGTAAAATGATTGAAGAAAAAAGAAAACTAGAATCCGATGAAACTGCAGCATGGGAGTTAAGCTGAGAAAAACGAAGATCACCTCCGACGAAGAGGAGTGACGGACAAAAGGAGCTCCGCCGACGAATATCATGGCCTCCACTTCAAAGGTCGAGATCTCCAGATCGACGGAAGCAGAAGACTGGTCGCTCGCGCTCTCTCCCGACAGCAGTACTTTCCCCTTCCGTACTCCTCGTCTATTATTTGAATATTGATTGGGTTTATCTGTTTATCGTTCGAGTGTTGAACTGTTGATGACTTCAACATTTTTCTCTTTCTACGTGTACCAGGAGGGTAAGCGTGGACGGTCCGAACCCTATTCATCCAACCCGATTTATAATGACGTTAGGTTACGTATTTTGAAAAAATAAATCATATAAGTTAGGAGTGGGGATTCGGCAGATTACTTGTGACCCAGCCTTAATTCAATCTATTTTTGACAAGATAAAATTAATATATTTTTGATTAAGTACAAAGATAAGTCCGAAATTTTAACTCGAATTCAAAAATAAGGTCAGGATGTGTTGAACATATCCTGACTTGCCCCGAATATAATAATGTACTAAAAATTATAACCCTATATTTAATCTTACTATTATTTCTTTTCAAAATTTTTACATTTTTTTTATAATCAATTATTCAATGGTAGAAGAATTAATTTATCTAGAAAACAATATAAAAATTAATAATAAGAATTTGCACATATATAACTCTATGTATAATTATATATTGACCTATTTTAATAAATTTATACTATATTTTCTCATATTGTATTTTATTAATGATGTGTTGTTTAATAATTAGTGAAATATTGAAACATATAATATTTAAATTTAGTATAGATATATCTTTATGTTTGATAGAGGTATAAATTCTTAAAATCATCTTATTATATCAACATTTTTTATCCGAGCCGCTGTTCCAAAATCGGTTTGATACCAACACGAAGTTTGTTCGAGACCTATTAAAAAAAGTGAAGGTCAAATCAATATTGTCCCGACTTGATATAAAAGTAGGATCAGATTCAATTTTTAAAAAGTAGGGTCAGAGTTGGACAAATCCTAATCTGGTATGACCAACAAATTTCTAAAGTGGGTTGGTTTGAGTTGAAAGATTATCAACCTGACTCGACCAGATTTTATATATTAGTGTACAATATAATAAATTATTAATAAATAATCTTACATTAGCGCAAAATGTATAGAAATTAACTAAACGTTATTGCTTTAAAATAAGATTATTTATCAATCATATCATTGCGTAAGTCATAAATTGAAAAGTAATCATTTGTATCCTATAAAATTGATTAATTTTTATTCTTTTATAAATTTAAAATAGATTTAATTAAGCAAAATATCTTTAAATATTATCTATTTATTAATCTAATTTGTAACCTGAACTAATTTCTATAGGATTAAAATAGGATTCCGTTAAAGTGTAAAAAATAAAATTAAAAATAAGGTTGAGTTGAAATTTTATAAGGTGAGTTAAGAGTTGTATTAGCCCTAATTCCAGTCAACTTGACTTCGTTACACCCCTGCTATATAGACAACACAACACTACTAAAGGGACCATAATGTAATTTCAAAGATGATTCAGTGCGATTCAGTGCATCTGCTTTAGCGCGCTCGGTACAAAACATAATTTATTTTTATTTTCTTAAATATTTTTTGATGATTTTTTTTAATATTTATGCGAGGCTAAATATGAATGCATTATATATATAATTTTTACATTTTTTGATTATTTTCATATTTTATTTGGAATTTTAAAATAAAAAAAGTACTTTAAAATATAAAAAATATAAAAAATATATATGAAATATCCTTAGGCCCACATATGAATTTCAAAAAATCTTCAAAAAGTTATAATATCTAAAAAGTTATAAAAAAAAGAGATTATGCGCCAGCTAATGGTCCGTGTAACTTCATCATTTGCAGAATTCGGCTCTGCAAGTATGCTTAATCTCATTTTTACCATTATATTTTAGAGATCATCTAAGTTCTAAATCTCTGCAAAATTAATGCATGATTATAGACCGGCGCAACAGAAAGACATTATAAATCTTTTTAAAGACCACAAGTTCCGGGTGACAGGGCTGCGTTTACTTTATAAAAAAACGACTTTACAAAAAATGAACAACGATGGTACGCACCTGGGTGCATTGAGACGTGCATTGTGGCATGAACAGGGTGTACTACACTAATTTTTTTTTTTTAAATTTTTCATGAAATAATTTTTTTTTTAAATTTTTCATGAAAGCGATAGTATGCACTACACCAATTTTTTTATTTTTTTTTTGAAATTTTTTCAAAAAAGCAATTGTATTCACCCAGGTGCATTGAGCAATGCACCTGCGTGTACTACACCTTTTTTTTTAAAAAAAATTTTTTCATGAAGCCGGTGTACTACACCTATTTTTTATTTTTATTTTTATTTTTTTTTCATGAAGATGTTAATATAGGTATGAAGCTGTTAATATAGGTGTATTTATAACACCTACGTATAAATTTTTACCAATTTTTGAGACTTTTAGATATATTTTTAATTTTTTTTAAAAATCAGTGATATTTTTAGTAATTAATTAATTTTTTTTAAAAAAAATGGTTATATGCACGCAAAACTATCAAGGGCTATTTTGCGGGCTATTTTGCAAAGGAACGACATCAGATGATATCAGTTAGCCAATGGCCACGAGCTCGTTAACCAAAACGAAGTTATTTTTAAAGAATTTTGCGGAAAAAATTATTTAGAGTTTTACCATACGTATTATCAAGTTTATATTTTTTTGATGTAAATCAAGTTTATATTTTGAATTTAATTATGTTTGCGATATTTTTCATCAATTTGTACCGTTTTAATATCATCTAATAATTAACCATTTTCTTTCCATCAAAAAACAAAAAAATAATTAACCATTTTCTCATAGACTCCTTAAGTCGAAAGTTTCCTCAAAAGGAACAAAAACTTCCACAAAATGCAAAATCAATCTAGGAAGCGTATTTGTAAAGAGCAATCCAAGCCTAATCCCCCCAAGTCTAGGGCCCTTCGCAAATGCCCCCAAATTTTATTTTATTCTGCAACTTTTTATGCCCTGACAGTCCTAACTACCAATTTTACAATAACCCCGCTTTTCGATTTTTATTTGCAAATACCATTCTAAGAAAAAATTTATTTGCAAATAATAGTGTACGAAGTTTACCATTCAGAACAGAAACGAATGGCATGACGCACAAAAAATTAAGTATATCACAAAAAGAAAATGCAAATACCATATTATTCAAATATCATATAACATTAAATAGAGGTTCCAGCAACATGGAACCCCATCACCTCACCACAAACAACAACACAACACAAGAACACGTAGGAAAGCTCATCTAACAAACATCACCCAACGTAAAATGCACTCGACCAGGACAACACCCGCAGCACATTCGGCTATAACGGCTTCCCGTCTTATACTCTTCTCTCCCCAGCGCCGGTGTAGGAGTTGCGCGCAGTGGTGCTGCCGGTGCCGGTGTTGGTTCCGACGGGGTGGGTCCCCACGACGCTGCTAGTCACCTGCTCGTGCGGGTGGGGCAGCGTCGATGCGTGGACACCCACGTGCTGCGCACGTGCCGCCTCCCTTTCTGCGGCGTTCAGCTCGCGAGCCTCCAGCTTCTCCATCTCCGCCCGGTTTTTCCTCTCCTTCTTCCTCTCTTCCGCTATCTCCTTCTGCGTCGGGTTCCGCGCTGTCAATTTCTCTGCCTGCGTACGTATGTACCAAAAACAAACATTAATTTATGCACCGCACAGTCACCGGATGAATTTACATATATATGAGAGAAGAAATTACAAGCAACCAAGTTCAAGTACTTCAAAAATGGAGACCAACCTTTTCTTCGAGGGTTGCCTTCGTCTTCTCCATGCCGGCCTTCGCAGAAGCAGCTACGTTGCTCGCCGTTTCCTTAACGGAAGCAGCTGCGTTCTTTCCCGACTGCATGTTTTCTCCCTTCTCGATCGGACCGTCGCAATTGTATGGGATCTAGGATAATCGCCCGACAGATAGACAATGTTAGCGCCGGAAAAGGAACGTCCAGCGGACGGCTTAAATGGGTGCGAAGATGGATTTGTGCTTGCGACGCGTGGCTTTCGACGTGGGAAGCTGCGACTGTTCGAGTCTGTCTGGACCGACACGTGGCCTGAAGTAGAACGGGGACGAGGAAGGAAAAACTTGATGCTCGAGCTCATGCCATCCATGATACACATACACATGGACTTCGATTTTGCTGAGCACGAATTTTTGTTACGAACTTCTCTCTACATTTATGCTATGTAGTGGATGCATGTGATTGGCTTTGCGAATTCGACCGGTGTGCATATTACCTTCTTCGGCACCTTATGTTAAGGATCCGTTTTTTTCTCGCATGTTTTCACTTTATCTCAACACATTTTAACTCAACAGTAGAAGACTGATAGATGTTTTAAAAAAATCTACTTCTTTTTACCCATTTTTCATAATTCGATATTTTAGTTATTTAATGATCACATATTTTATGTTCTAATCGTTTTTTAATTTTTTCACACAACTATCCCAAATTTTTATTCTTTTTATCTAATCGATTTTTTCCATTTCTTTTGGACCCCAAATTAATTATACCGCCTGTTATATGATTTAATATTTTGATAGAAAATTAATATTAATAAAATTTGACTGATAGGAAGATGGAGAACATCATTAAATATTTTTGAGCAAGATCTCTACTGGTTCGGACTTCGTAGAACAATTTTAGGGGCTGATGAAATGACAGCAATTGCAACAAATGGTATTTATTTTTATTTTTTGGTTTTTTCTAAAACAACTAATTTATGTATATATAATCCAAATTATAAATTTTATTATTTTTTTATATTTATACATCATAGTATCCTGGTATTACAATGGAGCATGTTCACATTCTCGCACCATGAAAGAAATTATTTTTCATAAACCTTCACCCCGGAGGAGAAATTGTAAAAATCCCATATCAAGAGAAAAATTATAAAATTTCCATTTCAAAGGGACTAATTTATAAAAATTCATTTCTAAGGAAGAGGACTCAAACACCTGCCCATCCATATTTGCGGCCATAGGGTTAGATATATATTTTTAATTTTCAAACACGGTGTTGCAATTGTTTTATGAGAATACTTTCATGAAATCGGGTTTCATAGAAGTAATTTTGCAAAATTATTTTTATTTTTGACATATTGACAATTGATGCAAAATCTAACTCATTTATTACATTTAACTTCATTTGTTTAGCAAAGAGAACAAGCTTTATCCAAATCTAATATGTATATAGGTCACATTTGTTCAAAAATATGTACATTCATGTGTGAATAAAAGAAATTCTTAGATCTATTCATATATATTAGAATTAGGGGTGTTAACGGATCAGGTTGGATAGGTTGGAGCCTAATCCTAATCCTAATCCATTTAAAATATCTCAACCCTAATCCGTTTATTAACTCATTTAAAAAACCTTAACCCTAATCCATTTACAACCCATTTAATGAACGGGTTGGTGGGTTGTTAATGGGTCGTGTAGCAAATAACTTGAAAGCCTAAACTCTAATAGACGATGATCTCGCATGAAGAGATGAGAGAGAGTTTTCGGTGTAGGGAAAATGGAAATAGGGCAGTAATGAAAAAATGGAATCAGGGCAGCAGTGGAAAAATGAAAATTAGGTAACTTGATGAAGACTTAGAGAGGAAAAATAACCAAGGAATTTACATGTATACATATAGAACTTTAATAAGTTAAGTGAGTTAAATGAGTTGAACAGGTTATATGGGTTAAATGGGTCACTAAACGGGTTGACGAGTTATAAAATGTCAATCCTAATCCATTTATTTAATTAAATTGTTAAACGGGTTGGCGGATCATAATTCATTTATTCAAAAATCTCAACCCAAACCCATTTATAAATGGGTTGGACAAGCGGGTTGATGGGTTAACCATGACCATTAACACCCCTAATTAGAATGTAGTAATACTTTGTAGAATCATTTATCCTTATATCGGTGATATGTTAGATGGTTTAGATATTAAAAATTAACACATAGCATTGAATCGTTTTATTAGTTTCGTAAAAAATTATTTTATTATGTTGATTTTACACATTTATAAATGAAGCTTCTATATAATTATACTAGACAAATAAAATGATTTTTATGATAATATAAATAATGCTAAATATAATAGATGGAGCGAATTTTTCGTCAACTATCTATATGTTAAAAACAAAGGAAGTTCCATAGAAGAGGGGTTTTATAAAAGTGTCGCCCATCATTTTAACCCTTAAAATGACTAAAATACCCATCTTTTGAAATGCAAAAAGAATATATATACATTTTAAAATGATAAAACTCGATATATGGATTATATATATATATTAACTATTCTACAAAAAATAAAAAGGAAAATTGTATTTGGACCCATTTACGACAGCTAGTAGAAGATAACAACTTCTAAAGAATTTTGTATAGTTTTAGCTGCCCATCCCGGAACTAACGGCCTCTTGCCTTTGCTCAGCGATATGAACTATGATGAAGCGGCAAGGCAAATCAAATGGTGGGCTGGGCTCGTTCAGAAGCTTGCTAGGACTTGGAATACTGGGTTAGTCTTGTCCGCTTTCAAAAGCTTTGTTTGCCTTCAATTTGGGCTCCGTCGCTCCGATGACTGATTCATAGGGTTACCGGCTAACCTATTTAAACACGTCGGCCTTAATCTTAGTCCATTTAACATAAACATGTCATTAACAAATTATGAAACAAATCGCTAATACTTTCAAAATAGGCTGAATAAAAAATGTAAAATGATCTAAAATATAATCTTAAACAATTAATAAAGCTTTAATGCTAATGATTTGTTTAAATTTAGAAGTTCAATTTTCATATTTATTTTATTGTCGATAGTCATGCATGCATTATAGAATAGATTTTAATAAAATATTAACTTTTTATTTCAGGGATTGTAAATGATGGCGCGAGTGGGTTAAATAGATTAAAGGATTGATGAGTTGGATAAGCTTCACCCGTAACGGATGAGTCACATATATTTTTTTTGTTAGTATCTGTACAATGAAATGAGTTAATAATACAATCTAGCACATTCATGACCTTCATACTAGGGGTGTAAATCGAGTTGGGTCGACTCGGGTTGGTGTAGACACAACTCTAACCCACCTTATAAAATCTTAGCCCAACTCTAATTTCAACCCTATTTTTTCACACCTTAACTCAACCTTATTTTAACGTTACAAAAATTGGTTCGGTTCACATTAGAAATCAGGTTAATAAATATATAATATTTAAAAATATGCTTAGTTAAATCTATTTTAAAATATAAATTTATACAGAAGAATAAAAATTAATCATTTCTATATGAATACTTTCTAATTTATGACTTATACAATCATATAAGTGCTAAATAATACTATTTCAAATTAATAATGTCAGTTAATTCCTATGTATTATGTACTAATGTAAGACTATCAATTAATAATTTATTATATTACATACTAATATATGAAATCGGGTCAGGTTGAAAATTATCTAACCCAAACCAGCCCACTTTTGAAACCGGGTTATAAATTTATTTATTTATTTTTAAATGTCTAAATCAATCCTATTATAAATCAGGTTGCGTTAATCACGTTCGGGTTGAAATAAACCCTATATACACCCTTACCTTATACTATGAAGGGAATTTTTTTTGTAAACGACCCCATACTAAGGAAAAAAATTGTTAAAACCCTCGCTCTTTGAGAAAAATTGTAGAAACTCTCACTTTAAGGGAGAACAATTGTAAAAGCCCTCCACAAAGAGGGAAGAGTCCCCTCCCCCTGTTTAGCACCAGGGCAACCCCCATTGGGATATTGGGGCCATGGGTTGATCTCACCTTCACTTGGCTACACTCATATATTTAAGGTCTATTTCGAAGGAAAAAGGAGTTTAGATAATAGAAAGATGAGATGAAAATATGACAGTGTCAATCAATAATAATATAAATTATAATGAAAATGTAAAATATTATAAATTGAGAAAACTGTCGTGAGAATACGAAATGTCATGCTATGCCCATCCCATTTAACATACTTTTATTTCCTTATTTTTTGAAGTAAAACCTGGGGCCGGCCTTAATCCTAGGATTCTAGAAAAGCGTGGCCATCTTAGGAAGAAACCGGGCCACTTGGGGAATTCATTCTCAAGAAACAATCTTTATACCGTACATCTACTATACAAAAAGGAGAACAATCTTCCCATTCATAATCAAAACAAGGCATTTTTCACCCATGTTTCACTAACTTATGGGCAGCCAAGTTGCCAAACCTATATACATGAGAAATTTGACAAGAATTGAAAGAAGTCATTAACCTCTTGATTTTATCAAGGATTGTTCCCAACTGAGATCAGACGTTCTGCTCATCATTAACAAAGTTTACCAAAGTTAAGGAGTCTGACTCAATGCATACACTTCTCCAGCCTCTTTCTTTTGCCCATATCAAACTCTGCAACATTGCATAGGATTCCATCATTAGTGATCCTAAATGCCTTCCATCTTCGATGTTTTTGCACCCACAAACAAACCTTTCCTATCTCTGGTAATAGCTTCGAGACAGCAATGGCTCTGAGACCCATGCATTGTTCTTTTAGATCTAAGCTAGATCAACATTAATCTTGAGATTGAAGGATTAAGGACGACTCCATCTCGAAGGCCTGTTTGGAATATCCATAATCCTTATCTTTAATATTCTTGCTGAGTTAAGGACATGAATGTATCTCATAATCCAAGTGCACACCTTAGCCCATTAAAGATATTGGAATTAATACTTCCTATTCTTTATACATGATTCTTGTACTTCTCATTCCTTACGTAAGAATGTCTAACGTGTCTTCCAAGTTATATAAGATTCTTGAATTGAATCTGTATTATTAGTTCTAAGACAACTTTTTAAATTTTAATACAACTTTACGAATCTCATTACATTTTCATTCCAAATTAAGATACGATACAAAAATCTTATATATTTGAAACGAGTCCCAACCCATAGGAAGCACTTCCCTTGGGTGAAAAAAAGGAAGCTGGGCATTTTGGTAATTTTACAGCGAGAGTATAATAACTTAAAAACGTGAGTATGTTTGGTTTTTTTGATAAAATTTGTATTATATATATACAAAATCTCGATCTATTCCATTCATTTGCTAGATGAAATATTAAAATGTATGTGGACATAATTTCTCATTATTTGAAAATTTCTAAAAATTTTTTTGTAAAAAAAATTATTTTTTAAAAAGATTTCATTATAATTAGTAAAGTTAGAAAATATAAATTTTATTAGAAGTTATTTCATATTATTTAAAGTTAATGTAATCATGGTACTCTCAAAAATAACAAGTTCTTTTATTTTTCTCGAATTTTTGAAAATTTATTAATATTTTATTATTTTCTGAATAAAATCGGATCTAACGGCATCTAACAGCATCTAACGGCATCTAACAGCATCTAACAGCATCTAACAGCATCTAACAGCATCTAACAGCATCTAATTTTTAAAATTAATAAGTTAATCCTAATTTAACACCTGTAATATAATCCTAGGTCCCTTATAATGTCATTTAGACCATAAATTCAGAATTTGAAACTCATATTATATGATTTAATAAAATCATCATAATCTAACAGCGTCTAACAGCGTCTAACAGCATCTAACAGCGTCTAACAGCGTCTAACAGCATCTAACAGCGTCTAACAGCATCTAACAGCATCTAACAGCATCTAATTTTTGAAATTAATAAGTTAATCATAATTTAACACCTGTAATATAATCCTAGGCCCCTTATAAGGTCATTTAGACCTTAATTTCTGAATTTGAAACCCAGTTAATATGATTTAAAGAAATCCAACTTAATCTAACAGCGTCTAACGGCATCTAACGGCATCTAACAGCATCTAACAGCATCTAACGGAATCTAACAGCATCTAACGACATCTAACAGCATCTAACAGCATCTAATTTTTGAAATTAATAAGTTAATCCTAATTAAACACCTGTAAGATGATCCTAGGCCCCTTATAAGGTCATTTAGATCTTAATTACGGAATTTGAAACCCAGTTAATATGATTTAAAGAAATCCAACTTAATCTAACAGCGTCTAACGGCATCTAACGGCATCTAACCGCATCTAACAGCATCTAACGGAATCTAACAGCATCTAACGCATCTAATCGCATCTAACAGCATCTAACGGAATCTAACAGCATCTAACAGCATCTAACCGCATCTAACAGCATCTAATTTTTGAAATTAATAAGTTAATCCTAATTTAACACCTGTAATATGATTCTAGGCCCCTTATAAGGTCATTTAGACCTTAATTACGGAATTTTAAACCCATATAATATAATTTAAAGAAATCCAACTTAATCTAACAGCGTCTAATGACATCTAACAGCATCTAATGGCATCTAACAGCATCTAACAGCATCTAACGACATCTAACAGCATCTAACAACATCTAATTTTTGAAATTAATAAGTTAATCATAATTTAACACCTGTAATATAATCCTAGGTCCCTTATAATGTCATTTAGACCATAAATTCAGAATTTGAAACTCATATTATATGATTTAATAAAATCATCATAATCTAACAGCGTCTAACAGCGTCTAACAGCATCTAACAGCATCTAACAGCGTCTAACAGCGTCTAACAGCATCTAACAGCGTCTAACAGCATCTAACAGCATCTAACAGCATCTAATTTTTGAAATTAATAAGTTAATCATAATTTAACACCTGTAATATGAACCTAGGCCCCTTATAAGGTCATTTAGACCTTAATTTCTGAATTTGAAACCCAGTTAATATGATTTAAAGAAATCCAACTTAATCTAACAGCGTCTAACGGCATCTAACGGCATCTAACGGAATCTAACAGCATCTAACCGCATCTAACAGCATCTAACGGCATCTAACAGCATCTAACCGCATCTAACATCATCTAACAGCATCTAACATCATCTAATTTTTGAAATTAATAAGTTAATTGTAATTTAACACCTCTAATATAATCTTAAGGCCCTTATAAGATCATATATGTCTTCAAAACCAAATTTGGAACCCAAATAAATATATTAAATTATAATTAAAAATATTAACTCCACTTGATTTAATGAAATAAAAATTTATATAAAGAAATAAAATAGTAATAAATATTATATATATTTTGGGATGCCCGCAGGACACATGATTATTTTTGTTAAAAAAAAATTTCATTTGTTAAGGCCCGTAGGACATTTATATATTTTAAAAAAATAATACATTTATTTTTGGAGGCCCGTGGGACACATTTATATTTTTATAAAATATTATATTGAATTTTGGACGCCCGCGGGACACGTATATATTTTTATAAAAATAAAATATGTATTTTTGGAGGCCCGTGGGACATTTATACATTTTAAAAAAATAATATATTCATTTTTGGACGCCCGCGGGACACGTAGATATTTTTATAAAACATTATACTCATTTTTGGACGCCCGCGGGACACGTATATATTTTTATAAAAACAAAATACTCATTTTTTGAGGCCCGTGGGACATTTACACATTTTAAAAAAATAATATATTCATTTTTGGACGCCCGCGGGACACGTAGATATTTTTATAAAACATTATACTCATTTTCGGACGCGCGCGGGACACGTAGATATTTTTATAAAACATTATACTCATTTTGGGACGCCCACAGGACACGTATTTATTTTTATAAAAACAAAATACTCATTTTTTGAGGCCCGTGGGACATTTATACATTTTAAAAAAATAATATATTCATTTTTGGACGCCCGCGGGACACGTAGATATTTTTATAAAACATTATACTCATTTTGGGACGCCCGCGGGACACGTATATATTTTTATAAAAACAAAATACTCATTTTGGAAGGCCCGTGGGACATTTACACATTTTAAAAAAATAATATATTCATTTTTGGACGCCCGCGGGACACGTAGATATTTTTATAAAACATTATACTCATTTTGGGACGCCCGCGGGACACGTATATATTTTTATAAAAACAAAATACTCATTTTTTGAGGCCCGTGGGACATTTACACATTTTAAAAAAATAATATATTCATTTTTGGACGCCCGCGGGACACGTAGATATTTTTATAAAACATTATACTCATTTTCGGACGCCCGCGGGACACGTATATATTTTTATAAAAACAAAATACTCATTTTGGGACGCCCACGGGACACGTATTTATTTTTATAAAAACAAAATACTCATTTTTTGAGGCCCGTGGGACATTTATACATTTTAAAAAAATAATATATTCATTTTTGGACGCCCGCGGGACACGTAGATATTTTTATAAAACATTATACTCATTTTCGGACGCCCGCGGGACACGTATATATTTTTATAAAAACAAAATACTCATTTTTTGAGGCCCGTGGGACATTTATACATTTTAAAAAAATAATATATTCATTTTTGGACGCCCGCGGGACACGTAGATATTTTTATAAAACATTATACTCATTTTGGGACGCCCGCGGGACACGTATATATTTTTATAAAAACAAAATACTCATTTTTTGAGGCCCGTGGGACATTTACACATTTTAAAAAAATAATATATTCATTTTTGGACGCCCGCGGGACACGTAGATATTTTTATAAAATATTATACTCATTTTCGGACGCCCGCGGGACACGTATATATTTTTATAAAAACAAAATACTCATTTTTTGAGGCCCGTGGGACATTTACACATTTTTAAAAAATAATATATTCATTTTTGGACGCCCGCGGGACACGTAGATATTTTTATAAAACATTATACTCATTTTCGAACGCCCGCGGGACACGTATATATTTTTATAAAAACAAAATACTCATTTTGGGACGCCCACGGGACACGTATTTATTTTTATAAAAACAAAATACTCATTTTTTGAGGCCCGTGGGACATTTATACATTTTAAAAAAATAATATATTCATTTTTGGACGCCCGCGGGACACGTAGATATTTTTATAAAACATTATACTCATTTTCGGACGCCCGCGGGACACGTATATATTTTTATAAAAACAAAATACTCATTTTTTGAGGCCCGTGGGACATTTACACATTTTAAAAAAATAATATATTCATTTTTGGACGCCCGCGGGACACGTAGATATTTTTATAAAACATTATACTCATTTTCGGACGCCCGCGGGACACGTATATATTTTTATAAAAACAAAATACTCATTTTTTGAGGCCCGTGGGACATTTATACATTTTAAAAAAATAATATATTCATTTTTGGACGCCCGCGGGACACGTAGATATTTTTATAAAACATTATACTCATTTTTGGACGCCCGCGGGACACGTATATATTTTTATAAAAACAAAATACTCATTTTTTGAGGCCCGTGGGACATTTACACATTTTAAAAAAATAATATATTCATTTTTGGACGCCCGCGGGACACGTAGATATTTTTATAAAACATTATACTCATTTTCGGACGCGCGCGGGACACGTAGATATTTTTATAAAACATTATACTCATTTTGGGACGCCCACAGGACACGTATATATTTTTATAAAAACAAAATACTCATTTTTTGAGGCCCGTGGGACATTTACACATTTTAAAAAAATAATATATTCATTTTTGGACGCCCGCGGGACACGTAGATATTTTTATAAAACATTATACTCATTTTCGGACGCCCGCGGGACACGTATATATTTTTATAAAAACAAAATACTCATTTTTTGAGGCCCGTGGGACATTTACACATTTTAAAAAAATAATATATTCATTTTCGGACGCCCGCGGGACACGTAGATATTTTTATAAAACATTATACTCATTTTCGGACGCCCGCGGGACACGTATATATTTTTATAAAAACTAAATATTGATTGTTTGGACCCCGCGGGCACATATAGAAATTAAAATTGTCATTTTTTAAGGCCCGCGGGAGGCATATACATATTTTAGAAAATAAAATATGAGATTTTTTATGGCCCGCGTGACACATATATTAATAAAATTTGTCCAAATTGTATAATAATGTTATTACAGTTTATATTACAAAGAATATAATAATTGTGATTGTCGGCTACCATTATCTATTAAATTTAACTAGTAATACAAATTTATTTACTCCAAATGAAATAGCCCAATAAATTAAATTAACTTAATTGGCATGCCAACTTAGACATTTAACGGAACAGATCTGGGAGATGTATGCATATGATAAAATTTTCAAATGATTTTAGAATGGTGCGTTATATCAACTGGTATGAAAATTTTTAAAAATGCCTAGTAAATGTCTTTGTACCGGTATGACGTGATGACGTCCGGTGTTTACCAATCTTGCCGCCGATATTAAATCGTCCGTCCCATTTACAGCTGAGCAGATCAACTGATGTTGCGGGTGAGATTGATGGCATAGTAGTGCATTGGTATGTGCGACTGAAAATCTCAACAAATATGCTAACTCTGTTCCGTATTCTTCTTCTTTGTTTCGCAATATCCAGGAAGAACCATCTGACCACATTTCTTCTGCTTTCCACGGGCTCATTTCTGCTGCACTATCTTCCTGGCAGTAGCTACAATGTCACGTCCCGGGCGACCATCCAGTTCATCAGCAACGTGGACGACAGCTTTTCCTGACGAGGTATGCTTTTAAATTTTTTTAGAATAGTCATTCCGTCGACTATATGTCCGGATGCTAAAAAATCAACTGTAAGAATTTGACGACGGTTAGATTATCTGTGAATGCGACATTTTGTTGGATTTTATTAATCGTTTATGGAATGCTCATTAAACATATGCTGTTATGCTGTTATATGGAACAGAGTTGTATTACCATGCAGTCTAATACCACCAGTTTATTTAAGCTTGAAAAACACCGTTTGATAAAATTACATATATACATATTTATATATCTGTGAAATAATTAAGATGAATTTATTTTATTGGGATAATTAATATTGATAATGATTTTAATCTTTATTTTTATCATAAAATGACATGTTTTATGTATATTTGATATTATATACCCGTCTTGATAATGTTTTCATTACAACTGTGATGGGAACAATGGTTGAGTAAATGATCTTAACATTCCAATAAAGTGCCTTTTTTCAGCACCGTTATTCTATTTATTTTATTTTTTAACGGAACAGTAGTTGATGTGGAAATCCTTATGATATTATCTTACCGTCTTCAATTTTTTGTTACAGGAAATTGATAAAATGGTGCGCGCACATGTTGAGCATGTCCAACATAATATCCGCCGAGTTGCGGTGAGAGAAAGAGTTATAGAATATTTCCTGCGTGATAAGGTTTGATTTGTCTAATCTTTGAGTCATTTGATAGGATCTCGAGGATCGGGTGAGAAACCTGCAACGTTCAAATGTTATGCGATTACCCTCTACCAAAAACATCCCTCCCGTTAATGCGGAAACAGGAATGCCTTCGGTTGTCATGCATTTGGACGATACATTTCAAATGGTCTATGCGTGGGACTTGAACGACTGTCGACAGAAGCCTCCAATCATATATGCTTGGCTTAGTCGGAGGACATCTTCGCTTTCAACTTTGATGTACAAAGGAAAGGCATGTACTTCAAAATTATATTCCATGTAATACTTGAATAAAAAATTTAGGTAACCACAAAGTCGCTATTACTAACATTTTGCAGGACCCAAACGATTTTAGACATCGCTCTCAGATTGCAATGAACTTATCCCATGTGCCGGTAGAGAAGATGCTACTACTTGAGTGGGTATTGGGAGACCCCGGATTGCATGCTGAGTACGTATTCATGTTTGATTACGCACGCAGTGTTGGTTCCTTTTTCCCACTCCTTCATTTCCCTATTCTTACTTCCACTAGCAACTTAATTTGTATCATTTTTTAAAATACAGAACGAGGGTTTTCAAGCTACAAATGACTCAGGTTACTCAGAAAGATATGACATGTTTTGCCAATAGTGGTAATATCAATTCCAGCGTAAGTTACTCATTTCATTGCCATAGACCGCTGTTACAATATTTCAGTTTGTTAATTACGTGTTATTTAATACAAAAAATTTGTACGTGTATCTGGATTCATTTTTATGGTGTCAGATTGTTGATGCATATACTATGCTACTAAATATCCATCAACGAGAGGGAATATCTGGTGTACGACGTCATTATTTCTCATCATTTGTGGGGGTAAGTAATTCAACCTGGAAGGTTCATGTACCGTAGTCAATAGTTGAGACTATTAAATAACATCACTTATCCGTTCCCTTCCTATCCAGAGGAGATTGTTAACAGGAAAGTTAGACGACATTGATGTCGAATGGTCAATTGATATGCTTCAATATTGTGTCCATGATGCAGAATGGGTACATGAATACTCACTAAAAACTCAAATGATTTGACCATTTTTTTATACAGCTTCGTGGATTGATTGTGCTAATGTCCTTTGAAACAGTTGTTTTTGCCAATTCAATATCATGATGGAACTTGGATTGCATACGCAATAGATATGTTGCTTTGCGAAATACACTATATTGATGTCGTTGAAGCGGATAGGCAAATCAGGCTTACAGCTACTTACCAACGACTGGTAAGTCTTATGGACGGGTCGTCTGGTTTTGCAATTACATATCTTCCAACTCATTTTCTGATTGATCTGCACTGTACAGCTTAGTATGTTGAAAAAAATGTTCGACGTGTACAATGAAATCCGAGATGCTTATACATTTCAGGTCATGCACGATACAGTTGATATCATAAGTACAAGGTAAGACACAATTGAATGATAAATTTCCATATTGAAGTTTCATCACTTAATGATGTAAATGTCTTTGTAAATTGTAGAGACGACTCCGGAGTCAATATTGTCACCATTATACAGCATTACACCGGGCCACGATCTGTTAAGTTCAATAAGGTATTTCTACAACTTTGCTTAACTAAATTAGTACATAAGTTTACAAATTTATAGGGGAATAAATAATGTTAGGCGATATATAAATATCTTTTATGCCATTTTGTAACACAGATTATCACTGGAAGCTATAAGAAGCTTATAGCATGCACGCTTCTCACCGACAGGTTTAATATGCTGGCAGAAGACAATTACAATCATGCAACTCACTGGTTTAACACAGACTTGCAGATGAAGAAATGAGTTAGTTACACCCTTATTGTACCTGGATTAAGTAACATGTTATGTTTTTGGAAAAGCTTGTGTGAGTATGTGTGTGTTACTTGCTTTCCGTTTAAAACCATACATAACTTTTCTGTCTCCATTTTTCACATCCGAGCTTGAGGTAGGATGTGCTATGCGGATTATATGACATACATGAATATAAGTCACACTATGATATCTTAATTTCCAACTCAAATTTCATTTGAACAAATTCATAATATTCATGGCATTTACATCTTTGGGGTCATCTACAAAAAATACTACATGACCATGACCGAATCAACTACAGATGAATAGCACATGGATAGATGTGCCCAAAAGAGATGAAAATAACTGTAATTCCAGGTAGAACGATTCCTTTAGACATGTACAATGCTAACAAATCAGACTTGTTGAATAGTTGTGTCGAATAAGGCCTTTCGTTGTATGGACTTAGAATTATCATTCAAATGATGGTTAAGCATAAACGATGCAAACTGGAGGCGCCATGAGTCAATCTGTCCCTGCGCTCAATATGGTCATTATAGTCATTAGAACCAGAAAAATGTTACTAATGGTTCACAAGGCAAGAACTAGAGTCGTACAGATTTATATTTCGGAGTCTTCTCAGGTATAAATGAGAACATATTGCACAACATATGCACACCGCAGTCAACCCTGTCATTGAAATCCAATCATAAATGGTTACCTCAGATAGAAACATTTAACACTATCATATGGACTGTAGTTTAACTATCACCATACCCGTTAGTTTGTTGTGGCAATCCGCTTGCATGCCTAACATTCCACGATTTAACTGCCTTCGTCTCACCGATATAGTGATAATAATCCTCTATCGCGGGTGCCTGAATGTGTTCAAATAGAGGGAACTCTTAGAACGTAGTAAGCAATTGTCACAAAATAAGGTTGTCGTGATTGCAATATACTTACCACTTCATTCTTAATAACTCTTGTCCCAAATTCTCCACCCGTTGTCATTGAATCTAACAAAAATATCTCTTCGCACACCGTGTCAATGGCACAAGCAAACCAATGATCCCCTCTGCATATTGGTACAAAAACCTGCAGTAATGTGGATAACATGTCATTAGGAAACACTATCAAGCGTACAGAAACAGGGTCGCACAATCACACAAGTGGTAGAACACAAACTTTACCATTCCTGCATCTCCCACATGACATTTTATCCGCTCGGGATCATATATATAATTGGGAGCAACTGGATCACGCATGAGATATAGCTGCATATCACATGTAAGAACATTGGAATTATTTATACACGCAAGCAATGAGAATTCATTTAATGACTTCCCTCATTATCATAAAAAACTTACAGAGAATATAGAGTCAAAGTACCATCTAATCACGCCAGTCGTTGTTTGAAGTTGTTGCATGTTGTATAACATTGTTAGTGTGTCAACAATCTGCATGCACATTCAACAGATGATAAGTGCAATCCTATTGTGTCAGATCGTGTCAATGTTGAACCAGCATATCCAACTCATGACTTACGGGCGCCTGCACTCTCTCTCCTGGAGCAAGCGACAAGAACATTTCCCTCGTTAAGGTCATGCCTTCGCATTGGAACAAAATTTCACTGCAAAACAGTAATAAACATACAAGTCACGACACACCTCAACATATGGAATACACTATAATATCTACCTATGTAAAGTCAAAAGGGAGATAGCCTTATAGAAACAATTGTGGTTAGTCAACTCACTCTTTCGGTAGGGATCTATCAAATGCAAATCTGACGAATGCGTCTTCAATGTCTGTCAATCGCCTGAGGTCAAATTTGACATCTTGACGATTCCAACATTTTACTGGATTCTATGAAATGCAAGAGAAATATCCAACAAGTATACTTTCACTTAAAACCTCGTCCACTGACACAGTAATTGATCATAACATAAATGAATCTGATCGAACAAGCACCGTAACACAATAATTATATAGCATGCAAGTTCATGGTGCATCCATGGAAAACAATAAATGAATAAAAAGGCTAGAAAATCTATTTCCCAACCGCTCTAGCTTCAGAAGCAGCCACCGACATTCGAGTATGCCGTCTAAGTGCAATTTGCTTCCCCCTCCTAGATGTTGTTTCATAAGGTGACTTCAGCACTCTCGAGGTCTTTATATTACGTAGGGGTGCAACTTGGGCCGGGTTCAGCCCGAACCCGGCCCGCCGAACCCGGCCAGAAGCAGTGTTGAAACTTGACATTTTACAGCCCGAACCCGGACCGAATTCTAATAGTTATCGGTTTCGGGTTCAAGCAAGCCCGAACCCTGTAAACCCGAACCCGAATTCTATTTACGTAAAGTATATATTTTTTATTATAATAATAATATCTTATATCTATATCTATTCAAATGTGAGAAGGCAAAAGCAGCATTGCCGCAAGTGTCAGATGACAGACGAGTTTAGGCATTCAACTTTCCAAAATTTGAATTTTGACTTTGGAGTCCCCGCCCTTCCAGCTTTCCGCCTTGCAGTCGGCCCGCCCTTTCCATTCCCGCTTTCCGCCTTTCCCCTTTCTTCCCGCTCGGAGTCATGATCCCGTCTACCGAATCCCGTCCGCCCGTCGTGAAATCCCGTGATCCTGAATCCCGTCCGAAGAGACAAAGACCGTTACCTGCAGTAGTCCAGCATTTCTTTTCGTGCGCTGTTGAAATCCCGTCTGTCCATACCGTCTGTCCGAACCAGCCTTCTTCTCCGGCCGCACCTCTGCCGACTGCTTCCTCCTATCTTGCTTCCCTGCATTCCGCCGTCCAGCCCATCCCTGACGTCGGTAACAATTCTGCCCTTGATATTTTTTAGAAAAAATTCTTACTTGTTATTTAATATGCAAATTAAAAGTAACATAATTAATTATTAAAAGCTGGTTCAATGGAACCCTATTTAAAAATGAGAGCAAAAGAAAAAGACAAAAATGTATATAATGTAATTATATATAAGTAGAATGAATTTTTATAAATAAACAAATAAAAATAACATTAATTATCTAAGAATTAATTGTTAGAAATAAAATAAATAGAAACAAAATGGATTAATATTCAAAAATATTTATTTTTACTCAGCATGCAAAGAGAAGGCTTACAATTGGATAGTAATATTAATGTATATAGTTGTGATAGTAGTGTTAAATTGCAGAATAGAAAACAGTTGTACGTCTACGTTAGCAGAAATAAAGCTATTATTCTACTCGATGCAAAGAGAAAGCTCAAAACAGGTTTCCTTCTTTCTACTCTTAAGCAGTATTTAAAATTTTTTTGCTTTTGTATAATAAACTATTTTTTAAAATTTTTTATACAATAGATTTATGATAAAAACTATATATATATGATGAATAACAAAGACATATTAATAGGAAAATATCAACCCGAAACTCAACCCGAGCCCGAATTTTAAAAATAGGGTTAGGGTTCGAGGTTTACAAATAGGGTTAGGGTTAGGGTTAGGGTTGAAGTTTTGCAAATAGGGTTAGGGTTAGGGTTGAGGTGAACCCGAGTTTCATGAGCCCGAGTTGCACCCCTAATATTACGGCTCCCTCGCCTAACCGTAGCAGCCATGTCTGCAGGTTCCACAATATCCGTATCTGCATCATCAGGAATAGTGGTATCTTTCTGAAGACATCCGCTCGATCTTATAGGGGGAAAGCTCCCTTGTACATTTGCTGAAACCAGCTCAGGTCCTTCTGCACCAACCTATTATTCGAATTTTGAAATTTCATTGGCGTTCGATACTTCTAACATGTAGTTAAATAATTATTGAAGTGAGGAAACAACTAGCAATTACCGTTAAATCTGTGATGGTCCCATGGGTCGCGCCATGCATCTCCTTCTGTTCCAATTTCTGGACTGTTCTCTCGAGTGCCTAGTCAAATATTCAGTTCATCCTATTATCAGTCAAGTAAGTGGCTGAAACTATTCAAAATTATGAGGAAGTATGCAGAAATATCATCACCTGAATTTGTGATTCTAATGATTTAATCACAAATTGCGACTCTTCCAGCATCTGTCTTAATTCCTGGAAAAAAGAGAAACACATGGTAGGTAGGTGGGATCACAGGTTGCCGTGCTTTGTATGGTAAGACTAATATTAGCATGTATAGTAGCAGATGAGCCACATTACCGTCAAGTCAGCCTTTTGTGCATTGTTCTCCTTGACTAACTGTTCGACATCAGGAGGAGTGCTTCGAATAACTCCTTTGCCACGTGGGCTACATTGGACATCCGCATCTGCATTGTTCATATTTGTGGGACATGAGATCGTAGTGTGATCGCCATCGCTGCGATGTACGACTTCCCATGTTGGCCCATTGCATATCTGCTCTACATCTTCATAGATCCTCTCTTGTACCTGCGATGCAATGTAATCAACATTAGACAAGATGCGGTCAGCTGCAAATTAAATAGTATTGAGCCATTTTACCTGCGTCTGTTCATTGCCCGTCTTGCCCCACATACCATCCAATCTCAGGCAGCCTTGTGGCGTCCAGTTTTTTATGAGCGGTACACTAAGATGCATCTTAGAGAGGTCAAGGACACTACTTTGCAAGTGTTCCAGAAACCAAATCTGTAAAGAATAAGAATATTAGATACAAAAACACGCATAGTATACATTTTAATGCAATTTTTAACATTATTACCTGGACTAAGACCGTGCAGCCTCCGATTAACTTCCGCCTTCTTGTGTTATATAGCGAGAATGACTGCTTGCACATGTCCACCACATGAGTAGCCCAATCGAAATCCCTAAAGGTTTGCATGTCCAGTACGTGATGTAGGTAGACATCCTCCATTTTTCCCATGCTCGTTGGGCACAGCACAGTGGAGAGCGCAAACAATGCGAATGATTGTCGCCATTTCACGTCTTCTCCACCCACAACCAGGTTCTTATGAACATCAGAAGCAAGGACACTGTGCCCTTTACCCAATTTCAATTGCATACGCAGTTGATCGGTGCTATGCTCCTGCGAGTGGGGGATGACGGTCATGCCCCCAATGGAAAGCCCCAATATGAGATTCGCATCCCGCGCCGTAAACTCCAACATCTTGCCTCCGATGTGGAAGGCATGATTGCCTTCATCCCATTGTTCTGCTAACCACTTAATGAGCCCAAGGTGCAGAGCACGTATTTTCATCGACAACAATCCTCCAAAACCCATCTCCAAAACGGCCTCTCGCTGGGCTGCACTCAATGTGCTGCAGTAATCAACAAACTTCCGCACAGCGCAGACCGATTGCTCTTTTACTTTGGTGGTGGGCGTGCTCGGGCTACGGCGTTTCCGCGATGTGCTTGGGGCATTCTCGGGGAGGGAATGAATGGATTGATTTGGGCCCTCCACTTCAGACCCCAGCAGCTTTTCCACGCATTCGGCGTCCATTAAACCCAAACTGCAACACAAGAAAATGTGAGATTCGCATGGGTTGGTCAATAACTAAAAGTACCATATTTAGAAAGTAAGATGGGCAAGAATTATATGATGCAAACAATGACAAAAAGGAAACATATAGTATTATGAAAACACTTTAGCATATGCTCAATCACATGGCATTAGAACTATTGCATAGTCTTAAAGGCCGTTCTTACATCATGCTCACATAACAAACAAAACGGACAATTTAACATTAAAACAAATGCACACAATGGGTCATGTAATTCATAGGATATATGTAACACTCTGCCAGCATCACTCGAGTCGACGTTTCTTTATCTGCTTCCGGCCTTTTTTACCCCGCTTAGGACATCCGCGACTGGATATGACAGGAGGGTTGCCTGTAATAATTCCTATGTGACCATCCCCGTTCCGCAACGGCGAGGTCGGTTTGGGATCTCCAACATCATCGGTGAAGATCTTTCCAAGTTCATTTAGTTCACGCAATAGCCTCGCGCTACCTTCTATGGCGTGATACAAGAGGCGGTGATTTGACAAAGTAATGGCATTGATTGAGTTCCATATGGTTTGTAAGTCGTCCTGTCTGTGCTTCGGCAGTGCTGCATGCTTAGAAGAGTCCAATTGGAGACCTCTACGAGGGGAACGCGACATCCGTTTCAAGAGGAAGTATTCAGGTACTTCGGTCAATTTCAATTCCCAAAACACCGCAAATAGATGCCTGCATATTATTCCAGTAGATTCGTACCGCATACAACTACACCTCCCACAATTCTTAACGCGATTGAACTGAACCACCCGAGAAGCTTGTACGTCCGAGTCCTTTGTAATATGGAATATTGCTTCATCTCCGACGGAATCAATGGTCTCAACCTTGAATGCATTGCTCTCCCACATTTCTTTCTGAGTATCTGTGAAATTGCAATGGGTGTAGGCTTTGAAGAAGGCTCCCTCAAACTGGAACGAGGTCTTCCTTTGCAAGACCGCAAGCGAGGTGTGTTTGTCTGCATCCATTTCATCCTCACGTCGTCGGCTTGTCGCCCGTGCAATGTGTTTTATAAATTCAAATAGACTTGTCTTTCGATTGACGTATTGATCCAGAAATGAATGGAAAATTTCACTGCGTTGGTTTGTGCACATTCCGTGGAATCTGTAGCGCTTGTGGAACACTGGTACCCACTTCGATCGCTTACTGTATAATAGTTGCAGCCACTCGTGATCCAAGAGACCATATTCCTCCATAAAACTGCTCCATTGCGCTTCGAATTGTTGTGGGCTGAAATCGTTGTAAACCAGTTGATTGAAGGCCTCTTGGAAATCATCCATTTCGTAAACCCTCCGCCCCAATTTCTCTGGGACTTTCCTCATAATATGCCATAAGCAGTACTTATGGATCGATGTGGGAAAGACTTGCTGTACAGCAGCCTCGATCGCGGCATCTTGGTCGGTAATAATGCATGACGGCATCTGGCCAAACATTGCATCTTTGAACTGTTGGAAGAGCCAGACGAAGGTGTCAATCGTCTCATCCACTACCAAACCGGAGCCGAAAAGTATGGTTTGTCTGTGATGATTTATTCCGACGAATGGTGCGAAAGGCATGTTGTATCTATTGGTTTTGTATGTAGTGTCAAAGCATAATACGTCTCCAAAGGCTTTGAAATCTAACCTCGACCAACCATCAGACCAAAATAATGAACTCAATTCACCCTTACTATTTTTGCGAACTGCGAAGTACATGTCTTGACCGGCGTCTTGCTGCCTTTGGAGGTGATTAATGGCCACATCTGCATCTCGTGCTAGCAAATGACCACGAGATCTTGATTTGAAATTTCTCACATCTTGGCGTGTGAAGCAAGTATCAGACGGACTGCGTAACTGTCGGACGAGATTGTAGGCTGCAGAAGGACCAATGCCGACCTCGTTGCATGCTTTCAAAATATCGGCAGATTCCTCATCAATTTTGCGATGCATTTTCAAGCGTTGGGCCTGTCCTCTATCCACCAGTTGATGATTGTGGTCGTCGAAAAAGCGAGTAACTACCCATCGCCCTTCTTGCTTCCTTGAAATCTCTATCCGAGCCATGCAGTTGCACCGTATGGACACTCTTTTCCTTCTAATCTTTTTGGTGAATCCATCACAGCCTTCATCATTTGTAATTGGCGTATGCGTGCCTTCACAAGAGCATGTCATACGCCTCCATGTAATCGCCGAGGTAGAGCTTAGTCTGCGAACTTGTTTGAGCTTGACACTAAACCCAACGGACTTCGCATAGCCTTTGTAGAATTCACATGCTTCAAGTTCATCTTTAAATTCTTGTCCAACAAATGGTTGCTCGACGTTACCAGACAAGTCGCATATAGGCTGAGTACTTGCGACTTCTTCCACATATGTGTCGTGAGCTACCTCCGTTTCCATTTTCAACTGATCAATGTTCATTGGATCGAAAGCTGAAGCATCAACGTGTTAGGGAAACATCATAAAAGTGGGCCGAGACATTAAAAGGTATATTCACCATTAACGCGTAATGGTATACAAAAAGATATAAAGTAGCACGGTCTTCATTTTTCCCTATGGTGAGTTGTATTCAGTAAAACAATAGGGGGTGAAGCAACATTAATTTGGAAACGGATCCTCGACATAACCACAGGTGCACTTGTTGCTTAGAAGAGATAGTTAGGATGTAAAATTTGCATTTCCCTATTAGGACAACAAATGCTACACAATTTAAACCCAACTTCCGATTATTGTTTACATCCTAAGGTCAACTAACTCATATGGGCCATTTTTAATGCAAGTCGTATTTGTTGTCACCATCGGGGGGGTGAAGGCAACAAAATGTATTGTGGGAAATCCTAAGTGCCTTTAGGTCATGTGTGGATTATCTTCACCTAGCAGGTACTTCGACAGGGCCACAGGTGCACTTGTTGCTTAGAAGGCTTAGCAGCCAAGTAAGGGAAGCTTTTCCCTGAAGGACAACACATGCAAAATGATTTAAACCATTCATTTACTTATAAGATTACTTTCACTGGACTCAAGTAACTCATTTGGAAACACTTCTTTAAGGGGCGTTCGCGTAAAAGTAATTTACAAAATTTTTTAACTTCCATGCACTTAATAGAAAAAAAATTTCGAATCAAAAGAAGTAATACTAAGGTAGTGCAAAAGGTTTCACAACAAGAAAACGGGAGATATTAGCAGTATTTATCTATGTGTTAGCAATATGAAAGGCAAACAAACTAAGGAGACAATATACATATGCCATCAGCACATGATGAACAGCAATTCGGCATCATGACAAATTGAATATACACATGGTTCTACTGTTCTATCAAAAATTTCAATGAGCAAACAACAAGAAAAATTAGACATGATGTTGAATATCTCAACGAAATTATTAATACCTATCTTAAGCAATACACATTTGGCACATGGAATTATTATTACATAGTACCATGGTAACTGTCAATGATTATTCTTCAAAGATTTCCTGTTTGAATCATGGATGACGCACATTCAGCATTTATGTTTTGTGTCCATATTAACATGATTTACAGGCAGCCCATCCTTGGCTTGTGATAGATAGTCCAACAAACAAATGCTCTAGAGGCAGACATAGTGGTTTATGTGTTCAAGACGAACAGCGTAGGCCTAACTCACCTTGTCAAGTCGTTGACCAAAAAATTTCCAGATTTTCCATAATGTAAACTGTGTAAACAAAGACAGAAAATCATTTCCTCCACCAATGGGTCCATCCCATGCTGACTCAAATATGCAAATTGGAATGCAAATGCCCTTGCTACCTTCATTACATTTACTTATCTTAAGCACGATACACTTGTGCATGCCAAATGGATGTTCATTGGAAGCTCTGAATGAACGCACATGCCAATGAGAAATGGAAGAACTATTTGGAGATACATGCACCCACATCATAGAATGCAACGATTATGGCAGAGGATTTTCTTAATGACACACACATACATGAGAGCATCTGATGTCACGAAAACGCAAAAGAGATCTCTCTGGAAGGATTCATCCAAACATTGAAACGCCAGAACCTGCATCATGGCTCAGTCCTCTTTGGACAAGTCAAGAACTTGACAACTAATTGCCAGCTGGCTGTTGTTTAGTCTCAACTGAAAATAAAATAAATAACAAGATAGTAGAAACTACTTGTCGGTGAAATGGCTACACTGCACAAGTGACAACTAGCTGCAAGGAATTCCATCTAGCACTAATAGAGACAAGATTACGACAGAGGTAAGCAGCTAGTAGCACCAGAAGGAAAACAAAGTGAATACCAATGCGCCGAACAAGAAATCTATTACTGCTCCAAGAATTTGACGTGTGGAAATTCACAAATGTAGACTGCCTCTTCAATGTATTGGCTCTAGTGATTTCTGTGACAGTAGTTCAAATGAATAGGCAAATGACAATAACTTGGCAGCAGAGGAACTCATTGATTATGATGTTTTGTACAGGTCCTAGCACTAAAATGCGGTAACAACAAACAAATAAACATACAGAAAGGAAATATTTAAAATAATTTTACCTAACGAAATGTTACTGTGAACCCTTCTAAAATAGCCACAATTCATGCTTACGCATTGTTTGTCCATCTTTTCACCACAAAAAGATCAACCAGAGTATCTGATGTTCATATTATCTAATATGTTATTGCCACTATAAATAACCAACTTTTCTCAATGGCAAGATAGTATTATCAATATATTCATCCATCTTGCAAGTAATTGAATAAAATCAAGCTTGTGTAACACTGTTTGGGAATGACTGTGGCACCACAACACAGAAAGAAAGCAACCATTCAAAATAATCAGCATGCATCAATAAGATGCCCTTAAAAGAAGTTTGATATTATTTTCATCTCATGTGATCATTTACACTGTGAAGCCTATTACTGGCGTTCATGTTTGTTTTCACTTGTAAGGGGATGGATTAATCATGTACTAGGAAAACAAAAAAAAATGGATAACAAGATTTTCATTAGAACAGCGCATTATTATTCTTATGAGGAACCTTACCAGTTAAAACATTGTCCTGATCCCTGTGAGCATCATCCTCCCATGTCCTCCAGGTATGGATCTGCCAAGAAAGCATGCAATTGAAGCACATTATCACTATATTTCCTTTTAGCCAACGATGAAAAATAGATATGTAATTATTCTTACTGTTTCTGCTTGGTGTAAAAAGGAAACGAAATTTCATTGTTTACAAACTAAAAATAACATGTCATTGTGAAGAAACAGAGAACAATACTTTAAAAAAATATATATTTGAAAAGGCATCATTCTGATAAGTCGAGTTTTTATTTTATAATTATTTTATATTTGGCTACCACAGAATAGACCGAATCATATATATATATAATGGAACTAAGAATTTCGACCATCTGCAATTTATTTAAAACCTATGATGCTAAATATAATTGCCTACCACAGAAAATCGAATTGAATCGTTGAATTCAACAATACGCAGTAATGTGGAATATATTTCTGCCCACCAAAGGGTTGCGGGAAAAAATATAAATTTCAAATTTTGGAAACACGTCAATGGTGACCCCAAAACAGAATCGCAAAGCCAATATGAATGATACAAACAAACCCCAAACCTAGTTTCTTATAACTGTACTTAATGTGTAGAATATTTTGGCCATTTCACCATAAGTCTTGCAATAAGTTGCACCAATCCGGCTACCGATTTCAGTCGCCAATAACTTCTACTTCACTATAATATTTGGCAACGATGGCAGCCTTGGCGGTGGTCAACCTCTTCCCCACCGAACACTCACTCACAATTGGCAATGCATTCACAAAACAAGCAAAAGTGAAAAGGAGATGTGAAAGTAGATCAGAGGCCGTGGCCGAAAATACCTAAGGAAGTGCGCCGGCAAATGAAATTTACACACACACAAGAATATGAAAATTCAACACAACATGTCTTATTACCATTAAATCATAACCTAGTCATAAATTATTTTGTGGATTTCTATAAAACTAGTTAATCCAACCCTCTAATCAATGTCCTCGACTGTAAAAAAATGTCCTGAACAAGGAACCTAAATGATTGATAATGTCCTGGCCGTGGGATCTTTAGATTGCTTTTAATTTCAACAGCAACAGCCCAAAAGCATAAGATAAAAAAGCTATTGAATCAGGTCAACTTCATAAAAGTAAAAGCCCAGGACATACATTGACAATGTGCATGCAACAGCAGCTATGATCGGCTGATCTAGAGAAACCCTTGAAGAGTAACATAGATTTTTAGACTCTAAATTACTAGTTGGGAATGGGAATGGAAGATAGGTTGTATACACTCGATTGATGGCTCTGTTACGCGGGCACAGTCAACGTCCCATATATATAACATTTTATACCATTTGGAGGTATTACTTGCATCATTATCATATCAAATTGGCTAATAAATAGAGCTACATATATAAGGAGATTCAAGACCATTTTAAACAAATCAACCGAAGAGAAATATATTATCAAGATTAATGAGTGATTCATCCTCAAGTCCACTCCAACTGATTGAAAATTAGACAAATTATATAGAGTTGCAACAAAGATCCATGTGATGTACATGCTCAAAGACCCAAAATACCAAGTCATCTTCATGCTAGATCTAAGAAAATAATACGCCTAAAATAAAACTCATGATTATAAAAAAAAAGTATTGACCAATGACTAAATTTTAAATAACTTGGCTTTATAACCTTTTGAATGAAGCAAAAAGAGAATAAATAGAAGAAGCCTAGTAAACAACTAAGAAAAAATCAAAGAAAATCAAACAACATGTGCAAGAGGAGGTAGAGGGCAAGAGGAAGGGGGAGTAGGCATCGGTGCAAAAGGACAAGGGCCAAAGGTAGCTAAAGGGTAATAGCTAGGAAGACAAGGCAGAGGCACGAGACGAAACAACAAGAGGCAAGACACCGCAGTGCTAGGGCAAGGAATAACGGGGAGCAGCAGATTGAGAAAGTGAATGTGGGAAAATTAATTAGATGGGAAACCAGGGAATGAAATATTGAGAATGTAAAAGTTGTTGTGGGAAAGTAGGAGTGAGATATTGTAAAGTGGATTCTCAACCTAATTTGTGAGGTAGCTAATAATATCAATTAGAAGTAGGGATAAATGAATTATTCAGTATTAAATCTACATATAGGGTGTGTTTGGGAAGTTGTAAAACTTTTGATGAAAAGTTTTTTATGTAAAACTAGTCAAATTAGTAGAAAATGATGGATGTTGTAGGGGTAATGATGAGGAGTAAAGAGAATAAATTTAAAATAAATAGGTTAGTTGTATTGGTAGTTGTGTAGAAATGATTGAAAAGTAGAGTTGTTGTATAGAAAAATGTGTAAAAAATAATTTAAAAAATAATAGTTATGAAAAGTGACAAATTTTAGATTAAAAAGTTTTAACTTGACAACTTTTCTAAATTGCCAAACACACCCATAGATTAAACTCTTCCAAACAGAAAGTACAGAAATAGTGTGGAAAATTGAATTGTGTCCACAAATAAAGAATTTTGGCTAGAAACTATTCAAAAATGTGCCACTCACAAGATCAAGCATTTAGAAAAGAGGCATCTAACTAAATGCTAGCTCTGATTTATGCTAGAATGCTACTCAGATTATTCCATAGAATGTGGCTTTGGCCAAATACGATAGAGGCTATGGATGTGCTATTCATGAAAAAGCTGCTACGAAAAATTTTCAACAACATCATAGAACTATTACATTTATTTACCAAACCAGATTTGCAACCTATGTTCAAATAATTCTGGCGCTCATGGCAGGTCAGAAAATCAATCACAATGGGCGGAAAACTCATATCAGATGCCAATATTCTAGATTGGTGCAAGAAGTATATCTATTAGTTCAATTCTTCCTGTCTACCATGAAAATGGAAACTGCAAGTGGGTATTGCATTTACATGAGCCCAAACGAACTCAACTCAATTCCAACTGTCACAAATCAAGCTCCTAAATTCACATGAGCCCAAACGAACCACATATATCTGTGTACTGTGAATCAACCAAACCGCAGACACTCATTTTAACATTAGAAGAAAGTCCATCTTTTTTAGATATACTAAAACCTGGGTTGTTAACCACAAGATTTTGCATTTCTTTAACTTTTCTATGTTATAATGATTTTTTTGGGACGTAAAATAAAAAAAGATGATGTTTTGACCAGAGGACAATGCATCATAATCGGAAGCATGCTATTTGTGTTTGGCAATCAAAGCGCTCGGCTACTCTGATTTCCATCATCATCCTTGGATGATGGTTCAAATAGAGACGCCTAGCCTGCATGAAAAGGACAAGGGACTGGAAGAGAAACCTTACCTAAAGAAGAGATCGCCACAAGCGCCGATCGAAGAAAACCCAAGCTGAAGAGGATATGTCGGGTGTCGCGACTGCCGAACAAGATAAACAAAGAGGATACGGGCAGCGAGCGCCGGCAAGAGAGGGAGATGGCTCAAATGCTTCTACCACTAACAATCCTTGACTGTTGCTAAGCTGTTGCTGCCGCCGAACACGAGTGCTTAACTTGTTGTTCGCCCCCTATGTGCTAGCAATCATGCTTTGCCTCACTCATCTATCACATGGAAAACTGCTGGAGTCGGCTTTGGATATGATTTTAGGGGCTGCAAAAGAGGATACCATAAATAGTGAGATGATCGGAGAGATGAGGGAGGAAGCAATGCCCTAGCTTAAGTTGAAAGAGGAGATTTGACACAGAGCGATAGGGAGGAAGCAATGCCCTAGCAGAAGATTAGAGAGAGGAATCTTAAAGAGAGGCAACGATAGTGTGCAGGAAGGAGATGGAAAGAGCAAGATTACCTGAATCTCGTGAATCTGGTTGTTGAAATCACAACAACAGATTAAGGGCACGCAGGAGATGAATCTGGTTCCCGAAGGTAGAGAGATGCATGAGGCCGGCGAATCTAGATAGCAAGGAGGCAGACAATGGAAAGAGCAATTTCAAAACCCTAGGAGCTGGAAGAGCCGGAAGTGCGTGTGACGAATCCAGTCGCGGGCAATACGCGATACCCCTTCGACAAAAATTTTATCCGAAAAGTGCCCCTTCGGTTCTCAGCTCACACGCCTTCGCGTGTTTGCGGAGGCAAAAGAGGAGGGAGGAGGGAGGAGGGAGGAGAGGGAGACGGGCACCGATGGAAACCCTAGAGGAGACGGACGCTACTGCCGAACGAGAAAAGGGAGAGGAGACGCGAGTCGCGAGTGCCGAGTCTCGGTCGATGCCTGTATCAAATTTTCACTTACCGAAAATGCCCCATTCGATCTCAGCCGTCAACGCAAAATGGACGGCAGATATGGCACTTCCCTTGGGAAAAGCACTGGAAGCGCTTCCCATGGGTTGGGACTCATTTGAAACAAGCCGTTAGTGTCATTTGCATCGCTGTGGAGTACAAACGCGTTGTCTTTCATTGTACTCGATCGTTGCAGGTCTTCAAACATGCACACGGACCGATATTAGTGGGCCGCACCCCTGGCGAATGACGATTATAAATGCAGGTAAAAATTTAAAAAAATAATAATAAGCCAGGTAAAAATTCCCACCTTCGGCTGCGCCTTTGCTTTGTGCTGCTACAATGGTCAGCTTGGACGAGGATAACTGGCCGAATTCAGTTATCTGCAAATCAACAACTTTTCATAATTATAAATTAACTATAGTGACTAGATTATTTATGAAATAGACTATATGTAATCATGATGTATTTTAGGCTAAAATACAATATTTATTTATTTATTTATTTTTATAATTAGATATATTTTTAATTTTTTTTTTATAAACATTTGTTCTAAGTGTATTCAATTTTTTTTGTAAGCACTAGTGTATTCAATCTATATACAAAGTTTTTTGCTATTTTACAATACTTTTAAGTATTTATTTTTAATTTTTTAAAAAATCATCAATTTCAAGAACATTTAAGTCATTTACACCCCTTTCAAAATTTGATTTTTAAAAAAATCGAAAATATGTAAAAATATTATAGAAGGACAAAACTTTGTACGTAAATTGAATACAATAATGCAAACATGTTTATGAAGAAAAAATAAAAAATAAAACGAATTATAAAAATAAATTAATGTTATATTTTAACCTAAAATGCAACATAATCTACATTGGACTCCGGACTCCATCCAAATTATTCATGCTAACAATTAAATCGCCTCGACCCGTGGACTGGGAGCCATTATTTTTTCTTTTTTTTTTAAGATACTAGGAGCAAATTGACTGTTAGTGCAAGTCTAAAATCCAAGGATATAATGTCTAGAGGAAGCAAAATTTTTTAGTAAATTAATTATGCAACTTCAAAATTATTCATAGATTTATAAACAAATTAAAATGAAAAAGTATTAAAAATTACTTTTCATCACAAATATATCATGCATAATTCCCCATGTTAATTCTAATAATGATAACAACCTTCTAACTAGAACTTGACTATATAGTTATAAACTCAAGAATTGAGTAAAAATTTATTTATATTAAAAATCTCTTGTTATGGAATTGATGAAAACAATCCAAAATGTATTAAATTTTTATTAAAATAAATCTAAATCGTTAGTTTAATCCAACTTAATTTTTAATGATTTCAACGATTAGGTTAGAGTCGGAATTTGACCAACTGGTATTACTGCCTATGATATTCATGATGAGCGGTTAGACAAGCTTCCTGCAAATAGGTTGGGTGTGATTAATTATCTAAATAGGGTAAGCTCACTAAATAATAACCCTCCAACCAGTGATGCTTCTTTTTAACCCCTGTTATCAAGTGGACAACACTGTAAAAATAATCACATTTGGACCGTCTGTTAAATATTTAACGAGACACTATGTGAAACCCCGATTTTAGGACCATGTATGAAACCCTAAGGTTATAAACCCTAGGTAATGTATTAATCTTTATATGAAATATATTGATGATATTTTTATAATATATGAAATTAGAGGATTAAATAGCTAATTATAGAATGTTAATTCGGATGAATAGTAAATGTAAATAGTAAACGTGGGATTAAGGAATATGTTAAGTTAATCATTTTGGATTAACTTAATCATAAAGACAAAAAAGGAAGCTTTCTACTAAAGGACAAAAGTGCTTTTTGGATTAAAATATTAATTTTCGGATTTTATGGATTTTTGTATAGAAAACATAGAAAAATTCATATTTTGCAATCCGGACATCGGATCAAGGTGAAATTTTTTATAGATGGCCAAAGTATTATGATAAACATGATGAGTGGTTCAATATTGATCAAAAATTATAAATCAAGGGTCAAGATTAAACGTCATTTGAAGATCAAAAAGTAGCTTTACTTTATCATTAAATTAAGATTGACTTTTGATTAATTTTAATTAATCAAAATTAGCACAAGGCTCAAGGAGGGCAGGGGCATGGGATTTGGAGCCAAAATCCAATGGCCTAAAATCGTCCGCATCAAGAATCAACAGTTGAGATTTAATTAGCTTAAAAATATGATTTTTAATAAATCAAAAATTATTAATTAAATAGGCTAGATAGGGTGACGTGAACAGTATCTAGGGGCTGCACATTGCTCAAGACAAATCATGGAAATTGAAAAAAATATTTAGAATTAAATACCTTGAGCAAGGAGGTAAATTATAATTTAATGAAAAATGAAAAATATAAATAGGGGGTTCTATGAATGACCAAAGGCACTCCAAACCAGCTCCAAGCTTGAAAAATTCAAGCCTTCCCACCCCAAATTCATTCCAAGCCTTCAGAGAGAGAAAAAGAGAAGGAAAGAGAGAGAAAGAGCCAAGTAGGAAGAGAATTCTCCACTTCAGGTAAGGGGATTCTTCCCAAATTTTTTTTGGATGTTAAGTAGGGTAAAATATTTCTTAGATAATGCCTAATCATGAGAAAATAAGTATAGTTATAATGCCAAAGTGGAATTATATTTAAACATCAAAAATTTAGAGCAAGGATAAAGCATTCGGGAAGATCATGTATAAAATGAGTAAATAATGCTCCAATATTACTAAATGATGATTTGGGATGAATTTTTATGATAGTTATGATGTTGGAATGATGATATATTGATCTCATAATTTTTGGATTTAAGAATTATGCTTAAGTGAAATTATGATGAATTTTAGTATATGGAGAAAAAGATTTAATTGGCTAAGTTAATGATGATAAATTTAAAATTCATGAATTTTTCCATGATATACTAAACATAAGTTATGTCATGACATTTTTTATCTTTGAAGAAAATGTCAATTTTTGGAACTCATGGACAGTAACTTTCAACGCCATGAACAGTAATCTACTACAATAAGCATGAACAGTGATTTTGAACAGTAACTATGAACAGTGAACAACGTAATTTTGAAGAAAATTTGAGATTAATATTTATGTTATGAATATAAGGATATATATGGACAAGGGTGAAGATGAATATGCATTCCAAAGAAAGAATGATTTAAAATTAATATATTATGGACCATATGGGATTAAACCATATGACACGTATATGTGAATTGAAGAAAAAGACAAGGCATGCAAGCACAACATATGATGAAAATGTATAAGGTAGTCATGTTTACTTGTCTAGGAAAAGGCAAGGAAATGATGAAAGGGCAAAAAAATCGCCACAGGTAAGCAAGCAATTTTTTTAAAAATGATTTTATATGTTTTTATATTGCAACCATGAAAAATATCGGAATTACTTTATCATGAGCAAATCCTTATGAAAATGAGGAGAAATATAGAAATGGTTGCATTATGAAGGAGAAAGGAAAATTTTGATTTTCAAAATAATATTTGGTTTTATCGAACGAATTTAAAATGATTTATTAAAATATTTTGAAAGGAATTTAAGGAAGGCTAACCGATAATCGATTTGAATGATAACTTATTTTAAAAAAGTAATGACCAAAGGATTATACAAATTTACCTTCATATAGAAGTAACCCATGTGGCATATGGACAAAGAATATGATATCGTATGAAAAATAAATTATGTATTTGTATATCCTTTGTTCATGGAAAACCCAGAAATGAGAAGAAAAATGTTTACAAAGTCTTTTGTTTTCAAATATTAAAATATTTTTCAAAATTGTTTTACCGATCAAAAATTATTTATAAACATTTTAGCAATGTTTTGAATTTACTATTTCCCAAACATTTCCTTCAAATATTTCAAATGATTTAGAAATGTGTTATTTACATGTTTATGAAATTATTTAAGGTTGGTCATCCTTACAAAATATTTTTATTAACTTGTTAACTTGGGTTGTGCCAAGTTTTCAAGTTATAAAAGGGAATACAGGCTAAGGTCTGTACTATTTTGGAATGACATGCTAGCATTAAGTTTTGAAAAGAAAAAGTCATAGACTAGGGTCTGTGGATTTTTATAAAAGCATGCTAGCATAACAATGTGAAGAAAGGAATGTGCACATGGATTATGTACTAGGTCTACTATAGAGGATATGCAGACCGGGCGCGTTGCAAAGTGGGCCCCCTCTATATAGGCCAAGTTTCTTGAAAAGGCGAAATGTCGGCGGCGCCCTCCCTGAAATGGGAGAAGGAACAGATAGCCGCCCAACTAGCGGACTATCTAATGAAAGGGTTTCTCTCCTAAGGAGGAAAGGGTGATTACTTGGTAAGTGTCACCTACCAGACGGACAGAAACATAATGCATTATGCATATGCTTGTTTTGAAAATGTTTTATGGAGAAAGGAAGTTCTATGAAAAATATTTTTATGTACATGAAAAAGAGGTTTACATGTTAAATTTGCAAGCATATGTTTTATGAAAGGTTTTATGAAAAAGTTTCTATTCCATTGGTAGTTGATCACTTGCTAAGTGTCTCCTATCGAATGGAGAGAAATGCATTTACGAATGGTTTGCATGAATGGTTTACATGAATGATTTATGAAAAGGTTTCAATTCTATTGGTAGTTGATCACTTGCTAAGTGTCTCCTATCGAGTGTCTCCTGTCGAATAGAGAGAAATGCATTTAAACGAGAATGAAAAATGTTTGCTTATTGAGTTTTGACTCATGTTTTGTTTTCCCCCCTTAGATAGGTGCAGGGAAAAGATAAGAGATAAAAGACATGTATTGTAAAGGAAAAGAGGAATCTACAAGGGTTAGTAGATTTTTGTATGAATAAATGTCCTAAAGGGATATGGCGAAAAAGACATAGGTTGTATAAAATTATGAAGTTATGAATAATATGAGAAGTTGATGATATGGATAAGTTCATTATGAATGATGATGAATATATGTTTATATGATGAAAGAAAAGAAAATTCCTTGTATAGATATGATTTGATTGAGATAAGGAATCCCTTAAATGATAAGTGTTTGTATGCTAAGAACTGATAAATGTATGTATGGATGGAATGAATAGGTCAAGAGGACCTTTAACGTAGAAGAGCAAGTTGAGATGTTATGGATGAAATGCATACTTGATATATGCGATTGATTACAAGCGTATTGTTGTTTGTAAGATGAATGAAGTGAAATGCAAAGAAATGAAATGATGATGGATAAAAGAAATGAATTTTTTTTGGATGAGATCTAATTAAGAATCCGCCGCGTGATTAGGGCGACGATCCTAATTCACATTTACCAATTGATAAATCCCGGAGTAAGGCTTCTAGGCACCCCAGTTCGGGGCGCCACACACTCTAACTAGGGCTTGATTTAAGTGACGAAGCAAGCTCATTTAACAAGTGGACCAAGCTATATATGGGAAATAATTGGACCGTAAAGGCATGGATTATGACTTCTTGTCCTCAATCATTGAATGTGAGTACCAAAGGTAGCATTACTATATATACGTACACATTTATTTTGATTGGTAAGGTAGCATTAATATTTTATACAACCAGAATGTCAGTAAATGCTAAACCGACTGTACAGATTTTTGAAATTTGAAAACAGCGCTGCACGTTCGGGCCTTTCTTGATTTCAAATTTCAAGACAAACATAAAAGGTAGCAAACTAGCAATAAATAACATAAAACAAATGAGTTGGGATGCCAAATGTGATTTTCCATGGGATAAAAAAAGGGGTAATTTGGTGATATACCTACTTAGATTGACGTTAATTGCTGATATATTTACATTGTTTCACGAATCGAATATTACTCTCACAAAGTTTCATAAAAATTGCTTGTGTACTCATGTTAACAGCTGAAATTTAATAGTTGTTAAATAAAAAATATAATTTGCTAATATACTCACTTAGTTTGACACTAATTGCTGATATACCTACATTATTTCATAAATTGCAAATTACCTTTATGAAGTTCACCAAAATTGCTTTCGTACTCATGACACTTTTTTGTCACCAAATGTGCATTAAAGTTTTGAATAACGACAAAAATAACTTTATTTAAAGCTATACTAGAATCTTACAGTTTATAAAATACCCAGTTGTGTAGATGGAAAGAAGTTTAACAGGGAGATAACATGTTAGGAATTAACTTGGGTACAATTTTTGTAAAACTTTGTAGGGTAATATGCAATTTGTGAAACAATATAGGTATATCAGCAATTAGAGTCAAACTAAGTATATCAGCAAATTACTTTTAAAAAAGTTTATTTGCATAATGAAAAAATTGCATGAAAATTGAAAAATATTATATATGAAATTGAAAAAGTTAGTAGTAATTTTTTAGAATAATTTTTTTTTTAATCTCATTCTCATCTCATCTTATTCTATTTGTGAATTGGTGCACTTTTAAACATCTTAGTTCATAGATGTCAATTTCACATACACCTACACAATATTTTCTTAATTTTTTTCATTCCGTTCGTGACCAGGTGCACTTCCGAACATCTCAGTTCATGGATGTCAATTTCATATATATCTACATTATATATTTCTTAACTTTTTCATTATTGTCTTTATTTTAATCGAGAGTTTGGAAGTGTCATTTTGTGAAATCTCAAAGATTTGTGCCTACCTTGATAACTAATAAGGAATCTACTCCATTAATTATATTTAGCATCATTAATTAGCTTGGAGATTAAGCTTTATTGTAATTAAAGATATGCATTAGAGACATTCACTTAAAAATACATATTTATCTATAAATTTTAAAAATGTTTATATGCTTTCATAGATAAAATAGAATATAACAAATATCCGATATTTACATTAAATTACTGGAAATTATCCCTGTATTTTACTTCCCGTTTCCTCTCATGCGGTCTTTTCTCTCTCCAAGTTACTCTACGTTAGAATCATTTTAACGTTGTGGGTAGTAATGTTTACTTACAATGATATATATATATAATATTCCAGTGCATGCGATTACACCACGCAGTCCATGCACTGGGGGTCCCACTTGATTATGAATGGGAAATCCACCCAACCCATTATATTTAAAATTGTTCACTTTATTGGCACACCAATTTTCATTCAAATCCAACGTCTGTATGGTCCCTATCTTAAAATGATACAAAATCAACGTAATAAATTAGTTTAACGTCAATATCAAGTTTAAAGTGGTATTTTCAACATCTAAACCCCTAAAGTATGATTTTTATATGTATAAATGATTGTATAAAGTTTCATTCTAATCTAATGTGTAAGGCCCATACGGTGCAGTCCATCTACACATGAATGAGTCGCTATATATATATATACAGAGAGAAAAAGATAAATATTCAAGTGCAGCTTCACTACACCATAATTATGGTATAGTTACCTCAAAATGGGTCCTACATGATCATAAAATTATAATCTATTCCACCTATTGTATTTAGAATTATGTATTCTATTACAATACCAATTTTCATCTAATTGGATATGCGTATGGACTCCATTTGCTATAAAATTTATATATAGACAAATGATTGTATAAAGTATCAATACATTTAAGTACGTGTGGGGCCCATTTTGGGCCAAATGCACGTTAATTATGATATAACTTCACTGTACAAGAAAGCTTCTTATATATGTATATAGAATTATTCAAACTGCACTGTAACAGCAGTGCAGTTGCACCAAAATGGACCTCGTACGATGATAAAATTATAATCTACTCCACCTATTATATTTAAAATAATATATTCTATTATCATACCAATTGGATATGTATATGAACTCCATTGGCTATAAAATTTATATATGGACAAATGATTGTATAAAATATCAATATATTTAAATACATTTGTGGCCCATTTTGGGCAAAATGCACCGTTAATTATAGTGCATAGGAAATGTTCTCTCATATATATATATATATATATCAGAACTATTCAGGTGTAGCAACACTGAAATGGGCTCCACATGATCATAAAATCATAATCTACTGCTACCCATTGTATTTAGAATATTGTGTTTTATTACCATATCAATTTTCATCCTAATCAGATATGTATATGGGCCCCATTTGAAAATGATACAAATTCAAGGTAATAAAATAATTTTATGTAAATAACAACTTTAAAGTGGTTTTTCAACATGTAAACCATTTGCTATAAAACTTATATATGGATAAATGATTGTATAAAATTTCATTACAATCTAATATGTGTGATGCCCATTTTTGATCAAATGTACCGCTGTTCCAGTGCAGCATAGCTATACCTGAATAGCTCTATATGTATATAGAATTATTCAAACTGCACCGTAACAGCAGTGCAGTTGTAACAAAATAGACCTCGTGTGATTATAAAATTATAATCTACTCCACCCATTGTATTTAGAATAATGTATTTTATTACCATACTAATTTTCATCCCAATCGGATATGTATATAGACCCCATCTAAAAATAATACAAATTCAATATAATAAAATAGTTTAATATAAATAAAAATTTTAAAATAGTTTTTTAACATGTAAACCATTTCTTATAAAATTTATAAATGGATAAATGATTGTACAAATTTTTATTATATTATAATATGTGTGGGGGTCATTTTTGGAAAATTGCATCGCTATTCCAGTGTAGTTGCACTACACCGGAACAGGTCTCATATTATATATATATATATATATATAGTATGCTTACAACAGGTTCAGTCTAAGCAAATATTGAACTAGTACAAGTTGGAGCATGATCATTTTCGATCAGTTTAAAAAATATAATTTTATATTTTTTAAATTTTTTATATATAGATATGTTTAATTTATAAACTAAGTTTTACCATTTTGAATATATGTATATATTTATTTTGTATTTTTAAATCCTTTTAAATTATTGAAACATGACTAAAATACCACATGTTTTAAAAAATCAAAATAAATATATACACATCTTTAAAAATTGTAAAACTTAGTTTATAAATTAAATATATATATATATTAATAACTTTATTTAAAAAACTTGAAAAAATATTTTAAAAATATGTTCTTGGACTGGTTTGAAATGATCATTTGTCGTTCAAAGATTTCACCATTTTAGGTGCGTTTAAGATAAAACTTTTAAACGAAAAGTTTTTGATGTAGAAGTTTTTGAAATGTGAGAAAATAATGTGATATTATGAGGAATAAAGAGAATAAAGTTAAAATAAATATGTTAATTGTATGAGAAGTTATATAAAAATAATTGAAAATAGTATAATTATATAGGAAGATGTAAAGAAATAATCAAAAAGCAGTTGTGAAAAGTGAAAAATTTTGGCTTCAAAAGGTTCTATCCGGAGTTAAACATGCCTTCTATGAAATTGATTTATCTTTTTTGTTATGATTTATTTAATAATACCACTTAGATTATTTTAATCAGAAATTTAAGTAGAATACATGGAAGACAAAGATTAAATTATATTTGTATTCACGCTAAAACTATACTTATTTTATGGCTCACTTATATTTATTTCTAAATAAATTTAATATATTCTCAATTAAATATAGTGTATGGAATGAATAAAACAGTGCAAGTGGGGTCATTTGAACCGCTTATAAGCGAACTAGTCTTATTGGTTGGTGTACATTTTACATCCTATCTCAACTTATCAACAGTTGGGAATGGTGATTGGGTGTTCTAGATTTGAGACCTTGAAGCGGACCACCATTGGACCATAGCAAGACAGCATCAGGAATCTCTAAAAATAATATATCACGTGCTTGTGTCTGCATGGAGATTCCGGTCAAGAGGTTGAGTAATTTAACAATATATTTTGGTGTATATATGGTGGATGTTCTCATGCTGCCACCCATAAATTAATGGTCGCTCTGGACTGCGTCAGGAAATAATACTGAAGGACATGAAAGAAATTAAAACAAAGGTTTTGATTTAAAATTTAGGTTTAGTCTCGATTAATGTCAATAACATTGCACTCGAAAAGTGTCAAGATTTTTTTTTTCAAGGGCTATTTGCATTTTTCAGTTTATCCTTTTGCAACTGTGCAATGATTCAGTCGAGCATGACCTCTTTTTCGCAATCTTAAACATTTTTATTTCAAACTTAAAAACATTTATTTTTTATTTATTTCATGTGATATTTCAAATGATTTAAATATTGAAAATGCAACTTTAAAATTAAATTAAAAAAAACCATTCTATCATGATTTTGCATTATTGTTAATAGAGGCCACATATCTTATAATTTAGATGGATAATATTTTCTTAAAAATATATATTCATATGTAAATTATGAAAAATACTTAGATTTATTTAGTTATATACTAGAACGTAATGATATTTTACATAATTATTTATTCATATATGAATGATATTTATATGTTTTAAATGTTAAAAATACAACTACGAAATTAACAGCGTAATCAAACTATTTTATTATATTTATTTTGCATCATTTCCGCACAAAGTCATAAATCTGAATTAGATGAAATATTTTATTATATTTATTTTGCCTCATTTACGCACAAAGTCATATATCTGAATTAGATGAAACTTTGGTATGTTAAGGAAATGAATTATTCTAAATATAGCACAAAATGGCGCAATTTCCACCGGCCACTTCAACGTTACTTCAATGTCAACAGGTTCTTATAAATACTGGCCAGTCTACCGCATTATTATGTTGATCCTAAGACTTTATGGGGTCAGCTTTCGCTGGAGCCCAATCCTATGCACCCTGGTGCATTCAGCCTCAATGCATCCGGGTATACTACACTTATTTTTTTTTATTTTTTTTTGAAATTTTTTTCATGAAGCTGTTAATATAGGTTTATTTAACATATGTTTCAATTTTTACTATTTTTGGAGACTTTTAGATATTTTTTTTAGATTTTTAAAAATCAGTGGCATTTTCAGTAATTTAAAATTACCGAAAATGCCACTAATTTTTAAAAATCTAAAAAAAATATCTAAAAGTCTCCAAAAATACTAAAAATTGATACATATGTTAAATAAACCTAGATTAACCATTGTGTAAAAAAAATTTCAAAAAAAAATAAAAATAAATAGGTGTAGTACACCCGGGTGCATTGAGGCTAAATGCACCCGGGTAGGATTGCGTTCCGCTTTCGCTCAAGTAAAAAGATTTCCGAAATCATAAAAAGATAATGAAAATGCAATAATAATAATAACAACAACGACAACAACTGAGGTTTTGGTTGGGCCCCAGCAACTGAACTGGCGTGTCCTGCTCTTCCGGCGAGCCTCTGTGACCCAAAAATTGCTGTCGGAAAATCACGTGACGCACGCGCGCAAATCTGGCGGTCCGAAATGGGACCCTAGCAATCCAGCATGCCACGGAAATCCACCGTCGGAAATGCCGGTCGGCCCAGGTGCAACTTGGGGCGGTTGAGTCCCAAATCGCCCAATCCAATCCGAATTTTAAGAATCATGGAACTTACCTTTTTACTACTCGAACCCAACAAATTCAAATTAAAAAGGCATGTATGGGAAGTGATAAAAATTTTGGATAAAAAATTTATTATGTAAAAGTTTTTAAAACAAGAAAAAGATAACGTGGTATGATACGACTAATGACGAGGAGTATAGAAAATAAACCTAAAATGGATAGGTTAGTTGCCACTTGCGCCCTTGTTAGATGCAAACTGAATATAGTACCCAAAGTCGCTTTGTCTCTTTTTTGATATTTAGGAGCTAATGATCTCCATGTTAATATTTGTGATTACTTTATAATTATCATATTTTTCAATCATTTCTATACAAATACTAATATAATTAACGTATCTATGTTAGCTTTATTCTTATTACTAAAATAAAAAATATTATATGATGTGATAAAGGTAATGTTGAGGAGTAAGTATGGGTAGTTATGGAAAATGATTTAAAAAATCGGATAATATAGAGGAAGATGTGAAAAAATAATTAAAAATAAGATAACTATGGAGAATTAAACGTTTTATATTGATAAGTTTCTAAGAATACTAAACACACTCTATAAATTGCTATACATTTCTAAAAAATATAGTTTAACTATGTATTATTATTTTTGCTTATATGATTTATTGTCATTGTATATTCATAAGAAATTTTAAACTTGTTACTCTTAACTAAAACGTACATTTGTCAGCCTGAATCCAATTGGGTTTTGATAAAGTGCAACGGGATCACTAAAACTCGGCGCACATGGATGCAAAAATATATTTTTTAAATTTATTTTATAAAACTTTAATTTAAGTGTATTTAACCTGTGTATTAATTTTTACCATTTTTTAAGATTTTTAGATATTTTTAAAATTTTAAAAAATCAATGGCATTTTCATAATTCATAAATTACGAAAAATACCACTAATTTAAAAAATCTGAAAAAAATTTATGAATCTCCAAAAATGTAAAAATTAATATAGATATTAAAACTTAGATCAATAATTTTATAAAAAAATTAAAAATGTATTAAATACACCCGAGTGCAACAAAATTAAATGTTCCTAAATGCATTTGGTCATTCCCCAATCTAATTTTCACAAATAAGAGTAGAGTTTAGGTTTTATAAATCTGGTAGAGTTAAGGTTAAAGTTACAATTTATGTTTTATAAATAAAATTAAAATTATGATGGATGCAAATCATAGTTTTTTCAACCCAGGTTGCATTCGTAGCTGGCTAATGAAGAAGTGTGAATGTTCGGATTTGGGAGGAGTGAGATTCATTTCTTACCCGGCCACCACACTCGTATGTACGTGCCCCTCCATTCTCATAATTTTTTGAACTTGTTTAAAGGGCCAAACCAGGAGAATGTTTCAATGAAATCAAATTAAGTAGAACTTCCATTTTTTATATTTCTTTGAATTTTTTTTATAAGACTCTTAATTTTTGTGTATTTAATCTATAAATTAAATTTTACAAATTTTGAAAATATTTAAATATATTTTTATTTTTAAAAATAGGGAGTTTTAATATTTTATATGACTAAAATACTCATATTTTCAAAAATAAAAAATATACATACAAATTTTTAAAAATGATAAAACTTAATACATAAGTTAAATACACCTAGATTAAGAGTTTTATAAAAAAAAATTTCAAAAAAAAATTAAAAATAGAATTTCTAGCCGGATATATTGAAATTTCAAATGCATCCAGTTGCATTAAAACAAAACCACCCATATCATTGCATTTGGATTTTTTTTTTTTTTTTTTGTTATTCCATTCGGAATCTTGCTTTGCAATATCTCATTTTTCCATTTAATTTTTGACAAATCAAGCTCACAAATCCTTATAAATTTTCTGACATTACAATGAAAAAAACCAAAACTCCTCGTAAGGAAGACCACAACTTCCATGACGGGAGACCCAGCTCAAAACGTGGAGTAGGAAGATGTGCTTGGAATTCACGACCACCAATCCACGGCGTGACAGGAACGACGACCAACCAAGCTTGGCTCGATTGGGGCATGCATTTGGATTTTGGATGTTTGCCTGCCGAAGCGCTATGGATGCTATGGGTGTATTTAGTTACACACAAAATATGTCACTGAAAACTTTTCAATCAAAAACTTTTCACTTACCATAACTATCTTATTTTTTAATTATTTTTTCACATTTTTCTATATAAACAACCCTACTTTTCAATCATTTCCACATAAATACCTATACAACTACATTATCTATTTTAACTTTATTCTCTTTACACCTCATTATTACCCCTATCATATCACATCATTTTCTATCAACTTGACAACTTCTACTCTGAAAAGTTTTCATCAAAAAGTTTTACCTCCAACCAAACGCACTCTATATAAGGAAAGTGGCGTAAATGCCCCCACATAATTCCGAAGTTACGGGCAAATAAATTTGGAATGGGCATATTTTTGGCTTCTTTTGCGGCTCAGCCGCTCAGGTAGGTGAGGGGCCGTGGCCGCATATGGATTCAAGGAATCGTTCTTGCCCTGAAAGGTACAGTGCGAGCTGATCACCAGTACAACTATGAACGGTGGCAACCTGGCAATGCTTGGTTGAAAATCCAGATGCACATGGATCACGACCAAGGTACAGAGATATTCACAAGCTATTTGAGTACCTACAAGGACTGTTTGGATGAGTGGATTTGGGTCCTTGCATCCCCGGCCACATAAAAGATTAAATAACATGACAAATTTCATAATTTAAAATTGGGATGGGGGTTTTTGCATCCATGCCCCCCGGGGTTTGAGTTAATTTCTTTATTTCACAAAATTGTAAAATATTCTTTAATATTTATATAAATTTGTATGCATATCCTTTGAGTTTGGGTTTCACGGGTGATAGTAAATTTTTTTTAAAGCCCCCGTTAATAATAAATTGATTATTAATATTATATTTCAATATTAAAATATTTATTTATAGATATTTTTTATGGTATATTTGTTTTTTGCAACGGTTTCTACAACAATTGCATAAAATAAAGGTTCCAAAAAGACTTTATGGTAATATGCATTAATAAGGGTATTTTTGTCAATTCATTAAAAAATTAACTATCATATGCCAAGCATATGCAAAACTCTAACAAACGGTAATTCTTCTAAATGTTGCAGATCATTCTTCAACTTAGAAATAATTCTATAAAACAAAAAGTTTTGTATAAAATAAGATATAGAAAAATAAAATGGACACAAATTTATAAAGAACACTTTAATATGAAGAAAAAATTATGAGGAAAGAAAATTCACTACGAGAGAAGTTATGAGAAAAGAAAAACCGTTAAAAGAAAAAATCGGAAACCTAATACAATTGAATAAACAAAATTTACAAAAGAGAATAAAAAAAAGCATCGAAAAATAATTACACTCTGATATAACTCTAGAACAAGCTATTGTGTTTACTTTAAAAGTAAATTGATTATTTTGTAAATTAAATCTTATGAGTTTCACAACTTTACATTTAAAATTTGATCATTTACAAATATACCTACATAGTTTGACCATAATTTATAAAGAAATTTTTGTAAATACGCTTACAAAATTTGACCAATATTACATCCATGTTACTAAATTTGCCAAAATTGCAAATATGGTCACATTGTTTGCATAAATCTGCAAGCGTATTTCTTCTGTTAGGATGCCGTTAAAATTTTTATGAAATAGCGAAAATAACCTTTAAACCAAGTAATACACTTGCAATTTTTCTAATTATTATAGATATATTTGCTATTTGATTATTTTGTAGATTTTTATTTATATTATTATTTTAATTTGTTTTACAAATATGCTTACAATATTTAAAAAATTGCAAGTGTAATACTTTGTTTAAAGAGTATTATCATCGTTTTACAAAAAATTTAGTAACATCAAAATGGAAGAGACATGCTTACAAATTTATGTAAACCTTTTAAGCATATTTGCAATTTGGGCAAACTTAGAACATAGATGCAACATTGGTCAAACTTTATAGGCCTATTTGCAAAAATTTCTTTAGTTTCAAAAATAAAAAATAATCTAAATATAATTTGACCATATTTGCAAATATATCCAAGTTGCTATGGCGTAATCATGGCATGAGTACATTTATAAGTATATAGGTATCTCAAATATATTTGCAATTATGATGAAACTACAAATATCGAAAATATGCCAGTAGTCTATAGCATTCATGCCCATGCTAGCAAAGGGCATAAAATACTCGTGATTGGCTCCAACCACATGGGTGTTACTCGAGTGGTAACATCGTCTGCCCTTCTTTTAGGAGACGGTGTTTCAAATAGAGGCAGGCACAAACATAAGGTGGGTTTGTTGGCAGTAGTAATGTCTCCCTGTTTAATCATAAGAGCGTCCATCAGTTAATATTGCAAGTAAAATTTGTTAGATATCTAGTAGAATGTTGTGCAAAAATTGTAAGAATGTCTGAGGAAACCTAATACATGTTGAGATGATTGTAAAAAAATACATACCCATAAAAAAATTCATGACCGAGACTCCTAGGTTGTCTTCATTAATATACCTACATTTTATTTTACAAGTCATGCACAGGCTACTCCAGAGTATTCAAGGAGTGTGAGTTTAAATTGGGAATGAGAATGTGGTATTAAAAGTAGTAGAAAAATATATCAAGAAATTACATTGAAAATAAGGGCATATTCCAAAGTATTCAACCGTCTTAACTAGTATGCGAATAAGACAGATTTCTCACTGGTTAAAACTTTTTAACTTTTGGGTGTGTTTGAAAAGTAATAAAACTTTTGGATGCAAAGTTTTTGTTGTAAAAGTCTTTGAAATGAGATAAAATGACATAATACAATAGATAATAATGAGAAATAAATAGAATAAAGTTAAAATAGATTGATAAATTGTATGAGATGGTTATGTAAAAATGATTAAAAAGTAGGATAATTTATATAGTAAGATGTGAAGAAATAATAAAAGAAATATAGTTATAGAGAGTAAAAAGTTTCAGTTGAAAAGTTATTTTGAAAAACAAACACACACACACTTTCAGTACCACTTTTTTACGTTCTCAATATATATTATTATATTATCATCCCATTTTTCTTCTCCATTAAAGCGCTTTGACTTTGGAACAAACCCTAAAAAAAGTTGTTTTAGGAATAAAAAATCCTATCCTATTTAAGTCTCTTAAATATTTTGGAACAGTTATGATTTAACATATAATCAAATGTAAATGGATAAAAGAATGTGAAAATTTGTTTTTTAAGTAATGGAAGCCAAGTAGAATTGTTTCAAAGTGCACTGACCTTCTTGTCTCACAGTGCAATGGACGTGAATACACGAGAGAGAGGATGGGCCACAAAATAAAAATATTTTTAAAAATGTGAGATTAATGTACAATGATCGAAAGTAATAAAGTAGAAATAAATAAGATAATTTTGTGAATAAATACATAAAATGTAGAAGTAAAAATGAAAAAAAAAGTTAGATAGTTAGGATTTAAAATTATTTTTAAGAAAGTACAGAAGAAAGAGAGAGAAGTGGTTACGCATTTATGCTGTTTGACAGACATACACCCCAAAGAGAAAGCTACACTTCAAGGCTTAAGTGCAGCACTGAAACTTTGGCCGGCCGGCAGCATTGGATGGGTGCACCATACCCTTTTGAAAACGTTTTATTTATTTATTTTGATGAAGGAAAACGTTTTATTTTTTTTATTTTTTTTATTATGAAAAAAACGTTTTATTTTTAGTTTGCATGCATGCATTTATGCCATATTAGGCGTCAGCCACCTTATTTGAAATATTCACTGCACACCTACATATCTTGTAGTTTCACTGGCTGTTGGCATATTATGTGAACCTTGAGGTTTAACAATATTTCAACCCATATTTTTGGGCAGTTATCACCCTCACATTTCAAAAATGATTTTAATTCCTATAACATGTCAAAATGTAATTAATTTCGATATCTACAGATAAGAATAGCCCCTAGACTTTTTTTTTTATGAATAATAGCCCCCTAGACTTGTCCTTAGGCTCCCTTTGTCCTTTCTGTCGAGTTTTAGCTGTCCCCAAAAGCATGCTTGATAATGAAACTTTTATGAAAAGTGAGGTCATTTGCAAATATACTTATTTAATTTGATCAAAATCGCAGAGATATTCACATAGTTTCAGAAATTATAAATAATCCTACATAGTTTAACTATAATTGCAAATAACTCTCACACCATTATAACACCGTCTTAGCATGGGCATATTTGCATAAATATGCAAACTATGCAGGTGTATTTGTAATTTCAGAAATTAAGTGATATATTTAATTTTTGCAAATAACCCTCACATAGTTTAATTATAATTGCAAATAATCTCTATGTCATGACGATACAGTAACAACATCATAATCAAATGGGGTCATTTGAAATTTTTAAAATTATGTTAGTATATTTGCAATTTTTTTCAAAATAAATAGGAATATTTGCAAGTTACTCTAAAAAGTGTTGTAATAATAAGTTCTACGTGTTTGTCTTTGATAGTTAATTTCAGTAACTTTTTGGGATTGACCAAGAATAATAAAGTGCTTTCAAGGGGAATTACCAGGGAGGGCTATTTTAAAATTTGATCCATTTTAATAATAATAGAATATATTTAGTTCATACCAATAAATTAAATAAATTTGCACCGAAATAAAATTTTGATTTTTGACCATGATATTTATTTTCAAAGTTTTAAAATGCAAGAGGGGTAAAAAAAATTCATTTCATTTCTATTGCTCCTACATATTGATTATTTATACTATCACAAACTATATTTCAAAATTTTTGGTATCACAGTTACTGTTTTAAAAGGTTCTCACTATTTTTTTTTATTCCATTTTGATTCCAAAAAAAGGGTTGTCACTATTTTTGAAATCCCACTTTACCATTGTTTCCGAACTCCAAAATGCACAACATATAGATTCATGTTTTTGGCCTAATGCCTACGAAACATCCTGAAATTGTGTTTCTACTCAGAAAAGCAAGATTGGCTTATTTAAACGTTGGGCCAAACGCAGCCTTAATAGATAGCTTACACGTGTAGACAAATAAAGTTTTTAGGGAGCTTGCGGGTACTGATAATTAGCGGGAATGGAACCTAACAGAATTTCAAAAAAAAGTGAGAGATTAACATGATATGATATGAAATAGGTAAAATGGGAGTAAAAGGAGAATAGATATTATAGTTATATAGAAAAATATAAAAAAAAATGATTGAAGTATAAAGATAAAAATAGAAAAAAGAAAAATAATTATGTAGTTAATACATTTAATGCAACCGTCCCCATTCCATTTCATTTCCATGGTTCGCAAAATGTCAAATAAAGTACAAACAACATGCATGATTTAAATTTTAAAGTTGATTTCCAAAACCAGAATAATAGACAAATGTAACTATATATAGATTCATCAAAATAAGGCAACATGGGAATTTGATGAATATTCAAGTGCAACTTCATTGCACCACAATTACGGTGCAGTTACCTCAATATGGGCCCCACATGATCATAAAATTATAATATATTTCACCAATTGTATTTAGAATTATGTATTCTATTACTATACTAATTTTTATCCCAATTGAGTATGTGTATGGATCCCGTCTGAAAAATGGTATAAATTCAATGTGATAAAATAGTTTGATGTAAATAACAACTTTAAAATTATTTTTTCAATGTGTAAACCATTTGCTGTAAAATTTATATATGGAAAAATAAGTGTATAAAGTATCAATTAATGTTGTCAGAACCGAACCGGTGATTGAACCGGTAAAGGAACTGGTCTGGTTCGAACCGGTTTGACTGGTTAATCAAACTGGTTCGAACCGATGACGTCAACATGACATATTTATGATGTCATAAATATTAAACTATTTTTAATTTTAAATAAATATATTGATAAAATTATATTTTCATAAATCCTAAATATATATGTTAAAGTTTAAGAACCACAATATAAGTACAAAACATGCAGGAAAAAATTAATTTAACTATATTTAATATATGTATTAGGTTTTACTATTTTTGAAATTTTAAATATTTATTTTTAAAAATTAGTAGCATTTTAGTATTTTAAATTACTAAAATGTTAAAAAATTGAAAAAATTTAAAATTATTTAAAATTAGTAAAACTTAATACACATGTGAAATATATTTAGATTAATAGTTGTATTAAAAATTTTAAAATTAAATTAAAGCATAGAGTACATTGCATTGCTACCCATCAACTTCCTATTTTTATATACTTAACCCATGTTCCGTTATCGATCGCATCAGCCTCGAACGGTCGAACCCCGCTTCACAAAAAAAAACAAACAAAATGCAACACGCGTTTCACGATTCATGGAATTTCGCAGTTCTGCCGCTTCTGCGTCGTCGTGTGAAAGGGTGCGGGCGGTGGGCGATCGGACAAGAGAGGCAGCGGCGGGCATCGCGCGATCGGGCGAGAGAGGCAACAACAGGTGTGGCACGATCGAGCGAGAGAGGCAGCGGCATGCGTCGTGCGAACGGGCGAGAGAGGCAACGGCGGGCGCCATGCGAACGAGCGAGAGAGGCAACGAGCATCGTCGTGCGAACGGGCGGCAAGCAGACAAAATAGGTGAGGTGAGGTGAAAATCAACAACCGAATCTTCCGAATTTTGCTAAAAATTGTGGAGACGGAAATGGAAAGGAGGCAGAGCCAGGGTTGGTTTGGGGCTTTTGGGCGGGATCTCGAAAATGGAAATGAGGGAAGAAGAAGGTGGATGGAAAGGAGGCAGAGATGGCACAGTATCGTGACTCTCATCGCTGATCGGACGAGAGGAAGAAGACGATGAGCTAGGGTAGCAAGGCTTTGATTTGGGGGTCGTCGATTTGGGGCTTGAGTGCTCGACGTCGACAACATCAACTGATTTTTTTTTTTAATATGCGTCGAACCGGTTGTTTTCGGTCCAACCAGGATGTCCGGTTCAACCGTCGGTTTGACAGTTTGAACGGTTTAATGTAATTCAACCGAACCGTATGTAATCGAACCGGACATTGGACTGGTTCCCGGTCGGACCGGTTTGGTCCGGTCCGGGTCTGACAACACTGGTATCAATACATTTAAGTACATGTGGAGCCTATTTTGGGCCAAATGCACCGTTAATTATGGTATAACTTCACTGCAAAGTAAAGATTCACACGCACGCACACATATGAGAATCTATCAGTGTAGCGCACATGCACTGTAGTAACGGTACATTTAGCCAAATGGGCCCCACACATTTTAGAATGTAAGAAACGTTATACAATTATTTATCTATAAATAAATTTTATAGTAAATGGTCTACGTATTGAAAAAATATTTTAAAATTGTTATTTATATCAACCTATTTTATTACGTTGAATTTATTCCACTTTAAGATGGAGTCCACACACATTCCAATTGTAATGAAAATTGGTATAGTAATAGAAACATTATTCTAAATACAATTTGTGGAGTAGATTATAATTTTATAAACACATGGGACCCGTTTTGAGGTAACTGCACTATAATTATGGTGCAGGTGTGCTGCACCTGAATATTACTTTATATATAACTGTGATAATTAATATATATACATATATCGGTCCTGCTTCTATGAAACTTTTTTTCTACGTAACCCCTTTCATTTTTAATATGTTGATAGTTGATGAAAAATTTACTTCATTTATTATATTTAACATCATTTCCAGTATGTTGAAAACTCTTTTATTTGTCCAATATCACTGTGGATGAGACCCATTGAAAATCAACTTAATAAAATAGTTTAATATTAAATATTAATTTTAAATTTGTATTTTTAATATCTAAAATACCATTTATACATAAAATAAATGATCTTATAAAGTGTTATTATATTCTAATATATGTGTAAATGGATCTAGGTATTTTTTATAATTTGTACATGAATATATTTTTTTAACAAATGTGATCCATAATCATACTTGATTGAAATGAAACTTGATTTCTTAGATAAACAAATTGTATTAAATAGAATGAATGAATTGGATTTTTCATTAAGGATCAAAATCTTAAAATTTGGAGGGATTATGATATATAGGAAAATAATCAAGTGCATTATCGCGGAGCCCATTTGATCATGAATGAGAAATCTACTCGACCCATTGTGTTTAGAATTATGCACTTTATTAGCATACCAATTTTCATCTAAATCCAACGTGTGTATGTGCCCCATCTTAAAATGGTTCAAAATCAACATAATAAAATAGTTATATCAAGTTTAAAGTGATATTTTCAACATTTAAACAGTCTAAAGTATGATTTTTATATGGATAAATGATTGTATAAAGTTTCATTATATTCTAATATATGTGGGGTCCATTTTATAGCGAACTGCACCTAAATTACGTTGCAGTTCGTCTGCATAGGATGAGTTCTCATAAATATATGGGCTCCTCTTCCATGTAGCCGTGCTACATCGAAGCGTAGCCATGTAACTCTTTCAAAATCTAAGACTTTGATCTTTGATAAAAAAAAATCTAATTCATTCATTGTATTTAACATCATTCGTTTATCTAAAAGATCAAGTTTCATCCTAATCAAGTATGTTTATGGGCTACATTGTTAGAAAATGTATATATTCATGTATAAATTATGAAAAATACTAAAATATCGATTTTAAAGTAGTATTTTCGACATTTAAACTATCCAAAATATCATTTCTATGTGAATAAATGATTCTATAAAGTGTTATTACATTCTAATACATGTGTAAATAGATCTAAGTGTTTTTCATAATTTGCATATATGAATATATATTTTAGAACAAATGTGACCTATAAACATACTTAGTTGGGATGAAACTCGGTCTCCTAGATAAACAAATAATGTTAAATATAATGAATAGATTGGATTTTTCATTAAGGATCAAAATCTTAGATTTTGAAGGGATTACATGGATCTGCTTCTATGTAAATATAGAGGCAGGAACGTGTGTATATATATATGGATATAGATATAGATACATATATATATATATAGAGAGAGAGAGAGAGAGTTGTTCTGGTGCAGCTGGAACAACGGTGCAGTTGCCCAAAAAATAGGCCCCACACATATTAAAATGCAATAAAAAATTTATACGATCATTTATCTATATATAAATTATACTCTAGACGATTTAGATGTTGAAAAAAATCACTTTAAAGTTGTTATTTGCATCAAACTATTTTATTATGTTGAATTTGTACCATTTTCAGATAGGGTCCATACATATATCCGATTGGGATGAAAATTGATATAGTAATAGAATACATTATTCTAAATACAATGAGTGAAATAAATTATAATTTGATCGTCATGTGAAGTTGTAATTTGCTATTTTATTATATCCATGGGTGGAATATACCCTATCTAAAAATAGTACAAATTCAATATAATAAAATAATTTAATGTAAATAACAACTTTAAAGTGGTTTTTTTCAATATACAAACTATTTGCTATAAAATTTATATTTGGATAAATGATTATATAAAGTTTCATCACATTCTAATACGTGGGGGGCTCATTTTTAGATAAAAGTACGGATCTGCACCGGAACTACTTTATGTAGATATAGCAAGTAGGAAGCCAGCAATATTTGTTCTGTCAATGCAAATTTGTTCTGCCAATGCAACTAAGCTTGGTTTGCCATTTCCTTTCAACTACCAATAAAAAGTAGGCTAGAGACCTGACTAGTTTGGCATACACTCCACTTGTACAAACTTGCACGTACACGCTCCACCTAATTTTGAACGTTTGGGAATTGAAATACGGACTCGTCATTATTTCACTTTGAACTTGGGGTCCATTGAATTGAAATACGGACTCCTCATGGAAAATCCGGATGCGTGTCTTATAATTAATAATATTTTCCTTAAAAGACTAAAGTTAATTACCACGAGTCATACGGAATTCAAGTGACTTTTTTATTGTTGAACAACCCAATGACGTAGGGCTCATGGCACGGGTAGAATCAATCAAGGCCGGATAGCCGCTCCATCAACTTAAAGATGTGCATCCATGCCCACGTTTTATAAATTTTTTTGTTTTTTTTTTTGTTTTGGTTTGGGTTCTTAATTAATGATAGGACCCAATTCTGAATAATAAGCATGTAGGAAGGACTATTAATTCTATCCCTAATTGTTACCGTACGCCCATATTTGTTACCTATCCAAGTAACAATCTCATATATTTCATTTTTATGTAAGTCCATATCAAAATTAAGCACGTTTGAATTGTTTTATGTATTCTATTAAAATTTTATGAAAAAAAAAATTCATCTATCTCATGCTTCCATGCACATGAAGAATGATCAAATTTTTATTTTTGAAATTTTGTAAGAATATATAAGCAACTCAAAAATAATAAAATTTAGTGCATGGACTACAATTAAATATACTTGGTCCACATAAAAATAAAGAAAAAGAAAAATGTAAATAAAAACATAAAATACACATGGTTGAATGTTTAGTATCATTTTTCATTATATGTACATGAATTAAGTAAGGTGGAGAGATTTTTTTTCTTTTCCCACTGATCGAGAAAGCAAGTTTATCTTCAACACATGGTGTCCCAAAAAAGTGGGACTCCGGCTCGCACGTTTTTGTTTTTCTGTTTATTCTCCCAACCTATACAGAGTCCTTTTTTAACAGCAGATATGTAGATTATAGAGTAGCTAGTTTACGGCGCTGAAATTTTAATACACCCTGCTGCAAAACTCATATTTTAATATTTTTTTGAAAAAATTTTCACATAAATTTTAATCTAAGTGTATTTAATATGTGTATTAATTTTTACTATTTTTGAAAAAAATTTGATATAAATTGTCACTAGTTTTTAAAAATTCAAAAAAATATCTAAAAATCTCCAAAAATGTTAAAATTGATATACATATTAAATATACCTAGACTAACAATTTTTATGAAAATAATTTTAAAAATGTATATAGAAAATGAAATTTTACAACGGGATATATTGAAATTGCAATACAGCCTGCTGCATCGAAACAAGTTCCGCTAGTTTATCCTTGTACATGTGACTTTTGTTGAAGCCTAGCCTAGTAGCCTCCATGATAAAGGGGATTTGCAGCCAAGAGTCAAAGTTACTAGGTTTATTCCTCAAAAAAAAAAAAAAACCATGGTTACTCAGGTTTGGGTTGTGCTTATGGTTGAGGATCGATGGCTCCTTATATGCCAGCAATCACCTACCAAAGTACCAATTCGGTTGCGAAATTAATTGTTGAATTGGTATTAAATTTTGGCTATACGACTTCACCATTTTGGTCAGGAAGATCTAATAATTCAGAACTACACAATGGAATGAGACAAAATTTGATTTACTTTTCTTATTTTTTACTACCGTTTTTTTGTTCAGAAGGTTATCAATTTTCCCTCCCCATCTAATTTTTTATTTTTAAATAAATAACAACCTCTTCTCAGTTAATTTCTTTATCTAAATCAATTACATCGGTAGTTGACACTCGATGGAATGAAATGATGATTGGATTACTTTTTCTCTTCCCAACAATATTTATCTCATTCTTCATGAAAATTTTCTTATCCCACTATATAATACGATCTTTCAATATAATGTTTTCCGTTCTTAATATATAATAATTCTTATTCATTCAATCTACTCATTAAATCTCATTCAATTTATTGTAATTTTACGTACCAATGATTATATTATATAAAATTCACTCATTTTTTTTTTAGAAATTAAAATTCACTCATTTAATATAATATAAAGTGTAACGATTCCGCTTGGCATCGCAGGATCTCCTATGAGGTCACCTTAATTTATATTTCTCAAGAAAATGTTATTTTAAGTGTATTTAATTCATGTACAAATTTTATATTTTTGGACAATGTAATGTATTTTTGAATTTTTAAAAAATAATATTTTTGAGGAGTCTTTAATTAAATTATTTTCAATCTAAAACATTATTACTTTTAACATTCAATAAAAAATAAATACACACCTCATAAAATTATAAAATTTGGTATATAAACTAAATATATTTAGGATAATATTTTTAAAATATAAAATATAAATTAGATAGGCCTAATAAGAGCTGTTATGATATCAGCCTCATAGTATCATTACCCATCATATGAATAATAATAAAAAAAAATCAATCGCGGAACCACAGGTGGAGCTAGGACTTTTAGGAGGGAACCATATAAAAATGAATTGTATTTTTAAATGCTAAGGGATTTTTTTTTTTTTGAATTTTCAAAAATTCAGGGGGCTTAGATCCATGTGGCTACGCCACTGTGTAGAACTTATCCTAAATAAATAGATATTTTGAGTAATAAATTTTGTTATTTAATATATTTTAAAGATTAAGAATAAACTATTACTCAAAGTGATTTCACTAAATAAATATCACAAGACGATTAATAACAATGTTATAAACTAGCGAACTGTGTTAAGTGAGTGGAATAAAGTGTTGTTCTTAATTTCTGGGATAAGAAGACCCGATCTATCTAATTCTGAGATTAACTTTCCAAAATACTTTATACATGATCTGCATATTCTATTTTATCATAAAATAATTCATAAAGTCACTTGTTGGATGCCGAACTCACTGGCACGGCTGTGCGTATAGTAAGGTGACCGGTGGATATAGTGTTCAAATGTTGAGTAGCAGCAGGGGCCTCATTATGCTCTGTTTTTGGAATACAACTACCTTAAGTGCCTGTTTTTGGAATACAATATATATAACACATACGGGTTCCGCTTTTATATAATCAGGTTACATATAAGCTATCTCATGTAACCCTCATATTTCAATATATTGATCATTGATGAAAAATTCAATCAATTCAATGTATTTAACACCATTTTTTTTGTTAGGAGACCAAGTTTCATATAAATCAAGTATGTGCATGGGCCACATTTGCTCAAAAATATGTATATTTATGTGTAAATTATGAAAAATACTTACATCCATTAAGTCATATATTAGAATGTAACAATATTTTATAGGATCATTTATTCACATATTATTGATATTTTAGATAGTTTAGATGTTGAAAAAATTACTTTAAAGTTGTTATTTTAATATTGAACTATTTTATTACGTTGATTTTATACTTTTATAGATGGGATCCCTATACGGCGAAATTAAAAAAAAAAGGTTTCAAGGCACTAAAAATGATATTAAATACAATTGATGAAGTAAATTTTCCATTAACCATTAAGATTTTAAACATGGAATGAGTTACATAAAAAGGGAGTTTTATAGAAGCGGGACTATATATATATATGTGAAATATTTAAGTGTAGCGCCATTGCACCGTAATTACGATGCAGTGGCGCTGAAATGGCCCCACATGATAATCAAATTATAATCTACTTTACCCATTGTATTTAGAATAATGTATTATCATATCAATTTTCATTCCAATCGGATATATGTATAGATCTCATCTGAAAATGTTACAAATTCAACGTAATAATGTAAATAATAACTTTAAAATGATTTTTTAACGTGTAAACTATTTGTTATAAAAATTTATATATAGAAAAATAATTGTATAAAGTTTCGTTTCATTCTAATGTGTGGGGCCCAAAAATGAACAAATATATTGCTGCTCGGGTGCAGTGGCCGGAACAACGCTTTCTCAAAAGTTTTACCCTCTTTAAGTTCTGTGGGATGCCAAATCTAAAAGCTAGAATTTGATGAAATTAGGAATACTTATGACCTCATAGCCAGGCTTTTGATTAATTAAACGTACGGCACATGTTGCCATATGACTATCGACGTCGACACATTATATTAAGTAGGCACTGGCTGAATATTCTAATCACGGAATCGGATATTTGGGTGCACGTGCATGGGACTTATGTCGTGCTCCATAGACAACCTAATTAATTATCTGAAAAGAAGACAAATAAAATACAGTTATTGGACAGGCCGGTTTCAACTTTCAAAGAAGGCGGACTGCCCAATGTTTGCAAATTGATTTTTGGTTAATCTGTACAAAAAATACTATCGATATCTAAGTCTAACAGTTTCAACACGGTCTGCTCATTATCATTGGTTTTTACTAAAACCCGGACCACATGGAATATAGAATTCTGGTAAGATAATCCGTCAGCAAAGATACGTTGCACTGATTATATATAGCCGCCTCCCATGGCTTGTTCCATGTGGATACATGATAGAAATTTCATGGCCTGCCTACGATGATCAATTAATGGTATTTTAACTTCCTAAGCTTCCGATCCAACTGTTGGATTGGGGTCATCTCAGAGGCCCTGATATGATAATATTTTTTTTTCGCTCTTGATTAATCATGATATCATTGTCGTCTAACCATTAACTATCAAGCAATTAATCCCTAATAAATGGTGTGGCTGATCTTGATAAAACTAGAGCTCATTTTAAAAGAGAGAAAAAAAAAAACAAAGAAAACAAAGAAAACAGGAAAAGGAAAGATAGAAAAGAGCATCCTCCACCTTGATTGGCGAGACCACACTGTTTGGAAAGAATCTACCTTATGCTCCACCCAAGGAAATAAGAAACGATTACTACTGGTTGTCAGGTGGTAGCAGGCTAGGGGTGGGAATTGGGGTGGGTCGACCCGTGACCCGGTATTGACCCGACCCGTTTTTGACCCGGTATAAGGATGTGTCAGAAATTTTGACCCGAATTCAAAAATAGGGTTAGGGTGGGTCGACCATGTCCTGACCCGAAGAGTCCGACCCGCCCCGCATATATAAATTTATTAAAAATTATAAGACTATATTGAAATGTTATTATTATTTTCTTTCAAATTTCTCACTTTTTTATAATTAACTCTATCAATAATAGAAGAATCAATTTATTCAAAAAGCAATATAAGAATTAATAAAAAATTTATACGTATATAACCCTTATGTGTAATTGTATATTAACCTATTTTAATAAATGTATACTATATTTTCAAATGTTTTGTTTTCTTAATTATGTATTTTTTAATAATTAATGAAATATTGAAATATATAATATTTAAATTTAGTATAGATGTATACTTATGTTTGATAGATATATAAAATTTGAAAATTATCTTATTTGACTCGTATTTTTGACCCGACCCGCTATCCCGAAATCGGTCCGACACCGACCCGAATTTTGTCCCTAGACCTGATAGAAAAAAGTAAGGGTCAAACCAACCTTGTCCCGACCCGGTATAAAATAAGGGTTAAACAAGATTTTTGAAAAGTAGGGTCAGGGTTGGGCAAATCCTGACCCGCCCCGATTCCCACCCCTATAGCAGGCTAGCAGCTCTCTTTGGTTGAGACTTTTTGCATTTTAGTCCATTTTCTTTTAAAGCTTAGATTGGGCTCTTAGCAAAATCTTAATTTGTTGCGTGCTTTATGGCAAGATTGAATGGTGGTTTCACAATTTCACAAATTCAGTCCGTCATTTTCTGTGACTTTTCTCATTAGCTCTCAAAATTATTTCCGGCTAGTTTGCATTGATATCATTTACGTAAGCCACATATATAATAGTATAATACTGTCAAAGACTCAGAACTAGTAGATATTGGATTAAAGTTCAGTATAAAATGTACAAGCGAATGTGGAATTCTTTTCTTCATTTGTTCATTTGCAGCTAATTCCTATATTGGTTGCAGCTGAAGTTTTTATTACCATTTGTAACTAAATTTTAATACTTATATTAAATATTTTTTCCAAGTGGTTTGATGTAAAAATGGCTACATGTAACTAAATTATCACTCAAAAGTAATTAAGTATGTGTAAATAAATAATCATTTGCAACCAAAATATACCTAATGTAGTCAAATATATATTATATGAAACTTAAAATTAGTCATATAAAACAAAATTTGTTTTGGTGTTAACTATCTTTTTTCTGATAAATGTGGTGTTAATTATCTACTCTACTTATTATTATTATCTTTATATTTTAGTAATTTTTCATATTTTTATATAAGTATTTTATTTATTTTATCTCTATTTTCACTCTTAATTATTATCTTTATCATATTATTTCATTTTTTACATTTTCAAAAAATTTCATTTCCACATAAAGTAAGAATAGATAAAAATGAAAAAAGTAAGACAACCAAACAGTTAAGATATAGTGTGTATTCAATGTAGAAAAAGAAAAAAAAATTCTCTACCTTTTCATACAATTCTTCATACAACTACTTATTCACGTCTTCCGTATAATTACCATATTTGTTTTATTTTTATTCTTCTTATTAACAATCATTACCCATAACGTGTCATATTATATTATTTTTTTACTTTTTCAAACATTTTTTTTATAAAATTCCTTTCCCAAAATGGCAAACATACTGTAAAATTAAAGTCGAAAAGAAATATAAAAAATGTAAAAGTAGTAAATCCACTTTCACCGAATACTAAATGAAATCATCCTGAAAACTAGAAAGGTAGTCACGAGTAATTAATTTTGTTCCCATGAGTTTTTTTCACCTTTTTTATGATAATCAATTGTATCTGTTGCATCGTTTCACATTCTTTCTTTGTCCGGCTATTTTATTTTTCTAAAGTAAATTTTATATGTAATTATAAATTTTATATTTAATTCTACTTATACCGATGAAGTTTAAAAAATTCCAAGTATATTTATTATCTTACTTAAAACTTCATTCCTATCTCACGTTATTAGAGATATGTTAAATGAGCTATTAATTCTCAATAAAATAATGAATATGCTTAAGCTTTAACATGATTTTACAACTAAAAATTCATATTCTATGAATTTGCAATATTTTTATTATTATTTCACAGGGAAACCAATAACTCATCTAATAGATACCTAATAGCATTGGTATACATGAAAATTTAAGCAAAAACATATGGATATATTTAAAATTTTTAGAAGTTCCAAAATACCAATGAAATTAAAATTTACCAGTACACATGGAATTTGCTAATTGGGCTCCTTTTTATAAAGTTTTAAAAATTTTTAAAGTTGTGTCACTGTGACAGCTGGTTTAAAGGTTGGCCACAGCACATGACATGAGTACCCAAGTTGAAACGTCATGAATCATGATATCTCAAATTCCCAGCACATGCGGATGATGGAGGTGCCATGAGCTGAAAGCCGCCAAAGCTTTCAGTCGAATTAAAATCTGATTTGATTGAGGTTTATGATTAGATGATCAATAATCAGTGTTATTTTGTCAAAAAAAAAAAAATCAGTGTTATGAATGACAACGAATGAAAATTCCAATGGAACTTCCTTTGCAGGCTTTTCTGCCTCGAAAACCAGTTGCGATAGGCCTTTCGTTTTCCATTATTTTTAGTCCTTCTCTTGAACGCAAGCCATGCATCATGCTTCATGTTCTCCTTAAGGAATATTTATATGATATAAATTTTAATTTTAATTAAATTACATATAATCTAGAGCAAGTGCAGATGCATGGGCTCTTTATAAATTTTTTTTCTAATATTATAGATTATAAAAAAATTTCGATCAAGTTGACTTTTTACGTTTAGGCTTAAAAATAGTTTTAAACAATTATATAGCTTGCATCTAAAAGAAAAATCGATAACCTAAAGAATTGCATATTGCCCATCGGTCTGCAATGAATAAAGAAGGGATTAGCATCTGGACAAATAACAAGAGAGGGTAACCGGGTTATTTGCTTTGGTTTAGCTTTTGGGCTTATAGCTTATTTAAAATTTGAATTTTTTTTTAAAATTAATTCGCATTTTGCTAAGAGTTTAAAATTATCTATGGACTTACGATTTTTATACTATTGACAATCAATAGTGTAAATCTACTTATAATTTTATAATTTAAAATATACACATATTTTTAAAAAATTATAAATCCCCTATCAAGCAGTACTGGCTTGACATCCTTGATTGATTAAATCTGTTTCACATGTTTGCTAGGTTTGACGATTCACTGGCAGAACAGGTTTGGCGGATAAGGATTCGATTACATTTTATTATCAATTGAGCAGTTTGGTCACCTTCAAATTAAATGAGGAGAAATTTTTTTTTTAAAAAAAAGTCACGGTCATTACTTACTCACTTGCCCTGCTTTTCTCATTTTTATTTTTTATATTTTAATCATTTTCTCGTGTCATTTTTATGTAATTACCCTATCTATTTTCACGTTACCCTAATCATTTCCCTTCCATTCCCTCCATTTACATCTTACAAAATACTCTATAAGATTTGGTTGAATTAGTGAAACTAGCAAATATTTTTTTAATCATAGTGGTTGTGAACTTTTGGAAAAACCTCTTTTTGATTGGTTTTGATAATGATAAAAAATATGATTTTCTATCATTAATTTTGATATTGTGAAATTGTGCTTTAAGATGATTTTGTGAAACTATGATGTTATATGATATTTTGAATGGAGTTTTTGAAAATAGTGTTGTATTTGTGAAATTATCATATTTGAGTTTATAATAGAAATTGTGATAAGATTGCACTTGTTATAAAAGGAAAGGATAATTGAAAATGGAATATGCTTGGCATAAGATCTTTGAGATATGCTAATCTTGAATTAAAATTGAATTATTCATTTATGATTATCCTAAGTAGATTAACATAATTGAAATAAGACTTTTTTCCAAATTTCGTATTCTACAAAGATAAGAGAAATTTTCAACTTTTTCAGTATAAAAGGTTGACCTTTTAATGCTATTTATTGTTGTCTTAATGGGAGCAAGTAAAAGGTTGGTCAGAAAAGGTAGCGAAAATGCAAATTTTAAGAAGTTAAAATATACAAAGAGATCTCTTAAGCTATATTTAACACCACGTTTAAAAGGTTCAAAAAAAGGTGGATGTGAGGGAACTAGAAACGATGAAGAAAGCCTCACCAAGTATTCAATAGTGAAGAATTTAAGTGTGCTCCTTTGTGAAGAACACTCTTGAAGAAAAATTATCACCTCTCAAGTGAAGTTGTTGTGGTGATTTAAAGTTTTAAGTTGTCATTTGGATGTTGAATATGTTGCTATTGCAGATATGCTAAACTAGTTTATTTTTTATTTAAGGTTTTATTCTTTGTATTGCCTTAGTGTTAATGATGATCAAACTAAGAGAACAGTTATAATACCTTGGTGTTATTGGTGATTAAACCAAAAGAAAGTGAATCAAAATTTAATTACTTTACAAGCCTACTTGAGCTTAATACTAATAAAAAAGACAATCGAACAAATTGTACTGTGTGTTAAAGTTGATTAGTAGAACTAAAATCGTTGTGCTTGGAGAGTGGAGTAGGATAGGGAGATCAGAACAAACATACGTATTCTTGTCTTTATGGTTTGATTCATTATTGTGATTTGTATTTTTCTTTGATTCACATTATTGCACCGAAGTTCTTTGAGTAACTATCACATTAGACCAACAGAGGCTAACAAATATTAATGCAACTAAGTATAATTAATAATATTTTTATAAAAAGTGCAATTAATAATACTAAATAATAATAATAATAATTTTATTATTATTATTACAAATGCATATCTTCCCAATGGGATCATTGCCCTAGATGTTCATATTATTCGCAACTTGGATCAAATGAGGACGAGACAAAGATGTAGAATGGAAGAAATGTTATTGTGTGCAGCAAATGTAAAAATTATGTTAGGATTGAAAAAAAATTATATTCAAAATGAAAAAAATAAATTGTACATTTACATGTTTCCTAAGTTTTTGTACATTTAGCTCAAAATGGGCTCTACGTTTACTTAAATATATCAATACTTCGTATAATTATTTATTTATATATAAATTATATCTTAGATAATTTATATGTTAAAAAAATAACTTAAAAATATTTTTTATATTAAATTATTTTATTATGTTGATTTAACACCATCTTTAGATGAGACCACTACATATATCTAATTTGGATAAAAATTTGTATGCTAATAAAATAAACAATTCTTAATACAATCGGCCAAGTGGATCATAATTTTATGATCATGTGGAATCTATTTTGAATCAAATGTATGGTAACTTATAATACATGTAAATCTATATAATCAAAACTCATATATATAATGTCAATTTCATAATCAAATGGCCCTATTTTGCAATGAATTACATTATAATTATGGTGTAATTCGACTACACTTGAATAATTTTCTATATATAATTACAAAAAAATCGATTAAAGAAATTAGAGCAACAAGTTTTGAGATGACATAGAAACATCAAATATGCCCGTGTTATTAAGTTACTTTTATTATGGAGAAATTCTTAAATATACTTATGAATTTTGACCACAATTACTTATATACTTACATATTTTTAATAATTCTTTCTATACTCATGTCTTTTTTCAAAATTTTCCTATACTCATGCCATTGGGTTCATTAACAATGCCTATGAATACACATATAAAATTATTAATATACCTTATAGATGAAGGGCTCCGCTTTTTATGTAACATGTAATTTCTTCAAAAATCTAAGATTTTGATCTTTGATGAAAATTTAATCTATTTATTGTATTTATTATCTTTAGTTTATCTAGGAGATCAAGTTTCATATAAATCAAGTATGTTTTGGGTCATATTTGTTAGAAAATATATATTTATTTGTAAATTATGAAAAACGCTAAAATATCAATTTTAAAGTAATATTTTTGACATTTAAACCATTCAAAATATCATTTCTATATGAATAGATGATTCTATAAAGTATTATTATATTTTAATAGATGTGTAAATAGATCTAAGCATTTTTTATAATTTACATATGAATATATATTTTTGAAAAAATATAACCCATAAACATACTTGATTGGGATGAAACTTTGTCTCATAAATAAACAAATGATGTTAAATATAATGAATTAATCGAATTTTCTACTAAAGATCAAAATCTTAAATTTTAAGGAGGTTACATGAGTCCACTTCTATTTAACCAGTTTAACCAGGATACATAGAAGCGGACCGGCAGATAAAAAATGCTATGACGATAAAGGTTGATGTCTTTGATAAAAAATTATATATTTCCACAATCCTACATCAGCAGGGAATATTAGTCATTTACATGTGTTAATGATAGTTGAACAAACTCGAACGACATGAGTATGGAAGGAATTTGGAAGAAAATTCATAGATATAAGATGGATCATTTGTTAGTATATTTGGGAATTTTGCCTATATTATACATAAAAAATTAATTACTGAAAGTTTATGCAATACTAATTACCAATCCTAGCAATAGTACTACTGCGTTCCTACATTGAATGGTAAGATGTGTGCAGCATGATTCTAAAGTTGTAGACTTATCATTATACCCAAGAGGTTGTCTCGGCGTTGGCCCCTCTGTCACAAATTTTGTGGATAGATTGAAAGGGGCGGTGCACTGAAATTAATTAGTCGATTGCTTTACGAAATTAACTTGTTTGAATAGGCTAATTTGACAAGTTTGTATGGTCCATTTTCTTAAAAACAAAGCGTTTGTGAAAATAAGTTTCCCTAGATGATACTTGTGGAAAGAGTTTATATTTGATGTGAGAGTTTATTCGTATATTGATTTCAATAATTAGCCGTAAATGGCTGAAAATGTTTTTTCACGTGTCAACCTTTTACATCTCGTGCAGATGTGCTGAATCATTGCTGTGTATTAAAAAAAAAAAAAAAAAGAGAGAACAAGGATTTTTTCGGGCAAGCGTTTCAAGAGTGGATTGTTGTTTGGCGGAAATTTTATATCAACAATTAGAAACAGCAGCTGCAAAAATTGTGTTCGAATGTAGCAGTGGTTTCAAGCTTTTGCAGATCCTAAAAGCCGGAACCCAATCGTATGCACCCGGGTGCATTCAGCCTCAGTACACCCGGGTGCACTGCACCTATTTTTTTTTATTTTTTTTTGAAATTTTTTTCATGAAGCTGTTAATATAAGTTTATTTAACATATGTATCAATTTTTACTATTTTTGGATATTTTTAGATATTTTTTTAGATTTTTAAAAATCAGTGGCATTTTCCGTAATTTACTGATTTTTAAAAATCTAAAAAAAATATCTAAAAGTCTCCAAAAATAGTAAAAATTGATACATATGTTAAATAAACCCAGATTAACCATTGTATGAAAAAATTTTCAAAAAAAAAAAAAAAAATAGGTGCAGTACACCCGGGTGCATACGATCGGGCTCCCTAAAAGCCGATAGTAAATTTTTGTAAGTAGGAAGTAAAATATCTTTACAAATACATGTCCGCAAGATGCCGACCATTTATGCCCGTGCTCATGCAATTTATTTTTACTTAGAAATTTTTAGCCCATATTAATAGGAATTCTTTGGACATATTCATATAGTATTAAAAACTTATCTTGTATTCATTTTAGAATAGAAAAATAAAAATATTTAATTCAAATAAGTCTATATATGTTAATTCGTAGGACAATTAATTTTTAAGATTTTATATAAGGCAAATGCGTTACGTTTTCATGTTTTTATTTTGTACAGTAAAGTAAATACAAATGGATATATAAGTTAATTTAGAACTCAAGCCAATGAGTTCTAAACATAACTTACTAGGAAATTGGATAAATATTGACTTTTTTGCATTTTAATGCTACAAAATCTGTTTTAGAAATAAATTTTACAAATGCATAAAAATATTTATTATATTAAACAGCTTAATTTTAAATTTACTTTTTCAAATGTCTATTTAAGTATTTTACACGCTTAAAAGCATTTTTAATTTTTAGGCCAAAATAATGTTATCAGTAAAAATACTTCTCAAACAACAACCACAAACACCTAACAACTTTTTGTTCCAATACTTTTTACACAAGCTTTACTTGTAATTGAGATTTTCTGAACCGTAGAGCAAAACAAAGCTACATGAAAATTAAGAAAAGTAATATTTAAAAATAATAAAAAATTGTATGAAAAATAATTAAATTATTTAGATAGTTAGAATTTATATTAAGATGTGTACAGGAACATACTTATTTTTTTCTAAATGCAAGCTATCTATTATATATGGTGCCTCAAACAAAGACGACATGAAACAAAACTAAGGATGCTCTCATTTACGTCGCGTGGAAAGCTTGATGTGCATGTGCATATGCTATGAAATTGAAACAAATCGTACTCAAGCACGGCACGCATTGTCTCATTTTCAAACCCCGTATTTCTAATATCTATTACATCCGAGTAACTCATTGTACTTGCCGCAATTTATTATATCCAGACAGTGAAGATTATTTCAACCAAAAAAGTCAAATCTAATCCTTAACTAATAATTAAACGAGATAGACTTTCAATCAAAGTAAGATTTTTACGACAATATAATATGTGCGAGAATAAATACAATTAGTTCGGGGTTGGATTAATATTAAAATATAATAAGGTATGAAAGATTAGAAAGGCATATATGTATGAACGATATTGTTGTGCTTATTAACTATTAAGGGACTTTATCTAGTCGGTTTTTATTTCTGCTTGACGTGCCATCGTCGTTGCATATGCTTTCTCAGTCGTCTGGTTCTGGGTATCTACTCTCAGGTCTTCGGATTCTTCAGCTTTGGATTTCTCGGACAAGAAATTCCAGCAATCTTAATCTGATCACTTGTATCCATGCATGCGTAAACCATAGGAGACTGATTTGCATAATTTGCCCTCAAGTGCAGAATTACCAAACTAGTAATAATTAAAAACAAATTTTTGTATAATACTGACATTGTGCAAATGGTTACTTTTTCATTACCCATGAGATTTTTTAACATCTAAACTATTTAAGGTGTCTTTGATAATAAGGATAAATTATAGGGAAAAAGTTTTGAATGGACTAATTATTAGTAAAAAGTACAAAGATAAAATAAATATGACAGTTATATTAAAAATATGAAAAATAATTAGAATAAAGTTTTTCCATCTATATCCACGTAGGTTAGGAGAATTGTAAAATCGTAGTGTGCCTCTTCTATTAAGGCTTCATGGATGTCAGCCTGTTCCAATGATTTAAGAGGCACCGATAAATGCTAATAAAAAGGTAAATAAATGTAACCATTTCTAATATGATATTTCTTTTTTCTTTTAAGGTAAATAAAGTGGGAAATTTTGTAGGATTTTTTTCTATAAATGTCATAGAGCAATGTGATATTTATTGGAGGTGATCATAATGACTAAATATAAAAAAAGCAAAATGAATAAAAAATAATTGAAATATAAATATAGTAATAAGAAAAAGCATAAGGGCATGTTTGGAATTGTGTAAAGGAAAAAATTGTGATATGAGATGTGGTAAAAGAGAGAATATTTTGATAATTATATGATTGATATGAAATAATAAAATAAATTTAAAATAAATAAAATAGTCGAAAGAAAAATAATTAGAATATAAGAATAATGTTGGAAAAATAAGGTCGTTGAGTTGTAATATCATGTTTTGTAAATATGCTCCCTTGCCATACCATGTATGCCCAAACGCGCCCTAATTAGATAGTTAAGAAGTTAAGAATGGATGTGAATTTTTTTACCAAATGCCAAAACGACACTATGTAATAAATTATAAAACATCAGTAACTGTAAAATAATAAATAGTAAATAGATTACGCAGTTAAAAGTAGATATGGGCTGACCATAGCATCCCGTAATTGAGAATCTGATTTGACGGTGTTTAATAAATGAGCAAAGACTGAAGAATATTTTAAAAGTAATCGCATATGCCTACAGCTTGTTACAGAGGGACGCACAACATAGCTAGTCACTAAATCCGGTCCAGCGTTAGAGACGTGGCCGCCAGGAACTGGGGCTGCCGTGCGGCGGCAGCACTCCCAACTCCGGCGTGCGCAGCAACTTGTTCGTTACTACCGACGAATTTAACCATGGGCTGTCGCGGTGGACGTGAAGCGTTTGTCTGTCACATGAAGACGTTCTGAAGGCCTGCTCGATATTGATCCACACCGTTAATCTTGAAGTTTTTATGTGCTGATTGAGTTCGATGTGTCCAAAATTATTAGTTTGGAATGTCCTATATCTGCAGTGGGACGGACGTGAGTCAGACACAACTTATTATTCTTCTAAGGCGGACCAGTATAATGCACTATGCCTAACAATGGGCACGAGCACTGTCGACACCTTAACTTTTAAATGGCTGAATGCCACATCAGACTGCAGTTCATCTTATTCAAATAATCGGTTTTTACTGTCTAATTAAGCTTTCATGAAAATCACCGATGAAAAAAAGGCATATGAAGGGTTCAGATTACAAAATAAAACGCACCGCCGGATGTTGCATTCACACAACAGCGGAGTCGGAAACCCTTCTGCATTCCTGGCGGGTGAGGAGCAGCAGCAGCACACGAGCGAACCGACCTCGACAGATGGTAACGGGAGGGGGACCTGCGCAGCTTGCGACGCCGACGAGGACCGGCCGACGGGTGTACCTCCGCGGGCAGTGCGAATCGGGGTAATTTAGTCGTTTCACGTTCCTCCCCACCCCACCCCCAGGCCCCCCGCCCCTCGCCCCCGCGGGATATTTACTTGCGAGTCTATCCCAGCCGTTGGATGCCTCCGCGAGAGCAACACGCGGCTGAGTTCTCGTCCCGTGCCTGACAAGGACGATACGGTGAACCAGCAACTACCTTCGTATGGTGAAACAGTTCCACCCCGAGCACCATATCGACAAGGCAATCAACCAATCCAATCCGTTTAAATGTTAGGAACGATTGATTTACCTTCATCCGGTAATTTGTATCCATGAAAATGACGCGTACGCCATTTAATAAAAGTGGTCCCACAATCTTCCGGTAGTGGAGATCGATCGTGCCAACTTTCGGTTCGACTTCGATTTCCTCGCCCGGATTGCTGTAGTGATAAGCATCCAATAAGAGTCCGACACGTGGGAACCGGCATGTCTCGCAAGCTAGTCGCGAAATGTAAAATTGCAAAAATGGGGAAAAAATGAAAATTGTAACAATCAGGTGGGCCCGGTTAGGGCATGCGGAAGGGGCGGTCGCGGAGGGAAACAAAAGCTTAAATACGCGTTCTGTTTTCGACGGACGCAAGTGTGGGCGAGAGGCGACCCGGCGAAGGAAAGCGAGGGGGCGGTTGTGCTGCGGTTTGTCTTCACCTTCTCCTCCTCCAGGTGCACATTCTCTCCGTCTCTTTCCACCTTACTGCCTGTGCCTTCTTCTCCACCAGCTTTGGTGTTTTTTCTCGCATTCCGCGCTCGAAACCGAGCTCTGCTTCGCAGATCCATGCGTCCCTGCGGCTCCAATGAAAATCACCATTGCTGGATCCATGGGTTTCGTTTCTCGTTCTCTGTCATCGATTGGATCTTCTTCCACGATTTGTATTGGTGATTCTCGTGTTGGTGTCTCATAGACGCATTTACAGTGGAACAGTTCCTCTGTTCCAGCCCAATCTAGATCTAATTGTTGCCTTTATAGAGGATTTTTTTGGTTTTTTCATCTCATTGCACCGGAGCATCTTGTTGAGTGTAGTTTTAATTTTTTAAAAAATTGCTTTGTGTTGTTTTGATCACTCGTTTTCGCAGAGGAATCTATAGTTGTGTTTTTGTCTATTGTCCTTGGTTATGGACCCTTTACATCTGAATGGAGCTTCTTTCTGAGAGTTTCGGGCCTTAATCTTCTCTAGTACTGTTAGAGGTGGGATTTCGAATTATCCCCAGGTGAACTAATATTAAAGCAATTCTTAAGACATGCGGGGGATTTTGATCCTTTCCTTCGATTCTACGGCTCAGATCTACTGTAGTCTCCGCAATTTCGTTTTTTCTTCTCCCTTTTGGAGTGCCAGATTTTAGGCCTAATGTTATCTTGCGTTAAAAAAAAATGCCTGGACTCCTAAGCTGACCTTCTCAATGCAAACTTCTAAAATCCGGAAGCGCTGCACATCGGCCTCTCGATCGATATTTTCCACAGCCCCGGAAGACGGCAATCTTCAGAGTCTTAGCGGGGAAAAAGCAGCCCAAGTTGGCTACTTTTTCTTCTTTTCTGTGCCGGAATACCGCTGTTTCGGTGCGCTCTATAGATTTATTGAGATTCACGGACCTTTTTGCTGATAGGCGCCGTCTTTCTCCTCTCCCTTTTCTTTCCGAGACGGCCGTCCGCAAAATCAAGGCCTTTCTTTCTGACCCCATCGGTCGACCCATAAGCGACATCCCAACCATTAAGCTTGATTGGCGGTCGAGATCTCTCAAACATGTCATCGCACGTGCGAAGGAAACTCCCGCCATCCCTTACCCGATGCTCTTCTCAGCCTAGTAGCGGCGTCGAGTTTTCGTAAGCATCTCGATACGGCCGTGCCACAATTAAAAGGTTTTTGTTTTTTAATTTAAATTCTGTAGTGTCTGCTGACTTGAATCGGCGGCGAAGAATGCCCCACTCCAAGGTATCCCTGATTTTGTGAAGGGAGATCTGGGCTGTTCCTTTTGGTGCCGCCGATGATAAGCTAGGTTTCATATGCTGACGTCCTTATCAGCAACACTCGCAAAGGCTAACACCATGCACAACATAGTCACCACGAAATAGGAAAGCAAGAACTTTTTTAAAGCTTTTTAACAACGACGACACGACGGGGATGTTCCTGCGTCAATATTAGTTTTTTTTTTTTGGTATTTATATATTACGTCATCTTAATCTATATTACAGTAAAGCTTAAAGATATTCTTATAATATTCAAATATTAATGTACAACTATCTTGCTAATATTCTAATTTTTTAATAATTTTTCCTCATATCCCAATTCGTGGATGATCTCATGAGAATTTCTGGAAAGAAAGCCACCACGAAATTGTTGGTGCTGTTGCAGTTGTGTTAAAATGATGCACCTCAGAAAATGGGATCGGTGAGTTTCAAATCGCGTCCGCCATGCAACGGTGGAAATGGGGTTACTTACCACTACGCCCTAGTGGCAAACAGTTCAGTTTTTGATCTATGGTTCAAGAATGTATTGATTCTAATGATGTATATTAAAAATGAGAAAAATTATATTAGTAATATAAAAAGCTATATTTAAAACAGGAAAAGCTGTTTTGGAAAGTAAAAAATTGTTTTTTAAATGGGAATATAGATTGAATTTAAGGGTGTGTTTGTTTGGGGCAAAAAAATGTCAACCAAAATTTTTTATTTTAAAACTTTTCACTCTTCATAACTACACTATTTTTTAATTATTTTTTTATATTTTTCTATACAAACTATCATATTTTTTAATTATTTCTACACAACTATTCATACAACTAATCGATTTATTTTAACTTTATTCTCTTTATTCTTTATCATTAATCATTACTCCTACCATGTCATATCATTTTCTATCAATTTGTCAACTTATACTCCAAAATTTTTTTATCAAAAGTTTTACTCATAACCAATTACATCTTAAGAATCTGGTATGACTTGAAATGAATTTTTAAAAATTTGTTTTTTAATAGGAATGTATTTACTTCAAAAATTCCTTTCTTGCTCTCCACCCAAATGGCTCCCATCGATCGTAGCATGGCTCTAGGCCGTGAGACATATTGTAAGGGTATGTTTAGTTGGATACTAAAACTTTTCAATCTAAAATTTTTAACTCTTCATAATTAATCTATTTTTTAATTATTTTTTCACATTTTTTTATATAAACAACCATACTTGTTAATCATTTCTAGACAATTAGCTATACATCGAACTTATCTATTTTAACTTTATTCTCATTATACCTCACTATTACTCTTATCATATTATATTATTTTCTATCAACTTGAGAATTTCTATTCTGAAAATTTTTTATTAAAAAAATTTATCTCCAACCAAACACAGTTTCTAGCAGCTTGAATGCCTTTGTGCATGCAGGGCATAAAAATGAGAAAAAAACAAGGTTAAAGAAAAAGCTCTAAAAGCAATGCCTAACGACAAATAACGTATAATAAATTAAATATTGTCCTCGTCGGCCGCATGGCTGCAAGTAGCAACCGATGGTTTCTCTGTACCCCACTCATTTTAACCGTAACGAACAAACATTATACCGTCTATGATTCCTACTCCCAACAAACGGTAGCAAACCAAGGTTTTGGATATTCCAGCTGCACCAAACATTGTCTCGACCAGTCTGGGTCCATACAACATGTGCTAGTTTCAGTTATCTCATGCTGTTGCTGGAAAGCCCACCCACCCACCCAACAATTAATCCATGCGCGGTATTTGCATCCAAATAGAGTGTAACGGTCCCTGGGACTGGTGGATGCTCGACCGGGTGAATGCTTATAGATTCTATAGCCGTAAGAGTGGGGCATGCTCGGTAATGATTTATCTCCAATTCCACTCTTCCAACTTTGGTTGAGGCTCCGTTGCAGCGTTCTAATTTTGGAGGAGCGTCAGTTTGTCACATACCATTGGATTGAACATCTGTTTTCTTTCCCCTCTTAGCTGTCTTTTTGCTGTTGGTCTAATTATGGGTACGGATGGCATTTTCGGGCCTTTGGAAATTAAATATTAGCTTTAGGGTGTGTTTGTTTGGGGCAAAAAAATATCAACCAAAACTTTTCATTTAAAATTTTTTTACTCTCCAAAGTACTATTTTATTTTTTAATTATTTTTTCACATTTTTTCTATATAAACTAACTTATTTTTCAATCATTTCTGCACAATTAACCATACAATTAACCTATCTATTTTGACTTTATTTTCTCTACTCTTCATTATTACTCCTAGTATATCACATTATTTTTTATCAATTTTACAACATCTACTTTAAAAACTTTTCTTCAAAAGTTTACTCCTAACCAAACACGCTCTTAACTTTTGTCGAGGGTCGGGTGTCAATTGCTCACATTTAATTTTCCAATGCCGTTGCCGCCGGAATTGTACTGTTGAGAAAGTAATGGACGATTAATTTTATTTTTTGGCCCAGCATCTTGGTGGCAAGCTGATATTATATGCTTCTTTTGTCCAACCACTGGTATAGCATATACTCAAGGAAATGCCATTTAATTCTGGGGCTGATTCGCCGGGCGTGTTCTGGCGACCTGACGCCAACAGTCTATTTAGGTTAGGCTTGGATTTATCAGTGGAGATTGTTGGGTGTTGTTACCAACTTTGCCCACCCACATCATCTCCCCACTGGATTTCTGTGGTGTGACAATCCAAAGCACCTCCAGCCTGCCAGGGTGTCGACGTTGATGCACAGCGCCTTGTTATGTGTGGCGCAATGAGGATATGGATAAAAAGTAATCCTTTTCTTCGGTGGTCCGTGTGCCTGCCTGTAGACCTGGTGGGTGCTCGCCTGCCGTACCGCGTTCATTCCACCCAAGTGAAACAGAGGCGAGGATAGCCACTTATTTCGCCACATGCTTTCGGGAGCCCCCTTTGTTATGCATGTTCCAGGTAGTGCCGTGAACGCTGGGTGTTGACGTGTTGTTGTGCATGTTCCAACTAATGGGCCGGGCCCGTTTTGGGCATGTCCTAATGCTGTTACTCTATGCCTGCAAAGTTCAACTTATATTATCTTTGTCATTAAGTTTGTCGAAATTGTAAATATATTTAAAAAATTTATATAAATTTGCAAGTATATTTATTCCGATATGATGCTGTTGGGTTTTTTTTATATAAAATGACAATAAAATGACCTTTAAGTTAAGCATTACATTTGCAATTTTTGCAAATATTGTAAGATATTTCTAAAATAATAATTTAGGTAAAAATATATAGGTAATGAAATAGAAAATATGTCTACAATAATTGAAAACATTACAAGCATGTTACCTAGTTTTAAAAAAGTTATTTTCCACAAAAACTAATAACGTCCTCACAAAAGAGACACATTTGTAAATTTATGAAAAATTTGTGCACATTTTTGTAATTTTAGCAAATTCAGGAAGACAAATGCAATATTACTTAAAATTTATAAGCATATTTGGAAAAATTCCTTTGAATTTCTTTCCTTCGGTCTGACTGCGCGAAATTTCCTTCTTGTCATGACAGTACCACTACCCGACATCGAGAGCTGAAAGATGGGCGCCGGAGGCAGGATGTCCATTCCCCCTCCAGCCGCAGCGGCGACAAAGAAAGACGTCCTGCAGCGAGTTCCCACCAACAAGCCGCCATTCACCGTCGGCCAGATCAAGAAGGCCGTCCCTCCCCACTGCTTCGAGCGCTCTGTTCTACGCTCCTTCTCCTACGTCGTCTCCGACCTCACCGTTTCCGCCATCTTCTACTATCTGGCCACCACTTACATCCCGCTCTTACCCTTTGCCCTCCGCTGCCTCACTTGGCCCGCCTACTGGGCCGCACAGGGCTGCGTCCTCACAGGCGTCTGGGTTGTTGCCCACGAATGCGGCCACCACGCCTTCAGTGACTACTCTAGGCTCGACGACACTGTCGGTCTCATCCTCCACTCCGCCCTCCTCGTCCCGTACTTCTCCTGGAAATACAGTCACCGCCGCCATCACTCGAACACCGGCAGCCTGGACCGCGACGAGGTGTTCGTACCCAAGCCTCGCTCGGAGCTGCCCTGGTACTCCAAGTACCTCAACAATCCGCCCGGCCGCTTCCTCTCCCTCGCCCTCTCCCTCACCATCGGCTGGCCCCTCTACCTCGCCTTCAACGTCTCGGGCAGGAAGTACCCCCGCTTCGCATGCCACTATGACCCCTACGGCCCGATCTATGGCGACCGCGAGCGCCTTCAGATCTTGATCTCCGACGTCGGCGTCCTCGCTGTTGCATATACGCTCTTCCGCGTAGCTGCGGCCCGCGGATTGGCATGGCTAGTGTGCGTCTACGGCGTGCCACTGCTGATCGTGAATGGATTCCTGGTGCTGATCACGTACCTCCAGCACACCCACCCTGCCCTACCCCACTACGACTCGTCCGAGTGGGAATGGCTGCGAGGCGCGTTGGCTACGGTGGACAGAGACTATGGATTCCTGAACAAGGTGTTCCACAACATCACGGACACACACGTGGCCCACCACCTCTTCTCGACGATGCCCCACTACCACGCAATGGAGGCGACAAAGGCGATCAGACCCATACTGGGGGAGTACTACCATCACGACGGCACTCCCATCTACAAGGCAATGTGGAGGGAGGCCAGAGAGTGCATCTTTGTGGAGGCTGATGAGGGGTCTCCAGACAAGGGGGTGTTCTGGTACCGGAACAAGTTGCATTAATTTGTCTCGGTTTTGGATGAAGGAAGCAGCGAGCCAGCGAACGAGGAGGGTCTTTGATATGTGTGTGTGGCGGAGATGATGATGGTTAGTTGCAAGCTACTGCCTGCGTGCTTGGTGGAAATAACCGTAATTTATATCAACATCTAAGGTTAAGCTTTTGCTTTTGCTTTTGCTGACTTGTATTCAAGTCCATTGTATTACCAATGTTCACTTCAATCACACCAGTAATTGAATTATTACTTTGTTTGGTGAGCATTTTACATCCAAAGAAATCAACAACTGAGAAACACTCCTAAAGCATAAGCGTGGAACCTTTTCCCTTTCCTTTTCATAGTCGGACTAGCGAACTCCCGAGTTGATGGTTTGTTGGCATGATGCTAAGCTGTTATCATTTCCAAACCTAGTTTTAGACTGAATTAGCATTGAATTTTTTTTGAGAAAAATCTTTCTATGCCCACAACATTTACCAATAAGTTCTATAATGTTTCAAAAATTCGTTTTATACCTAGTTATGGAATTGAGTTAGGACTTGATTATATGATTAGAATCTTAAGGAATAAGTTATGTTCTATAACACGTTCGGGCCTTCCTGATTTCAAAATTCAAGACAAACATAAGGGTAGCAAACTAGTAATCATAACATAAAACGAATGAGTTGGGATGCCAAAAGTGATGTTTCATGGGAAAAAAAAAGTGTTGTACACAACGAAAAAAGTTGTGCGAAAATTAAAAAAATATATTGTATATGAAATTGAGAAGGTTAGTAATTTTTTAGAACAACAGCTTTTGTTTTATTTTTATCGCATCCTCTATTCGTGAACTGGTGCACTTTTAAAAATCATAGTTCACGGATGTCAATTTCACATACGCCTACACTATATTTCTTAATTTTTTCATTCCATTCGTGAACAGGTGCACTTTCGAACATCTCGGTTCATGGATGTCAATTTCATATACGCCTACATAATATATTTCTTAATTTTTTCATTCCATTCGTGAACAGGTGCACTTTCGAACATCTCGGTTCATGGATGTCAATTTCATATACGCCTACATAATATATTTCTTAATTTTTTCATTTCTATCTTTATTTTAATCAAGAGTTTGGAAGTGTTATTTTGTGAAATCTCATAGATTTGTGCCTACCTTGATAATTGATAAGGAATCCACTCCATTAATTATATTAGGAATAATAAATGATTTAGTGAAACCCTTTTCATTTTTGAAATGCTTATTATTGATGGAAAATTCAATTCATTTATTGTATTTTATATCATTTGTTTAGCTAGAAGACCAAGTTTTATCCTAATCTAATATGTAGATAGGCCACATTTGCTAAAAAAATGTTCATTCATGTGTAAATTATGAAAAATTTCACATGAAAAATGTTTTGATTCATTCATACATATATTAGAACGCAACAATACTTTATAGGATAATTTATCTCTATATTATTGATATTTTAGATGGTTTAGATATTGAAAAAACTACGTTAAAGTTAATATTTTAATATAGAATCATTTTATTATGTTGATTTTAAACATTTATAGGTGGAACCCATGTACAGTCAAATTAAAAAAATAAAAGAGTTTTTAAGATACATGCTAAATAAAATGGATGGAGTAGATTTTTTATCAACCATCAAGATTTTAAAAATAAATAATGTTTCATAGAAGAGGGGTTTCATAGAAGCGTCCTCTTAATTATATTTAGCATCATTAAGTAAACTAGTAGATTAAGTTTTATTAAAATTAAAGATATGCATCCGCGACATTCACTTAAAAATACATATTTATGTATAAAAATATTTATATCCTTTCACAGATGCAATAGAATATAACAAATATCCGATATTTACATTAAATTAACTGAAATTATCCCTGTATTTTACTTCCCATTGTCTCTTATGTGGTCTCTTCTCTCTCCAAGTTACCCTAAGTTAGAATCGTTTTAAAGTTGTGGGCGGTGTTTACTTACGATGGGTTTAATTTAAGCAAATATTGAACTGGCACATGTTGGAGCATGATCATTTTAGACCAGTTTAAAAAATGATTTTTTATATTTTTTAAATTTTTATAAATTGTTAATATAGATATATTTAATTTATAAACTAAGTTTTGCCATTTTGGAGATATGTATACATTTATTTTGCATTTTTAAATCCTTTTAAATTGTTGAAACATGTTTTAAAAAATTAAAATAAATATATACACATCTTTAAAAATGGTAAAATTTAGTTTATAAATTAAATATATCTATATTAAGAACGTTATTTAAAAATTTTGAAAAATATTTTAAAAATATGCTTTTGAATTGGTTTGAAATGATCATTTGCTATTCAAAGATTTTATCATTTTGGGTATGCTTAGGAAGTGATAAAAATTTTAACTAAAAAGTTTTTTATATAGAAATTTTTTCAAATGTGAGAAAATGATGTGATAGGTATGATAAGGAATAAAAAGAATAAAGTTAGAATAGATACGATAATTGTATGAGAAGTTATATAGAAATAATTGAAGAACAGTTTAGTTATACAGGAATATGTAAATAAATAATCAAAAAATAGTAGTGAAAAGAGAAAAAATTTGGCTTCAAAAGGTTCTACATTGAGCTAAACATGCCTTTTATGAAACTGGTCTATCTTTTTTGTTATTATTTATTTAAAAATACCACAGATTATTTTAATCAGAAATTTAGGTAGAATACATGAAAGACAAAGACTATAATATATTTATATTCACGCTAACACTATACTTATTTTATGGCTCACCTATATTTATTTCTAAATAAATTTAATATATTCTCAATTAAATATAGTATAGGGAATGAATAAAGCACTTGCACCGGTTATAAGTGAAAACTGCCGAAACGTCTTTACCTTTTTTCTTATTGGTTGGTGTACATTTTACATCCTATCTGAAATTATCATACAATCAAGCTTTAGCACAATTCTTACAATTTTTTAAGAGAAAGACTGCACCAGCTTTTAAATATCAACATATAGAAGACCATAAATTTCTACATATCCATGTTAGACTAAGCACTGAAAACCAGTTTTAAAAGTTTTCAAGGTTTAAAGAAATAACAGTTGGGAATGGTGATTGGGTGTTCTACATTTGAGACCTTGAAGTGGACCACCATTGGACCATAGCAAGACAGCATCAAGAATCTCTGAAAAACATATCACGTGCTTGTGGCTGCATGGAGATTCCCGTCGAGAGGTTCAGTAATTTAACAATATATTTTGGTGTATATATGGTGGATGTTCTCATGCTGCCACCCATTAATTAATGGCCGCTCTGGACTGCGTCCGGAAATAATATTGAAGGACATGAAAGAAATTAAAATAAAGGTTTTTTACGAATCGAAAGGCAGCAACCTACAATCAAGTGAAAATGGCCGGACATATATGCCTTGGATATTCTAATCTAGATGCATGATTTCTGTGACGTGGCGCATCCCTGCAAACCAATTGTTTTAAGCTTGATTTAAAACTTAGGTTTACGCTTGATTAATGCAAATAATATTGCACTCGAAATTAAATTCAAATTTTAGAAGTTGGAGTTACGTTGAACTATGCCAAAAAAAAAAATTTAAAGGGCTATTTGCATTTGTCAGTTTTTCCCTTTGCAACTGTGCAATGATTCAGTCCAGCATGACCCTTTTTTCATAATTTTAAACATTTTTATTTCAAATTTAAAATCATTTATTGTTGTTTATTTCATATGATATTTCAGATTATTTAAATATTGAAAATATAACTTTAAGATTAAATTAAAATCAAACCATTCTATCATGTTGGTTTTGCATTATTGTCAAACAGGGGCCATATAATTATTTATTCATATATAAATGATATTTTATACTATTTAAATGTAAAAAATACAACTATAAAATTAATAGTGAAATCAAACTGTTTTATTATACTTATTCTGCATCATTTAAGCATATAGTCATATATCTGATCTAGATGAAACTTTGGTACGTTAATGAAATGAGTTATTCTAAATATGCCCATGTTTGATTTGAATGAAACTTGATATGTTATTGGAATGACTTAGCTCACGTTTGGTAATCCCTCCACATGATGGGATGGGAAACCATTGGGTACAGTTGCCCAGAATAATAATTTCTCTAATTAATAATTATATTTTTTTATTTTTACCTTTATATTCCAAAATATTCTATTTTCTACTTCTCTTCCCACAATCCCACCTCACAATCCTCACAAAATTCAAATTACTAAATGTCCACCTATTCTAAATGTATACGGAAATGGATTTCACAAAATTGTGCAAATTCCACGAGTCACTTCAACATTAGTTCAATATTAACAAGTTCTACCACTAAGGCATTGCCTCGGCGGTATCGCCTTCAGCCCAAGAGATGGATGACGCGGTTTTGAGGTTCCGCAGTAGCATATTTCAGTTGCGGGGAGCTGCATCTGTCTGCGGTGGCATCTTGTCTCCTCATATTTGTTGTAGGAGTATTCACATTTAGATCTTTGAGATTTTTTGTTAGGAAAAAAAAAAGTAAAATTGTAAGAATATTTGTGGAATTGTAAAAATGTCTCATGGTTTTATTGTAACACCGGATGAGACGATGAAATATATATATATATATATATATATATATATATATATATATATATATATATATGAACTTACAAAAAATGTCAACAGTTTCTAATAAGTACTGATCAGTCTATTGCATGATTCTGTTGACCCTAAGTCAGACTTTAGCTTTGACTTCAGTAAAAAAGATTTCCAAAATCATAAAAGGATACAAGGAAAATGCAATAAAAACTGAGGTTTTGGTTGGGCCCAGAATCTGAACTGGCGACTCCAGCTCCTCGCAAGCCTCAATGGCCCGAAAATTGCCGAGGGAAGTCACGTGACGTCCGGGCGCAAATCCGGTGGCTACCGAAATGGGGCCAAGCAATCCAGCATGCCAGGGAAATCCACGGTTGGAAATGCCGGCCCGCACTACTCTTTTGAGAGATGCAACTTAGGCCAGATTGAATCTAAATCAGCCAATCGAATCTGAATTTTAATAATTATGGAACTTTTCTTTTCTCAACTTGAATTTAAGAAATTCGAATTATCTTTATCAAAAAAAGAAACTTGAATTATAAATATGAGACATGTTTGGAAAGTGATAAGACTTTTGAATGAAAAGTTTTTTTTTTATGTAAAAGTTTTTAAAATGAGAGAAAATAATGCAATGTAACCAGAGTAATAATGGGGAATAAAAAATAAATTTAAAATAGATAAGTTAATTACCACCTATGATTAGCACAGGTGGCCATGGGCGTGACCCTTATTAGAAGCAAATCAGTTATCGCATCCTAGGTTCGTCAATTTGTAAGCTTTGTTTCTCCTTTGATATTTGGAAGCTTATAATCTTTCTTATTAATATTTAAGGTTTTGTAGTATCATTTGATAAATTGTAAAAATTGTCTTAAACTTGATTGTAATATAAGTTGGGATACAGTGTAAATATACACTAATCTAAAAATAGAGAATTTTTTAATATAAAATTTTTCATTGTCCACAATTATTTTATTTTTTAATTATTTCTTTACATATTCCTATATAAATATCATACTTTTCAATTATTTATATGCAAATACTAGTACAACTAATGTATCTATTTTAACTTTATTCTCCTTACTCCTCGTTATTACCCATGCTATATCACATTATTTTTTTTTTCATTTCAAAAATTTTTAGATCAAAGGTTTTTCATCTAAAAATTTTATCATTTCCCAAACACACCCATTATATGATTATGGTTTAGGTGAACTTGAGCCTGATTTTTCTTTTTTATTTATTTAGAATACATTATATATGTAATATTTAAATAATATTACTTCATATTTGTATATTTTACATTATCTATATTTATATTTGAATATATGTTTGTCATGTTGCAATTATATTATAAATAGATTATATTATTTTCATTTATATTTATCTTTATATTTTTATTATTTATTTTTATGTTTATTAATGTTCTTTTTTTTTATCTTATTTTCAATGTTAAATTTTACTTTAGCACTATACTGTGTGTATGTTTGTTATTTGATAAAATAATAAGAATAATGTTAAGAAGCAAAGATAATAATGTTAAAATTGATATGATGGTTGTATGAGTAATTATAGAAAAATGTTTAAAAAATATAATAGTTGTATGAAAAATTATGAAAAATAATTAAAAAATAAGATAACTATAGAGAATTAAAAGTTTTAGATTGCTAAATTTCTGAAAATACCAAACACACCATATAAATTACTATATATTTCTAAAAAAATATAGTCTGACTATCTATTATTATTTTTGCTTGCATGATTTATTATTATTGAATATTCACATGAAATTCTAAACTTGTTACTCTTAACTAAAATGTACGTTTGTCAACTCAAATTCAATTTTCACGAATAAAGTTACCGTTTAAGTTTTATAAATAGAGTAAGGGTAGGATTAAAGTTATAATTTATTTTGACGGACGCTCCCTCGTCAATATTTATCAGGTGGCGTGAAACAGTTCAGTTTTTGACCAATGGTTTAAGAATGTCATAATTCTAATAATTTATATTAAAAAATGTGAAAATTTATATTGAAAATATAAAAAGTTAGATTTAAAATAGAACAAGCAGTTTTAGAAAGTAAAAAATTATTTTTAAAATGGGAATATAGATTGAATTTAAGAATCCTATATGACTTGAAATAAGTCCTTAAAAATTTCTTTTTTAATGGGAATGTATTTACTTTAAAAATTCCTTTCTTGCTCTCCACCCAAATGGCTCCCGTCGATCGCGGGATGGCTTTAGGCCGTGGCATGTCGTGCATGAGACATAGTCTAAAGTTTCTAACAGCTTGAATGTCTTTGTTCCTTGGTGCACGCAGGGCAATGGTTAAGTAGGTAATCGTAAGAGTACAAGACCTCTTGCAACAGGAATTTTTTCCGATAAAAAGAGATTGGATGAGTACGTAAACAGATGTGTCCCAGTAATGGACGCAAGAATTGGAATGTTGAGAAAGTAATGGACGATTACTTTTAGTCGTCGGCTGACCATTTCAGGCCAGAGTTCCAAAAAATATATATTTTTTATAAACATGTTAATCTAGTTATATTTAGTTTATAAATTAAATTTTAACATTTTCGGATGTACGTATATATTTATTTTGAATTTTTAAATATAAGAGTATTTAAGTCATTTTAAATACAAATTTAAAATGACTTAAAGGACCCTTGTATTTAAAAATTAAAAAATATATATATATCAAAAAATGATAAAACTTAGTATATAGATTAAAGGGCAAATTCCATCTATATCTATAAAATTTACCCTTAATTCAACTTAGACTCACAAATTTTCAAACATTTCACATATAGCTATGCATTTTGTGTAAAATTTTATTTATACTCATGCTATTAAGGATTCATTAAAGGAGTCGTTAGTGGCCTTATAAAATAACAAAAAATGCCCCTTACTAATGACAATTTTATTACTAAAAATTTATATCCAAATGAATTTTTAGCACTTTTATAGCTATAAAAACACTTATTATTTGAATGTAACTTGATAGTATTGAGCAAACTAATTTCAAATTATATTAGGGTATGAATATTTTTGTTATTTTACAAGATTTCTGACAACTCTTTTAACGAATTCATAATGGCGTAAGTATATGTGGAATTATTAAAAATTCGTGGATATATATGAAATTTATCATAAATTAAATAAAATCAGATTAACATATTTACAAAAAAATATATTTTTCGATCAGTCTAAAATCATCAAAATTCCAAACCGGTCTGAGTCTGCGATGGGTACTCCTTGGCCCAGCATCTTGAGGGCAAGCCGATACGCGTCCTTTTGTCCAACCACAGGTATAGCATATACACAAGGAAATGCCATTTAATATTGGGCCTTAGTAGGCTTTTGATTCTGGGGCTGATTCACCGGGCGTGTTCTGCCGACCTGACGCCAACTGTCTATGTAGGTTGGGCTGGGATTTGTCAATGGGGATGGGGGGTGTTATTTCCGACTTTGCTTACCTATATCATCTCCCACCTGGATCTGTGGCGTGACAATCCGAAGCACCTCCAGCCTGCCATTTCTTCTCTCTCGTCGCTGGTCATCCTCAACTCGTCACCACTGCCATGACGCCACCTTACCTTCTCCTATCCGAGCTCATTCTCTTCCCGTCTCCCTGGTCCGGCATTCCTTCTCCCTTCGCCAGGCAACGACAGCCATTATTTCCGACTGCAACTGTCGGCCAACGATGAGGACGACAGCTACATTTCTCCTCCCTGCTTCAACGAAGTCCCCTGCCCGATTTCCCCGTTCCTCTCTGTCTCCGGTTCGGTGCTTCTCTTTGTCTCCACAATCCAATTGCTCTGCTCTTCTCAGCCTCCGACGAAAACCCAATCCACGAAAATCCATTTTCTTCTGCAATCGGTTACGGTAATCGCCAGCCATGATTTTCCCCTTGGATTTAGAAAATCTGCAGCTTGCCAACCCCAAAAATCGTTGCCGCCTCATACAATCGCCCATCGTTGGGTTTCATAATCGACTCCCCACGTGCGGCCGACCACCTCCACCCCGGATGCCTAGCTCACTTGTTGCCGTTGATTTTTGTAGGAGTTTTGTATATTTCAAAATAGTCAGCATGCGTCGTTTTTTTATTTTATTGCGCATACCTACAATGCTCGTTCTCCATCTTCGTTGGATATTTCAAAGGAAAGTTAATGAATAATTTTTTAGGATTTTAATATTTTAATATATACAGGAATAGATGAGAAGACTTTTATGGTTTTAAGTTCTAAATGTGAAACTTCAATTATCTAACAATATTTTTAGGCCCTTGTAGGAGTTTTTTTTTTTTTTTTTTTTACTACGAAATTTTCAATCCCATATGCTTGTCACTGGTACAGTACACTGTTGGCTGATTAGTTGCGTTGTTTGCTGGTCACTGAATTACTGTTGTTGAATGCTTATTTTAATTATTCTAAATTTTAAATTTGATGACTCAAGACCAATAGAGTATTACGTCTTCTAGTAGGTCGATTAATGACATTAGTATTTTTATTTAATATATTATATATGCTTGTTAATATTCTTTTGAAAAGTTTCTATTAATTTTCTCTATATACTTTGGTAATTAGAATGATATTTTCTAAGTTTAACGAATTGTTGTAAAAATTATAAATATATATTTTTATTACTATGCACATAATTAAAATAACTAAATGTTTATGATATTATAAATATATAATGCTTATATCACCGGTTCATAATCGGAGTAAATTAATTGAAACCCCACCAATTTTTTTACCAATTTGATAACCAGTTTGGTTCTGACAACATTGTCAAACTGAGATGTTACTGGTGCTCACACAGGCGTCAGGCATAGAGTATTAAGTCTCACTTGTTTGTTAATTACATCGCATGAGTAAAATCATCATGAACGTACGTTTTAATTATCCATATATATAATATATTTATAAATATAACACGTGGCTTAGGTATATAATTATAAATATAAGGTATACTTGTATTTTTATTTGTTTATATAAAAATATTTAGTTTACTTTATAGTTTATACAACTATGTAAGTATGTATTCTGTTTCGTTTGCATGAGATGCAAACAGTACAGACGCGTTTTTGTTCGTTTCTTTCGGAGGATAGAAAGCCATAGAAAATCCTATCAAAATAAATGGTTATGCCACAAGGTAGATATTCACGGCTTCGGTGTTTCTAACGTTTGGCCAAATATCCACCCAAAAAAAAAAAAAAGGAAAATAATGTTTATAAGCATAAAAGCCACATGTAGCCAAGAGAGGGCAATTATCCCCTTTGAGTTTTGAAAATTAAAAAGGAAAATTCTTTAAAATTTTAAAAATATTATTCATTTTTATATGATTGCTCCCTCAGATAATATTTATGCCCCCTTTTGCCCTCTCTCTCCAAGGGTTTTGCCAAGCGATTGTTTATACGAGTGGTGTCAAAAGTGCGGATAATGTATATTTGATAACAATAAAAAGGTAGAGCAAAAATTTTATTCTACTTTTTTACTCACTTTTGATATGACGTGAAATTTTAATTGATAACTTCTCTACTTTATTTATTATTATCATCTCTCCACTTTAATCATTTTAAAAATGTTTTTCACATGATACCTATTTTGTCTTTATTCTTTTTACTTCTAATCACTATTCTTATTGTGTAATATCATTCTTTTATTTTTTAAAAATTGTTCCTTCTGAAAGAATAACTTTTTTTTTGTGCTTGACAATGTTTAAAAGTTGTCAAGTTAAAACCTTTTTTGATGTATTCGGAAAATGATAAAATTTTTAAATGAAAAGTTTTTGATGTAAAAGTTGTTAAATGAGGAAAAAATGATGTGATGTGATGTGATATAAGTAAGTATGAAGTTTAAAAAGAATAAAGTTAAAATAGATAGGTTAGTTGTATTAGTAATTATGTAGAAATAATTAGAAACAAGGTAGTCACATGGGAAGATGCGAAAAATAATTTTAAAATAAAAAATTATAGGGAGTGAAAAGTTTTAGATTAAAAATTTTAATTTGACATTTTCTTTAAATTTCCAAACACATCCTAATTTAAAATTTTTCATTTTCTGTTACTATCATATTTTTTAATCATTTCTTTATATTTTTTTACATAATTATTCTATTTTTACTATATTTATTCATCAATCTATATAACTAATTATCTATTTCAACTTACCAAGGTGCCGTGGATTCCGGGCAGCGCTGTGGTCGTGGGATCGATTCCCCGAAACGAAGAAAAATTATTTAGTAGGAGCAGTGGTCTCCTGTCTAGTTGGTCGTGGGAGCAGTGGTCTCCCGTTTAGTGGTTGGAAGTTGTGTCTTCCTGATTATTTAGTGGAACAGTGTCTCCAGATTTGTAAGAATATCTCAGGCCTTCAATGTAATATGTGTTGAGATGTATGTAAATATATTCTAATTATAAAAAAAAAAAATTATCTATTTTAAGTTTATCTTTTTTACTGTTCATCGTTACCATTTTCATACCACATCACTCTTGCAGCTTGTAAGTTACATTCCCAGCGCACCCTTTGGAAAATAAAATGGAAGGGCCAAACGGGCCTCTGACACTCTTCAAATGGTCACTCTTTTTCGCTCCCGCTTCAAAGAACTCTCGCGCTTCGTTTTCACGCGGCCACTAATCTTTGTAAATTCTTTTCTTATTCTTTTTCCTTTTGAAAAAAATCTAGAGAAGTAAGAACTCTTTCCTTCCATGTCTACGGTGGTTGATTTCAAACCCCCATTCGTAGGATTCCGTGCTGCTAGCCGGCCGGAGAATGGCCGGAATCCGAGGATGGGCTTTCCTGGACTAAGTCTCTCCCATGTGAGGAGGACATGTGGCGGCGGATGCAAGGCTACGGTGGTGGGCGCGTCTGCCAACTATGGCAAGGAGATGGAGAGACTGTCCGCAAAGGAATCGCTTCTTCTTGCGGTGAATTGGCGATTCTTCTTCCTTTTCTTTTCTGGTTTTCTTTTATGGCGGTATTAGAGTGTAAGAAATGTGGGTTTCATTTCTTATTTTGCTTGGAACATGGTGGATGAGTTTCGTAGCGTTTAAACGGGTGAACTGTAGCTTCCGTTTCGGTACTTGAACTGATTTTTTTCTCGGATAAAACTGGCGGCAGAAAAAAGCTTACTTTTCTTCAATGTAAGCCATTAGTTTCATATTATTTATTTATATTTTTTGTATTGTGGTTTTGGAATTGCAGAAATTGTTGTGTTTTAGGATTTGGGTATGCATCTGTTCACCACATTTTTGAATTTTTTTTCCTTTGTTTATTTTTCGTTATTTTTCTGCATGATCGAGCTCTTGAATTATTGTATTCTTAATTAAAAATGGAGTCTTACAGAGATGCATTTTCAGTTCAAAGATGCTGGGGGTCTTGAGGCTCTTATCACTGGAAAGACCAATGAAATGCAGCAGATTGATGTGAACGAGAGAATCACAGGTCTGGAGCGTCTCAATCCCACTCTTCGACCGACAACGTATGTTCTTCTATGAGTCAAAGTTAATGGATGGCATAACTCATGTTTTTCCATTTATGCTGGTTTTATCATGTGGCCTCTGTATTCAGGTCGCCCTTTCTGGAGGGTCGCTGGAATTTTGAGTGGGTTGGTGCAGGTAGCCCAGGGTTGCTTGCTGCAAGGACTTTGGGGTAAGTGCTATTTTGGTTGCAGCATTTATTAATGGAAATTGAAAATTGTAGTTAGCTATTGGCCATGTAGAAATCTTTAAGTTAGTCAATTTCCGGAGTCTTATGAATGTTATGTATATATTTTTTGCAAGGATATAATGAAATTTCGATTTAGGATTTTGTGAATCCTCTTTTCTTTCAGCAGTTGTTCGCATATAATTGTTGCTACTGGCCCTGCATGGACATTGTAATTATTGAAACAAAGCACTGAATTTCTGAATTGTGCACATATACGTTTTTTGTGGATGCAATTTGTTACTGCCCAAAAATCATGTGTCTCATTGTTCTTTTGTTGGGATGAACTTCTTCCTATCAGGAGTGTGTGAAATTTGCAACATTTTGAAGTGAACGACTGACAAAAGAAAATGCTGTATTATAGTCTTATCTTTCTGCTGTTGCAGCTGTGCACAAGCATTGAGTTAATTTCTTGATACAATTGAGGGTATTTGCAGGAGATTTTCTACAAATTTGGCATCCATTTTAGGAATGGATGTGCTAGTCAAAGATGGATATGCCAAAGCTACAGCAAACCTGAAGTTTTTGAACTTGGTAGGTCTCATCATGCAGTTTTAGTTATGCTCTTGGCATTCTTACTATGCAGTTGTGGTTAAGGTTTTAAGACAATGCTGGTAATTACTTATGTTCATGACCATGGCAAAAGTACTTAAATAATTCAAACCTTCATTTCCTTAACTTATACAACTGACAACTGACAACTGTTGATTGTTGCGAAGATCGCTAAAGAGCAAGAAACTAGACAAGAGTCTGGTGAACAAAAGAAGACTAGAGAGGGAAGGGATTCGGTCTCGACAATTGAGACAAACAGGGTTGGACCAAGAAGGGATCTCTCACTAGAGCAATCAACAACAACAACATTAGTAGCAGTCACCATGGTAGTGATGGTAGCTACAATGATAATAATAGTGGAAGTAGTAGTTAAATATAGCAACAATAACAAGGGGAATCAAGCTTATCTTAATGGTTGACAATGAACGACATCAAGTCTAGGGCTTCATTTTTTTGAAGAAAGAATGTGGCCATTTTCATGTTTCTTCTGCTGAAAAGATATGTTTATGTTGCTTCTAGAACCATTTCTCTGAATTTTATATTTCCATGAACGGGGAATTTGAAGTTTTGGATTTATTGCATGCATTCGACTTGAATGCCATTAATGGGAGAGATGGAGATCATGATCGACCATGTCCATGATAGATCCATCCTAATGGAAGATCAAAATTGTGCACATTTCATTGAATTGTAGCTCGATATTTAGCATTATGACTACTCTAACTCAATCAGTATCCTCCCTCTATCCTCTTACTAATCTCTAAACCAATGTTGTTAGAACCGAACCGGTGAAGGATCTAGTTTGGTTCGAACTGGTTTAATCTGTTGAGCAAACCGGTTTAAACCTGTGACATCAGCATGATATATTTATGATGTCGTAAATATTTAATTACTTTTAATTAATTATATGGTCATAAATCCTAAGTCTATATGTTAAATTTTAAGAATCACAACAAAACATGCAGGAAAAAATTAATAGCAAATTTTAAAAAATTTTAAGCATGAATATAAAAAAAATTAATTTCATTGACTGACTTGAAATGTGTAATAAGCCTTGAATGTTGATTTTAACTCTTGAATTCTCTCTATTTATCTCGGCACTTTTATGAATTGTACTTCTGCAAACATATCTAATACAATAAGAAATAAAATAAATTAATAATTGTTGAAAGATTGAACAATTAAGTAATTCATAATAATATAAGAATTAAAAACAACTCATAGGTACCACGAAGATTTTGCTGTTGTGGTAAACTTGTTGGCACTGAAGGGAGAGGTCACAGGTTCGAATTTACAATAGTCCCTCGAATTGTGAGGGTTTTACATTTTTTCTCAGTGTGGGGTTTCATACAAATTTCTCCTAATGTAAGGGGTTGCAGGAAAAAAATTAACCACATGTTGTGAGGGTTGTAAATGTACTTAATCGTAATATCAATTGTCACATTGTATAAAAATTCCAACAAAAAAAACTCATATGTTCAACAAAAGTGAAAATTTAAAAATCTATAAATACATCATTCTTATTAAATATATAATTTTTTTTATGGGAATCAAATATATATTTTTAAAAGTGTGCAAACACATCATTCTCATGAAAGAAAAAGAAGATTGCAAATGAAAATCCAATAGCAATTAGCAAATGAAAGAAAATAAAAATATTTCTCAAGTTTGATTTATTCGACATATACACATCTTAAGAAAATCTTGTTCTTTATAATCTAATGTTTACCATCCAAATCGTGTAAGTAATGAATCTGCCATGAAAATGTCAAATGCACATATTCCGTGGTTTCGTTTTACAGCAATAAGACACATTTGAATCTTGATGTTGGGCGGTGCAACTCGTGTTTTGATTAGTTTATTTACTTGTTCTATCATATAATAAGACCCCATGAACATGTAAAGATGATGGTGTTCTTCCAACTACCAAATTTATTGCCACTCCCATTAAATCCATGTATGTCGGGAATGTGCCAGCACAACACCCACAGTAGAGGGTAGGAGAGATGGTGCCACGGCATGTGAAAAAAAGATAGCACAAAAATCCAATAGCAATTAGCAAATGAAAGAAAATGGCAGGGAGCTAAGACTTGGGAGATGGCAATCGAACCCGAACTAGGATGGGTTGTGTGCTTGTTGCTGTTGTCGGGATTCCGCCACCGGGACAAGCTCGCCGACCCTGGAGGATCTCACTACTGTTGGTCAAAAAATGGAGGACCGAAGGATCTCATTGCTGCTGAAGGATCTCGCTGCTATTGGTTGAGTAGCCACCTAGCTGAGAGGCAGAAAGTCTAGCATGGGGCGGGAGTTGGGAAAATTTGGGGGGAAAACGAAAAACGAAAACCCTTTTATGTTAGCTCTGCTTTTTAATTTTTTATACCCTATTTTTTTATTTCCTTGGGTTGCTACTGAAATGGTTGAATCCGGTTCAACTATGTTGTTCGGTTCGATTGTCGGTTCGCCGGTTCAAGCAGTTCAATGCCATCAGACCGAACCAGATCCTGGACCGGTTCCTAATTGTACCGGTCCGACTGGCTAGTCCGGTTCTTACAACACTGCTTTGAACTAGGCTATCCTAATTTCATCAAACTAACTCCCTTTTACAATGCAAATCATTCCTTTTATAGCACCCATTAGTGATCGCCATTTGTCCTTGCTAGCTATATGTGCCAACTTGTTTTCCAAGCCAACAAGCTAATGATCATTGCTCATCCTGACATAAAGGAGCGGGACTCCAGTTTCGATGTGTCTTAATTAACTCCTTATGCCAAAGACGATGTCTCCCCCATACACCTTTCACCTTTGCATCATCGACCATGTCATTCCACACCCTAATACTCCCAATCGCTTGGAAGATGGCTTAGCTCACCAAGTTGTCTCTTTAGTGAAAGCATCACAAAACTACTAGTGATCCTTCAATGAGTCGTTGGAGATCGGCAAATCCTTCTACTTCACCACAGACTTCAACTTGATGACGATCATCGCATAGAGCCTCTTTGAGTGGTCAAAATTGCAGTAGGAGTCACATGCAATTGTAACTTAGCGTTATTGCTCAATAAACTAGTCGCGATCATCTAAGGATTCACATGTCGTCAAAGCAGCGACATGACAAACAAGAAAAGCTTGGTGAATCTCCCTATACCTAATGATAGTTGTTAGGAAAAGGGTGAAGTTCCATACAACAAAATCACCCAATAGAAAGAGAGGTTCAAACGATGGTGATTTGCTTGCTGCAACATCTAGTGTTGAGCTCGCTTTAAATTGGTCTTAAGCGTTTGCAATAGCTGATCGCACTTAATCAAAGACGCATCCACATCTGCCATCGAGTAGCAATTAAGCTCATATTGATGAATTAATGGACACGGATGCTTGTACATTGCCCCAAATGGAGACATACATGAAGCATTGTGAAAGGAGCTGTTGCACCAAAGTTCGTCTTAGGGCAAGAAATTGGTCCACTTAATAGGCTTATGCATTGCAAATGTGCAAGTCAACACCTTTGTCTGACCATCGATTTGAGGGTGATAAGTAGTGTTGTACTTGATACTTGTCTAATGGAATTTGAAGAAGGCAATCCAAAAACCATTGAGAAAAATCAAGCCACTATCAGAAATCACTATACAAGGAAAATCATGCAAGTAAGCAACCTCTTAAAGAAAATCCTGAACGACCCTTGAAGCAGAAAAAAGATGACTAGAGCATACTTTGTCAATCGATTGGCCACTTAGAAAATGAAGGACTTCCCCTTCGATAGCGGCAGCTCCTTGATGAAATCCATTGTGGTATCAAACCATGGTTGTGTAGGGATTAGCAAGGGTTGTAACAGGCTAGATGGTTTTTGCACCAAATACGTGCCTTGATAATAGGTACGACAAGCCCATTTCCATTAGGATGGTATGAAATGTAATGTAGTATTCAACAATATATTGTTGTTTGGATGCTCTTGAGGGTCTTGAGAACCACGACAACAAAGTTGTGAAAATGAGAGACAATGGCTGAAATATGGACACTTGATGCACATAAAACTAGATAGTGAGACTTATTGAGCAGATCATACACCACATGGTACTTCGAGCATGTAGAGGGATGAGAAAAAGACGTTTTCTCGTATAAGAATTGGATCCTACTGACAATTGTGTAGGATTTTGCATACAAAGGAAGTTGTGGTTGAAATCAACACTGCAATCTCCCCCTACCTTAACAATGTGTTGATTTCCTATTATGCAAGCCGCACTTATATTCAATATGAAAATTGTATCCTAGCAACTTTACAATCCACTCGTGCTAGAATGGTATGAGCCCTTTTTCATCAAACAAGAATCGAAGACTATTGGTCCATGTGCACGATGAGCTGTTGCTTGATCAAGTAGGGACACCACCTCTTCACCACAAGCACCAATGCCATGAGCTCTTGTTTGTAAGTGGATCACCCATGTTGATACGACGGAATGGCCTTCCTGATGTAGGCGATGGGATGATCGTCTTGCAATAGTGTTGCCTCAACACTTGTTTCCAACATCACATTTGATAGTGAAGGGTTGGGACAAACTCAGGAAATGCATGTACAGTAGTTAGGGGTGGGAATCGGGGCGGGTCGACCCGTGACCCACCTCGCCCCGACCCTGTTTAATACTGGGGCGGGTCGGGATTTTGATGATTTTAAAGAAATGCGGGGTGGGTCGGGTTGGGGCAAAATTCGGTTTTTTACAGGGTGGCGGGGCGGGTCGGGGCGGACCTACATGCTGACCCGTTTTTTGATATTTTACATGAAAAAGAAAAACCTCATTCAATGCTAATTTTCATGTTTTATTTAATTATTTATATTTACTTTGACTGATTAATAATAGATTCAAGCATATATTAGTTAAATTTAATATAAATTTGTCTTTATACTTGATAGTTTTATAAATTTTTAAAAACTTCTTACTTGACCCGCATTTTTTTACCCGACCCGTTGACCCGATACCGACCCGAATTTTGTCCCGAGACCTTGTAGAAAAAAGTAAGGGTCAAACCGACCTTGTCCCGACCCGGTATAAAATAAGGGTCAAACAAGATTTTTGAAAAGGAGGGTCAGGGTTGGGCACACCCCGACCCGCCCCCCGACCCGCCCCCCGACCCGCCCCGCCCCGATTCCCACCCCTAACAATAGTACAATGGGTTCCCCTTTTATCACTCAAATACTCGAGCCACATCTCCTGTTCAATGGAAATCATCTTTCTTCAATAAACCATTAACGGTGCAACCAACAACCCATACGCTTTTATAAATTTCTGGTAATACCTAGTAAAGCCTAAAAAGGCATGCAATTGCTTGAGGGGGTGAGGCATGAGCTAAGCTGAGGTTGCATCAATTTTGTCATCATTGGCATCAACACTTAGGTAGGAGTGCAAATTGGCTAATTTGGGTTTAGTTTTTGGCCAACCCAAACCCAAATCCAAGTTATAATATGCAAACCCTAACTCTAACCTAATCTTATTTCTAAAACCTCAACACTAATTCTACCTCAATAAGTTGGGTTTGGAATGGGTTTGAGTCGAATCTGGGTTGATAGTTTGGGTGAGAATTTGGGAAAATTTTGGTTTGAAATTTGGATTAATTAAATTAATTCAAAATTTAAAATATAAAAATTATATTATTGACTTCAAACTATATATCCATTAAATAATTATTTATAATATATTCGATCTAAAATATTTTCTCTTTTCAAATAGGTTTTCTGGGGTTGGGTTTTTATTAACCCAAACCCATCCCTATTTTAATTTGAGTTGGGTTTAAACCCAATTTATCAAACCCAAAGCCTAAAAATGCTATGCTGGATTGGGCTAGTTGGGGTTAACCTAACCCAAGTTGCACCCTTAACCTTATGTGGATGCCCCATGCCAAAGATATTGCATAGATGACTGCTAAAAGGAGCATTTGACATGATTTGCATAGAGGCAATGTTGCTGAAAGGTCCTCAAATGGCCACTAGGTGATCCGAGTGCGGTTATCACATGGGACTGTGGATGAAAATATCATTGAAGAAGGCAGACACTAAGTGGAAAAGATAAGGATTGAAGATTTTGTTCATTACTCATTAGAGCCTGGAAGGTGGTGAGAGTATTTGATAAGCCAAAAGGCACAACTTTGAACTCATATTGCCCTTGGTGAGTTTGAAAATTTTACACGTGTTCTTGGTATGCATTAGAATCTAATGGTAACCCGACATCAAATCCAACTTTGAGAAAACTTGGCTCTCTAAAGCTCATCTAAAAACTTAGTGATGATGGGAATTGAGAATTTACCTTTTAAAGTAATGTCATTCAAAGCTTGGTAATTGACACATTCTCCATGAACTATCCTTCTTTGGAACTAGAAAAATGAGAGCTAAAAAGGGATTGAAAATTTGGCCGGATTGAGCCTTTCTATGGCAACCTCTTACACTTAACTTTCGATCTTAGCCTTATGACAATGTGGGTGAATGATATGGATGAGTGGATGCAAGCATAGTCTCTAACAGCTACTGGATACAATGTTCTAATCCTCACAATGGTGGCAAACCTTGCGGCTGCAAAAAAACCTCAAACTGTGTTGAAATAGCTTAACTGAGCAACATGTTGGTGGACGTTGTTGCCTAACGACAACCTAAACAAAGCACATCACATTTAGCTTGCACCACGTACTCTGCCGCATCCCCTGCAATTGATATTACTTCCTTGGAGCTATAAAACTCGTTGTCATTTCCTCCCAATTGTAGAAACCTTTCCTCACCCTTTCCAACAAGGCATGCTTAAAAAGAGGTCCATGCCCCGAAGTGACAAAGGACGCAAATCCAGGTGAGCGCAGTATCCCTAAAACTCCAACTCCATGTCCTTGCAGGCATCCAAGCATGTCATCTTGATCCCAACCATTGTAGCCTTCGAAAACCCTATGGTGGGTTGCGTTAGCAAATTTAGTTTATTCACCATCTGATCGCTCCTAAAATTATGGGAGCTCTTGGAATAAATGAGTATAACAACCTCGTGCTTTATAATATGGCAGATCACCTTCATGGTTTGGACTATCATCGAGTCCGATGTGCCTACATCGAGCTCTCGAGAAGTGTATGATTGGCCTCTTCATCCCACTCTTAGCTCACCTTCATCCGGTTCTTTACTCACCTCCTCTTACCACAGGATGTATAATTGCTTCATTTTGCACATGTGGCCCCAGGTAAGCTTCTTATTACAGGAGAAACACAACCCCTTGCTCTGACATCTCCTCCATGGTTAGTTTCATGGTAGGAGCAACTCCTTTAGCCACAAGCTTCAAGATTGGTGGGGATGGAAGAGGGTTGGATTTGCCCTACAACATGGAGGGAGCACAATCACTGTTGCTGCAACTCTGCCGTTACCTAGTTTGTGTGTGGCAAAATTGAAATTGATGAGTTAGTTAGCTCAATGGTTTGCGCAGTTGTTGCAGGCTTTACCATTAAAACCTTTGTAGATAGATGCCCATAGAGGCCCAAAGAAGATCTTGTGAAAGTTCTTATTGGACTAATCCATGGATCTATTAAATGGGCTCTTGAACTCTTGAATGTACTCCTCAATGCAACCTGATTGTTGAATCATCGGAAGAAGCAAAAAATCCATCTTGATTTGATTGACCTGACCAAAGCGTTGCCACATAACATTGTAGAATTCAACAATCTGATGCTAGTGTGACTTGGTTCAATCATTGAAACCACTCAGTTGTATCACCTTCCAAAAATTGTGAGGTAAAATTATTTTTTTTCTACTGTAGCATTTCATAGAGGTTGAAGTAATTTTCTAGCTTGACAATCCAACAGCTTGGTTCCCTGGATAGAAACACTGAAAATTCAAGTTTGTTGTTTTGGAATAAGAATCCCACTGTCTCCCTCTCTCAGAAACTTCTTACCACAGCTTGATGATTCACTCTTACCATCCAGTGCTAAACCTTAATGGAAATGCTAGATCCACCTCCTCTATGGGTCATAGTGGAACCTATCACTTGGCCGTGCAAGCCTGCCACCAACCTTACCATACGGTTAGATCTGAGTGAATTCAACTGCTTGATCATGTGATGTAGACCCTTCCTAATGTTGAGAACCTGCTGGCCTAAGGTCTTGAGAGAGAAGTCCATCCCTTCTATGCAATGCTCCAATGCTTGAGCCCTTTTCTTGGAGGTCTGTCTAAGACTTCACAAGGACTTATCCAATCCTTCTTGCCAGTATTTTGCCACTTGGTGGTGTTTTTCCACCTTTTACTTCCATTGCACTAGGCTATCCTCGACCGCTCTTGAGCTTGCTATAGGATCCATGCAATATCCTGCTCAATGTAGATTCATCTCTCTTCTGTGCTCTATTCCCACACACACTAATTGAACTTGGTTATGCTACCACTGATGGATCTATCCTAATGGTAGATTGAAATCATGTACATTTCACTAAATTGTAGCTCGAAATTGGTTAGCTTATGGCAGTACAACTGCTCTGACTCAATGTCTCAATCAGCATCCTTTCTCTATCCTCTAACTAATCTTTGAGGGAGGCTATCATCATTGTATCAAACACTCACTCCTTTACGATTAAATCACTTCTGTTATAGCATATAACAACTGCCATCACCTGGTCTCCACTAATCAGTGGTTGCCATTTGTCCCTCTTGGTTAGCTATATACTCGCTATCCTTTTGTTCGGTCCAATGTTGATATGGCTTGTCAACTGCCTACGCTAAAGTAGATGTCTCCTCCGTAAGCCTTCCACCTTGACATCATCAGCCACATAATCCTACACCCTATCAGTCCAATGAATACATTTTAGGTGGAAGCATTGTGATGAAAATAAGTTTATTTATTTATTCTTTTCATATTTGATTTGGAACACTGCTTTCCTACATTATCAAAATTATTAAAATTCCTTAATTAAAAAAAATTATTAAAATTTCAAGAGAAATTACAAAAATTGAATTACAATTCTAATTAAATAACAATCATAGACTTGATCAATTGTGATCACGGGCCTATGAAATCATGTTGAAGGCCCTGCTTGTTAATAAGAAAGCAGGAGACATCTCTTTTCCTTCTTTTCCAACTCCCTTTTAAATTACATGATCTGCATACCTTGACAACATTGGTTTATTAGTTTCTGGCCTAAAGCAACTTGGGTGCATGGACCATTTTCTTCCTTTTTTTTCTTTAAGTTTATTTTTTTTAAAAAGTCTAAACCATTTATTATCTTTATTAATAGGTATTTATTTATGATGTCAAAAATCACTTTGATTGGAAACTTGTATGTTTCAAAATTTTATCTCCTTTTGTGATTGTATATACAATTTATACAATTATTAAAATTAAAAATGTATAATACGAAACATTTGTTTAATACATGTGATTTTGGCATCATAAATAAATATACATGGATGAATGTCATAAATGGTTTGGATCTTCAAAACATCACATAATTTTTTTTTTTATAAAAAAGCATGAGGGTGCATGGGCACATGGTTTGGTTACATCACAACCCAAGTTTATCATTTATATTTTCAATCATTAAACTCAATTTTTTCTCAAAAATCCATCTAGTTTTATTGCTATATTTTCAAATATTATCTCATTTCTTGTCATATCATTCCATCCATTTCTTCTTCTTAAATGTATTCTACTGTTTCTTTCCATTTTGCTCCTCTTTCCCAACTCCTTCAGACTCTTTGCGCATGCAACAGTATAAATGTATCTTAGAAGTTTTTGTCCTTGATATGCAGATGGAAAGCAAATTCACTCTGACTTCTAAACTCTCTGTAGAAGGTCCTATGAGATTTAGGGAAGAGTATGTTGAAGGTCTTTGGGAAACACCTAAAGTCGTTGATGAGGCAATACCAGAACAATTGAAGAGGCAATTTGAAGAAGCAGCTGGCGTATTTGAGCAACTTCCAGCTGTTGTAAAGGATGCCGTGACCAATGGACTTAGGTTACCACTTAGTAAGTACTATGATGCTTCTAAAGTAAATAATCTTAACCTGCTAAGAGCCTAAGACTAGAAAGTTTTTCAATGTTTTGCTGTCTTCCCTGTTCTGAGCTTTGTTACCGCCCTCACTGGATATCATTTACAATAAAATTTGGTCTTTCTCTTCTTCTTCCATTTGTTTGATGTGGGGAGTGTTAAAACTTTCTTTTCTTCTTCTTCTTCTTGTTAATTCATTTGTTTTGTTGGCTGGGGATGCTAAAACTGCTCCCTTCAAATGATAACTTATCTTTTATTGCAATTTCATTTTAGATATTTCTTCATTTGAAATCCAGAATCGGCCTCGAATTAATGGATGATTCTGGAGATAATGATTGTCTTGTGAGTTGTGACACTCTTCCACAGACACTTGTTAACTGGTAAACATGTTCCTTGATGCAGGTGGGACCTCCCAGAGAATGTTTATGATTTCTTATCTTGATGAAGAAATGCTGGTGCGTATCGTTTTGTTCATTACTAAAAGTATGAAATTTGAAAGAAACCAACTTAAAAAACATGTACTATTGCTTCTGAATTTTGCCCGAGCCAACTTCTTGAATCCCTATACACTAATCTTTTAGAGTCCAGGTGTTCTGAGATTGACTTATGCAGAAATTTCTTCATCTGAGTTGCCAGCTGTGTTTCTAGTAGAGGCTATCAGTTTCTCAGTTGGTTGGGTCTATTCAAATAGAATATTAAATTGGCCCAGTGTAGCAATTCTAATTCCAGGTCCTTGTCAAAGACTCAAACAGGATTGGCAGCCGCTCCTATGATCCATTTGAATATTTGGCAAAATTGGAAAAGTTGACTAATAAGTGCAGGACAGGATGTTAGATTATGTTGTTCAAAATGTTTCATTCCATTTGGCTAGTGAGGTAGACTTAAGGGATTCAATGCTTTCCCATATTTCAAGAACTAACAGGGCTTCTCTTCTATCCTTAATCAGCTAATCTAGTCAAAGCCTCAATTTAATAATGTACTAGTAACTTTTTTCAAGCAAAATAATTTCATGATGTAGGTTGCATGGCAAAACCTCATCATTTTTGCATACCATGGTTTTTCAACAATTTATTTTTATTGTGATACTCTAAGAAGTGGGCCTCTGATGCCCTGAGAAGGGCGTAAAAGTGGAGGGCTTGTTATGGAGGATGAACTGATTCCACATTGAAAAGGGCAATGTGTTCCTGGTGGTTTCAATGTAGAAGACAGGATAAATATAGTGTGACACATTTTAAAACCGTGCAGTTGTATGGGTAGCCAAAGTGGACAACATCATGTTGTGAGATTTGGGCTATGACAATTACCATCAGAGCATGACCTCTCCAGTGGATATGGTTCGAGAACAAACTAGGTGGAAATTGGTGGACTTGAGTAAGGCAGGGGGCTGTTATAGAGAACTGGCTATACTAAATGGCTTTTCTACATTTTCTCAGAAGTAGCAGCTCCAAGCATAGTGATTGGTTTAAGATCAGAAAAAAAAAATAATGACTGTGAAATAGTTAAAGATTGCATGGTGCAAATCCAGGTGATGGAATCACTCCTTCGAATGAGTTCTATTTTTGCAAGGAGGTGGCTGAAAGAGACATAACTGCTAAAGAGGCACTACTGGAATTTGATGGTTCCCTTCTCATGAATTTCAAAGTGATTACGGCTCACTGCTACTTGCACAGGTCTTAATTGTTCTGCAGTTATATGGGTATATGAGAACAATTTTAAATCTTTCGTTGCAGATAATTAGGGATACTGCTGGAGCACCAGATGTTCTAACAAGGCTGGAAGGGCCGCCTCCAGCTTTGCCTTCTGATACCATTGAAGATTACGAGAGCTAAGTACCCAGACTGGCTTATCTGGGTTTCTCATTGCCATATCCAGGAATTGGAATGCTCAGTCCATTCAAATGTACAATTCATGCATCTCTATAATGTGTTGCTGTGATTACGTTCGGTTTGAACTATGTTCCTTTGTTCATGCTTCTGCTCTCTCTATTTTTGTTTCCCATTTATCATTTGGGTGGAGATGTCTGATGGGAGAAGAAAACCTGTTATAGGTAGGAGTAGAGAAGCCTATGGCCTTAGGGGGTGGCATTGATCAAGAACAAGAAATGGCCACTGTGTTTTGACTTTGTGCAAGCCAAGATGTAGGTCTTGGTGCAGACAGGGGTTGGTGAATGATGGGGGGTTGTTGGGCATAATCTGGGAAGTATCTATTCAAAGGTCATATTCAACCTCAAAGCTAGCAATTGCAATATATATATATATATTTTCAAATTCTTGGCGTGGTTGTCTACCAAGCAATATGCAGCTAATTAAGGTGAAAATAGCTCATTATCTGAAACCAAGCAATATGCAAGCCCATTACTACAAATTCCAGTCCTGGCTGGCTTTTAGATCTTTGGCTATTAATGATCTGGCCCACATTTTTCTTGTAAGGATGACATACGCAAGCAACGTTTCTGTTGGCAGCTGGCAGCACTTTGTTGTGAAATTTCTCAACCGACCTCCATCCCAACCTCAACACCAGCTTCTTTTTTGGTATTTTGAAAAGCGAAGAACAACATATGGCATCTGAAGGAAAAGAAAGTAGAAAGAACGATATTTTTAGTCGCAAATCCAAATCAATGTGGGTGGTCATATTCCACTGCATTCTCATTGGGCCGCTTTTCCATCCCTAGGATTGGCGTAGGTATGAGTTGCAGTTGAGGTAGGTTGGTTGGGTTGTTTCAAACTCGGCCATAAACCAGGCTGTCCAACATTGCTCTTGTTATCATGTCTGGCTTTATATAATTAAAAAGAATTTCTCACATATGCCGACTTCTGAAAGGTTCCATTGACTTCTACCTCAGCCCTTCCTCAAAGCACAATCCAAGGTTATAAAATTGGGTTTAGTTGGAGTTGGGATTTGTGTAAAAAGAAAAAAAAAAGCAATTCGAAATGTTCAATTATAATTAATTTTCCCTTCCCTTCTATGAAATTTATTAATTAATAGCCTCGGGGCATAAGTTGTTGGGTCTATCCCAGTTGTAAAAATTAAAACAAATTACTTATTTTTTAGGATACGAAATGGGTGGTCTGAGAAACCTTTTCTGACCCAATGCATGATTTCGCGAAAAATCTCGGGATCAGCATGCGCAGATGGACAGCACGTCAGCGTGCAATGCACAAAGTTCCCTATTGTCTGAAAACATCTCCTTGCCATTTTTTATATAATCGCTGTATGATATCATTAGGTACTTGGGATTATTTTTTATTATTTCAAAATCGTCGTAATGGTATTATTGTCTTTTCACGTTTTTTGGGTCCGGAATCCAATCCCAATTGGACCACGTAACCCAAGTCACCGGAGCAGGTGAAAACAACTTGCATTGACTCATTTATTTAAAATTTCCTCAACCGTTCAAGTCTCTCATCCTCATCAATTCATCTAATGAACGGATATGATCTTCTCATCGGCTGCTGATTTTTGGGTGTGCCATGCTGATGGCAGTGAGATTTCGGTCTCATACCGGTAGATAATTCTTCATGGCCATGATCCAAATTAAAAATCTCTCTGATTCAAGATCCATGTGTCACAATTGCCAGGAATTACAGCAAAACATCATAATGTCATTCTACGACCGCCATGGTTGATTTTCCGCTAACATTTTATCCTTATCAAGCTGAATCTGGAAAAAAAATTAGATTAGATATGCAGTATTGCGTCAGACGAAAGAGGATGTATTGTTTGATTATTTAAATCTTTAACTTTTCATCACGTTTCATGGCTTGGATGTCTTGAACATCATTCCGCAAGTGGGCTTTGATTAATTAATTACTTGCTCTAAGATACGGAGGCTGGCCTGCCGGTAAAAGGTTGCTGTTTGCGAAGTAAATGCATGTCAAAATCAGCCAACCATCGCTATTACTTACAAAAATGTACTTTCATTACACACTGCCAGCATTGTGGGGTGTATCAATTGTCCCCACTGTGTGCGGGTTTTCCACGTTCTCCCTTGTGTGGAGATTTTACAAATTTCTCCCCGTATGGGAGTATTTACAAAAATGTCCCTCCACAAGTTGAATGTTGTGAATGTACATGATTGTAATATCAGTTGTCATATTGTATAAATACTAATAAAAAATATACTTTCATTACATGCAATGAACATGTTGTTGCTAACAGCGCAACTTGGGTAAGGTCGATCAATTAGATAACCTAAAATGGATTGGGTAAGTTTTTATTTTTATACCCATAAGATAAGGTAGATTCTTAGTAGAAATGTCCAAATGTTTAAATATATAGAAATTTATCTATTATTTAGTAGGTTTAATAAATGTATTTTAAAAATTCTATTATTACCATCTTGTAGGTTTTGAGTAAGATTTATAATAAAATTATTATTTTCGAATATTATCATAAAAAATCAATTTGAAACCGAAATTGAGACTACACAATCTTAAAAAAGGTTAGGATAGATTTAGAATCAGCCTAGTCTAAAATAGAGTATAATTAGAGATTTTGAGAATAAAGTAAGGATAAAGTCGAACCCGAGCGGACATATCCAAACTTAAGTCACATCCCTAGTTGTTACATTTAATGATTATAAGAAAAATTTTATGTGGACTGAATTTCTGCATTGAACTTCAACGCAAAATGTTTGCATTACCTTTTTTCTAGATTTTTGAATTTTTTTGGTATTAATATATGAGCCCAAATATGTATTTCTTACATATAAAATTTTATAATTTTATAATTTATTAATATTTATTTTGAACATTGAAAATAAAAAATCAACTGTTCGAATTCTGAACAGTTGATTTTTTTTTAAAATTTTCAATGTTCAAAAATAAATATTAAACATTCACCGAATATTATAAAATTATATATATAAGAAATATACATCCATATTAGTGCCAAAAAAGTCACGAAATTAAAAGGGTAATGCAAACTTTTGCACTGGATAGACATCTAAATTTTATTGTTTGCGTCAAACAGTCATTTATGAAATAATTTTTAGTTGGTAAAGCACGGAGGCCGATCTGATACAAACGTTTGCATAACTCATTTTTAAAATTTATTGGTATTAACATGTGGGCCTAAATCTGCATTTCTTAGATGTGAAATTTTATAATTTATAATTTTTAATATATTTTTCGAATACTAAAAATTAAAAATCCCATATTTCAAGTGCGTTGGCTCTCGAAAATGAAATTTGTGATTTTTAATACTCAAGGAAATAAAATAATATCTAAAAAATATGAAAATCATATTTAAAAAGTACGTGGGGCATATTAACGCCAAAAATAAAAAATTAAAAAATGAATCATGCAAAAGTTTGCATTGAAGTGCTGCACTGGTTCTCTAAACTTTTTGCAACAAAAAATTGGTTGCACAAAAATCAACTTTCTTATTCTGCGAAAGTCTGCAAATATCCCTAGTAACTTTTTCGAAATGATCCACAAGAATTTATAAAATGTCCTTAGTGTTGCTGACAGAAATTGATTATAATAATGATATGTTTGATATATATCATACGTCGTAATAAATTAAATATTGCTTGTAATTATTTACCTTAACCGTTTTTGGCATTTGATAGAACTTTTTAAAAAGTTTTTAGTTAAACTTTTTTTTAAAATAAAATTTAGTTAAAACTTTTCGAAAGAAGAGAAGTGATGTAATACAATAGAAGAATGATGAAAAGTAAAGATAATAAAATTTAAATATAAAGTGTAGTTGTATGAGCAATGTAGAAGTCAGAAATGGACCTTCACACATGTAAGAGATTTGTGACCGTCATTTCCCAATAGGATTGGTAACTTTGGTGGTTTTGGAAAAAAGTAGGATTGTTTTATGGATAAGAATTCCAGAGAATTTGATAAAAAATAGAGTTATGGTAGTGATAAATGTCTTGAGTAGAGGTCCGATTCTTTTGAGATATAGTAGCAATGTGAGAGATGAGGTGAGGACATGTTTGAGGTGGTTTTGACTAAGCCTTTACAAGTAATTATCTGAAAAGTAGATATTTATATAGGAAAATGCGAAGAAGAAATGATCGCCAAACACACTCCAAATCATTTAAAATAATCCATATTTCTTAAATAAGGGGTCTAGACAGTTCCCGGACAAAAATGCCAACAATTAAATTAATAATAAGATTTTTTTGAAATGAGGAGAAAAAGAAAAAAAATAAGATTTATTGCTTTTGCAATGGGATGGCTTCTTCATAATTGTTTGTTTGGAATGATTCAAAGAAACTTGAATGAGACGGAGAAAACAAATAAGAATGTAATAATGTGTATTAAAAATAAGTAAAGATGGATTAAAAAAGTAAAAAATTGTATTCAAAATAAAAAAATTTATCTTAAAAATAAGGAGAAATATTCTATTTAAGAATCTGAGATCCTTTGCAGTACCCAGCTGTGTTGCCAAAGATACACAAGGAAGTTACTGTTATAATCAAAATCTGCCAATGAATGAAATTAACATGATTGTTAACAAAATTTTTAGTAATATTTTGAAGTTCCTAGTAATAAGGTTGCTTTTTAGCAACGATTTTTTTTTTAAAAAAATTGGCTAATAAACTTTTGCAAGGGATTTACAACAATGAACTCAAAATCGTATTTTTGGTTGCAATAGTATTTTTGTAATCATATACAACTTTTAGCAATGACATTATTTATTTTAAAAAGCATAATATTTTTGCATCCATGACTCCTTTTCCCTGCTCCTGTATCGCATTCTCCCATATTCAAAGTAATGTACAAATCAGTTCAAAACTCAATCACGTGATATTAAAGTTAGAAGAAAGTACAAGATCTCTCATATATACTTCTTTATTTTAGGAGTTGATTTAATTGTCACTCATGATATTCAAGCCAACCATCGTATTTTATCATCATTGGTTTAGACAAAAGGTGGAACAAACTTTAAATTGCTTGAAATTACTTGCTATGTTCACCTGGAAAAAAAGACCTAACTTATGGACATCAAAATTACATAACCAAACCATTCGCTTTAAAATCACTCTCCCCTGTGGACACAGACTTTTACCAAATTCTGTGAAAATTAATATATATTTTTTCATTATCAAAAATATATACGTATTCATAAACAGATATATGTATATATTTAAATGTAGCTAATTGTTATACTTGAAGTATGCTTCTATACATTAGCAAATATATGACTGTTAATCTAAAGTATTTTGAACGTTTTAGCAAATTAAATAGATATCCGAAAAGGATTATCATGGCTTTATCTTCTCATGATCTGGCGAAACTCTGAAATCATGCATCACGCCCAAGTGGGCCCCACACGCGACCATGTATAATTGCTTATATTTTAGAAAGAAGGCGTGGAGGAATCATGTGGCGTAATAAAAAAAAATTTAATATAAAAAAGGGAAACAAAAAAAAAAATGGAGACTTGTAAGAGAAGTAAACCATAAATTTCATTGTCTCATTCCGTGGTTTCGGTTTGGTGCATGGTTTGCGAAAGGGTGTTGCAATTACTTAATTGAGATACAAAAGACAAATGTCATGCCATCAGCTGGCTACAATAGTACCGTCCTTTGACATAATCTCAGTATTTGGAAGAAAGAAATATATAGCAGGGAGACATCTGCCGACAATTTAATTTATTTAATTTCATGAAACATGAGACGAAGGGCAAAAAACCAGAATAGATAAAAACGAGAACATACTACTAAGTAATGGCAAGAAAATAAGGAAGAAAGACAAGGTGTAGTGGACATAATTAATAAGGATTTTAGAGGAAATCACGGCTTTCCATCCTCACGTAACATGTGTTTGATACGAGTGGAGAGATAGAGAAAGAGATCAGAAGCAAATTAAATAGATCCAAATGAAAGAAAGGTTCGTATATTAAATTTTCAAGCAATGTATATACAAGCGACATCTAAACTAGAATGGGATAACAGATAATTAGATAGAATCAATTAAAACCCATGTCTAAAATCGTAGAATGAACAAAACCCACACCTGAAAAGACATAAAAAGGAGAGAAAAAAAAATAAAAGAAAATTATATTTAAAAAGAAAAAGGCCTCAAACTTGAATATCTTGGAACTGTGGTTAATGGGGTTATCTGAGGGAGCATGCGGGCTAAGAGAGGTGTGCCTCTCCAAACACGTCCAAGTGCGAAGAAGTCAAAGGAGCCAGTACTGGGAATTCGCTCAGCCCTTGAATAAAGCAGTCCAAATCCCCGAACCCACTTAAGAAACCCGAATGCTTGCCTCCCCACATCTCTTCCTCCTCCTCTTTCACTCTCTCGTTGAACCCCACCAGCTCATGATCATCCCTTGGCCCTCTTTCCAACTCCAACACTAGCCCGTTCCCATAGGCGGCCTCCGACCCCTCGCTCTCACCTGAAACATCGCTTGATGTGGTGGGTATGGCCGCTGCAGCTGCAGCTGCAGCTGCTGCCAGTTTCCTTTTCTTCTTACTGATGTTGCTCCTCCTCCTCTGCGCCGGCTTCCCGGTGAGCCGTTGCACCAGCTCACGGAAGTTCGCGGCATCCGTCTTTATGATCTCCGGCGCGAATATGTGCACGATTCGTATCTTAGGCTGCAGCTTCGCTACCAGGTGCGACTCCTTCCGCATGGCCAAGGCCGAAGACGGAGAGGTGGGCTGGCACTCCATGGATGTGAGAGAGAGAGAGAGAGAGAGAGAGAGAGAGAGAGACGGTTGGTAGGAAGGAGAGAGAGGGAGGCTGCTTAAATAGGCAGAGAAAGCAGAAATATGTGAAAGTCGGTTGTGCAAGAGCGAAAGCAGGAATTGGGACGAAGATGCGACAAAAATGAAATTATAAAAAATTTAAAATAAAAAAGGAGGGGAAGAAGGGAGATGTGTGTGTCGCACTGTCGCGAACGGCGATCCGATGAACGAAAGGCAATCTCTGACATGTGGGAAAAGTCAAAAAAGTGGAGAGAAGTTCGTTTTGCGCATGTCCGGCCACCGCCAGGCATGTGTGCATGTGTGGTCCCGTGCATGATCCTCACCGTACGCTCTTCTGGGGACCTAATCATCATCAAATCAAGGAGGATTATTCTCTGTTGCTTACTCCGGCTTCGTCCGTCGGTTCATATGTGGTCCGTGAATTTTCAAAAAATGGAAAACATACGGTTTCTCATCGTTCTCTCGCCAGTTCCGCGTGTGCGATTGCACTTTGTACTCCGTACACTGCATGTTCACGTCTACAGATCAACGTGCCTTTGTTTTACAAGTGTGTTTGAAAAATAGCAAAAGATATTAAGCTAAAATTTTTTACTCTCCATATTTATTTTATTTTTTAATTAATTTTTATATTTTTCTTTATAATTATCTTACTTTTCAATCATTTTACACAGTTACCTACACATCATACATATCTATTTTAAATTTAAGTTGTGCTTGAGAAATAATAAAACTTTTGATAAAAAAAATTTTTGTATAAAAGTTTTTGAATAATGTGATAGGGGTAATAGTGATTTGTAAAGAGAATAAAGTTAAAATAGATAAGTTATTTATATGATTAGATGTGTAAAAATGATTAAAAAGTAAGATAGTTATACAGAAAAATGTACAAAAATTAAAAAAGAAGATAATTATATAAATTGAAAAGTTTTGTTTAGAAAAGTTTCGAGTTTATTAAACACCTTATTCTTTTTACTCCTTATCATTACTTTTACCATATAATATCATTTTCTTTCAATTTAACAATTATTATACTCAAAAATTTTCATCCAAAGTTTTAGAACTTCTCAAACACACTTGAATATAAAATTAAAATCTCACTGTATATGTCAGATATAATTTGTTTTAGGATTATATGTATTTCAATTAGCATGTATATATTTATGCGTAAATTATGAAAAACATCTAGATCTATTAATTGATGTATTAGAATATAATAATATTTTTATAATGGTTTATCCATATAATAATTTTGTTTTTGACATTTTAGATGTTGAAAATATAAATTTAAAATTAATATTTAAATCAAGAAATTTTATTAATTAATTTTGCATCGTTTTGCATAAGGTGCGTACAAATATCTAATTTAAATTAAACTTAGTTTGTTACTAAAATAATAATTTTAAGAGTCTAGTTGATAGCTTGTAGAAGTAGAAAAAAAATTCACTCATTCCTTCACATTCTTTTAATAGGGTCTAATAGCTTAACATTTTTTTACAAAAAACACTATTCAGTGACACAAACAGTTATTATCTTTAAAAATTACCTTTTATGATAATAATACAAACGATGTTGCAAAAAGTAACCTTTAAGTGAATGAAATGTTACTAAACTTTGTAATTAATTTAGAACAACTTAGTTGTAGTAACATTATAGTGAAATTGATATATATATATGAGATCCGATCCTGTGCAATCAGACTGCACTGTAATTACGGTGCAGTCCGCTGTAAAATGGGCCCCACACATATTAGATTGTAATGAAACTTTATACACTCATTTATCCATATATAAATCATACTTTAGACGGTTTAGATATTGAAAAAACCACTTTAGACTTAATATTTACATTAAACTATTTTATTACGTTGATTTTGCACCATTTTAAGATGGGGACTACACACATGTTGGATTTGGATGAAAATTGGTATGCTAATAAAGTAAACAATTCTAAATACAATGGGTGGGGTGAATTTTCTATTTATGATCAAGTAGGGCCCACAGTGCATGGACTGCACCGTGCAGTCGCATGCACTGAATTATTTCCCTATATATATATAGGAATATATTCAGGTGCAGCGTCGCTGAAATGGGCCCCACATGATCATGAAATCATGATCTACTCCACCCATTGTATTTAGAATAATGTATTCTATTACTATACCAATTTTCATCCCAATCAAATACTTTAAAGTTGTTATTTACATTAAATTATTTTATTACGTTGGATTTGTACCATTTTCAGATGGGGCCCATATACATATCTGATTGGGATGAAAATTGGGATGGTAATAGAATACATTATTCTAAATACAATGGGTGGAGTAGATCATAATTTCATGATCATGTGGGCCCCATTTTGGGCCCACTGCACGGCTGTTCCGGTGCAGCATCACTACACCGGAACAGCTCTCATATATATATATATATGGTCATAGAGTGTTTAGTGTTACTCAAAGTATAGTGTATTTTATATATCTAACTACTATACTCCTTCTATTATTACCTCTAGATTTTAGCATTCTTTATATATTTATATACAATTACTTTAATTTTATTTTATTTACTTCTATCGTGTCATATCATTCTCTTACTTTACAAATAATTTTTATTTTTTACTTTTCTACTTTTACATCTTCTTAAATAAAGCTTAAATACAATAGATGAGTTAGATTTTAATTATATTATTAATGTAGGTTCATTTGTAGCCAACAATGTTCTAACTTGGGTTCAATAGGCAACACTTGGCTGATATAGAATCTTATTGACGGGTGCCAATATAAGCTTATGTTAGTTAGGGGCTAAAAGGTATATATATATATATATATATATATTTTTTAAAGTTTTTTTATGACAATATTTTTCAAGTATGTTTAACTTGTATATTAAATTCTATAATTTTTGTACATGCATATGTATTTTCGTTTTCAAACATCAATATTCACCGAGGTCTTGAAGCAATTTTGACCTCAAAAAGTTGATTTAAAAATAAAAATATATACATATATTAAAAAATTATAAAATTTGGCATATGCTTAAATAAACTTGGAAACATTTTCATGATATAAAACTAAAAAATAAAAAAATACACCTTTACGCCTATATTAATATAAGCTTATGTTACCCACGGCTATGCGCGCGCGCGCGCACACACACATATATATATAGAGAGTTGTTCCGGTGCAGCGTCACTGCACCGGAACAGCGGTACAGTAGCCCAAAAATGGGCCCCACATGATCATCAAATCATGATCTACTCCACCAATTATATTTAGAATAATGTATTCTATTACCATACCAATTTTCATCTAAATCAGATACTTTAAAGTTGTTATTTACATTAAACTATTTTATTACGTTTGATTTATACCATTTTCTATAGTTTGATTTATACCATTTTCAGACGGGGGCCATATACATATCTGATTGGGATGAAAATTGGTATGGTAATAGAATACATTATTCTAAATACAATGGGTGGAGTAGATCATGATTTCATGATCACGTGGGGCCCATTTCAGCGATGCTGCACCAGAATATATTCCACATATATATATATCCAAATTTACGGAATTAATTTAACAACAACCGACGGTTGTGATCTTAGCCCACGACCTCTCTACGTAAGCCATGATGCCAAAATGTCGGATCATGAGGAATTCTGTGTGGAGACATCATTCCTCTCCTGTCACACGCGATTTATACGATAGAGGTTCCCATGGAACAGTCGTCCACTACCGTTTGGATATGATTAGTTTCTTGCCACCTGAAAAAGCTAGCTTGATCATAAGGCCCACATAAGTAGCTTCCATGATCAACTGTTGAATCGGAAGATTGAGATCTTCAGACCCTGTAATTTCAGGTCGGTTATGGGCGGCTGGGGTTGACCCACGACAACGGCATATTAGGTTAGAAAGTCACCACCATTATCTCATATTGATGGCAATGCACAGATGGTGATGGGTAGCATATATATGGTTTTGGTGAGGACATGTAAATGCATGGTAGAAAAACCAGCGTTTATGTTCACATGGATCGCACCTGCAAAGAAGGCTTTGACGAGTTCGGAGTTGGGACTTGGAAGAAGAAGTGGGTAGCTTGGTTGCTATCCTAGAATCGTCTTGACTTTGAGGTCCTGTGGTTCATCATAGCTGTCTGTTGACACCCCACCCCTGGGGTCCAAAGACGGACAATTGGACACAAGATTCAAGCCCAACCAAATTCAATACGAAAAGAAGTTCAAGCCAGCCAAGCGGGCCATTCCACACTCAGCCCACGGAGCGAAGCTCCACTAAGCCTCGAAGCAGGCTTTTCAACCAACTAAATCCGGCCCACAAAGAGCGAAGCTCCTACAGGCCACCTCAACGGGCTCCACAAAGCAGCCCACCAGACAAAACAAACGGGCTTAGCCAAGCTCTAGCCCACTAAAGCCTCGGAAGCAGGCTTCTCTACAATTTTGGGCCTCCACAACGGCCCACCCAAAAGCCATGGGCTAAGCCAAGCTCTAGCCCACAAAGACAAGCTTATGGACCAAGTCCAAAACCATTCAAGAGGCCCAAAGCCCATGACCCCAACTCAAGACCAAGTCCATGGACCAAGTCCATGATCCCACTTAAGCCCAAGCCCATGGACCAAGTCCATGACCTCAAGGGAGCCCAAAGCCCACTCCACCATCTATAAAAGAAGGAGCTCCCCTCTCATTCAAGCACACTTGAAGAGAGGCATCCCAAGGGGAGGACGGGAGTCTGCAGCAACGCCCCCGGCATCCCGGCTTCCATGCTCTACGCGCTCCACGCCTCTCTTCCCATTTCCCCCTTTCCATCTCTCCCGTTCTCTTAAACCTTTTTTTATTTTCCCCCTTTTACGCCGTGTAAACCGCCTCGGGTTGGCAGATTTCTCCATATTTGCTTCAACCCGTAGGCCGGAACCCATACTCTGTATTGCTAGTGCCTTATTTCTTTAAATAGGGGCCGATCTCCCTTTAAAGATCGGTGGCGACTCCATTTTCATTGTTTTCTTGTGTGCGTGTTTGAGCTAACGCCCCGGCAAGGTGGGTGCACGCGGGTCCGCAGATTCCAGCATAGTACGCTGCCGTTATGCTGCCGGATTTGTGACTTGACCCGTGTACGGAAGCCCCGTCTTAGCCGTCATGCCGCCAAAATCACGAGAAAACGCCTATATGCCCATTTTTCTAAAAAACGTGAGGCCTAACTCATTTTACCCCATTTGAATGCAGGAAATCCAAGCCCACGTCGCTTTTCAACACGATCCACATCTCTAAGGCCCGGGAAACCCATTCCGAGCCCACCGTAGCGCTCCCGGCGGGTGCTACAGCTTGGCGACTCCACTGGGGACGGCATTGCTAGTCTACATCGGCGCAAGGGGGTCAGAATCTGAGGATTGGGGCTCTTTTCCTCGCTGAACAGCGAGTTGCAGGGGAGTTTCCGTCTTCTGGCAGCGTGTTTCTGAAGTTTCTGCCCAAATCGCTCAGAAACCTAAAAAGTTTTTAGGTCCAGAGGCGTCCAGCTCAAAAAAACGAGCAGAACTCGTGAAGACCTGCTGGATACGGCCTTGTGACTGTTAAGGCACCTAATACGAGCCAAAATGAACAACTTCCAGCAAGAATGAAATTGATTAATGTTAAATCCGGCGTAAAAATCACTTCTTTTCCATAACCTAAGTGTTTTCTGGTCACGCTTCCAGAAACGCTTCAAGCGAACTGGTCTTTCTCCAGACACTCTTCAAGCGAACTGGTCATTCTTCCAGACACGCTTCAAGAGAACTGGTCCTTTTCCAGACACGCTTCAAGCGAACTGGTCATTTCTCCAGAAACACCTCAGGCAAACCCGAACCCGTGGACCTCGAACATTCTCGCGTGTGGAACTTGAAACCTTTAAAATTTGCAAAGAACACAAAAGGACTCGAACCTCCAAGCATCCATCCAAAGGTTGATCTCCTTATTATTTGCTTACAAGTACTAATCTTTTTTTTTATTGATTACTCAGGTTCTTCACCATAGCTCGGGGGCAAAACCAATCAACCGTGGATCGAAGCCCCGTGGTTACCAGATCAAGAGCGGCTAGGATGGAGTCCGAGCAATCCTCACATCATGAAGACCGGGATCACCAGTTCAAGCAGTCCATTGAAGCCTACATGGTGGCAATGGATAAGAGGATGCAAAAGCTAGAGGAAGTCCTGTCAAACATGGGACAACCTCTTATAGGCGGTCAGAGCACGGCTACACCACCATTTTGTTCACAAAACCCGAATCCGGAGCAAGACGGTGGACCTCAACCATCTTCCCATAAATCCCGGATTCCAGAGCAAGACGGAGGACCTCAACCATCCTCCCACAAATCTCGAAATGATCACTACAAAGAAGAGGAGTTGGTCTTAGAACAAGGCCGTAATGAAATCCAAGACCTCAAGAACCAACTCCAAAACCAATTAAAAGAAATGGAGGATCGAATCCGACAACATCAAGGGGAGGGCCTACCTTCGGCCAAAATCGAAGACTTATGCCCGTTCCCCGACACCAAGTTGCCAGAGAAGTTCGAGATACCGGCTCTACCCGCATATGAAGGAGACTCATGCCCGAGGGCTCATCTCAAGGCCTTTTGCGGCATCCTATATCCCTTGGTGAAAAGCGAAGAAGTCTTGATAAGGCTATTCCAACATAGCCTAAAGAAGGACGCCTTGGAATGGTACATATCGTTGGATTGCCGGTTGATCAAAACATGGGAACAACTCTCTTTGGCTTTCATGGACCGCTTCTCCTACAAGTTAAACATGGCTCCAAAAAGGGCCGACCTCGAAGCGCTCAAGCAAAAAGGGGACGAAACATTCTCCGAATACATTGCTAGATGGCGGGCATTGGCGGCAAAAATGAAGAGCCCGTTGCCTTTGGATGAGCAAATCTCTATCATCATCAACTCCGCACACCCGAGCATCTCGGGTTACCTCATTTCTCACCCCTACGTCAACTTCACTCAACTTCTCCAAGCCGGGGACCAAGTGGAGGCGGGAATTAGACATGGCACCATCTCTCCATGGCCTTACCAAGGGAACGCAACTCGAAGGAAGCAAGAACCAAAAAATGGTAATTCCTCGAAGAACCCGGATGTAAACGCCATAGACACCACCCCCAAGCCTTTTCAAAGAAAAGCATACAGAGATTTTACACCTCTCACCCAGTCATACACCGACGTCCTCAACATGCTCATCCAAAAGAATATGCTTGCACCTCTAGCTCCAAAACCTCCACCTAATCCCCTTCCTAAGAACTACCGTGAAAATGAGTTTTGTGCCTATCACCAAGGGAGAGGCCACACCACCGAGAGATGTTTTACCCTCAAACATGCCATCCAAGACTTAATAGATGATGGAAAAATCAAAATTTCATCAAACACCCATGAGGATGTGATCCAAAACCCCTTACCTATGCATGAACCGAGGAATCCCAATGCAACGAACATAAACTTCATAGAAGTTGCAAGGGAACCCGCAAAGCCAAGTCATGAGGCCTATATGATCACTCTACAACGGGCTAAGCAAGAAACTATCACACTACAAGGAGCCGCTCCTCGGAATGTCCGTAAACCTCAAGAAGCGCATGGCCAAGACTACCTCATATTGCCGGGCGTGAGCAACTTGAAGATTGCTCCTCCTCATCAAGAACCCGTGATACTAGCGGCCAAGCCAAAGCCAACATACGACTCGCACAAGGTTCCGTGGGAGTATCCTCAATGCTCGGAGATAGGCAACATCTATCCCAATGGCCGAGTCTACCGACGGGAGCCGGCTCGCAACGTGATCACCAACCCGGAGAAGGAACCGCCATACGATGTGGCTTCACAACTCAAGTCCTTGCCGGCTCAAATATCCATATGGGAGCTATTATGCACATCAACAAAGCATAGGGAGGCTTTCACTAAAGTGCTAAGCGAAGCTCACATAACCACGGAGGTGACTCCCGATGCGGTGGCTCACATGATCGGGCAAATAATGGCCCCTAACGCCATCACATTCACCGATGAGGAGCTTCCCGCGGAAGGACGCAACCATGGACATTCTTTGAGCATCACGGTCGGGTACAATGGATTGAAGATCCCCTTGGTAACCATTGACAACGGAGCAAGTCTTAATGTTTGCCCATTACGAACGATCAAGAGGCTTGGAATCCCGATGAATCAAATGCGGCCGAGCGACTACCATGTAAGAGCCTTTGATAACTCTCAAAAGACGGTCTTGGGTGAACTAGACATAGAAATCCAAGTGGGACCCGACACCATGGTCATCCCTTTTCAAGTCTTGGACATCCCCGCGTCTTTCAACATGTTATTAGGAAGACCTTGGTTACACCAAACCGGAGCCATCCCGTCCTCTCTCCATCAAAAGCTCAAGTACATATCGGCGGGAAAGCTAGTGGTCATCGAAGCCGACCCCGAGATCATCATCCCGGTAGAGTTTGAAAATTGCCATGAAGTTCCACTAATCGAAGTGTATGAATCTTCGGATCCTCTCCCCTTCAAGATGGATGACATACATGAAGTCCATCACATCCCTTCAAAGCAAAGGCTCCCGCTTCACTATGTTATACCTCCGGCCGAGAGGCAAACAACAAGGTTCAACATCAAATACCGAGGAAAGACGGTGTTACTCAATCCTCAACAAAAGAACAACAAATGGGGACTTGGGTATAAGCCCGAGGAAGATAAATTCAAGGAATCGAACAAAGCAACTCGGTTCATAAGCGCGGGACACATACTACCCGAGGCATTGGAGACCCAAGAAGTCTTAATGATAGCTCATGATGACCGGCATGAAAAAAAAACGCCATTATGCAAATACAAGCCAAAAATTGGTATGCGATACCAACTTGCTCAAGACCCGGCTCTAGCAGTCATATCATGCATCCGGTACCCATTCAAAAGAAAAAGAAGCAAACGGAGCCGGATATGTGGGCCAGCATTCGCTGGTCCCACGAGTTGCTAGAAATCTCAGAAGATCGTGGAGTTGATGAGGAGCTGCGCGGCAACATAGAAAGACATGGAAACAAAGACGCAGCTTTGGACTACGAGATCGTCAATTTGGGAACCCCGGAACTACCCAAATGTCTTCGTATTGGAAAGAACTTATCCGCCGAAGAAAGAAACCAAATGCTCGCTTTTCTCAAGCCTCGGCTAGTCAACTTCGCCTTTTCCTATGAAGACATGCCCGGACTTGACGAAAATCTCATTACTCATCAACTCCCAATAAAGGCCGGTGTCAAGCCGGTAAAGCAAAAATTAAGGAGACTTAAACCGGAATGGATACCCAAGATAAGGGATGAAGTGATCAAGCAATACAATGCCGGATTCTTGGTAGTATCTCACTACCCGCAATGGCTAGCTAATGTTGTTCCCGTGCCTAAGAAGGATGGAAAGGTCCGAGTGTGCATTGATTATAGAGATCTCAACAAGGCTAGCCCGAAAGATGACTTCCCACTACCTCACATCGATACTCTAATCGACAACACGGCGGGCCATACATGGTTCTCCTTCATGGATGGGTTCTCCGGGTATAATCAAATCAAAATCGCCGAAGAAGATAGAGAAAAGACATCCTTCATCACTCCTTGGGGGACATTTTGCTACAAAGTAATGCCATTCGGTTTGAAAAATGCCGGAGCTACATATCAACGTACCATGACGGCCATCTTCCATGACATGATGGGCAAAGAAATGGAGGTCTATGTGGACGACATGATAGTCCGGTCTTGCACTTTTGGAGAGCATCTAAGAGACTTGGAAAAATTATTCAACCGGATGGAGAAATTTCAACTAAGGCTCAACCCGCAAAAATGTGTCTTTGGAGCTCAAAAGGGGCGCTTGCTTGGATTCATCGTGAGTAAAAAAGGAATTGAGGTGGACCCGGAAAAAGTCAAGGCAATACTAAGCATGCCGCCTCCCGCAACCGAAAAAGAGATAAGGGGATTCTTGGGCAAGCTACAATACATTAGTCGGTTCATATCCCGACTAGCATCCACTTGTGAACCAATCTTCAAGTTGCTAAGAAAAGACTCTCCCAAAGAATGGAACGAAGATTGCCAAATTGCCTTCGACAAAATCAAAGCTTACTTGGTTAACCCTCCAATCTTGGTGCCGCCTAAAGCGGAAGGTCCCTTGTTGTTGTATCTCTCGGTTACTTCCACGGCATTGGGAGCGGTGCTAGGACAACCGGATGAATCGGGACGAAAGGAGCAAGCTATATACTACTTGAGCAGAAAATATACCCCTACGGAAGTCAGATATCCGGAGATTGAAAAGGCATGCTTGTCTCTTGTATGGGCCGTGCAAAAGTTAAGGCAATATATTATGTCCCGAACCGTATTACTTATCTCTAAGATGGACCCGTTGAAGTATCTTTGTCAAAAGACCGTATTGACGGGAAAGCTAGCACGGTGGCAATTGCTCCTCACAGAGTTTGACATAGTATATGTCACAAGAAAAGCTGTCAAGGGACAAGTGGTAGCGGACTACCTAGCCGCACAGGCGCTCCCGGATTACCAACCGCTACAAGAAGACTTTCCGGATGAGGAAATACTACTTGTGGAGCAAGATGAAGAAAATGATGTTTGGACTTTATACTTTGATGGCGCATGGAACGCTTCGGGCAACGGAATAGGTGTGGTCCTATGCTCCCCCAACCAAGCCCCAATCATGATATCAAGAAGATTGGTTTTCCCATGCACAAACAATATCGCCGAATATGAAGCTTGCCTAGCCGGAGTGCGGGAAGCGTACAAGCTGGGGGCAAGAAAACTTCAAATCTATGGAGATTCGCAGTTGGTAATCAACCAAGCTAATGGAGAATGGGAAACCCGAGATGAGAAGCTAAAGCCATACCACACGGCACTAACTCACTTGGTTTACTCATTCGAAGAAGTCACTTTCACCTATGCGCCACGGGCTCAAAACCAATGGGCGGATGCACTAGCAACCTTGGCATCCATGGTTGAAATACCATATGGGAAGGGAACTCAAGAAATCACGGTGCAAACATCTCAACAACCCGCATATTGCTTGCAAGTGACGGCCGAAGCCGAAGAAACTCAAGAGGAAGAAAAGCCGTGGTATCATGACATAAAGCAGTTCTTGGAGCACCAAGCATTCGATGATCATATCACGCTTGCGGAAAGAAGAACCATCAAGAGACTAGCCTCTAGCTACATAATACAGGGGGCAACATTGTATAAGAGGTCTCACAACCAAATGCTACTACGGTGTGTGGACCGGCTAGAAGCAAAGGAAGTTATGACCCAAATCCATGATGGGGACTGCGGAGCACATATGAATGGGATCATGCTGGCAAAAAAGATAATGCGCCAAGGATACTATTGGATCTCAATGGAAAAAGATTGCTCAGAGTATGTGAGGAGATGCTTCAAATGCCAAGAGCACGGGAACTTGATACACTCACCCGCAACGGACTTGCATTACTTATCTACCCCATGGCCCTTCTCAACTTGGGGAATAGATATAATCGGCAAGATAGCTCCTAAGTCCATTGGCGGTCATGAATACATATTGGTGGCAATAGAGTATTTCACTAAATGGGTTGAAGCAACTTCCTTCCCAACTATTAATGCGGCACAAGTCATACGCTTCATCAAAGGAAACATCCTATCAAGGTTCGGGCTTCCGCAAGCAATCATAAGTGACAACGGAACGGTCTTCGTCAGTAAGAAAGTTCAAGACTTCCTAGCTCAATACAAAATCCAACACCACAAGTCAAGTCCCTACCGTCCTCAAGCCAACGGAGCCGTAGAAGCCGCAAACAAGACCTTAATCAAGATCCTTGGCAAAATGGTGGAGAACTATCGAGATTGGGCGGAAAAGTTGCCATACGCCTTGTGGGCATACCGAACCTCTATCCGGAGAGCTACGGGGTTCTCACCCTATGCCTTGACTTATGGCATGGAAGCGGTCCTACCCATTGAAGTAGAGATTCCAACTTGGAGGATCTTGAAGGAAAGTGAAATGGAGATGGAAGAATGGATGCAAACACGTCAATCCCAACTGGATCTGCTTGATGAAAAGAGAATTCAAGCTCTTCACCACACCCAAGCATATCAACGGCGAATGGCACGGGCTTATAACCGATCGGTAAGAGCTAAAAACTTTCAAGAGGGTGACCTCGTCATGAAAAGGATCCTACTTGTCCACCCCGCGGATAAAAGAGGCAAATTTAGGCCTAATTGGGAAGGTCCGTGGACTATAGCCAAAGTTTTATCAAACGGAGCGTTAGCCATCTCAAAACCCGAAGACAACGGAAAGGCCGAAATCATAAGTTCGGACCATGTCAAGAAGTTCTATGCATAAAAGGGCTCACCATCGAAGTACCGATATGACAGCAAAGCATGAGGAACACTCAGAAACCGTCCCTCAACATCTCTCGTGAAATTGAAGGCAAAATACAAGTGCAGAACTGCTGCTGCTGGAAACAGGCCGATAGACCTAAAAAGTTTTTAGGTCTATATATATAAAAAATTTTACAGCACCCTTATGCAGAATTTTCAATGGCCAACGGCCTACAATGGATCAAGGCATTACAAGGGACGTCAAGAAGAAAAATTTTACAAGATCCATGCCCTGCAAAAACAACAAATCATACAAACACATCCTCCAAGAAAGAGCCGGTATTCACACGGCTTTACATTCAAAAAAAAAAAAAAAAAAAAAAAAATATATATATATATATATATAGCTCATACAAGCATTCAGATTCACAAAAAATACAACTCGGCCAAAAGAGAGGAGATGTAGAAATGCCTTCAAGACATTCCACCGGCGGCCCTAGCCCGAGCAAGAGCGTCACCACCCGAAGCCTTGTGACGACCGGCCGAAGAGGTTCCCGTGGCCGAAGCTCTAGCCGTTGAAGATGAAGTCTTCTTGCCTTCTCATGCTACATCATCCGGGATTTCGATAGACATGTTCGCCAATTCACTCGGCTCATTGGGTTTGAGCCATACTGCTTTATCTCGAGAGCGCAAGCCGTACTCTTTTCTAGAAGACATCTTGACAACTGCAACATAAAAGGCGATGGATCAACACAAGGCAACAAGCAACAAGATAAACATCATGCCCCGAGCAAAATCATATCAGGTCAGTTTACACCACCTTTTCAAGCTTGTAAAAAAAATAAAAAAAATAAAAAAAAATAAAAAAAAAAAAAACACAAAAACACAAAAACACAAAAACAAAAACAAAAACAAAAAGAAAACAATCAAAAAAATCAAAAAACCAAAAAAAAAAAAAAAAGAGAGGTTATGATAGAGGTCGCAACCACCCAAGCAATATCGAAAGGCTATCACACAACCAAAAGAGGTAGCTATCCCGGGCAAACATAAGCAACATGAAGTAAAGGAAGCTCAACACATACAAAAGAGAAGACGTCATGGCAGCCACATCAAGAGACAAGTGTTTCAACCCAAAAGGCAGCAGGCAAGCAGTCACGCATAAAGGATACCATCACATATGACGAAAGATAAAGACATACACAAGGCTATCCTTTATTTCAGCAATAGGCCCACCACAAGGAATGCAAAAGCAACGCCTACATCAAATTTTAATGATGGGAGCAACCACTTCCACCTACCACCTCAACTATGATGGGAAGGGATCTCCTAGCAATTTCTTCTAGTGTTGGAAACAACTTCAAAGCATTTTCGCAAAGCAGCAAGGCAAGGGAGAACCAGCAGAAAGAAAAGCAATTGCCCGAGCAAATAGGAAGAGAAAATACCTTTCTAGAGCAAGTCTGTTGAAAACACTCAAAAAATACTGGCAATGACAAATCAACACATCAGAAGATGAATTCTTGGCATAAGCGAACTACAGAAAGCAAGCAGAAGATTATAAAAAAAAAAAAAAAAAAAAAAAAAAAAAGAAGAAGAGAGAGAGAGAGAGCAACTCACCGAAGATGAACGACAACAGCCCAAAACAGAGGGGAAAGACCGTCTAAAGCAGCAGCGGTGGTCGGCCGGACACGAAAAAGTAGCCGCCCGACAACGAGGGCAGCAGCCCCAGTCGCTGCCGGAGAAGAGAAAGGCGACGACGGCAACACCTGCGAACGGCGACGGCAGCAGCAGCAATGACGACGGCGGCGACCCTAGCAGCTCTTCGACGGCAGCAGCAGCTTCGGCAGCGGTTAATACAGCAGCAAGCCACCGTTGCCGGAGAGGAGAAGAAAACCGCGAAAGGGGAAAGAACCCCCAACAACGACAGCGGCAACAGCCACGCTCACCGGAGAAGCAGAAAACGGCGGCCCCGCTGTCACCAAAACATGCGAAGGAAAAGAGAGGCCCCGAACGGCAGAGGTTTCGGCAGCGATGGCTGTTGCCGGAAACCAGGGTAAAACGGCAAAAGCGGTGGCAACCGGCGGCAACAGAGGCAGTGGCCAACTTCAATCTGCACCGGCGACGGCGACGACGCACAACATCCCGAGCAGATCGTCGTGACCACCGGAGAAGGAGAAGGCGAAGCGGCCAGCGAATCAGTGCAGAGCCATCTGCCGGACGCGAGGAAGAAGGCGGCAGTGATGGCGTATCGACGGCGACAGCGGCGAAACAGGCGTCGGCGGAAAAGGAAGAAAGGGAAACCAGGAAGAATAAGGGACCCGCAACCAACCCTAGGAGCCGGAAAATTTGCAAACGGCCCCCGGTCATTTTACAAAATCGCAGAAAACCACTGGATGTGAGAAAGAATACACAATGGCCTAACTAGTTCTCAAAATTGGCAAAACCGCCTCCTCCCAAGGAAAATGCAAAGAAGCTCAGCAAGATTCCAGGTTTCACAAGACAGGACCAACAAAATTTTGCCAAAATGCCATCTTCAAGCCACACCTATAGAAAGACACCGCAAGTTTGCAAAAATGGCAAAATGGCCCGACGACCTGAAAAACTGGTCAAAGTCAGCGGGGTGTCCGACGCTTTGCCATTCACCGCCAAGACGCCTCTGGCAAAGGGGGGCAGCTGTTGACACCCCACCCCTGGGGTCCAAAGACGGACAATTGGACACAAGATTCAAGCCCAACCAAATTCAATACGAAAAGAAGTTCAAGCCAGCCAAGCGGGCCATTCCACACTCAGCCCACGGAGCGAAGCTCCACTAAGCCTCGAAGCAGGCTTTTCAACCAACTAAATCCGGCCCACAAAGAGCGAAGCTCCTACAGGCCACCTCAACGGGCTCCACAAAGCAGCCCACCAGACAAAACAAACGGGCTTAGCCAAGCTCTAGCCCACTAAAGCCTCGGAAGCAGGCTTCTCTACAATTTTGGGCCTCCACAACGGCCCACCCAAAAGCCATGGGCTAAGCCAAGCTCTAGCCCACAAAGACAAGCTTATGGACCAAGTCCAAAACCATTCAAGAGGCCCAAAGCCCATGACCCCAACTCAAGACCAAGTCCATGGACCAAGTCCATGATCCCACTTAAGCCCAAGCCCATGGACCAAGTCCATGACCTCAAGGGAGCCCAAAGCCCACTCCACCATCTATAAAAGAAGGAGCTCCCCTCTCATTCAAGCACACTTGAAGAGAGGCATCCCAAGGGGAGGACGGGAGTCTGCAGCAACGCCCCCGGCATCCCGGCTTCCATGCTCTACGCGCTCCACGCCTCTCTTCCCATTTCCCCCTTTCCATCTCTCCCGTTCTCTTAAACCTTTTTTTATTTTCCCCCTTTTACGCCGTGTAAACCGCCTCGGGTTGGCAGATTTCTCCATATTTGCTTCAACCCGTAGGCCGGAACCCATACTCTGTATTGCTAGTGCCTTATTTCTTTAAATAGGGGCCGATCTCCCTTTAAAGATCGGTGGCGACTCCATTTTCATTGTTTTCTTGTGTGCGTGTTTGAGCTAACGCCCCGGCAAGGTGGGTGCACGCGGGTCCGCAGATTCCAGCATAGTACGCTGCCGTTATGCTGCCGGATTTGTGACTTGACCCGTGTACGGAAGCCCCGTCTTAGCCGTCATGCCGCCAAAATCACGAGAAAACGCCTATATGCCCATTTTTCTAAAAAACATGAGGCCTAACTCATTTTACCCCATTTGAATGCAGGAAATCCAAGCCCACGTCGCTTTTCAACACGATCCACATCTCTAAGGCCCGGGAAACCCATTCCGAGCCCACCGTAGCGCTCCCGGCGGGTGCTACACTGTCCTACCTGACCAAATCATTGAAGGTAAAATAATTTAGTTGCCTAATTTGGTAACTTAAATAATTATTTAGATAATATTTAAGTTGGCGCTTTTTTTTATTTTAATTAAGAATGGTTACGCTTGCAGTACCGTATATAGATAAGTAGGTAGCACAAGCAGAAGGAAATAATAATAATAGTAATAACAATAATAATTATAATAATAATTTTCAAATGAATAGTATAAAAGACAGCTCTTGATCAGTGAATGTGGCCTTATAATGATAATTCTTCTTGATATAGATAGATAATTATAAAAGGCAGCTCTTGATCAGGGTTGTGTGGCCTGTAGCATTAGATAGATATACTCGAAAACCAAAATTAGCCATATATCTTTGAGAAATTAATGTGTCACCCAGATATACATTCTCCTCAATCAATAATGCTCCGGACATTTGGAGTTCGAGATATTAATATGTCATCAGTAGCCAAGGCTGTAACTAAGCTAAAATTCGTAATCCAATGCAAACAAACTCTATCTAACATGATTAATTCACCACAAGAAAATCAACATTTTTGCAATTTATTTTTTAAAAACACTTATTAGTACTTTCAGTAAAAGATACTATTTAACTATACAAATAATTATTATCACTAAAAATTAACTTTTATTGACAATAATATAATAAATATTTGCTAAAAGCCATATTTTAATGATAACTTCAAAAATCTGGTTAAGATCTTTGAGACTGACAATGACTTAGCTATAATAACTTCAAAGATTCACAGCACAATTATATCAAACAAAAAAACTCACACCACAAATTAATATATATATATATGGGATTTATTCAGGTGCATTCGGACTGCACCCGAATTCCCCTACAGACGTCCCATCCGGCCGTCCATTTTAGCGGGCGAAATCTGCGCTGCTTCTTCCATCGTGCGTGTACGTGTAGAGGGAGACGGCGAGCTGAATGAGACTGCGCATACAAGCGCTCAAAACTTCGGAGAATGCATTTTCCCGCCCATCCCTCCCATTTCGAAAACGGAAACGACGACGCTACTGCCGCCGCCACTCTCGAATCTCCTTCTCCGTCGATTTCTCCTTCTCCGTCGAGATTTTCAAGATCTCCGTCGATTTCGAAGTTCTGCGTTGACGGAAGGGGTCGTCTTCTCCGAAAATTCGCAGCAAAAGTACTCTTATCCGCATCTCTTTGACGCGAAAATCCGCATGTGGAAAACAACATTGATGGGAGGTACGTTTGCTGCAGATTCAGAATCCGCATATGGATTTTCGCGTCAGAGAGATGCGAATGGGAGTACTTTTGTTGCGCAGTTATAATCCGCATGCGGATTTTTGGAGAAGAAGATCCACGCGAATGGGAGTACGGGCTAGCGCCTGGGAAGGAGGACAGGCTGGCGCTTGGGAAGGAAGACGGGCTGGCGCCTAGGAAGATGATCTCGTCCACCGCCGACCGAACGAGACGATCTGATACGGGCTTGGAAGACTACCAGGCTGGGAAGGAAGACGATGGAAGAAGACCAGGAGGAGGGAAGACGATCAGGAGTCCTTGATGCTGGCCTGCTGTGCGATTTGGGGATTGGGGGCGATTTTGGTCGGTCGGGACTTGGAGATTAGGGCGCGGGTGGGATTGAGGAGGGAAGTGAGAGAGGAGGAGGAGGCGCGGGCAGGATGGGTTTTTTCTTTTTTTGCTACTGAGCGAGAAAATGCATCCTCCGCGTGTATGTGCAGTCTCGTTTGGCTTCTCAACATGCAGAATCGAAGAAGCAGCGCAGATTTCGCCCGCTGAAATGGACGGCCGGGGAATTCGGGTGCAGTCCGAATGCACCTGAATAAATCCCTATATATATAATGAAACATTTTAGTATGGTTAGTAAATAAATAATTGGATAAATAAATAATAAACATAGACTATATATTTTTAGTAATTAAATTTGTTCAGTTTAATATATAAAGGGCAACAACTTAGTACCACAGGTTGCATGGACGTTCCTTTTCTTATTTTAAGCTTTTTTCAAATTTAAACCATTTATTGTGTGTAATACCATTTCATTTTTAATGTTAGAAAAATCACTATTTTGAAAGCTTATATTTTCTTAAAAACAATTTCTTTCGAAAATTATATATATAACTATTGATTTTTAAAAATATATAGTATATTAAAGTTTTCAATACATATAATTTTTTCACACTCATAAATCAATGGATATGAATAACGTGATTAATTGTTAAGATTTGAAAAAATTATTCTAAAATAAAAGGGTTGCATATATATAGATATCTCCATACAACCTAATGTTATTGAATCATTGTTCATATTTAAATGAATTTTCATAAACATAAAAAAAAAAGAACTTTCATGATTCAAAGTAAAAGGTCGTCCAACTTTTTCGTGTTTGCATCAGTGTCCTCAGTTTCCTTTCTCAGTGTCATAGAATCATAGATGATGATTCGGAGGACATATACCGGATATCACTTATCCAAATTCACGGTTATTGATGGCCAGGATATCTTGATCCACATGTGCCGATAGGATTTTATAACAGTTTTTCCAATTTGGATAAATGGACATTTGTACTGAAGACTCACGTGCAGCAACGCTTGTACGTAACAGTTCTGCAGATTTCACACGAATCCTTGCGAAGATCGAGATCCCCGGCGAAAATAACTGAGAGAAGCACACTGTAGCCACGTTCAGAACCGGAGTAAAACCGAATCTCTCTGTCCGTTCCTACGTACGTACGCTCACACGTGCCCCCAGGGAATTGCTCTTTGCATAGATAGCTGGTAAGAGTTAATATATAACCCGGTCATAAAAGTAAAGAAGAATAAATTATCCATCGTCCAATTCGAATAATCTGAGCCGTCCATTTCATCCACCACAATAAATATTATTTACGCAGCGAATTCCTTATCCATATATAACATATATCTGGACGGGTCTGCTTTTATGTAATCGGGGTACATAAAAGGGGATTTTAAGATATTAACAATTGATACAAAATTCAATTTGCTTATTGTAATTAATATCATTTGTTTAACTAAAAAATTAAATTTCATCTCAATCAAATACTTACATAACTGATGAAAAAAATATTTATATGGGTCGCCACGACACGTCTAGCGCCGTGGTACAACATTCAGCCTAAAATGTTGCTGACGCTGGTTCGAAGCTTGTTGGTGCATTAGTCTTCCTATTTTCTAGGAGCGTCTAGTTGTGAAAATGTCGTATGAAAAATTGTTGTAATATCTTAGAGATTGATTAATTGTAATGTCAGCTGAGATGAATGTCAATACCGGACAATCAAAAAAAATATTTACATGAATGTCAATACCGCGCAATCAAAAAAAATATTTACATGGGTCACGTTTGTTCAAAAATAGATATACCATGTATAAATTAGGAAAAATACTTATATCTGTTTATATATATATATTAAAATATAATAATACTTGAGATCAAAAATATATAATAATACTTTTATATAATCGTTTATTCGCATAGTAATGATATTGTAGATAGTTTAGATATTGAAAATACTTTACACATTTTTAGATACGGGCCACGCAATGTAATAGTGGATAAATGAAAAGATTTTTTTGATAATATATAATGGATGAAGTGAATTTTTCATTAACCATAAAGATATTAAAAATGAAAAAGATTATATAGAAGATGAGTTTTGTAGAAATAGAACCGCACAATCAAAAAAAATATTTACATGAATGTCAATACCGTGCAATCAAAAAAAATATTTACATGGGTCACGTTTGCTCAAAAATAGATATACCATGTATAAATTAGGAAAAATACTTATATCCGTTTATATATATATATTAAAATATAATGATACTTGAGATCAAAAATATATAATAATACTTTTATATAATCGTTTATCCGTATAGTAATGATATTGTAGATAGTTTAGATATTGAAAATACTTTACACATTTTTAGATATGGCCACGCAATGTAATAGTGGATAAATGAAAAGATTTTTTTGATAATATATAATAGATGAAGTGAATTTTTCATTAACCATAAAGATATTAAAAATGAAAAAGATTATATAGAAGATGAGTTTTGTAGAAATAGAACCTTTTTTTTTGACTATATTAAATATACTTGGGTTATAATTTCTTATGGGCATGTTTGGTAATCCAAAAACTTTGTAAACTAAAAATTTTTATTGTAAAACTTTTCACTGTCCACAACGACCTTATTTTTAATTATTTATTCATATCTTCTTATACAACTATTCTACTTTTTAATTATTTTTACACAACTAATCATACAATTAACCTATCTATTTTTCACTTTATTTCTCATTATTACCCCTAATATATATATATATATATCACATCATTTTCTTTTAGCTCACAAACTTTTACACACAAAAAATTTCACCAAAAATTTTATCACTTTTCAAATACATCCTATAGAGATACAAATACTTCGTTGCTTTTGAATGATGATATACGGTTAAATATAGCTTTCTTATGGTAAATACAATCAAAATAATATTGAATTTATCTATTAAAATTCAGCTGCAAATAATAATACAATTATGGCGTAATTAACATATACCTATGCTGCAATGCAAATTAAAAAGTTGCCGCATATAATAAATTTTGATCCAGTGATCTAGATAGAGAATTTACAAAATAGACGACATCGGGTGCACGATTTGTCACCGATATGCGATGAACCTGATGGCATCAGCATCTGCAGGTTTGTGCCAGTTTGACCAAGTCCCGGCTCGTGTATGAGAATATTATTCTCTTGCACCGCATGCGCCAGTGAAAAATAAATGGCTGTATCTTAGCTGTAAGTACAAGTACAATTGTGTGATCATCATCAAAATTCCAAAAAAGAGTTTCCAATAATCTATCCGGCATTCTTGAAATTAATTTTAATTAACTACATGACCGTTACGTATCTAGTAATTAATCTATGAAAAGGATAGATACACATACTTGGCCAGCTTACATTTGGTATTTTCTTTTTTGGATTTTATTGGTGGCCTTTTTCGCTTGTAATCCGGGATTAGTTATATAAACTCCATTAGCTAGCGAGACAAGTACTGGTTGTAAGATTTATAGATATTGATACAAACTGTCAATTATGCAACTTTTGAGTTCGACCGGTCCAAAAGCAATTTACCTGCACTAAAGGTTTAGAACGTCCAGCTTGCGAATTTTTTTTGCTTTCTGTGAGGATGAACGGTGGAGATGAAGTGAGGAGGGTGGAAATACGGCCGGCTGTTGTACGAAAGGATTCGGATCGGCCGTGCAGGAAAACCGTGGAGGATCATGCACGTGCATGAGACTGATTCTGCCAGGTTCAATCCCACCAGATCATACCGTGTTACGACGCTACGCGGAGAGAGTGAGAGAGAGAGAGAGCGGGCGCACGAGATTTGTGCCGGCGCGGTGAGGGTGGGCCGGCTGACAGATTCGATTCCTAATACGGTGTGCTGCCACGTGGCGGGCGTTCAACGGCTGATACGGCTTCCTGATGGGGAACCAATGACGGAGGTGACGTGTTCGCAGCTATCAGTCAACTTAGGCCGTTGGATTGGGTTGGGCTGGGCTGAACTCCTCCTGCTCCGCAACGTGCACCCCATTCTTCCGACCCCGTCACGGTTCCGACTAACGTGCACCGCGCTTAAGAACGGCGTCAGTTCCCACTAGGGGTGTAAATCGGGTCGGGTTGACTCGGGTTGGCACAAATACAACCCTAACCCACCTTGTAAAATCACAACCCAACCCTACTTTCAACCCTACTTTTCACATCTTAACCCAACCCTATTTCAACCCACCTCAAATCGGTTCGGTTCGGGTTAGAAATCGGGCTAATAGATTACACATGTTATCAATGCTAGTTAAAGTTTTGTTCACCTGAATTTCTAAAATAATAAAAATAATTATAATTATAAAAACAATAAGTACCAATAAAAGTTCTACATAGCTCAAAAGTGGAGGATAAGTTTAGTAATTGATTCGTTTTTTTGTTTTTGTATTTTTGAGCAATCGATGTCTTCTGCAAGTCAAAAAGTGAAAGTCAAGTAAAATTATTACAGTAAATTATGCAAAATAGAAAAATGAATATTATAGTCTGACTTACCTTCTTAGTTGGCTTCCAATCAAAGCTACAAACATCTTAAGTTCTCAGTTGACCTGTTATGTTATTCTAAATCACCAATGCGAGCAAATATCTAAACAACCTATTTACGATGCAATATAACTAAATAATCCAAACACAATTTCACAACTAATTAACCAAATATATTTCCAAACCAAATAAATTCAAATAACATTTGACAACCAAATAGTCAAACAAATTTCCAAACTCAACACAATTTTATTTAAATATCTAAGCAATATGAATGAAATACACTCTCATAAATATATGTAAATATATATCTTATGAAATCGGGTCGGGTCGGGTCGACCGACCCCTAACCCAACCCAACCCATTTTTAAAATCGGGTCGGGTTGAACCCATTTTTTAAAAACCAAATTTCCAAAACCTCAACCCAACCATGGTATAAATCGGTTCGGGTTAATGCGGGCTCGGGTTGAACCCAACCCTATTTACACCCCTAGTTCCCACCGTCGTCAACGGGAACCATCCCAAAAAATTATGATTATCATTTCATTTTAAAATTTTTACCTTATATATTACTTAAAATATAATTTGCATCGTACATAATAAAAATCATAAAAATCAAATAGTGTTAAATTAAAACAATACAATAGAAGAATATCAAAGATATATGTATACAGTAAGATTTATAAAATAGGAAACTTTACATACATCTCTTTTATCCAGATGAGTCTAAAAATATTTTTATGTAAAATGCTAGTTTTCATTTTTGTATGCTAAACATACTGTATTTTACTTATTTCAGAACATACTAATATCTGACTTGCGACATGTTTTCTGCTGTTTAGATAATTTTTGTTATATTAGCATTTTTACAATGTGACATCTTGATATTACAATGAGGTACATTTACAACATTCACAATATGGAGTAAATTTTTTTTAGAAACACCCCCATATTAGGGGAGGATTTTTTTTTTTTAAAATCTTACTTTTAAGAGAGAAATTATAAAACCCTCGTTTTAGATAGCCTAAATTACAAAACTTACCTATTAGGCTGGGAAGAATTGAATCCGGACATGCTGTATGACACCTTCCCAAATTACCACTGGGCCAGCTGCCGCTGGCGCTATCCGGACCATTCTTAGGCCTTAGGTATTGGTTTATATTCACATAAATATATCAGAGGTTCATACTGATGGCATATATCCGTGCATCTTCTGTTGATTTTCAAAAAAGAAAAATCAATAAATTTTAAAAATTTTCAAATTACGTGCGAAGCAAGATCAATGTGGGGCTCACACAGTATGATAAATAGAAATATTTTGGACCGCTGGCTCAATTTACAAATAGCCGCGTATGATCGCCTGCAATATAAAATTAACATAATAAAATTATTTAATTTATATATCTATTTTAAAGATGTTAATTCAATTTCTTTACATGTAAATGATTTTATAAATTATTCTAACATTTCAGTATATCTCTGTATGCATGCAATTAATTTACATATGTTACAAATATTTTTAAGACGTATGCCCGTCCAAAACTTTGATCGAAATAATGTTCATACTATCATAAATCAAATGGTTTTAACTTAAAATAAATTAATTAAATTTTGATCTCATCGCCAAAATGGGACAAGAACGCCCAACACTTTAATGTTGTGGGTAACACTGAAATACTCTCCACTTTAATTAAAGGTTTATTTAAATCACACTATTTAATTAAAATACATAAAACCTTACTATTTATGGTTCCAACGAACTTGCGTTTGTAATTTCTTGCGTTGATCACTTGGAAACATTTGTAGAAATTGCCATCGTTTTATTCATTTCTTAGAAGTAAGAGAACAACAATAAAAATTATATATTTGGCAAAGAATTTACTGGCAGATATATTGCTTATGCGTATCATTTAGCAATATATCATCAGAAATGATTTTGGCGTATTATAGATTCCGTTTTCAAACGTAAAGTTTTATTGTCACGGAACACCTTTTTCAGTTGCTACTCGAATATGAGTATTTTTTTTACTAATCCGTAATTCCGTATTACTTGCTTGGCTGTTTTATCTGAAGTTTCTTATGATCATTGCTCTCATCCCATTTTCAAACTGAACGATCGTATGGTTAAGAGGACAAAGAGACACACCTAAATGCACTTGGGTGCACTTAGGCTAGCTGCATCTGAGTGCATTTAACTTATTTTTTATTTTTTTAAAATTTTTTATGCAGACATTAATCTAAGTGTATTTAATATTGTATCAATTTTTTATCAATTTTGGAGATATGTAGATATTTTTTAGATTTTTAAAAATCAATAACATTTTTAATAAAATTACTAAAATGCCATTGATTTTAAAAAATTCAAAAATATATAAATTCCAAAAATGACACGCATGTTAAACATGCTTAGATTAACAATTTCATAAAAATAATTTCAAAAAATATAAAAAAGGGTATTTGCATTCAGGTGCATAGGATCATAATAAGAGAACAAAACCTTGTGATACATATATATTACAATTAGAAAATAGATTTTATTACAATTAGAAAATAAATTATGTACAAATAAAGTATACTGTAACAAAATTTCTTATATGTGGCTACTTTTCTGCAACCAAATTTTAACTTAGATGCATTTAGTGTCAAATACAACTAAGTCCTATATTAATAATAGTCAAAGTTTACTAGGACATTGCCCTAGTCGGTAACCCACTGTCGTGCCATGGTGCCCACAATTGTTCAATTCTAAGTGCAGATGTTTACTTCTCCTGTGACACAGATGTATTACAACAATCCTCCCGAGAGTAGAGGTATTTATAAATTATCCTTTCATGATGAGCATTATGAAAGTGCTTGATTTGTAACATCAGGATGTCACGATGTATATAATATTCATTAAAAAATTATAGTCGAAGTATTATTATTATTTCTAATAGATAGGGTGAATATTATTTTAGCTACATTTGATGTAAAATGGCTATATTTAATCAAATTTCATCATTGTAAAGTAACTAAGGATGTAGCTCAATAATTAATTCAAAATATTTAATGCAAATAAATATATATTGTATACTATGAAAAAATTAATTGGATTCAATAACGTTTTTTATAATGCATGTCAACGGCTTGCCTCTAATAAAGTGTAAAGGCAATGTAATAAAATTATTTAATTTATATTAATTTTAAAATTTGATATCTAACATATCTTAAATATCGTTCCTATAAGAATTATTTTTATAAATTATACATCTTCAAAAATAGTAAAAATTAATTTATAGATTAAATATACCTACATTAACAGTTTTATAAATATAAAAAATGAATTGTGTGCCTACTTAATTAAGCTTGCTGCATACGATCATTGACCTTTAACAACCTAACTATTTATATTTTCCTATTATTTTCTTTATATTCCAATTATTTTACTTCTCATATAATTATTCAATTTATTTTATTTTATTATCTTTACTCGCAATTGTTACCCTTATTATATCGTATTCTTCTCTCACTTAAAAATTTCTCATTCTCACCTTCCTACTTTTGTATTTTCCGAACGACGATAATTAAAAAATTATCGCTAAAGCTTTTTGTGATTGGGTTATAGCGACTTACCTTTTAATGATATCACAATATAAATTGATACGTATAGTTTCACGTTTTAACATTGCTAAAAGTTAATTTTCATAATGAAATAATTTGTTCAATTATATCTTAACAAAGGTCTTTGAGAGTTATATTCCATGGGTTATAAAAAGGGTTAAGTATTCAGTTATAAATGCAAAGGAACGTTCAGAACAAAATAAATAAACAAATAAATGCAAAGGAACGTAATCTGGAAGGGGTTATAGAAGAGACTGGATATCTAGCTGTAAATGCGAAAAAAATCCTAGCATCTTAAACTAGCTTTTGGGCTTAAAAAGGCTAGTAATCATCCAATGCTATCTTATTTGATGAGAAAAAGCCAACAATATTCAACCCTCGTGCCTATCAACTAAGCTTGAGAAATATCATGAACGGACAACTGATTTTTAATTCTACCTTTATTCCATATCAACAAGCCACTTGCCCTTGATTCCAAAAATGATGAAGTCGATCATAGGACCTGTTGGAATTAAAGATAGCAACGAACTTGACCGCATTAGCATTGCCAGTGTCTAAGCCAATTTTCCGTCATTTCAACAAATTAAATTTCTTTTTTAATAACAATATCATTGATGTATGATGATACGTTATTGCTCATGCATCAGCAATGACATTGGCAAATATTAGCACATGAATATGGTTGTCCAAAATAAAATTTGTTGCACTTGCCGTGTCTAACTCCTGTCGCTTTGTACGTATAATCCGAGCAGATTAATTTTTAAAATACAATTTATTCCATTCATAATTGAAAATTACACAGATCAGATTACAGAATATTTTAAGAGGAAGTTATTGCCATCGTCACATCCATATAATTAAATCCATTCTCAGAGCTTGATAGAAATTAAGATGGTTGTAAATACACATATGGAAAAAAAAAATCAGATTGAAGTGAGGCATAAAACCCACCACAAAATACTTTGTATGATTATCTAATAAATGACTTCTATGGACAATATATATACCTTGGTTTTTCCGATTTATTCATTGGGTCCTTTTATTATATGACCGCCTGTAAATCACACGGTTAGTGGTTGACCAAAAAATTATTATTATTATTATTTTCATAGAAGTGTAGGTACATTTAGATCGCACCTGTTGCAAAATTTAGTAAATTTTGAATTTTTTATTGTTAAAAATAAAAATGGGCATGAATACATGCGCGATCCATGCCCTTTTTATTTTCGAATATGAATATATTAATTTTTTTTTAAAAATTATCAAATTCCACGGGAGTGCAATTTCGATAGGGCGTATACTTGTATAAAAATAACTTAACTTTCTAAACCACCTGTGAGTTTGCCGAATTACGGACGGACATAGATGACGGGCACACTTATTCCGTTGGCCATTTATGCAGCACCATGCATCTAGCTAGGCATTTCAAACCCATTTTGTATGTGTAAGGGGGTTCTGTCATTTTAATAAACAAGGGATTAGTACGAAAACAATAAAAGGATTTTTCCATAAATCTAGATTTTGGGACTTTCACGTGCTTTGCAATCAGCAGTGCAGGTTTAATTTTTTTTTTTGATTTATCAGCAGAGCAGGTTTTGATTCGGTTTTTCTACTGCTAAGCTTAGTTATCCTTTTACAAATAGAGTTTACCTGCGATTGTGTTGCTTAATTACTCAAATCATGGAGAATTGTTCTTTGCATCTACCATAAGTATTTATTCAATTAACACGTTAGGGAAGAACCCAAAATTTCAAGCCCAACCTGTTGAATTAACCTAAGAATTTAATGATTATCAAAAATTCCTTGGAGACAAAGATAGGCATATAAATGAACACAAATTATACGTGTCTTCAATCATGATAGTATAGGTTTCATAAAATAAGTTCCTAAAACTCTGCAAGGTGGGTACCTTATCTCATATTTAGCAGGTTTATTTTCAACTAAAACTTTTTATTCTTTGAATGTTTTATTTTTAATTATTTTTTCATATCTTTTTATATAACTATCCTACTTTTCAATTATTTTTATACGATTACTCAAATAACTAACTTAGATAAATGATCTTGTTAGCCTTGGCTAAATAAATGTCTTACTTAACCTAACTAAAAAAAACTTATCTAATTTTTTTTTTCTTTGTACACTTCTTTATATAAGTGTATTTACCATATAAATTAAGTTTTACCATTTTTAGATATGTGTACGTATTCTTTAAAGATTTTTAAACATAAAATTATTTTAGCAATTTTAAAATGGCTAAAGTACCCATATGTTTAGAAATATCAAAAAATATAAGTATTCAAAAAGGGTAAAACTTTGTTTATATGTTAAATACATTTATATTAATAAGTTTATGGGAAAAAGACAAAAAATATTTTAAATGAACTTTTTGAAGTGAGCTAAGTATTTACTTAGCCGGAGCTAATATGATTATTTCTTACTAATTTATCTATTTTAACTTTATTCTCTTTGCTCTTCGTTTTTATACTTATTATATTACATTATTTTCTATCAATTCAAATTTTTTTACATTAAAACGTTTTTATCCAAAAGTTTTATCAATTTCCAAATACACCCATATCTTTATCCATATTTTCAATTATGTCCTTTCTTCTCAAACGGATTCGCCTTTTTCTTGCTGATGTTCTCATTGAAAACTCGGATAGTTTATCCATATAAAGAAAAAAAAATTCTCTTACTTCAATGTTGGATATTGTGTATTGAAAAATTTTATTTTGGAATTTGAAACCGACGTGACTTTTATAAATATGGGTAGTACAGGGTAGGTAGGGCTCTACAAATAGTAAGTAAGATAGAGAACGGACATGAGTTGCACTCGTGTTATATATATATATAAGACATTTCTTCCTGCAATATACGTGCATAGATAAAACAAGGGTGTGAGATGGACATCTCAGCAGCTGTCGCTGGTGCAGCTGATAGATATTTTTAATTATTAACTGACTTGTGACAAGTTAACGGACAATGAAGGTCAACGCTCTCATCCTTCCTTGCCCAATGTACAAGAAAAAAAGAAAAATGCTAGTTGAGAATCCAATTGCAAAATATCCTCTGCCAAGGCATGAAAATGGGGACTTTGATGGAAGAAAATGGGGTCTCGAGCTTCCCGATATTAATTTCATAGGGCCTTTTGCCAATTAAAGCATTGTCTTCAATGTCAAATTCTTACTTGATGATACTTTCATGAGAAGCATTTTTTTAAAATAAAATGGAATGAAACCTTTGATTTCTTGCTGAATGTTGTAGGCGGACAATCGTTGGAGGATAAGTAGATGCAAGTAACTAAAAGCCCACTATCACTCAATTGTGTTCTGGCAATTTTGTACTAATTTTTCATTACTAAAATTTTATTACATTTCCAAATGATTTGACAATTGACATTAGTGTGTGCGTGAGTAACATCTTGGATTCGATTTAGAACTGGAGCGATAGTCTTCAGTTACAAAAGAAATTTCACTAAGTAGTCAAGAAGGAGATTTTCAGGCCTCAAGAACCATAACCAGCCAAGAGGATAGAATTTGTAATTTCTATCTAGAACATATAATTAGTTTTCACTAAAAGTTCTTATTTATTTGATCATACAAACTTAATGGGCAAGCCCGGTTGGAGCTGGGCTCAGTTCCTGCTCATATGTTTCCTTTTTAAAAGAGCCTGCTCCATCACCAAATCAGCTAAACGCTGGACTCCTTCCCATTTTAATTACCGATACACTCTTTTCTACCAATCTTACCCTTTTTTTTTTTTTTAATATCAAACTATATTTTCAATAGGCAACCGACTTTTTTGCCCTAGGAAAGATTTTATTTTTTATCGTGTCATCCACCTGGGCAGGGATAACTAAATACCCGATGAAGGTATATTTCAGGAGAAGGGTAATAGATCACTGCCTCTACCCAACTTCAAACCCTAGATTTCCCTACTCTGAAAAAGGATATATATATATTTTTTTACGTGCATGCATTATTTTTGGACACTATTTTCACTCTTGCTAATGCATTTATTTCTCAAATTTATTCCGCATTTAAAAATTACATGTTAATTAATTCTTGCCATCCCATGAAAATATACAATTTCACATTAGGCTTCCAAGTTCTGATAAAATATGAAATATACCCACAAGCAGCTAACAGGGACATCGACTTTTACAGAGCTATAAGAAAAAGAAAGCTTTTGTTTAATGAATATGTTCCTGCTCGACATGGATGGGCCTCTTAGTAAGGCCCAGACATAGGCTCGAGCATTTCCGGCCTTGGCCTAGTATGCGAACCTAGTTCTCATCTACATGGTCGAAACCAGGAAATTTTTTGTCACTTGTCAGCTGATCAAATGGTCCAATTGTTTCATAAAAAAAAAGGTCCAATTGCTGGTAATCATTATATATATGGAGATCATCACTCAAATAACTAGTTAAAAACACATTAATGGCTATTTTTCTCCATCTATTAATCAACCTCACAAACAGGACTCGAATATTAATGTCTGCATTTGTCTATTTTTTTTGGGTAGTTTTACTTCTTAATTTTTTTTTTTAAAAAAGTTGGTTTGACAGTGTATTTGGAACCAGAAAAGAAAAGAAAAGAAAAGAAAGGATATGCATGCATGTATGTATATAGTTTTGCATGGCTTACAAATGGGGTTTATGGTGATGGAATCTTATCTCTGAAGTTCCTGTTGCTTCCAGCCTCCTCTGCCTAAAATTCAATGCTCCGAGGCTCCAACGTTGCACATTTGGGCTGGAGCCAAAAGAGAGTTAATGGTCGAAATCCGACGATATCTCTGAATTTTTAGAAAATGATATGTACACCCTACTTTTTTCTCTCGTCATGCATTTCTTCCTCTTCCAAGAATGGTAATCGTCCAAATACGATCGAAGCTTCCAACACCGACAGTAGGGTGTCAAGGAAAATGAGGCACGTCATGGGATGTGATTGGCATCCCAAGTTAAAAACTCCTTTGGGTACTCTGATTAATCACTATCTCTCTAGAAATGGATCATCATCATTGCAATAAGAACCCCAAGCGAAAAATATTTTTTCACTAATCAAATCATCTCTTCGATGTTTTGGATTGGTGGTACTTACAGTCCTGCGACAGTGCTATATATGTATATATATATATATATATATTTTTTTTTTTTCACTTGCAAACACACTTTTGGGCTTATTATTTTTTCACTATTATCTTTCTATTATAGAAAGTCTACGTCGCTTTCACCTGTACTTTTTCCACAATTATTATCCTATTTATTTTATTCCAAGTGTGTATTTGACCTTGTTCTATTAACTTGTTAATGTTCTCTATTTTATTTTACATTTCTTCACATCGAATCAAATATTTATTCGAGATGTTCTACTTCCCATCAGTACAACAAATTCTCTCAAATTGGCTGAATATAATATGTATTTGGTAGTATTTGATATCATTTAGCTACAAACAAGTATGTGGAATGAACAACCTAGTCACATATTTGGCTGAATATGGCCATCGCATATAAACAAATGCCGACATTTTTTGAAAAATGGGTTGCATGTTGCACGTATTACATGCAACAATTTTTGTTCGATTGCAAATAATGTTAAGGGCTAGCTGCAAATATTTATTAATTTATTGCAATTACCATTATTTTAGCTAAATTTATATTTTGTTGTAAATGGATAATTTTATATAATTTTTTGTTGTTGTAGTGCATGTGGTCATGATTTCAATTTTCAACATATTTGGCCAGGCACCGTTTCAAAAATGTTCCGGCCTAACAGGAGTTGAGATTTCATTGAGAAAAGAGGTTTTTGTACGTTAATACCTCAAGTTTTGCGGTTTTGCAATTTTGACCCATAATTTTCAATTTCTATAATATATCATAAGTCTGACATAAATTACAAATACCATTTTTCATGAGGGAATAAGTTGGCGCCGCCCACTAGCTATAAAACCAAGTTAAATGACAAAAATGCACTGTAGTGTTTAGGCCAAATTTTTTCATAGGCATACGTCGACTATCATATTTATCAGTTCTTATCTAATAAAAAAATCATATTATTCAAATAATTTTAAAGAGCATATACCTATGGAAGTAGTTTTTATGCATATTGTAAAGCTTTAAAGACAAATTACCGGTGTAAATGAAAGGGTATTTTGTCTTTTAACCTTATCCTTTAACAGCATAGAATCATTATGTGACGCAAGGAAACTCGTTCAAGGGTTCCCATCATAGGCGGCCGGGTGCTTTGGGGGCGCCACTAATGCGTCTGACTAGAAAATTAATTTTTTATTTTTATAAATATGCGGACTCCACCTATTTATTTTTCTGTGAAAATTTTTAATGTTTAGGATTTATTTGATATTTTATTTTGATTTTGAAAATAAACAAAAATGCGAAAACAAACACATGTATTTTCATCTATTTTTAAAAATCAAAATAAAATATTAAAAATAAAAAATGTCAAATTTCATATGGAGAAAGATACAGGCAAGCCCATAGATTTATAAAATAAAAAATGAGGTATTTGTGGTCATTTCTATAATTTTATGAAAATTGCTTTTATACCTATAATCTTTACAGAAATTACATTTATACTTATAATTTGAAACTTATTGCAAATATACCTACGAACTTTTAAACTATTTACAGTTATGCTTATGACAAGTATTAATCTCTTAACTTTTAAAATTTAAAATACTTTTTGATAAATCCAAATCAAACATTCTATTTATTAATGTGAATTTATTTGATATACCAAAAATCACCATGATTAGATATCTTAGTGGTCCTAATAAATATAAATTATTTTAAAATTGATTATAACCAACCAACGCATTTAATTAAGGTGATTTTTAGTATACTAGCTAAATTCATATTAATAAATACAATAGTTAGTTTAGATTTATTAAAAATATATCCTACTTCTTTTAAAAAATAAGAGGTTCATAGTTGTGGTAGGCATAATTACAAATATTTTAGAAATTCATAGGCATATATAAAAAATATATAATAAGTTTAAAACACATGTATAACCACAATTTGTCTAAAACTACAGGTGTGAGTACAAATATTTCTAATTAACTTTTGATTGAAAGCAGTGTTTATGAAATGAGCCAAATTGTAAAGGATTGGTCGGCCTTTGTACAATTTATGTCAAAATTGAGAAAGCGGTTGGTAAAGTCTAAGAGTCTGTTCTAAATTATACAAGATTCTTAAATTGAATCTATATCACTATTCTCAAAACTATTTCTCAATTTTCAAGATAAATTTTTCAATACAATTTTGTCCATTTTTAATACAACTTTATTCATTCTCAATATACATAATTATGTTCTCATCTTAGATATAAATTTGATTTAAGAATCTTATAGGGTTTGAAATAGGCTCTAAACTTACAAGTCAAAATGAAAAACAAATAATTTGACTGAAAAGAAAAAAGTCTAATAATCTATAACTTTGATTTGTGACATACATACTTGCACACGCTAGTACAATTACCCAACTTAGTATCAAAGCACACATATGCACAGTTGACCTGATCCAAAATTTCTATTTCTTAGCTATAGGTCCAAATTTCGACACAAATTTTCTAGCCTCCCCTAGAAGGCGAGTTGGACATGTGGCCTAAATGAGAGAGACCAATTGGAAATTGTAAATGCATGCTTAATTATACATATACAGGGAGAGAGATCCATATATATATATATGTGGATATATTCAGGGACATTTTTACTGTAGCAAAATTACGATGTAGTTATCTCAAAATGAGTCTCACATGATTATAAAATTATAATATATTTTACCCATTATATTTAGAATTGTGTATTCTAAGACTATACCAACTTTCGTTCCAATTGGATACGTGTATGACCTCGTTTGAAAATCGTAAAAATTCAACATAATAAAATAGTTTAATATAAACAACAACTTTAAAGTTATTTTTCAACATATAAACTATTTACTATAAAATTTATATTTGAATAAATAATTATATAAAATATCAGTATATTTAAATACATATGGGGCCTATTTTGGGTCAAATGCACTATTAATTATGGTGCAGGTAAATGCATAGAAAAAGTTCTCATATATATATATATATCTATTATATATATAGAGAGAGAACCATTCATATGCAGACAGATTGGATGTAATGAAACTTTATACAATCATTTATCTATATAAAAATAAGACCTTAGACGATTTAGATGTTTAAAATACCGTTTTAAACTTAATATTTATGTTAAACTATTTTATTATGTTGATTTGCACCATTTTAAGATGAAAACCATACACATGTTTAGATTTGAATGAAATTTAGTATGCTAATAAAGTGAACAATTCTAAATGCAATGGATGAGATAGATTTTCTATTTATGATCGAGTAGGGCCCACAGTACATGGACTGCATGGTGCAGTTGCATGCATTGGATCATTATATATATGTATATATATATATATACATATATATATATATGGATGCTGTTCCGGTGCAGTGACGCTGCACCGGAACAGCGGTGCAGTGGGCCCCAAATGGGCCCCACATGATCATGAAATCATGATCTACTCCACCCATTGTATTTAGAATAATGTATTCTATTACCATACCAATTTTCATCCCAATAAGATATGTATATGGGCCCCATCTGAAAATGGTACAAATCCAACGTAATAAAATAATTTGATGTAAATAACAACTTTAAAGTATTTGATTGGGATGAAAATTGGTATGGTAATAGAATACATTATTCTAAATATAATGGGTGGAGTAGATCATGATTTCATGATCATGTGGGGCCCATTTGGGGCCACTGCATCGCTGTTCCGGTGCAGTGCCCTCTATATATATATATATAAGAACCATTCACGTATAGACGGATTGTGTCATAATTACAGTGCAATCGTTGTAAGCCTCACGCATATTAAAATGTAATAAAACTTTATATAATCATTTATCCATATAAAAATATACTTTAGACGATTTGGATGTTGAAAATACCACTTTAAACTTGATATTTACATTAAACTATTTTATTACATAAATTTTGAACCATTTTAAGATGGAGACCACATGCATGGTGGATTTGGATAAAAATTGGTATGCTAATAAAGTAAACAATTTTAAATACAATAGACGGGGTAGATTTCCCGTTCATGATCATGTGAGACCCACATTGCATGGATTGCACGGTGCATGCATTGTAATATTTTCCAATATATATATTTATATATATTCCTTTTTATGTATGTACCAATATTAAGAAATGACAAGCGCCTACATGTGCTAAAAAATATCCTCAAATGGGTGTGGAGATATTCGGTGAAAGGGATCTTGCTTTCAGATCTCCTATCGCTTTTTTTTTTTATTTTTTATTTTTTATGGAAATCTCCTCTCGCTTTTGAAGCTTCTGACTGTTTGCGCGTATTGTACCATCAATTAATTTGCGGCCCATTTTAGACACTCAAAAATATATTTTTTATTATTTTTTATTTTTTTTATCTTGCTCTTAAAAATTTAATTTTTATTTTTTTTATAAAACTATTAATCTAAATTTATTTAATTTATAAATCAAAATTTTCAATTTTGGAGATATATAGTTATTAGATTTTTAAACACAAAAGTATTTTAGTCATTGTAAGAGTGAAAATTAACTAAAATGTCAGTTTTTAAAAATCCAAAAAATACATACAAATCTCAAAAAAATTTAACGCCAGTTTATAAATTAAATATATCTAGATTAACACTTTCACAAAAATTTTAAAAAATTAAAAATATTTTACGGCACATGTTATTTGCGCCGGCGGCAGATGATCATTTGACCAGTATAACATCCTAATATTAAGATGAGAATTGAGGCCCACACTCAAAATTTTAAAATTTTTGGCAACGAAACATTCTGGGACAAAACTCCGGACCGGACAATCCAAAGAGGTCCGGACCGGAACCCGTGTGATCTGCACCGTCTTCTTTGCAACCGCAGTTCGCCCACAAGGAGGCATGCATCTCTACACCGTGAAAAATAATGCGCGGGTAAATCTTTCACGCATACGTGTAGGGTGGGCCCCTCCACTCCATAAAAACTGTGGAAAAAATCAGAAAAATCTCTAAATTGTTCATTTCTTTTCATCCAAGGCGACCGTCTCATGAATATCTCATTCAATACTAACTTACGGTAAGCATGTAAGCATATAGAGGCTCCATATTTATTCTTAGTTTTAATTTTGAAATATATATTTTAAAATCCAAATAATTTATCATGTTTAATACATCTTTTTTTTATTACGTTACAAAAACAGTGTTCATTAAAATCTTTTAGTTTGTAAAAAATCTCATCTTTTGAGAGTGAATAATAAATATTAAAAATTTGAAAATGTATAGTATAAATATAATATATAATTAAAGTTTACAATCTATGTAATATTCGAAAATCATAAATAAATACACATGATAGACATAATAAATAGCTTAGATTTCAAAAATATTTTAAAATTAAAAAGAGAAGAAGAAGGACAAAGCTTTCGTGCTTATTGTAACTACCGAATTCCCGTATATATAAAATAATAGTTTGTGGCTGCACGCAATTAGCCCAATTGGCATAGAATCGTGCCTAGGTAACCATATATATAATAAATTTTTGGTGGCCAGCACGCAACTAGCGTAGCTGATGTAGAGTTCTGCCAAAGGTGCGGGAGGTTCAAACTTGCGGAGGAATTTGTCTTCTTCTTTTTTTTTTTTTTTTTTCATAGTAATGCTTCCTTAGTTAACAACCTTGTTAAATTTACCCATCTTAAAGGGATGTTTGGTAATGTGTAAAATGGTGAAATTATGGGAAATTATGGAAAATAAAAAAGAGAATATTTTGAGAAATATGTGATTGATAAGAAATGATAAATGTATAGTTTGAATAAATAAGTTTGTTGTATGTAGTTGATAGGAAAAATGATTGGAATGTAGGGGTAAAAGTGAAAAAAAAATATAATTAATAGAATAATAATTGGTATTAGAAAACCAAATACTATAAAAAAAACCCAATTTTCCACACTTACGTTACCGAACGTCCCCTAACTCAGGTACAGCATGGCACGTGTAAAAAGGAAAAGCCGACCGGGTTGATAGAGCTTCCGCACTATGCAGGTACGGTTGTACCGTTTTGAAAAAATAATAATAAAGAGCCTCTTTTCCATGACATCATGTTTTCGAGTTTGCTATTTCCACAATCAATGATGCACGTGGGGCTCAAACCAAGTTCTTGGACATACACAACATGAGAGGATCGTAAGTGCAAGTACAGTGAAGAGTATCTATGCACATATTGATGCATGATATCAGAGGTTGGAGCTAACACTAGAAAATAGTTACCTCGTTGCTACACTAACCAACATGCAAGACAGGATATCAGAGCTTGAAAATGAAACAAACCAAAAGAAAAAAAAAAAAAAAAAAAGCACTTGAGCGAAGAAAATAAAGTAAAATAAAAATAGAACAATTGCACTAGAGCTTCAGAGTCAGATCCAGGTCTTCGTCGAATTGCCCGGGTCCGAGAGTCAAACCCAGCCTCGGCTGGGATGATTCATGATCTTCTCCTTCCGACTGATGAGACATTCGCAGGTTCAGATCGACATCCGGGTAGAATTGCTCTTGCCCATTCATCTGCACCAGCTGCTTCCAGGCTGCTGCACCTGGTGGATAATCCATCTCCGGTGGTCGTAGCTGCCAGCTGCTTTGATGAGAGGAGCTGACATCCCTTTGGGATGGAAGGTACTGATGATGGTGCAAAGGTAGGGGGGGCCCGGAAGTGGTGGGATATGATGGCTGTGGTGATGGGGCTATTGCCAAGATCTTTCTTTTGGCGTTTGCCATTGCTCTCCTCTCTCTCCTCGCTTCAAACCTCTCCTGTCTATGGGCGTTGATGTGGCCACCCAAAGCCTGAGAGCAGCTGAACTTCTTGCTGCAGTAGAGGCAGGCAAATGGGTAGTCTTCATCCCTCTCTACGTCTGCCTTGAGAGATGGTTTGATGGCGGTTGAGGCATTGGGGTCTTTGGTTCCCATGGGAGAGGTGGGGAAGCAAGAGATGGGGAGACTGGGAGAAGGCAGGAGATGATGGGTAGGAAACAGGAAAGAGACAATGAGGTTTTAAAGAGAGATTGGAGAAGTGCCAAGAAAACATTGTCTCCACATGAGCTTTTAAAGAGGGTCTTGGACGAGTGCCATGCTATCATGTCCCCCGATCGATATCTTAAGCTTTGAAATCTTATAAAATGGAAGTTAAAGAGCCCCAGCAACGTTTTGGTTATTTTTGGAGGTCTTTGCATATCCGCTTTTGATTTTTAGTGTTGTTCTCGAGACTTGAATTTACAGGTCAAAGCCTACTAAAAAAATAAAAACAAGTCAAAGACAATTGTTTTTTCGATAAGAAAGCGAAAAACAAGTGTGTAAATTGCTCCTTATAATCTCGATCCAATATTCTCTTATCAAAATTTGCTGCGGTCGATCGATCAAGAGGTTGATGAGGTGTCGGTGCTTCTCTATTCTCTAATGTAAGTTATGTAACTGATCAGATATTTACGTACGTGTGTTCCATTAAAAATATATATATTTACGCACGTGTGAGATGTCTATGGTGGGGATATCTGAACTAAGGGGCTTTTCCTAACATTCTCATCGGTTTCGCCTGGGGCATGGTGGAGATTGGACAGAAATCGGGCTTTGTTTAGAAGTGCAACCGGAGCTTATGAAACTCCTCAACCTTATTTATAAAATTTAAATTTAAATCTTAATTTTATTTTTAAAATATAAATCTTAATCCTATTTGAATTAAGTTCTAGATTGGGATGTGGATTAAAAAAATTTCATTCAATATAAATACGAAAAGTTTAAAATTTCATTTGAGTTCATAATAATAATAACAGCAACAACAACAACAATCATGTAACCAAAAATAATTTTATATGGTCTAAATATATTTTTTAAAAATACAATAATATATAATATACTTCTAGCAATGGAGTCAAGACTTTTGGTGAGGGAAATTTTCCATTGATTACGCATAATATTTTTTGAGAGCGGAGGCAGCAATGTAAAATTAAACTATATGTTTCAAAAAATTTAAAGTTTTAAATAGGATATTTTAATTTAAAAAAGTGCATGGGGCCACACTCTGCTTCAATTTCTAGAAGAAAAATTAACCTTTGAAAACAAGATAAAGAAAAAAATTAATAAACTTAAAAGTAAATAATAAATAGAGCAAACACTATTCAAACATAAATATGAATAATAAAAAATTAAATGCATACTTATGAAGAAATATTCTGGATTATTTTATTGATGAAATATTTTTGGGTATTTACGTATAATATATATTATATTACATATAAAAATAAAAAAAAGTCAAATCCTAACACCGAAAATTTTCAAGTTTGGCGGGCAATCAACCCTTAGGTTTGCACCCCTACGTTTGCCGAGTGTTATAACCACCAACTTCTTTTATTTATCTATTTATTTATTTGATTGTTTATTTAAAATTTATTATGTTAATTGCGACTTGCTTAATTGGCAAAATGAGCTGAAACAAAAGGTTCTACTAATACCATAAAAATAAATGGGCTGAAAATTAGATCTGGATCTGATGCGTAAAGGATCTGTTATTTTTCATAATTTAACAATTTTCGTTTGTCTCGTTTTCTCCCAATTCCTTTCTTGACGAAATCCTTATTCATGATCATCTTGATATAGAGAAGATCTCAAAATGAGGTTAGCTACATGATTCTATTCAGAAATTTCTGCCTAAATCTGACCGACGCATCTGATTCAGGTTTTCGATGGACGCGGGCGATATCATATCTCCGCGTATGATTCGTTGAATGCTTCCGGTGTTGTCCGAGAGGTAATTAGCTGAGGTTGGAATTTGGATCCTTTCAAATCCGTTCCATCTCCATTTGTGGCCCAATTATATGGTATCCATTTCACTCATTGCATATAAAATTATTTATTTAATTCGAAGACCAAATTTCATCCCAAGTAAAATATATGTGCATGCATGGCCTGTAAAATCAAGGTAATAACTAATAAGTTGTTTGATTCATGTACAAATTTCAAAATGATCAATTTAACGTTGAAGATATTTTTCTATATAGATAAATGATTTTATAAATTATTTCATATTTTAATATATTAATATAGAACACTCAGCAGATGAATTCCTGGAGCAAATTAAGATATAACTACGAGGCAATGCCAAAAGTTTTTTTGGGATAAAAAAGGGCATGCAAAATTTTAAACAATCATAATTTAATTGATCCCAGTGAGTTTTCGTCAAACTCTTTTATCATTGTTAGTAAATTATATTTCCTTTAGTATGTTTAACAAATTACTACTATCAGACAATTTTTCAATTTTCTGTGTGTCTTTGGTAAGGGCTTCGTTAAATAGGATTAGGGTTGGCTTGTGCCCCTTAGTAAATATATTTTTTAGACAGAATATTAATAATATTTTTGAATTTCTCCTTAAATTTATATTTCAATTTTTGTAATTAAAACTCGTATAGTTTGATTGTTATCCTTTCTTAAGTTATTCGCTGCGTCATATAACTATAAATAGATTTAATTATTTTTTTAATTAACAATGTGATCCCTTAGATTTAGATTTCATCATTAATATAGGCGTCAATGGAAAAGGTTACTTAAATTCAATTTCATGGTACCCGACATATATAGAATTGATGGCCATAGACTAACAACATATATATGAGTGATTCTGTTAGACTCCTGTTTAGTCCACCTCATATAACATATTTACAACAATTTTTTTTGCTTTTTTTCTTCACATATTTATTTATCTAAGTGTATTTAACATATATAAACAAGTGTATGAAAATAATAAAATATATACACATATCTAAAAATAGTAAAACTTAGTTTATATATTAAATATACTTAAATAAAAAAATATATAAAGAAAAAATAAAAAAATAGTTGTAAATAAGTTACTTGAGGCGGGGAAAGTGGAACATTTGGATCACTCCTCCATATATAGAATTCAGCCAAAAAAGCAAAGTTGCATGTGCTGATGTCATGGCAAGCGTCGTAGAATTGGAACCTTCTAATTGATGGGGCAGTGGTTTAAATGACTGCAGTGGGCCCATTTTCACCATTTTGGAGTTCCATCACACCCATTATGTTTTAAATATTATGTTTAATTAAGAATATATGTTTCTTATTTAAAATTTTATATAGATGAATTACAAAATAAATATAGTTTGGACTAAATATAAACCTACTAAATTTTTATCTTATATTACAATAACAAAGTTTGATGGCAGTAGGTTGTTATTAGACATATGCGATAATCTAATTGTAAATAAAGTGCATGTTTCATTATCGTTGAGTGTATGCAACGACCTATTAATAGTAGTTATGCAGCCAAATGATTCCCAATTTTATCATTCATGCTTAATTCTAAGAGATATCATTAGATAAATAATGATAAAATGAATGAGTAAAATGTAATGCCTAGAATCAGAAAAACCATCTTGAGCTTATGGGTTATGGGTTTAATAGTATGATATTATCTGCTCTAGCTTAATAGCGTAGTTGCATAGTTTAAAACGCATCACATTATATTTAACTTGAGACCCGCTTTATAAACTCCTAATAACTCTCTCCTTTTTTATGTGGGATTCAGTTCTGGGCAATTAATGATTCACTAGCTTCTACGTGGTTAGTCTTCGAACCACAACTCAACTCTAAGCCGCAAGCCACTAAACTTAACTTTGGGCCTCTCACACTCATCTCAACGCTACACTTTTGTCCCACATCTATTGAAAGGGTCTACTCTGATATAATTTGTAATACCTAACTCCGAAAATCATTCTGGGCATATGGGTCATGAGTCTAATAGTGTGATATTGTTCACTTAGTTTAGCAATTTTGTTACATGGTTTTAAAATGCATTATATTATAGAGACCTACTTTATAAACTCTTAGGAACCCTTTCTCTTTTTCAATGTGAGATTCAGTTATAGGCTATCACACAAAATGAATCCACAAATTGGTACAAATGGGGCTCACTTGAGTTGGTTCAATTTTACATGAGAACACTTCCCCAAATTAATTTGGAGATTTTACTTCATGTGGTCATCGAAATCGCATAAAATACATACTAATATCAACCACCTGGTCATTCAAGTATTAACTCTCACATGAATTTAATTTATGTAAACGTGAGAAAGTTCCATTACATAATTAGTATTGACTACAAGTTACAAAAATTTCTCTTAAGAAAAAAAATAAGACGAGTTACATGCACCTAGGAAATCACCTCCTTGCCAACCAAGCATTGTATGAGTGGCAGTGGCACATATCAAGGCACTATTTGGTTGGGTTCAAATCTCATATCCTCGTTGTAGGAGTCGTGGTCTCCCATATGGAAAGCAATTTGTCTCCCCTTTATTAATAATAGAAAGTGTTTGGTCTTCCTCTTGATTGTTAGTTAGAAAAAATTATAAAGGTATTAGGAGATAAAAAAATATAATAATTCTTGAGCTCGATTAGATTATGAATTGAGATGAGACATAAATAGATTAATAAAAAAAGAAATCACCTCCCTACTTGTAATACCTTCGGTATTGACAACGATGAAAATGGACGTGATGTATATAATGTAGCTTAAGAAGCTACATGATAATAAAATTTTGAAACTTAAGGGTCGAATATGTGACAGTTGTGCAAGGCATAGCGAATATGTACATTCCAATTATTGAGAATTAGATGGGTGAATTTTGATAAATAGCTTGGTAGATGGATTCTCGTATGTTTGTTAGATGATTTTGAATATGTGATAACCTTTATACTTGATTAAATGATGAATGTTTGAGATTAAACTATCATGCATGGATTTTTTGAACTAAAAAGGGCATTATTTGGAGTACATTTGATTTGAAATATATTTAGTCATGGGTGAAATGCCCCACATTTTTAGAATGAATATAAATGATTACGAGTGAAATTTGAATGGTATACTTGATAGAATGATGAAAATAAGCACAGTTGCGGAGTTAAGCCCGGAAGAACAGAGATAGTGAAAATGATCAAGGATGGTTGTGATTTGTATAATTTTACGATGAAAATGATCAAGGTAGGAGTTGTGATTTGTGTGAGAATAGTTCGATTGAAACATATTCATGGAGCGTTAAGATAAATTTGTATGATGATTTTGATAATTGTGTCATTTAAGGTCAATGATGAGAATTCGGTAAGAATGAACCTAACAAGTAAAATTCTAAAAATGACATGAAACATGATAATTTCTAGCACAGATGAGATGCTAGAAGTATATATAATGTGTGAAAAGTGATTTTGGAGGCATTAGAGATGATAAATACAATTTGGGTTAATGAGACTTGTTGTGAAGGCAAACAATCAAAGAAGTGAGTTAATGAGTCAAATTTTGTGTAAGACATATTTTGGTTAAATAAAAGACATAATGTTATAATAATATGATATATGTGTAAATGATTGATTTGATGTTTGAAAATATTTTGGTATGAGGTAGTTATATGTGTTGTCAATGGATAAAATTTGTGGTAAAAGTTTGTAGTAGAATACATGCTAAAGTTTTTGTTGTACAATTTGAGCCGAAATTTTGTAAAGAGATAACATTTGAAATTAGAAATCTAACAAAAAATTGTCTTAATCCGAATTGTCTGTAGAAAGTTATGAGCAAAACAATACAAATTAGTTGAATCACGCAGGAGCATGTGAAGATAGCATGGGTAGAGAATTACGGGGTCCTGTGTGGTTAACTATATGACATTTGTGATTGGTCGTGGTATATATGTGTGGGAAAGCTTGCTTATTTCACTCTAGTTCTTCTCCTTTCTCTCCGGAATCATTTTTTTCTCATAAAATCATTTTAAAACCTTCCTAAAATAGTTTTGGATGGTGCATATGAGATTAAGAAGCATGGATTGCATGGATTCAAGCTACATTTTGAAGCAATTTTTAGGAAATTTGGAGAAAAAAGAATTTGACGTGAATAAGTTATTTTCTTTTCAAATAATAATGGACTTGTGAAGAATTTTTGATTATTTTAATGATTATTTGCGGGCATTGTATTTGATTTCATAATTTGGGTAAATTTTCATGATTTGGGACTTATATAGAGATTGTATGAGTGTTAAAAATCAGAGTTTTAGGTGGAAAACCACATAAATAATGACATGAAAGTGATTAAAGGTATTTTCTCATAAGATTACATGTATTGTGAGGATTTTATGATTTGTAGCTTATGTAAGGAATAAAAGGTTATTGGAACTTGAGATTCTAAGGAAAACCATGTAAATGAGGAATTAGATGTGGTTAAAAGTGATTTTGCATGGATTATGATACATTGTGTGGGATTCCATGGGTTTTGAGTGAGTTGGGCATGATTTCCATGTAACTCCTATAATATGTTTAATAAAATGCCTACGTGTGGCTAATGTGTAGAAACCATATATAAATAGATATGTAGAACCATGGTGATATGAATAATGTGTGGTAAATGCTTAGAGGCAATGGGATGATGAATTGTTTAAAATGGAATTTGTGCTAGTGTTGATGAAATTGAGTTGTATGATTTAAAATGGGATTTGAACTTGTGCTTGAGGATGCATTTGGTAGAATATTGGAATGGTTCGTCTTTATGTTGAGATAGGAATAGAGGTTTGGTTTTGTATGAATGAATAAGAAGCTAAAAGATGGGCGGTCCATTGGCTAGGTTTGTGTTCGGAAGGATTCTAAGATGGTTTGGTGTTGAAATTTGCATGTCATGTGTTGATTTTCATGATTTGGGACTAATCTCTTTGAAAATGGTTCAATGGTGTTGATTATGTATTGGGCATGGTTTTGTGAAATAAGCATAATGCATGATTTTGGCATAAGTATGACGCATATCATGTGCATGATTTATATAGAATTATTCATGGCACTTTATTATCATGACTTTTAATAGTTATGAGGTTGGTTCAGTTGCATGTGTTCTTTGACATGACATGACATGACATGATTATGGGGGGCTAGTGATTGTTTTGGCATGGATATGCCGTTATTTTCACCAAGCATGACTACTTAGCTAGTTGTCTCACTCACATGTTTGATTTTGATATTTTTAGTAGGACAATATTGTAGGCATTTTTTTAAGTAAGTAGGTATAAGTCATGTGTCTTGGATTGTGGTTATTTGATGTTGATGTATTTCTGAGATACGAAAGATACATGTGTATGTATCATGTTTGATTGATAGGATATAGTTCATATATATAAAACACTTGATTGTGGTTTTTAAAATGCATAGCCTAGAGAGGATTTATTATTAATATTTAGAGTTTGCAAGTGTGTATTTTAATTCCACCATGATGGTAGCTATGCTTTTATGTGTAGATGTTGAGATGTAAGTGATGAAAATGATCTTAATTTAAGTAGGTTCTATTGTCATGGTTTAATTGACTCATTAGTTGTGGATATCTAACGTTGCTATGGGTTTAATTTCATTTTTTGTGGTTATTTGCCTCTTGAAGTATGATAGATCCTGAAGAAATGTTGTTGCATCTCCTCTATAGCGACTGCTTGCATAGGAGCTTGGACCAGTGGGGCTATGCCAGTAGAGATCATCTTTTTTGGTAAATTAGTAAAGCCTTTATTGATTACCGAATTTAAGTATTAGTCAAGATTCTTAAGAGTTTTAGTACTTTTTATCAAATCTTCTTTAGTTCCTGAATTTAAGTATCATCAAAGCTTGGTTGTTATTACATTGATTATTTTTTCTTTTGATTATCAAGTTTAAGTATTATTGGAGCTCAGTTAAGACTTTTGATATGTTGTTTAAGTTTTCTTGGTTTCAACTTTAGACATTAACTTAGTTAAAACTTTTGAATCTTCTTAGTAGTTTATGAAAAAGGTTGAGAGATTGTATTTTTGAAGTTTAAGATGTTACTTGAATCCAAGATGTTGGTCTTTTTTGTTACTCGCCGGTCTTAAATTTGATTTCAACGACCCCTATAATTAAATTTGATTTCAACTTATACAGTTGTTCGACACACTTTGCTATTTATAATGTCGCATTTCTTTGGTCATTCTCTTTAACTTTGTTGCATATAACATTATATGCAGCCAAAATTTGACTATGTATAATATTATGTATAACAATTTTCTTTTGTTTATAAGTGAGTTGACGTTGACTAAAAAGTTAGTTACCTTTACTATTAAATGCAACAAATTTACATTTGATTGATAAAGTGGGTAGGTATGAAAACTTTTCTGGCCATAATTGACTTTTCATAGATCTATTATGAACAGCAGTTTGATTTTCAGCGAAATCGTTGTTAGTCGATGCCTATCAGCAGTAAGTTGTCTATTAGTGGCCAATGTCATTTCAATGAATTTTTCTTGTAATAAACGTACGCAACAATATAATATATTTTATTTTTAGCAATTTTTTGCATTCAACAATTTCGTTGACGATGGCAACAATAACAGACCATTATTCGTTACACTAGCAACAAATTTCATTGTCAAAAGAAGTTGTTGTATTATTATAGCTTAAGCTACTAATCTTTATTAGATATCAATAAATAACTCAAATAAACCTTCACTATAAGAGTGTAAACGAACGAATCGAAGTTGGTATTTTTTTAATTGGTATTCTGTACAACGCGACAACTGATATTGTAATCAAATATATTCACACCACCACTCCCATATGAGAGAAATCTATAAATATCTCCATACAATGAAAATCTGTAAATAACTCCACAAAAGAGACACGATCTCTAAATGATCCCACAAAGGGGCACATTATGAAAAGCCCGCACACACACAGTGGTGGGACGCAAATCGAAGCCTAGTCTCCACAATGGGGAGAAGCAGGCTTACCATGTTACTTCTCGCGTCGTGGCAATCAAATTGGTATTAGACTAAGGTAAACCTAATCCTAACTTTAATTGGAAAAAACCTTTGGAGCAGGATTAAGTTCAATCCAAATCTAAATTAGAGAAAAATGCAAATCGATATCTTAAAATTATTTATTTCACTATTGTAAACTAAAGGCATACTCGAGTTAATGCTAAAAGTTAACTATTAAAATATTTTCCTAACTAATTAAATTAGGTTATCATTAATACATATTATCATTGATGAGATAGAAACTGAGGTATATATAGGTATAGAGTTATATTACTTTTTTTACAAAATATATTTTTGAACTGGCTGGGGGGCATGGTTAACCCTTCCTGCCCTATTTTATATTAGTTATGGATTTTGAATTATCCTGATCTAGGGTCAGCCAACATGCCTTCACATCAAGTCAAAGAAGGCTCGGGTTGATTATTTCGAGATCTACCTAAATCAGTTTGCACCGAACTGTTCATAATTTGGATGAGATGTGCAAATGTGATGTGAAATAGTAGGGAAATGTTTTATCGTGTATTGGAAATGTAAAAAACTATTTGAAAAGTAGAAAAAATTATTATTATTTTTTTGAGAAAAAATAGTTTTTAAGAAACGAAAATTTTCGTCACATCTAAATCTCACCCTTTTTCCATCCAATGGTGAACAGGCAATGTATAAGGTTAATTACTTGATATAAGTCCAAGTAGACTTCCATGTGTAGTAGTTTTTCAATCTATTGTATATTTCAACGTCGTACTGGTGTAGCAATGACGTAAGTGTATTTGCAAATGTAGTCAAATTATATAAGGATAATTTATAATTTCTGAAACTATGCGGGTATATTTATAATTATGACCAAACTAAGTCAGTGTATTTGCAAATCACCCTATAATTAATTAATTTCATCATGACATATAATCGGAAATGCTTCCCTGCAGGAAACCGGTTGCAAACTGCATGCAACTGCAACGTTTCAGTGTTTCTATTTATTTTCTTCACATCCACTCTATGCATTATATTCCACCACGTGAATATTTTTAATGACGTAAAAATCGTTTTAATGGGGTTTATATATAACTAACAGAAAAATTAACCGTATGTGGTGATATTTTAAAGCGTAAATGCAACTGATTTTTTATATCTACCTTAAATAAATAGTTTTAAATTTAATTAATGATTTAGATGTAAATAAGATGTCAAAATATTGCAATTCCCAAAAGGTCGAAAGTTGCAACCGGTTTGATGGAAGAATTTATCACATATAATAGATGCATTTTTTCCTTGATGTTGAGAATTTTTCATGCAAATATTTCAGGAAAACTATTTTTGATCCATGGTTGATTTCTAGAAATCCAAAAAGTGATAGTAGAGCTGCAATTTGCAGCAGAATCTCTGAGCTACTGAGATTTTGTAGATCATGAGAGATTTTGATGCTGAGGCAACACAACGAGGCAAACGGTGGTGTATATTAAATGGATGGCCCTGAAGTTGAAATCCGTGTGTATGCACAAATTACACATTTACGTTTAAGCAGTTATTAGGCCGAAAAATCCAGATATATACAAATAAAATAAAAATGAGTAATGATTCAATGCACCTGATGCATTAAAACTTAAGTGCGCTTAAGTGTAAACCTTATTTTAAAAAGTTTTTATGAAATTTTTTTATAAAATTATTAATTTAGGTGTATTAACATATGTATTTAGTTTTATTATCTTCGAAGATATGTATACTTTTTAATTTTAAAAAATAAGGGATTTTAGTCATCTTTAAATGATGAAAATCTTCCTATTTTAAAAATAAAAAATATATATCTCTAAAAATAACAAAACTCCACTTATAAATTAAATATATCTAATTAATAGTTGTATAAAAAAATTTTAAAAATGAGTTTTTCATCTAAATATATTTACGTTTCAATTCACCCAAGTCTGCTCAATAAGAATTAACTTGAATAGAAGAACGCGTAGTTATAAAAAAAATTTTGTGAAGAAGCATTTGAGGAATGCCAAGCTGGTTTTCTTTCTTTAGAAAAAAAGGAATTCATCACCCGGCGGAAAACGGTTTCAGCATCCGACCTTACAATAAATTTCCACTTATCTCTTCTTTCGCACGTGTGGCCGTTGCACAGGCATCCCGACTCCCATTTCAAAATTTCCTTGCCAACCTCGCACACGTGTAGAGCAACAATGTATACTAACACCATGCACCGCATCGACTCCGTCTCCTATAGCCACGTTACAATTAAAATGAGGTGAACACAAGGCACGGATGATTCACAGGTGTGGAATTCTATGTACGTGTGTGCGTGACTGGGTAAAACCCACTCCCATCGCATAAATGCCCGTGGCCAACGTGGCCATCCTTGCCAAGCCAAAATTGTCAGTCAATTTGCTAAACATGGCCAGCAACGCTCCTCCAGATTTCATGCCTTTCTATTCTCGATGGTCCATCCCCATGTATTGGACCACAGTCCATCGCAGCCCAGATACCCTGGCCTCAAAATCCCAACTGCCTCCGACTAACTGAAGATAATACTGTTTCTTTCTTCTTCTTCTTCTTTCTTTTATCAGAAAGCCAATAGTGTATTTGATGTTGGATATACATCTTAGTTTCCAAGGAAAATTTATAAGAAGATTTTAAAATATTTAAATATAATTTTGGGAGCATCTCTACATCACGCACCAGTGGTCTAGTGGTAGAATAGTACCCTGCCACGGTACAGACCCGGGTTCGATTCCCGGCTGGTGCAAATATTTTATTTTCTCAATTATTGTAATTTTAAATTAATTCGATCTAGTATTTTTATGACATTAGCTAGCTTGTCAAGGGAGAATGTTTTCCAAGGCTAGCTATATGGACAAACGTGGAAATGTTTAATGAACTAGTGTCATTGTGATAACCCTATGTACTTTTTTTTGTTTTGTTTTTTTCTTTTTTGATGAATAACTGTGTTCTTGAGTGCAACAAAACTAACTCAAGTGATTAAGTGGGTATTTAATCAGCTGTATCTAGAGGCAAAAATCAAGATCTTGATCCAAGAGAAACACCCACTAGCTATTTTATGATGGATATTGTTTGGATTTTTAGCTCCATGAATGTACACCATTCAATCTCATCACGGTGCTCATGGCATACATTCCAAGCCAATTTTACTGGAGAAACATTAAGTTTCGAGATTGTATGCATGATTATTTCTCTTGCACCCATTGAGATTTCCTCATTATATATATATATATATAGACAACTAAACCTCTCCATTGTAAATGTAATTATTAAAAAATTTACTTTTATCAATATAAGTTTTTTCGCACAAAAAATTTAATGGCTATTTACAACTATACTTCTATGCAACTAATTCGGTATTTATTTTTACTTTTTGACTGAGAAATTATCCTTGTAAGGAATTGTGTTCTTACTAAATTTCGTTGCCAAAATAACATTTTGGTGTAGTAATTTCATGTTGAGATATGATTCAAAGTTTTTAAATCAAAATGATTTTGGATGATATTCCAAATATATGATTCAGTGAAAAAGAGATATTACGAGGAACATTTAAAAGATTTTAGATTATCCAAAATAGCCAATTGCTGGCCCTTGAACTAGACATGAGGCTCTTGAATCAGAAAATGTAAACCTTGAGATCTCTTCTAGTAGCCAAGTGCGAATCTATATTAAGGCGATGAATTTGAAGCAAGCATCGCAAGAAAATTGAATCTTGGCTATACTCATAACTAACTAAAAGATTTACATTAGCAAGGAAAATGACTACCTACACGGAGAAGTAGATTTTTTTGTAAGTAAGGAAAAAATTTATTATTTATGACTATGCTACCATAGGTAATTTTTTTTTTTTTCTTATTGGTGTCATGCCTTCACAGCGAAATCAAAATTTGCTTATCTTTCCATAAAAAAAAATTGCTTATCTAAATACAACTATCAACAATCAAATTTCTTATAGGCAGTTGTCATATAACATACGTCTTCAACTACAAGCAATTAAAATTTTCTTTAATAACCAAACATTAACTCTTTGCAAGAAAATTTTGATGGCCAAAAATTAAAATTTTGTAGTGAAAATTATTTTAAAAATAGTTTCAAACTAGTCAAATATTACTACTTTTCACATGGCGGACAACTGTTTTTCTAAAAAAAAATCACAATTCAAAAACGCAAAAAGAGATACACAAAAGTGGTTGCTAATAAGGTTTGCCTCGAACCAATTTTCTTGTAGTGAATCAAGTGGATAACGGAAACACTTTTATTCATCAATCGATGATGAGATGATCTACAGATTGTTGCCCTAGTTTAGTCTCATGGTAGAGAAATGCATTTATTGCGAGCATTAATATATACGATGGGACTTTTTTCTTTTTTTTTTTCTTTTTTTTTCCTTTGGGTTTTTCCTTCTTTCCTCAATTTGTCCATGAATCATAGGAAGTTCCACCAAGAAAGCGGTTAGGATGATTGACATGTAGCAGTATCAAAGGGATGAGATGGTTATGTGGATATGCTATTACAGTGCAACTCATTGTACGACAGACCTCCACCAACAAAAGCCATGCACACTTTACACTTATAAATACCCTAAAAATCCTCACCCTAAAACATCTATTTTAACTTAAATTCCATTTTCTTCTACTCAGGTCCCTTCTCCTTGCCTTTTCGTTCTGTTGAGATGGAGGGTAAGGAAGCTGAGCAAGCCTTAGAAAACATTATTAAGTCTTCTTCCCCCACCCCAAAAAACAAGGAACCTCAAGGAGCCAACCGGGACTGCCCAAATGAGTCCGACCAAAAGCAGCAGCTCATTAACAAGTTCTACAGTAGGTGCTCAAGCCTTCACTGCCCATGCTCGAAGAAGATGAGATGTAGGTACGCCGGCGGCAACAGCAGCAACGACGTCCCGTTGGAATCGATGGCGACGGCGAACGGCAAACCAAGATTCCGGTCGAGACCTGCCTCATTCCCATCAACCGTGCTGCCTTTGGTGCCGCTTGATAGGATGGGCCCATTGCCGCCAGCACCTCTTCTGATGCCCCCTCCTTTCCTCGAGCCTGCACGATCCCAGGGCAGCTCTACTGAAGTGAAGACGTCGGACAAGGCCAAGCCACCAAACCAGAACCAACACCACCAGCCACCGCAGGCAACCCGCGGCGACAACAGCAACAATAAGAACAACAATAACAATAATGAAAACTCCATTAGGACTGCGGAGGAATTCATGGAAGTGACCAGCGCCAGGGCAGTGAAGCCATTCTTTGACCTCAACTTGCCACCACCCGAGTATGATGAATGGATGTATAGTTAGAATGTTTGTGTTCTTATCATGTCTGATCGTGCAGTCGGTTGGTGTCTGAAGTTTGTGTTGGTTTCTTCCATCTTCTGTTGTCTGTTTGCTTTGTTCAGTCCAGTTGTTTGTTGTTGGTTTATGGTGATGTTTTCATGTTCCAGTGTCTGTTATGAGAATTAATACCATGTAATAATGATGTTATTGTGATGTCCTTGCTATGAAATACAATGGTAATATTGGACTGAAAGATCTTGAATGGCTTTGTTTTCGCGTAGCTAGGTAAAATGCTATATTATGCATTTGTAAAGATTGGAAGCACTGAGATGGGTGAGGAAGAAGAAGAAGAAGAAGAAGGGTTAGGCATCCGTCAGTTTCATCACAACAGCAATAGGGATCATTCCTTTACAAAAGGGGCACCACCGAATTCCATTTATGAGATAATCAGATCCTCACAAACAATGAACGAATGCTATTTGTGATTAAGATTTCTTTGATAAATATAAAACTGTTGTCCACAGCTAATGAATCTGTCTTATCCTCAGGCCCCTTCCATGGCCAGAGGAAGGGAAGAAATTAAGGAGTACACTGTTTGTCCATATATAGAACCTAATCTCAATCACTGTAGATAATGCATAAGTATGAAATTTGATGACAACATTCGCATTACAATTAGCATGAAATTTTAGCTTAGGTTGTATTTAAAGTTAATAATAGAGATCAAAAGTTTTAAAAAATAATTTTCTTTGTAAGTACAATGAAGCCCCCTCTCTCACTCCCAATTAATGAGATTTAAAAAAAGAAAAAATGGGTTAATATTCATTAAATGACATTTATCTCAATATTTGTTTCCATGGGCATAAATCATAAGTAATTTCTCCAATTTCACCATTTGGCATCTGCTGATGACGTTAACCGTTGGCCGTTAATCGTTAATCGTTAACCATTCCACGACCGTTAACTGTTGGTCGTTGACCGTTCCACGACCATTAACCGTTGACCGTTAATCGTTGACCGTTCCACGACCATTAACCGTTGACCGTTAATCGTTGACCATTTCATGAATATTAACCGTCGGCCATTAAATGCTGGTCGTTCCATGACCATTAGCTGTTGTTCATTAAATGTTGTCCGTCCCGTGAGCGTTAACTGTTGATGGTTCGATGATCGTTATTCGTTGGCCATTGCAACCATTGGCTGTTCATCATTAATCATACCATGTTGGACATGTTTTGATTTGCATCATCATTGACACGATTAAGAGGGCTTGTTAATCTATGCCAAGGGAATGATTAGGAATACAAAGGAACACAAGAAACACAATGCATAGAGGTAAAATGGTTAATCACTCGTGGGTAAACTACATTTTCTTAATAGAAAAATAAAAATTCTTGGAACTTTGTGTTCGAACCATCAGGGGAAATGAATTTCTCTTTATCAATACATGTGCATTTCTCTCAATCAAACCAACATCATCACATAACTAGGCTGGTAGTAGAAATTCTATGACTTACTTCCAAAACATTTATGATACCCAAGATTTCATCTTAGATGCTGATGTGGTAATTAAATGGACCAAATCCAAGCTCTAGCGAAGACTTGCACACACACACACACATATATATATTTTGTCTAAAAATGTTGACATTTGTCACCACTCAACATGCCAATGGGAACTAGTAGATACATCAAGAGAAATGCCATACACGTATTCTTCTTATAAGGAGAATGAGTATGATAAGTATTCTCCTTTCACTGGAACTGAAACCATCCGTTCAATACAATGTCATGTTCAAACAGATGAGCATGGCTTTGCTTAATACATATTTTGGTTATTGGCCTACAAAAAATTGCCTTGCAACATAAAGATTTGCAAGAGAAGTGTCAAATAGTCCTCAAAAGATCTTTTCCAATTTTGGATGCAAGCGAATCCCTGATAAAGGCCCACGCACAAATGGCTAAGACCATTAAAAAGAAGCCTGGAAGCAACGGCTGGAGATGCTATCTGCTCTACAACAAATAAGATTGGCAGTATGGGAGGAAAATTTCTGAATGAAACGCCTTAGCGCACTGCCATAGAGCATCTTTTGCGTTGTTCATTTCACCAAATGATTACCTGTATCTTGCCAGATATCGCAATTAATTTCCAGCTCAATTTGTCGTTAATGCATAGACCAGTATTAATTGTTCTTGTTGTTATTTGTTTTGGTTGTTAGAGACTCTGCACCCTTTTCCTAATCTAATGGTGAGGGTAAAATGTTAAGAAACACAATGAACTCCTCTAAACCAAGTGATTCTCATGAATACCAAATGGAAATTTTGATGTCTTGAATATTGGATTAGGACACTGAAACGAAATTAGAAGGATGCAACTGTGGTTGATGAAAGGGAGAAAGACCATTTTCTGTGACAGGCAGGAAGCAAGCAGTGCTTGAGATAAAGCAGTGTGGTTGCATTGGACCAGTAGCACCATTCCCTTGTGGAGGAATCATGCTCCATATATTCCCCTTACAGAAAATCATAGCCAAAGATCTTTTTTAAAAGATCATCTTGTGTTATATGTGTTCTACCATGTATTTTCACTACATAATGAGTCTATTTACCTACTCCAGGCAGGAGGTTTGGCCTTGGCAGACCTTCATCCGGGATATGCTCCAATCCATCAATGGTATATGTATCGGAACAAACCTACCATTCAGATTGCCAAGACGATAACACTGCTTTCATGGACTCAAGCTTCAGTCGCTATTGTTCTATGCATGAGGCAAGTAAGACTAACATGAGATTACTAAATTCTAATTTACCAGACCAGAGTGAGACACTTCAAGACCCATTTTTTGTGTCGATATAACATTTAAATAAAGAAGAAAAAGCAAAAATTCTGAATTTATTTGATTCACTGTTCAAATATTTTAGTCAACTGCTGTTGATTGTGGAAATTAATGATGGAAGTTCTTGGAATTAGTCTGGAAGTTCTGATTCAATTCTTCCAGATTTTCCTGACGCTAGACCTATAATCCTTCCAAATAATAATATTAAACAATTTGAGTTAGGCAACAAAGGTGGGTTGATGGAAAAAGTGTTTTTGATTTATCGTTTTAATTAGTGTGCTCACATAGAACGGTGCTCACATAGTTGTTCTTCTCCACTTGGGGCTTTAACCGACATGTTTGGTCTTGGAGGCATTGGCTTTCACTGTCACAGACAAACACCTGTATACTGTTTGGTCTGTGCATAGCCTACAAAATTCCAGCCCATTGTGGTGCTGACTCAACAAAATTACGCTTGGCACGTCTTATACCTCATACCAACCTGTCCAACCTGAAATCTATTTGATGTGTGGAATATTAGATGGGAATCATTTCCCATAATTCAAATGTTAGCTCCTGTAAATTTGGGCCTTCGCTATTTTAAGATGGACGGTTTGGATGGATTGACCAGCTTGAATTTAATTAGATATCACTCCATTTGGTTCCCACAATTTGGATGGTCTTTATCTGTGCGTTAGTGCTGCAAGTCGCAAAAATAAAAAATTTCTTTAGTTAAAAAGAAGAAAGGATGGTCAAGTTCTAATGATTCTTTTTTAATACTCTATAACAATTACACGAGATATATTGATTGGATGAGAGGTCTTCGGGACGCCCTTCTATAATTTTCGTCTATTTTGAATGAATCTCTTTCGTTAAGATGACCTTTATTCCCACCAACGTAGAATGTATTGCATATAAGAATGATTGGTCCGAGATTGAAGGATATATAATAAAGGGTGTGGAGTAGAGATTTCACACCGAACTAGCAGTAGTGTCTAGAGGATTCAAACGAATCCTAAACGTTCCCAGTTCAAGTCACCCAAAGTCCACTGTAGAACAAAAACGATAATAAGGGCTTGTTTGGACGCTCCACCAAACGCGTTCAGTGCACATACTGTGCTGACCTATTTTTAAATTTTTCTGACGCCAATATATGCGGATCCAAGCATGTACTTCTTTTTTTATGCATATATATATATATATATATGTAATTTTACAAATTTTTAAATTTATTTAATACTTGTTTTTCAATTTTAAAAATAAAAGTCACTATTCACGCTCCCCACAAGCGTGAATTGATTTGTAATTTTTAAAATTCAAAAAATAAATATTCAATAAAGTCAAAATTTTGTAAAATTGCATATGTCTCATGCTTTTTTATGGTAGTGAAAATTTCATGCTTGAGCTAGCATATATTATCAACAAATCAAAAACAGTGCGCCGACTGGGGCCAGAAAGCAATGTGTTAGGAACTGCAGCAGAAGAACCCAAAATGATGTGTCGTATATAACATTGAAATCGAAGTTAAATAAGTTTAAATTTAATTTTATCTCTTTATTTATTTAGGTATGCGAATGTCACAAAGAGTACAATATGAGTATTTCGAAAAGCAGAAGAATGGTCAATAAGATGAAATTAAATAACAGAAAAGTAAGGTATATGCTAGAAATAATCCAATAAAATAACCAAGTAATGCAAAAAATGAGAGAGAAGTAGAAGTAGACACATTTATGTGGAAAATCTTTCCAAAAAAAAGCATGAGTAAAGGTTGAAAAAAAAAAGAGGTAAAAGCTATCAAAAGAAAAATTCTAAAATCTACCACACTCGAATAACAAACTTTTCTTTTGTATAAAAAAAATGACAAAATTTTCTTAAAAATTAAATTTTAGACAGAATAGAAAAGGCCCAAAAATCACACTCCCACCAAATCCTAATGCGAATCGGTTATTTATTTATAACATAGTAAGAGTCCAGGGTTATATTAAACCAATATGTGGAATTAGGAAACTTAAGGGTGTGGATCATATGGGGTGCGCAAAACGGATGATAATTAGCTCGCATATAATTTTATAGAATCCAAGTCACACCCTTACAGTATATACAGAAAATTTAGTAAAAAAGTTGAAATAATCGTTGAAGAGAAAAGGGTATTGATATCTATGCCCACGAAAAACTAAAATGTTCTCGTCATACCAACAACTTGAACACTCTTTTACAAATGCTTACAATTTCTAAAACCAATTGCGTCTATGCCAAATCCGACAATTGTTGTTCGAGGGAACGGTTTCGATATTAAAAGTTCATAAAAAAAATTGTAAAAAATTCTTGAAATACCACTAATACAAAGCAATTCATTACAATGGGGGCATCGAATAACCAAGCCCGCTTGTAATGATGCATCCATCAAAGGTAAATGGAGACGATCATCCAACCAGCAATCATGTCCAAAGGAAAAGAGGAAGAAGGAGACATTCCCCACAAGAAAATCCTCACCTCCCAAAAAGTCCTACTAGATTAGAAGACTACTAAATCAATAACCCTCAACATCAAGGTTCCCACAAGTCGAGAACCATATCTAAACGCAATGGATTGATTAGGTGTTCCTGAGGTAGTGGGAGTTGGATGGAATAGGAATAGAGCTGCAGTTGGCCCAAGGCCTACCTTCCACCAACCACGGCCACAATATGTAAATGGACTACATGCCCACGAACACCTACAGTCGGTTCAAGGAAGGAATTGAATGCCAAGGCCTACAGCCAACGCGCTTACTTGAGAAAAATTGGTATCTTACCATGTTGAGACTCGCCAGCAGTGTTAAGATCTAGAAGATGTGTGAGCAGGCAGTGGAAACATTGCATGAACACAAAGCCTACGTCAAAGGGTGAACACAAAGGAGGGATCATGTTGGTAGTGTATTCAACAGCCATCAAAAAAAAAAAAAAGAGGGAAAGCGCGAAGGAGCACAGAAGTGATGAAGGCTAGCAGTGATGTTGCCAAAATTTCGTCGCATTTAATGGGTTCGTTAGCACTGCGGGAGTTGGGCAATCGAATGACTTGGACACAAGGAAACCAATGTTATTGCTGTAGCATGCGGATTGATGGTTTTCTTGCTTTAGATGGCCAAACGCTGAAGATCCGGCGAAGTGATCGGCTATAAATAATTGAATTGGCAAGGTGTGCTGGTATACGAGTCCGATTGACAGATAGATGGTCGTCGATGGATGCCTGTAAGCCGACAACCATGAATGCAACAGAGGGGAGCTTGGCAAGGAAGAGGATGTGTTGATAGGGTGGCATTCGTGTGGCACGTGTTTTGATCTGAACTGTTTATTTTGATAACTCGACGCAAACCATAAACAGAACGTTATTAGGAAACAGGGTGTGGCGAATGCACCATCTTTTTTAAAGCTCTTTGCGGCAAGAAAACGTCCTCCCCTACCCTCTCTCCTCCTCCTCCTCCATCCTTGTCTTTGCGTTCCTCGATTTTGGCGTTGCTCCAGCCAAGTACAGAAGGGTGGCAATACCGGGTGTTTACATTCATGGAGATATAATGGGCATTTCAGGAATTTTAAAAACTTATGTATAGGCCTTTAACGCTCAAAACTATCCTCTCTAACCACAATTGGAGAGTTTGGTATAGATGTAATTGAAAGGGAGGAGAGCTTTGGCATGATGGAAAAAGCTCTTTTCAAGGTCACACGTTCATGGAAACAATCTCTTGCTTTACAAAGTATTGAATAAACTCCTTGATATGTATGAAAATATTTTAATTTTTTATTGCATCTTGATGCAAATGTAAGGGGGAAAAAAAATGCAGAACGAAGCGAATCCACTGCTTAGAATTTAGACACCCCACAGCATCTGTACGCACTGGGCGTCACCCACTTCACATTCCGATGCATATGCCAGTTTGGCACGTGCGAACGGGAGCTTATGGAGCTGGCAAAGCCGTAGTGTACATGCATCTTTCTCAAGTTACGAAGATCTTCACTCCCTCCCAATGAACTAAAAAAATAATAATAATAATTAAATGCAGAATCCTCCTAGTTATGTGTGCACAAATCGAATGCAACCCATAACGTTCTCACGCGTAACAATCTTGGAGTTAATATTAATTAGTTTCAGGTAGAGCAATTGAGGCTCAGATCAGACGGATAGGCTAAGGCAGGCACATTCAAGGGTTGGAGTGCGTATGGGACTAAACATTCGGTTTCCTCACAAACCACGAGAGTGAGAGTGTATCAGTCTCCTACAGTCCTACTGGAAAGGGAACATAGAAAAATAAATAAATAATATTAGAGTTGGGATGTGAAGGGTTTTATGGCACTTGTGGTTGTGTTGGGCCTGTGCAGGTGAACGACTCGTAGCAAAATCGGCTGACCCATAACCTTGTCTCTTGTGACTCATGATCCAACTCAACCTGACTCACCAAACTTGTCAGCAGCCTTAATGCCACATGCGTCCGCGGCTCACCACCAAAATGCCCATGCATGCTGAAAGCAGCATTATTTGAGCGCGTTTGGTGACGAGCACAGCAGGAAGATTCTTCCACCGTTTCTTAATTCAAACAACATGTAATTAAATTAATAATTATCCTTCTTCTCTATTTCTATATTTATTTTAGCTTTATTTTTTTCTCATATCTCTTCATATTATTTCCTCTCTTTTCCTTCACTTCTTAACATCTTACATTTCACCTTTTAATCCTGTTTTCGAGCACCTTTCCATTTATTAAATGGACGTATTTCCCACCTCTCCTAATAACCATTTTGGCAAAAAGGTGCCTCTGACCTAGAAATAAACTACACATGGAAGGCTTGAATTTACACAAGAAAGATGGTGGCCTGCAATCAGCACATCATTCTGATCATGTACCTTCTTACCGAGTAATCTCACACTTCTTTTCCATCATTGTTGCCCAAGCTATCAAAATTAAGAAAATCTGAAAACAAGATGTAACAATAACTAGGCCAAGCTGGCAGTTTACCATCTTTAGACCCTCCATTCATGCATTTCTTTAAAGGCTAACAGCAATATCTCCAGAAAATAACCCGCTATTTATCACTTGTTGCTCTTTATTGCAAACTCATGAATTGAGAAATACCGCACTAACAAAACCCAACTCACCATAAATGCAGTTCCCCAATAAAATCTCTCCAACCCCCCTCCTTTTTTATGCAATGCCTGTGATTCTTCTTCCTAATCGACCCGTGTCACTCATCTATGCATTACAGCCTCATCTCTACATAAACTCAAGACCCCCAAACGTAAAAAAAAATTCATAGCAACCTCATTAAATTCTATGAGCACCCCACTAGTGCAACAACCTCAACATCACCACCTCCATTCCTCCTCTGAATTCCTTCTCTAGCGCAAGTCCTTGCGCAATTTTCTGTGCTTCTTATTTCTTCTGCCATGCAGAATAACGGAGCAGGTCGTGGTTCCAGCTCAGGTGGTAATGGTTTCTCACGGAGCTACAGCTACTTCTCTGGGCTGGACGATGAAGGGTGGCTAACTGTGAGAAATGGAACGCGGAGGGGGCATATGTGGGACCTGTTCTATACTTGTTCACGGTGCAGCAGGACCTTCTTCACACGACAGGCCCTAAGTGGCCACCAGAATTCACACAGGCTTGAGACAGAGGCTCTCAGCAGGGAGCATCATCATCAGAGCTCAAACAAGCATGCCCATTCTGATGCACGTGAAAACACAATCCATCCTCCCGATAGGTCCACACAGGGGAATGGCGCAAACCAGGCTGAAAGAACTGATGCCCATTCACATGCATCAGTGCATCAATCCAACCGTGGATTGGAACAAGTGGTTCTTAGAGGGACCAAAAAGAGACCTCAGAAAAGAACACCACCAGAGCTCAGATTGGAACTTGGTGCTGGAAACGGGGCAAGGCAAGGTGAGCTGCATCCTGAGCCTACAGATGACAGTAGTAAGGTGTACCAAGATCAAATGGAAGCGCTATTTTGCACCCCGCGCACAAAGAATCTGCTGAGGAGAATGGAAATGGAGGCTGTGAAAGGCAATCAGCATGACTCAGAGGCAACAGTTACATGTCCAGCCATGAAGAAAACATGCTGGTGCGGTTGTGAAAGTGCTGAGGGTTCTGACAGTGAGGAGAGTGATAACGAAGCAAGCTCTAAACAGCTGGACTTGACACTGAAGCTGTAAGGGTTGTGATCGTAGAAGCTTTGCTTGTTGTGTTTTACATTAGGAAGTTTCTTATGAAAGAATTATTTTTTTTTCTGAGAATTCTTATGGAAGAATTAGAAGGTCAACAAATAGACCCAAAAAATTGTCATATAGCATGTCTGACATGCTTTGCCATATTTCTTCTTCTTTGGTCTTTTTTCTATTTTTGCAACATTTTCAAATGCATATTCGGTGATTAATCCAAAACCCTAATTGCCTAACGAAGAGTCTCATTATTGTATAACGGCTACAGCATTTGATCCGCATCTCATTCACTATAGCAAAAGTAAGCGGAAGAGAAGGCAGAAAAGAAGCATAGAGAATTGCATCAACTATATGAAATGAACACGTGGAATGCTAATAGCCAATGAGAACACAAGAAGTGTGCTTGTGTTAGTGTTTTTGATGCAAAAAAATAAACAATGACTTCCCTGCTATGAATAATGCACATAGCAGCTGGTCAACCCAGGCAGCTGAAGCATCGTATGCCCATTCAGAATTTTTTCGTCCAAGACTCCAGGACAAATCTGGATATCATGCTTTTCAATCCTCAAATCTATTTATCCATGTGAAAATCAGCATTAACATGACAAGTCATGAACGCATATTGCTAGGATAGTCAATTCCAGCTAAAGAGATCAGCTGTTAAATGTTACGTCCAGATACTTTCCCTAGTTTCTCCTTCTAAATTGAAGTTACAGTCAATCAATCATGTCCACATTCTAAAGTTGTAGAAATAATATGTTCATATTGATACTTTTTGTTCAACAAAAACTCACGCATGAGCCATTGATAGCACTAACACATGACAACAACAATGTGGCTTCTCCTTCAAGAAGCAATCATGTGAGCCCTTTGATTGCTACAAGCACAAGATAGCGCAGCTTTTCCTCCAACCACAAGTTATGCACAAGCCATTGAATCCACTAGCAAATGATAGACCTAGTAACTCCTGAAATATCAAGCACAATGCCTTTCTAGTCTAATCTTAATTTTTCTAATGGAAAAGATAACTTCACTCTAATAAGGGGCACCAGGTCAACCCAAAAGCCTTACAGAAGTTCCCTACCCAGGCAAGAGGAAGCAACTCTAGAAGTTTTATAAATATGTCACAAAAAATCCAGAAAACACATAAAAGCTTCAATTTCATCTCGCAAGAGAAAACATTAAGTCATAAGCAATCCGTAATAATAGTTGATCATCTCCACCTATTAACAACAATGACCAACGAAAAAACCAAGAATGTCTGTTTGCCACCACTGAGCAAAAAACAGCTAATTCTTTGAAAGAGTGAAATTACTTCCTTAAAAAGGTTTCAATCCTATCATTTAGCTATGCAGCAAGACAACAAGTAGTCATGGACATGGAACATTGCTCTAAGCAATCAATTGCCAAAAGAAAGAAGTAACCAGATGTACAAACTCCAAGCAAGATAAAATTTCCTCCAGTGATACCAAAGTTGAATAATCACTTATCATAAATCTTTCCTCAACCTTTAGACCAGCCTTAGGAAAGGGAGTCAAGAAGGATCTTATTTCCTTATTCAAGGCATGGTTCTAAATATCAATACCAGAAGGCATAGCATGGCCCCCTAAATCCTACACAATAGGACTTTATTGTATCGGTATCAAACTGTATCAGACCGTACCGAGCAATTTTTTTTAAAGCTAAAAAATACTTTAAAAATATTTATAAAATGAAAAATGAAAGAATATATAGTTATTTTGCATTTTGCCCATATAAATGATGGTGTATCAATCACTCTCCTAAACAGCTGACTAGTTTTATATGTTGTCATATGCAAACTATTCATTAGAATATTAGGCAAGAGGCTAATAGCTTTTAATAGTATAAGCAAAATCATTCCACATTATAAGTGACAAGATATTTAGTTCACAACAACCCAAGTCTCAAGTATTAAATAAATAAATTCAAAAATGTCATGAAGACGTTTTTATATTTGTATAAGAATTTTTTTTTATTTTTTATGAACAATATTTGTATAAGATTGTATGCATTATCATGTAGGCTAGTAGCATACTAGCATGCAATGTAAAAAAATGAAAAGAATATTACTTTTTTAAATCTGCAGTTCTCTAAAAAAAATATAATTATATCTTTTTTTTTTAGACACGAAAACCTAAAGAAAAATGTTGGCAACAACGTAACCCAACATTCCCAAACAATTAGAATTATTTTTTTAAAATTCAACCAAAGTATGGAAGTCGGAAAAAGAAAAAAAAAATTCTCTGCATTTCCACACATTTTCATACAACTAACCTACTTTTAAATCATTTCTTTATATATTTCCATACAACTACCATATTTATTTCAATTTTGCTCCCTTTACTCATAATCGTATGCTATCCGTTTCAAAAAAAAATTCCATCAACTTCCCCCCATTTTTTCACACTTCTCAAACTCTCCCTCAAAATAAAATTTTTTTAAAAAATAAATATAAATAAACAAATAAATCCAAAAACACAAATCTAGCATCATTTGGTTCATGAATTTAAAGTTTGAAGGAATTAGAAGTGAAAATGTGACCTTTTCTAACTTTCCCCAAAAATTTTCTTATTCATAATTCTTAAATTTTGGCCATATCTCTACAATGGTTGAACCCTAGACAAAATACTCCTGCATCCAGTACAGGAGACAGCTAATACAAATACAATAGAGTTGATACATCCATGATTCAGGGTTAAGCTCTCAACAAATGCAAGCATGCATGCAGCTAAATTGAGATAAAGCAATTGGAACACCCAAGGTCTTTTTAGAAACTTATTTTTGTCACTGAATTTAAGGGTGTGTTTGGTAACATGTGAAAGTTGTCAAGTTAAAACTTTTCAATCTAAAACTTTTAAATCTCCACAAATACCCTATTTTTTAATAATTTCTTCACATTTTTCTATACAACTACCCTACTTTTCAATCATTTCTACACAACTACCAACACAACTAATCTATCTATTTCAACTTTATCCTATTTATTCCTCATCATTACCCCTATCATATCACATCATTTGACAACTTTCACTCTCTACAACTTTTCATCCAAAGTTTTATACATTCCCAAACACACCCTAAATGTCATCAAAATCTGTGAAAATGTTGTACGTGTAGGAGTGCCATTTTGAAAGAACCATGTATGAACCCCCACATGTTTTATTTCCAAACCATGCTTGGACACAAAAGATTGTAGACATAAAAGCCTTCGATCTCACTCACTGACATTGTTAAATAAAAGAGCCAAATAATCAAACAGAGGCACAGTTAGGCCATGCCACCTTGTCCTACGAGTTTATCCTAGGATAAAAAAAAGTGACTTGAAACTCTGAACCATGTCCTTCGCCTCTCCAAATTCTTGAGTAATGACCTTATAAACAATAGACAAGCTCCTTAAGATAAAATACTATCCTCATATCATCTTGGCCTATTCCATAGTTTCTACTACGCGAATATGGATGTTACTTGATAGATAAGTTTATTTGTATCCTAAGCAATGATTTGCACAGCATCGACAAAAGACAAATTAGATAGGAGCCAAAATAGAAATTTCTCAATGTCACAACATCATGACACCTTTAGCAGATGGAACAGCACATGTCAGTTTAGTTTTCTAAGTTTAACACATGTTTGGAACTTAAACTATAAAAGGGTCTGTAAATATAAGTTAATGTTTTAATAACAAATACCATGTTGGATAGCACTTATCCCTTTAAGAATGATGCTTAAACCACATAAAAGTTAATGCAAGCAACACAATACTTCTAACTTTTCAATCTCATTGCTCTATATGAGCTTGTCATGAGTTTAGATGATAGTGAGAAAGATGAAAAACTACCCAAAAAAATAAAAATGACAATTGAAGCAATGCAGTACTGTTGATTAAATATTTTAAATCAATCATTAATAATATTACTTTGTCTAATTCTCAGATTTAAAAGTCGCGTTGTCAAGCATAAAATGTTGTGCAGTTCCAAATCTCTATGATATGCTACATAAGCTATCTTCTTAAGCTAAATAGTAGCAACAGTGTAAGCTGCATGCTTTGAATGTATGCTATTTTAAAAACTTCCATTGGTCATCGCTTTTATGAACAGGTTTTCCCTGAAACTAGTCAAACTACCCATTCTTCAGACTTAAGTATTGGAAGGAGAATGCTAGGACGTGGCCTCTTCAAGGTGAAGGTATGGGTACGACTGGCTACTGCACGTGCCTCACACTCCCTAGACCCTGCCTCTTTTCTAGTGTAGTGCTTTATAACAACACAACCCTAATCAGCCAACATGGCAGGAGTATTATGAAGTTTTCTCGTAGATTTTCTCCTGCAATCACTAGGTCATCTATCCGAAACAATTAACATATCTCCACCGCAAATTTCAGTTAAAATAATATCCCAAACGTGAATTATTGCTCCCCACATACTTAGATAAACCAATGACTAATTGCTTCCAATACGTGCACCTTGTGTAAAATTAGTAAATAATTAGTACCTAAAACTAAAAGGCCTTGATGAGCATGGCTTCTACTGAGGATTGGAAACTTTCCACACTAGCAAAGAGCTTAAGATGGTGTGCTAAAACAGATGAGAACCATTTCCTGAATAAGTGCTTTATCACGGAAAGTTTTTCAACTATTTTTGTACTTGAACATAAACAATATGGTGAATTGATTGCAATTGCAAACAATTGATGCCAGCATCCTTGGCGAAGCTCAACAAAGGTCAAACTTGAGTTTAATTTTTAGGTTTACAAGTGAAGCTCCAGTTTGAAACTTTGACTCATTTCATAAACAACCCAAACTTGGAACAGGAGAGATTGGCTCAGTTGGCCAGCTTGGCTCAATAAGGAATTCAAACAGGGTCAAGTTTAGGCCATTTATATATATTTCTATATTAGATGCATCAATTACTGAATATTACATGCCATCCGATATGGTTAAAAAAAAAAATGTAAAAAAACATTACTAGGACTCAACCTTGAATTGAGGGCTTTCAAGAAAAGTATCAACTCAGCTGGCTGGTTCAAATTCGAAAAGCACAAGTTGACTGGTTTTCATTCAAGCCAAAGCCATATTAAGCAAAGCTTGTCTTGGCTTGGCTTGGCTCATTTATGCCAATCAATGTACCCTTGCCATAATTAGGCTGCTCCTTACACAAAAGGTATGCTAGACGAGAAAGATTCTTATAAGAATCATAAAGGGCATGGATAAGGAATTTTTCTGCCTGCCTGAGTGTTGGGGCTAAACAAATTATCTCAAATATAGCACAACATTCTAGATATGCAGTTACAAATGATCCTGCCAGAATAATAGGAGTCCAGAATAAGATAAAGCAAGTAGGAACCTGGCAAAAACAATACCTTTATATAGGTATTTGCGCACATAGCAACAAAACATAACCATGTAGCTCGAGGGACACTTGATGGCAATTTCACCGAAGCCAGCATCTAGATTACCAAAAGTCTGCTTTTCCGTTGTTTTTCTTTGTATTCTTTCTTTTAAGTTCTTCTGATTGTTTTTCTTTGCTTTTATCTTCTTTTGAATTCATAGCATTGACGTTTTTTTCCTCTCTTCTTAAATGATAACCAAAAAATTAGGAATGCCTTTCTTTTCTTTCCTTTTGTATTCTCCCATAACTGAAGAACAACACTGGTGAAATGGATAATAAAGATGTCATAAGTTCATAACATCAGACAAACGGCCTATGGAAATTTCTTAATTCGAAATTCTGAAGACAATCGCAATCTTCAATGATATCGCATGTTAAAAATATGAGTAAAGAACTGTTGCCTGTTATGGAAGTTCTACCGCTCTGTATTTCCACTTCCACTCAACTACTTCTCATTGTTGTAAATGTTCCAAGCTGCATAAGGGTTTTTCCCCCCTTTACCTGACTCTTTTCAATGCTCGATTAAGTTCAATTGATCCGAGGCCAGAGTCCGTATTGCAAAAAGCAACTATAATCAATATGACCACAGTGATAGCAGTAATGTCCAGGCAACATGAAAACTAATAATAAACTGTGCAGGCCTGCATGCAGGTTTTTCACCCTTTTTCTGTTCATAATTATCAGTTCTCTGAGTTACATCATGTTTAACCAGGGAAGGCAAGAAAATCAGTTGAACATATGTCTTTCAAAGCATCTCTTCAACTGCATGGCGAACATTTGGAATTGCCAAGTTGATACACGATTAAGCAGGAAATGAATGCACCGCAAACAAGTAAGAAAAAGTCAATCCCATATGTCAAAATGATTTCTGTGTGCATCAAGATGTAGATACCAAACACCTATCGCTTCCATTACAGTAGCATTTATTCTTGCTCATTCAAATTCAGTGTAGTTTTACAAGGGAAATGTGGCAAGTCAAATGACTGGCCACCATGCATGTGGTCCAAAAAAGTATACTATATAAGTCTCAGATAACCTTTGTCCAATTATAAATCTCTGCATGCCTAAATTGTGTGGGTAAAAAGAAGAGCACAACTACTAGCACCGAAGTTGTACGAGTAAAACCTAAGTTCGTCAGTATATCATGCAGCCGACAAAAGACATGTTCGTGTTTTAGATGCATCAGCCGCAGTGAAGCCGCATAACATCATGGAGAATAGCAACTTCTTCGCAATAAGCAGGCTCTATTCAACAAGGCAAATGACCATCAGATACATCCTCCCATCTTGCTTTCTTCTCTATCTTATACTCGCGGGTGTTTATTAGATGTTCGATGGTAAATGAATTGATCACAAGCTCCCAGCATCACAAAGGCCAGATCACACAGCATTTGAGAATCAGTAGAAAGAGCATTTTCTTATGCCCCTCAAACGAATTCTATCAAAACAATACTCGCGAAGAAGTTTCAATGTTGGCACAAGCAACCGTAATATTCTGCAGTCCCCACCCATCCACGCAATGAAAGTTAAAACTTTTTGATGAATTTACAGGATAATTGTCCAGATAAGAGCATGAATGCTTGAGCATCAAACCCAATTTAAGAAACAAGATTGTGCGCGAGTATTTAGAAAGAAGAGAACCCAAAAAACTCCATTTCATTGCCAAATAGACGAAGCGTCAACGCATCCAACATCGAGTAAACACTTCACTCTCAGAAAAAGACCTAATTAGGGCTATAGAGCTCCGCCCAACTGAAGGGATAGTAAGGAATCTTAACACCAACAAAAATTCACTACAAGCGAGGCTACCTATTCACCGTCGGAAGAGCTTTCGCTACTATTTTTCGAGGGTTTGGCTGCAGCGTCGTCTTGGTTGTCAGGGTCTCGGGCTGGATCAGCTTTATCAAGGGCCTCGCGCGCTCGGTCGAGGAAGGGCTTGAAGGCGAGCTCGATGCTCAGCCATCCGAACGCAATGGCTCCAACCACCACGAGGGCTGATTTCAGTGTGTTCGTCGTCTTCGATCCTGCCATTTTCGTTTCTTCTTCGGTACTCTCTGCTCTTTCTCCTTCAGTTCAAGTTCGTTGGCGCGCTCAAGGAAGAGAACACGCCGACTACTTTTCGCACGAGTGTTCCACTTTTCCTCGTGCGAATTTTTAGCGATCGACCGGTTCGGGTAGGGGTGCAACTTGGTATCGGGTCGGTCCGAACCCGACCCGACCCGGTACCAAAACCAAAATGGGTTTTATTTTTTAGATTTTTTCAAAATAAGCCCGGTTTCAACCCGACCCAATCCGAACCCGGTGTAATTTATATAATTTTTTCATAAATTATACTTATTTTTTTGTAATATTAATATATAGGTGGCCAGTGTATCAGTAAATTGTGTAACTTGAGGTAACTTAATTTCTAGGATGATTTTTTATGATTATTATCTTCTTATTGTTAACAGTTGCATGCATTTTTTTTGTCTAGGTTGATGCATATTATTTTCGAAGATGTAAATCGATGAGGAAGAACTTGACATTAGTTTTTTTGGAAACTTTAGAGATATGAACTCATTTGAATTTTGAATTTGTTTAAAAGTGGATGTAAACTTATTTAAACTTGAGATTTGTTTATATTGTCATTTTAAATTTGGATTGCACTTAAATTAGATTGGAATATTGAACCATTATGCTCAGTGTATTTAGATTTAGTTGCTTTGAATAACTGTTATGTGGATTATGTTTGAATTTGAGTTGACATGATAAATCTATTTCATATTATACTTTCTGTTATTATGAGAAATTTGTTAGTTTGAATTTCAAATTGTAGTATAAATTTGATTCGTATTTTAAGTTTATTGGTACAACAAGTGGTCAATTTCTATTTTAGCAATTTGTATAATAAATATTCAGTTTGAATTTAATTTCAACAATTTGTATGATAATGTTTAGTTTCAACTACAATAGTTGGTATGATATGTTCATTTTCTATTTGCTACACTTGAGTCATTTCCATTAACTATTAAATAGAAATGACCAACTAGTCATAAAACTAACTAATTTGTCATTTATTTGTGTCTATAGGATACTGAAAAATTGCTTGCAGAGTTCATTCAAAGAATATTGCAGAATTAAGCATGTTGTTGCAAAATTCTTTGAAAGAATGTTGCAGAATTCAGTGTGAGGCTTGACTTCATAAACACAGGTATGTATATTCCAATAATTTTCTTTTAGATTACAATTAAATTTAGAAAAAAATAGTTTGTTAGTAACCCGAAACCAAACCAAAACCAATGCGAATCCAGTCCGAACCCGAATTAAATTCTTAGGATTAGGGTTTGAGTTTACTCCAACCCGGTTGGCTTAGGGTTTGGGTTCACTCCAACCTGGTATAACCACCCGAGTTGCACCCCTAGTTCGGGTACCAGTAAAAGTCCGCTACGAATGGAATTCTTATTTTTTTCTTACATTTCAAGGAGAAAGTGCTCGGGTCCCGACTCATTATTCGGCTATGCCCAACTGCATGAATGTGACATTTTTTAAGAAACATGATACAGCATGATTGAGGTATTTAATAAAATCTAAAAAGATAAGATTGTTTTACGAAAAGACATCAAAATATTAAATTGTAAAAGAAATAACAATAAAGGTAATATAGTTAAGTAGTTATTTTCAGGTTACACAGTTAAGTACTTAATGTATCAAATCGTTACGAAAAATGCATGGGAAGCAGAAATTTTTTTTCTACTCTTATGGAACGTTTGTGGTTAAACAATTGGTCGAAATGGAATGAGATGCACACTTTTTACTTTTTTTTCACTTACTTTTTATATAATTTTATATCTTAACTATTTTGCTACTCTTGTTTTCCATTTTTACTCGTATATCTTAATTAATTTCTTGCCCTGATATTTTTCATTTTTAATATTTCTTTGCTTTATAGAAAATCTACTTTATTTATTACATTTAGCATCATTGATAATATCATAAAAATTCTTTCATTTGTTTAGTATTATTCGTATATATTAACTAATTTCTAACCCTTTTCTATATAATATTTTTTGTTTTTAATATTTCTATGCTTTATAGAAAATTTACTTTATTTATGACATTCAACATCATTGATATTGTAATGAAAATTCTTTCGTTTGTTTAATATCACCGTATATAAGGCTCATCTACAAATATGTAAAATCAACACAAGAAAATAATTTAATGTTAAATGTCAATTTTAGAGTTATAACTTTAACATCTAAATCATTTAAAATATTATTATTCTGTGGATAAATAATTTTTAAAATATTATTATATTTTGATATTACATAATTGTATCTAAATATTTTTCATAATTTAAAAATATATATTTTTTAACAAATATAGCCTATGCACATATTTGATTTGGTAAACCTTGATCTCCTAATTAACTAAACAAATAATATTAAATATAATACATTTAATGAAGTTTATATGAAACATCAAAATCTTAAATCTCTAAAGGATTATACGAAATTGTTTTTAAATAACCCACGAACGTTTGCATTCAAGTACTTTATTTATTTTAACTTCATTTTAACTTTATTCTTATTATATCATATTAATTTTTCCTTTTTAAAATTCATTCTATATCATTTCCACCAATTATCAATTCTCAAACACCCCCACTTATTTTCCAAAGTATACCCTTATTTAAAAACTTTAATCTAGATCTAATTCATTTTGTCATTGTTAAATTTTGAGATACATAAACAATACTAGCGATTAAAGTTACCGATTTGGAAGACCAAGCGATTTACGTGAATATATGCAAGAGTACATGAAATAAAAGTTTCAGAGTTTAAAGTTAAAAATTATTTTTTTTTGTTTCTTTATATGTTAAAGTTGTCCTCCGTGAATTGCCTAATAACAATGGGTAACACGATTAAAAAATACAAGTGATGAAGATGTCCAAAATCATATCATTGGATGCTTGAATTTGTAATCATTTGAAAGCTTTGATTGGGTATGCCATACAAAATAATATTTAAAAAAATCATTTGGTTTTAAAAATGTAAAATCAGGAAGGCCATTCAAAATAACATCAAATCATGTGATTTTAACAGATACTTAAAAGAGTTTTTATCGGTATATTTGTTTCTATTTCAACTTCCATGGATACTTTAAAATTCTTTTTTCATTTATGCTCAAACATATAAAAGCGAAATAAAAAATAACGTGACGATGTGCTGAAAAAGGCCGGCTGGTTGCATCTAAAGTTTCTTGTTCGCGAGTGGCTAGCCTAGTTGAAATGTTTTTCTTCTGAGAAGGAATGCCACTGGGATAGCCTTTTGCACTTTTCTTAATTTGAAGAAAAAAAATTCCTAGTAAATTAGACATTTTTATATATATCATGATAATATGATATTATACTGAAGCACATTCATACTCTCGTACTATTGGTATAAAGGGAAATTTTTCCTAACTCCCCTCCCCCCTACAGGAGGAAAATTATAAACCCATCTGAAACTCTACTACTAGAGGAAAATTATAAACCCCGTAACAGGAAAAAAATTATAAAATCCTAATTATAAAGAAAGAAAATTAAACTATAAAATACCGCAATACCGGTGGCAGGTATCGAACTCAACACAACCCAAAATCAGACATGCTGAACTACCACACTGAATTACAGCGACGCCTCAATAAATTAGACAATTTTAAGAGTATTTAATGACTTTTTCGGTATTTTGCTCCCTTCGTCACGACCTCTTCGTTCCTAGTGCTTTATCTTAATTAATGAAGGTGTTTTACGGCAATACAATTCATGCGCCATTCGGAAATGTGTTTTGATTACAAATACTATTTTGCACGCATGTTTTTTCTATCGAAATGTCATTCCTTTGCTGAACTTATAAGCAACAAAATTTTTTTTTTACAAATAGTCATTATATAGCCCTAAATGGTGGCTAAGGACGTTTGGTAATTAATATTTTTGTAAGATTATAGGATAAAGCGAGAGTAAAAAATGGAATATTTTGTGATTGATAGGAAATTACTGGGGTAAAGTTGGAATTAGAATTATTTAAAGGAAAATTGATTGAAATATTAAGGTAAAGGTGAAAAAATAAGGATGTTGGGTTATTAAATAATTGGTTGGAACACGTGAAGAAAGTACATTTTCCATGAAATCTCATGTCATTCCAACCATGTCCATTACCAAACGTCTCATAAAATACCTTTTTTGTTATACCCTGCAATTGAGAAAGATTTGAGTGTTACCAAAAAAAAAATTAAATAATTCTAGGCAATGTTAAATTAAAACAAAGAAAACATATACACAAATCAAACCAATTCAAGTAAGGTCATCAAGGGTTTGCCCTAGCAATAATGCCCAGGGCAAGGAGGCCCTCGTTTAAGTGTTTGAACTCTGCACTCCCCTTGGTGTGGAGCAGGAGCTTTTTACAATTTCTCCCTTTATGTGGTTGTATTTACACATTTTCTCCCTTGGCGAAGGGTATTATAGAAAAATTTCTCAATTGCACGAAAGTTATGAATGTGCTTAATTATAATATTAGTTGTTATAATGTATAAATAACAATTAAAAAACCAATTCAAGTAAGCCTCATTTGCATGGTTACATTCTATGCAATCTATTACATCCATTGTAATTATTATATTGTATTTAATTTTGTTTTTAATAATTACTTATATTATATTATTCTCCCACTTTTAAAAACCATCTTTTGTAAAAAATTTCCTTTTTTTTTTCCACCACTTACTACGCGGTCTGTAAATTGCGTAGAATAGTGCGGTTGGAGTCCACTTGAACCGGTTCAATATTTTCTTACATGTGGAAGTGAACACTGCCCTTATTCCACTGCTTGTTATCAGAATATATTCGCTAATTTAATTGCTTTTGGGCTGCATTAATAATTTTGAAAATGAATTCCTAAGCCATAACCGCCCAGCATCCACCCAATGGTCGAATTAATTCACTCCGATCCGGCTTTTAATTAGAAGTGTGATGCTGTCAAAGCAATCTAGCACGTCAACTTTCAAAATCCAAATCAAGATCATGCATGCCGGCAAGAACACTGGTGCTGCAGCATGCAGATCGGGGCTTTTCTGTGCCTTCGTATGCTTTCAAAAGGATGGGTTGAATCCTTCTCGGAGCAGTAAGGACTTGCATAGTTGCATTGGACTTTGGGAAAGCAAATACGATTTTTATTTTTTAGAGAATACCGGGAGGATCGACCGGTACAACCGGTACAAAAGACAAAAGAGAAGGCATAAAATGCCAATTTCATGGAAGCTAGCTAGAGCCAGCTAGCCATGCCATATTGCCATGTGCCCGACCCTCCTGACTCCTGTGCCACACCATAACCCAGCTGGGTACCTGGGCGGGTCCCTTGGACAATTGCACTCTCCTCTTTACCCAGCACCTCAAACAGAAGAATCCAGCGTATGACTTCTCAGAATATACATATATTTTTTTAAATTAAAAAAATTAAAAAAAATTCCAGCGCATGCCTGCATGTGCTTGCTTCCTCCCCCATTTCTTAATTGGTCACTTTGGTTTCTAACAACTAGCATTGTTGCTTTCTGCGATTCTTCAAAGTCATACAACTCAGACCCTCCTTCCCACTAAATTTGATGAAACCGGTGTCTGCTAATTATCTTTTCTTGTACATTAAAACTTGCAGCATTAAAGAATTTAATATGGGCAGCTTTCGAATATTTTCACCTATTCCAGCCCATCATTCCTCGACACGTTCGCTGTAATAGATAGAAATCATAGCATTTTATCTTCATACATGGATTCAATAAATTAAAGGACTTTTTTTTATATCTACCAATCTTTTTTTTTAGCAACAATTCGAAATATTTCTATATTTTATAAGAAAAAGAAATAGTAAATCTGTCTGCACCTTTGACGAGCTCAGTTTGGATTTACAAAAAAAAGCAAATATATCTACGTTACATTAAGTTTTGCTATATTCAAATACCCACGAAATATCGCTGCGCACTACAAAATAATTTATTTTCTCTAACAATTCTTATGCGGCAAAATCTTGTTTCATCACTATCATTGTTAGCCATTTTCCACCTATGTGAGATCATCTACATAAATTTTGTTTTGCTGTTATTGACAATCATAAACTAAATTTTTAGTAATCTTTAGCAATTTCATATATTTTTTTAATTTATCATGTTTTTTTAGTCTTCCTCTCATTCTCTTATTGTCTTTTATTTGCATAAGTATCTGTGTTATTTCACACATTTGTTTAATATGTTCAAACTATCTTTCTCAGTTTTTCTGTAATTTTAATTTTATCTTTCCAAAGGTTTGCCATGACTATCTTAACATTGTCATTTATTCTATACTCATTACATATATAATATTATTTAACTATACAACATTGTGGCCTATGATGTAGTTGGTTTAACCGTTATCAAATTTTATACCTTTTATTTTAAGTAAAACTTAATAATCATATAAAATTTATGAAGTACTTTTTCATTTCTTCCATCCTTCTTGGCTTTTAATTATAACGTATTTTTTAATTTCTTTATTACCTTAAACTATTGATTCTAAATATTATAAGTTATAAATTCTTATTTCTACTTAGCCTGAAATCTTAACTAGTTTCTCATCTAGGTATTTACTATTATTAAATTTTATTTCATATATTTAGTTTTTCTGTAATTAATACTAAAACCATTAGATTCCACAACATCTTTCATTTATTCAATTTCAAAATTATTCTTTTCATTTTATCTATTATGACTATAATATCAACAAATAATATACATTAAAGTGCTTTTCTTGTAAATATCTAGTAAATTTATTTATAACTAGAAGTGACAAGATACAAACTTAAGGCTAAGCTTTGGTCGAAACCTATTATAATTAAAAAAATTATTCATATTTTCACTTATTGTCCTGACATTTGGTATAATCCTTTTAAACATATCTCTAATAATATCAATATATCTATTTCCATGACCTAATATTTGTTTTAGCAAAATCTTAATTTTCTATACACGATGTCATAAGCAGATACATTTTTGTTGCATATAAGTACTTTAATGCAACACAAGCCAAATTATTGCATAAAATAGTTATATACAGATAATTCTATTGGAATTCTTGTTGCTTAAGAAAAAATTTATTATGATTTGCTATGTGTCATAAGGCATATATAGCAGTCTAGTAGCATTATATTTGTTGCTTAAAGCTACTTTTTCTTGTATTGAGTGTGTCATTTGAAATTTTGAAAAGGAACGATGATGAGAACCGCAGAGCACGCAGGAGAAATGAAGTACACATAATTTTATAGACCGAAATAAATTTCTTAAACCCGGAGAAGTGTTTGCTATTTTTTTAATAAAATACAGATTAAAATTTTTTAGTAAAATATAATAATAAACAAAAAAATCTGAATTAAATGTGGTAGATAGATAAATCTTACTGATATACTCATCTAATCTATAGTGCTTATTTGAATATTAATTAAAATTGTAATATTAAAATGATAGCTGTAATGATTCATAATAATACATGAGGCTTATTAAGAGGTAAAAAAAAAACTTATTCTGTTTACACATATTTTGGTATAATTTAACATCTTAATTATCTAAATATTCTAATTTTTGTTATTTACTTTACCTTCTTATCTTTTTGTGCATCTTTCTACTCAATTATTTTATTTATCTTATCTTTATTCTTTATTCTTGTTACTACTAATACCCTTGTCATATATATCTTTACACATCGCTTCGATCACTTACTTCTTTAAAAATGTTTTTGATTCCCACTTATTATTATTATTATTAACCTAGAAAAACCTAACGCATAAAAAGTTAAAACCCAACATGTATTATTGACATGTGTTTGGCGGCCAACTGATGAATGAAGATTTTGACCGTTTACGGCGTGCTTATGAATTGTACGCTGGCGTGCGCACGCGAACCTTCCATGCTACGCGTTATGGACGTGGAATGAGGTCCGACAGATCTCAGCGGGTTTCTCTACGACTTTTACCACAAGCAAATAAAACAAAGAATGGCCGGAAATTGTAGATCTAGATCTAAACATCCAACATGGCTTCTAGAAGAAAACATTCATCAATTACAAAATAATTAACCACATGCACTAGCGTAATTATGCGCATAAGTCCACAATATTTTCTCAAAAATAATAAATAAATTACCCAAAATAAGATTTTAAAAAAATAGGAACACCCATGTTGAATCTGGCGCCTGATTATTGTCAAGAAGCTGATCTCCACCGTTCATCTTAATGATCAGGCGGTCCCCACTAAATCGATCGCAGCCCTCTCGCTGATAAATTTCTTATGACACAGTTTTGGATTCTACTTACAACATAATAATATGCATATCCAATAGAATTAGAGAACAAAAAAATTACAACAAATAGTAAACCCCAAATCTTGAAATTCGCACTCCCCCGACATTAATTCTAGGAATGAATCGGTCGGCTCACCTGAAACTCCGAGTGATGGGCAAGTGATCGGAGCCCAGAAGCTTTCGGACCTCGGACCTGACCTTGTAAAAGACATGGCCCCAGCTGCCCTTGCTGCGGTAACCCAGAACCCCGGATTCCTCCTCGTTCATCTCCAGATCAGCGGCGAAACTGGGTTTTCTCGTCGTAATCCACGCCAACCCCCACGCCCACCAGCTCTTTATCGAGCTCCCTGCGTACTCCCCGACAAAGGACATGGACTTGGATCTGGTGAAGACCCAGGAAGTGGCTGCGCTCGAGATCGGCTGCACCTTGAGCGAGAGGGAGGAGAGGCGCCGCCTCAGCCCCAGCTCGTTTTCGTCTTTCTGGGAGATGGGGAGGGATTCACTGCTGGGTCTTATTGGCAAGATGCTTCTTGGGATATTGGCCGGCGGAGAAGCCATGTGAGAGTGGGAGAGAGCGCGGTAGCTGTTGCAAGATTTGCGAAGGAAGATGGATGGATGGGAGGAAAAGAGAGAAGAGACTTTGGAGATTATGGGTTCACAGCTCTACAACAGGCTGGTTTATTCCTTTTCCGTGAAGGGTTGATGGGCTATGGCCCACCTGATTTTTTCCCCTGTTTTTCCCTTCGTTACTTATAAAGGTTTCCCTGCCCGCACGCACAGGTTTCTCCCGCGGTAATGCACACACAATGTCTTAAGGGCCTGATCGGAGCATATGTAAGGATGTTATAACATTTTTGTAGATTTTCATTCCTACAAAAAAATTTTACATTCGAAAAAAAAAAAAGAAAAAATTTCATACTTTTCTGCGCATTTTCCCGCATGAAATAAAATATTAACTACCTAATTATTGCACTTTTTAATTATTAATTTTATATTTTTATATTCAACTAGTTTATTTATTTTAATTATTGTATTACATTACTTTCTAAAAAAATTTCAAAATTTTTTCCTTAATGGAATTCTAAATGCCAGGCCACCTTTAATATAATTTTTTATTTTGTAATAGCTGAGAAACTCGATATTTTCTGTGGCCGACGTTATTTATCGTACCACCGTCAGGAGATTTTGTCGGCGGTTTTTCGACAAATTGCCGTCGCCGAGAATGAGAAATGGAGTCCTGCTGCTACCAGATCAGGGCTGTTCGCACGTGCCAATCTCGTGCACATGTGAGATTATGTTTTTGCCACAAAATAATCACCCCTGTTGAGAGAAAACTAACAACGAAGTTAGAAATATGAAAATGGTCCATTGTTATTGATAATTAAGAGGATGTTTGAAAATTGAGAAGTTGGTGAAACAGTGAGATGAGGTAGGATTAAGAAAGAGAAGATTTCTTCCTTGGTATGCAGTCCTTCCCCGCGTGGCCCGACTGGCAACTTGTTTGTGCTCGGCGCCGGGTGAAGGTTTGTTGTCGGGAACCCATTTGCCTTGCAGATTTGCCTGAACTATGAGTGGCGGAGGGGAGATTGTGTAAGGCGGGAGTGCCGGCGCTGCTGTGCAGTGGATTAGATCGACGAAGGGTGGAGGACTGCATCTGTCCAGCAATGAACCCGACTATTGACGACCTCCTTCATGCCGAGCTCCAGACTATGTCTATTTCCGGGTCGGCGATCAAGAAGATAACTCCGGGAGCTGATCCAGCGTGTCTTTGCTCGGTGTGGTCGTCCAAGCAATACAACAGAGAGCTTTTTAAATCAATGATGCGGAGGTTGTGGTGAACGACTGGTAACTTTCTATTCGTGGATTTGGGCGAGAATTTGTATAAAGTGATATTCTCTAAACCGGAAGATAAAGAGAAGATTCTGGCTGGTAGACCGTGGCTGTATGACAGGCAATTGGTAGTTTTCATGGATCTGACTGAGGAGATAGATTACGCCCATGTGATGCTTGTGAAAACGCCTATATAGGTGCACATCTTGGGAATCCCTCATTTGGTAGATAAACCTGAGTTGGGACGTCGTATTGGCTGCACATTTGAGTCAGTGGAAGCATTTGAGTTGGAGTTGAAGCTGAGAGTATGGGTTGATTGTAGGGAGCCGTTACGCAGAGGTATGTTTCTGCAAGTAGGCGAGCAAGGGAGAGTGTGGGTTCCGTTTCAATATGAAAAATTGCCGATCTTTTGCTACCAATGCGGCATTATGGGCCATGCTTTTAAGGAGTGTCATAAGGTGGGGGATCGATCTGAAAATGTGGTCGAAGCTAACATGCCTTACGGGAGTGCCTTGAGGGTGGGTACTCGGCCACTGAGAGTGCGAGATGGCCAGGAATCGGGTAATAGGGTGGTCCCAAGGAAATACCTGGGAGAGCTACAAGTGGAGGACGATGAACAGATGGGTGGACTAACTCAACAGAGGTGGATGGCTAGGCAGCTGCCTCGAAATGAGAAGATTAAGCTCTACCAGCGGGAGCCAGAAGCAGATAGAGGGAGGTCATGTTCTGTGGAATCGGTGGAACCACAAATCAGCTGTCGGGCTACTCAACATACACTCAATCAGGAGAAGACAGTGGGTGAACAGCCCACTCACACTTATGAGCAACATACCGCTGTCCAGGAATGTAACGGGGTCGCTGGATGGGGACTCCGGTCGTCCCAATTGGGTGATGGATGTTCTCATAGGCAGCAGTTTTCGGGGCAACAGCAGCAAACACCCCTTGGAGACCAAGAGATGCATAAAATCCATGTGCAGCAGAATAGCAAGGATAAGCACTGGCCGTTAATGGGAGACCAACCCAGTCCAGTCCATTTGCAGCACCCTGTTGACCAGAGAGGTGAGGGTGTGGATGGAAGAGGATCCCGGTTGTCCCAAACGGATGCTAGCTGTCTTCATTGCCAGCAGGCTTGTGGTCATGATATGCTAACATCCTACGCACACCAGCCTGAACAGATAGCTCGAACTACCCCCCAACACAGGCCCTCAACATTGCTGATTCCATGGCAAACTACTAGTTTTTCCTCCCAACAGCCGCAGTGCGAGATGAAAGGGGAAACCTTCCAAACTGACAAGCTGGACAGCCCCTTGGGTATGGGTAGCCCCTTAGATATGGATTCCGCTAAGCCAAAAGCTTTGTCTTCAAAGGGCAGGATGGAGGTGTTGGAAAAGGAAGGGGCAGATTTACAAGAAGACCAGAAATCTTTAAAGGGCAAGTCAGTGGACCAACCAAGGAGGGGCAGATGGAAACGGAGGGCGCGAGGGGAGAATCATGATCTGACTGGTCATTCAAGTGCGTCTTCAATGGTGGCTATTTCTAAAAGAAGAGTTGATAGGGAGCAGCAGGAGGACAACATCTCTCCTAAACGCTCAAAGGTGGACAAATCCCTCGATTGTAATGAGGTGGTGGCTGAGGGGGTCCCCCAGCCCCACCTCGAGTAACATGTCGCTTTTGGTTTGGAATTGCCGTGGGCTTGGGAACCCAGGGGCAATTCGCTGTCTCCTTGACTTGGTCAAGAAAAAAGATCCCAAGGCGATTGTTCTCTCTGAAACAAAAAAGGACTATAAAGGAAATGGAAGGAATTCGGCTCACACTCAAATTTGATAATTGTTTGGCGGTTGATCCTACGGATAGAAGGGGAGAGATAGCATTGCTATGGCACAGTGATTTTCCTGTTACAATAACCAGCTATTCCAATCATCACATCGATGCAGGTGTCCATGGGTGGCGGTTCACTGGGATATATGGTCATCCTGAAACGCAGATGAGGATTCACACTTGGCATCTTTTGGGGATGTTAAGTGACAGGTCGGACTCTCCGTGGGTAGTAATGGGCGACTTCAACGAGGTAACGGGTCCAAACGAATATCTTAGCCACAGGAATCTACCTCAACAGTAAATGGATTCGTTGTGTACTGCCTTGGACAGGTGCAATCTGGCAGATATTGGGTTTGTGGGACCAATCATGACGTGGAGCAACAATCGAAGGGGTTCTCAGCGGGTTGAAGCCAGACTAGATAGGGGAGTGGCAACGCCAAACTGGTTGTCATTATTCCCTTATGTGAAAGTTTTCCACTTATCTGCGGCTTATTCTGACCATTGTCCCCTTCTACTGGTTTTGAACACTTTGAAAGGCCGAGGCAAACCCCCAAGGGAATTCCGATATGAACTGTTCTGGGCAAGAGATAAGGCTACCCATTAGATCGTCAATCAAGCTTGGACCTCGCAGCAGGGTACTGGGCTCTCCGGCCTGATTCCACTGGAACGGAAGATACACTCTTGCAGTATGGAACTATCTAGGTGGAATCGACGGAAAAGGGGAAATCTTGGAAAATCCATTGAGGATAAGCAACGGGAGCTGACTATTCTTATGGATCAGAACCCCACAGATCGCAGAGATGATGCTATTAAAAGAATCAAGCTCCACATCAACACTCTAATGGGTGATGAGGAACAGTTGTGGAGGCAGAGGGCAAAGACCCATTGGCTTCACGCGGGCGATAAAAATACTATGTTTTTTCATCATATGGCGTCAAATTGCAGAAGGGTTAACAATATTGATGGCCTCATGGACCATAATGGACAGTGGATTTGTGATCAAGATATGTTGATGGAAATGTCTGTGGCTCATTTCTCTTCTTTGTTTTCTTCCTCTGTTCCACCTAGATGTGATTGGTTGAATGCTTCGATTTCTTCTAAAATTTCGAACCGGCAGAATCAATCTTTGAGTAGAACCCTTGAATTTGAAGAAGTAGCAAAGGCAGTTAAGTCGATGAGCCCAACCAAGGCGCCGGGGCTAGATGGCATGTCGGCGGGGTTTTTTCAAAAACATTGGCAAATGGTGGGACAGGATGTTTTCCAGTGGTGCAAACAATTCATGGAACAACCGGATTTCGAGCAACTATGCAAGCAGGTTGAAAAGCAAAACTCCACTACTATCGCTCTGATTCCGAAAAAGGCGGATGCTCAATCTTTGTCAGATTTCTGCCCGATTAGTCTCTATAATGTAGCTTATAAGATATTGGCTAAAGTTCTGGCTAATAGAGTTAAGTTGTGCCTCCATGATATTATTAGCGAACACCAGAGCGCGTTCATCCCAGGGCGACTTATTTCTGATAACATGTTGGTAGCATATGAAGTCATCCATTCTTTGAGGAGGCGCAGAAAAGGCGCGAAGCATGGGATAGCTATCAAAATTGATATGTCCAAGGCGTACGACCGGGTGGAGTGGGTCTTCTTACAGCAAATTATGGAAGCTATGAATTTTGATCCGGTGTGGATTAGATGGATTATGGGTTGTATCTCAACGGTCAGTTACAGAGTTAATGTTAATGGCTTCAAGTCTAGATACTTTAAACCTCAGCGGGGGTTACGACAAGGTGATCCGTTATCTCCTTATCTCTTCATATTATGTGCTGAGGGGTTGTCTGCTCTCATTGCTAGTGCGGCCATGGGCGGGAGAATAAATGGTATCAAACTAAATCCAAGGGGACCGCCTGTCACACACTTGCTCTTTGCGGATGATGCCATTGTATTTACCAGGGCTGAGAGGCGGGATGTTCAGAATCTTATGGAAACTCTCCAACTATATGCGGAGGCTTCGGGGCAAGTGGTTAATGTTGATAAGACTGCCGTGTTTTTTAATCCAAATGTTCGAAGTATGGTGAGAAGCGAACTTACCCAGCTGATAGGAACTATGGGTCAGAACTTGGATCACTATTTGGGGCTTCCAGCCTGGCTTGGTCGGGCAAAAAATCACATGTTTAATGTCCTTAAACAACGCATCTGGAATAAAATTCAGGGATGGAAGGGTAGGCTACTCTCCTGGGGCGGGAAGGAGGTTCTTATTAAAGCAGTAGCCCAAGCTATACCGACTTACTCGATGAACATATTTCTGCTCCCGAAAACATTTTGCAATGAAATCAACAGGATGATTAGTAGGTTTTGGTGGGGGGAGAAGGAGAACAAACGGAAAATGAGTTGGGTAGCCTGGAAGGATATGTGTATATCCAAGCTATCGGGCGGCATGGGATTCAGGGAACTACATTTCTTCAATATTGCTCTTCTTGGGAAGCAGGTCTGGCGCCTCACTACTCAAACACATTCTCTATGCTACAAGGTACTCAAATCAAAATACTTTCCCTATGGTGATATATGGACCTCTCAAACAAGAGCTTCAGATTCCTTTACTTGGAAAAGCATTAAGAAGGCTATGGAGATGATTCGGGCTGGGTGCAGGTGGCGCATCGGTAATGGTAAGCGGGTCCAATTCTTTAAGGATGCATGGTTAGAGGACCGGCTGTCCATTGTGGGACCCCTCCCGCGAGGCATTCCGGATGACGTCAAGGTCAGCCACTTTATCAATGAAGCTGAGCATACGTGGGTTAGGGAGAGGATTGAGGCGGCTATGGGAGTTCCCGGATGGAGAAAATTTTGTCAAGTTCCCCTACCCAACACCTCTGAGGCGGACCGGATGTACTGGATACATGAACCAAATGACATTTATTCCGTTAAGTCTGCCTACAGAATGCTGAACGAGGTAGCGTCCCACCATCCACATTCGGCAGTGTACAAGGCCATATGGAAGACGAAGCTTCCAAGAAAAATCATGATATTCGGGTGGAGATTATTCAAAGACGCCCTACCAACAAAGTCAAACTTATTGTTGTGAAATATTAATGTTGACCCATGTTGTTCGTTTTGTAGGTCGGAGAGGGAAGATGCTACTCACTTATTTCTGGAATGCCGCCACATTCGACCGGCTCTCTTGCGAGTAGTCAGATTTTCTCATACCTTGGGGTCCATCCAGGATGCTTTTTGTGGATTATGCTCTACTGCTAGGCAGGGCAAACTAGCTCTCTTTATTACCTTCTGCTGGCGGGTGTGGTTCATGCGTAACAAGCTAAGGGAGGAGGGGGTCCAGCCAACTTTCAGTAGTATCATCGAGTGGTGCAACGACTATCTTGAGCAATGCAAAAGGGTATCATCTCTTATCATGGATGGGCTGATGGACAGACCTCTTGTGGTCAGATGGACAAAACCTCCTGGGGGCTACTTCAAATTGAATGTAGATGCAAGGAGGCATGATGACACGCAAGCTCTGGGGTTTGCTGCCATTCTTCGGGACTCCAATGGAAGCTTTGTAGGAGCTAAAGGTTGGAGTCGTTGGCAATTTGGGACCCCTCTGCAGGGAAGCGACTGCGCTACTTCTGGGTCTAAAATGGGCGGTTCTATTAAAGTTGGGGAAAGTGCAGTTCAAAACAGATTCTCTACTTCTAGTCCACTATGTCTTGCAGGACGTGCCTATCCTTTCACTGGTTGGGGCAATCATCGCGGAAATCAAATCTTTCTTCTCTTCCTTCCCATATTTCTCTCTTCTTCATGTGTTAAGACATGGTAACGGTGTTGCCCATGCCTTAGCTGATTTTGTTTTCTTTTCGGGTGCGGGTTCTCACGTTTGGTGGAATAACCCACCCCAGATTATTTTGGAAAAACTGTGTACAGATAATTTTTTGGCAATGTATTGCTTGGACTCTCCTATCCCATCCTCCCCTTCGAATGTAGAGGAGAGGGGATAGGGTGTCTTTTCATCAAAAAAAAAAAGAGAAGATTTTGAAAATTATATGACTGATATAAAATAATAAAGGTAAGTTGGAATAAATAGGATAATTTAAAGAAAAATAATTGAAATATAGAGGCTAAGTTAGAATAAATAAGGTAGTTGAAAGGAAAAATGATTGGAGTATTAGAGTAAAAATGAAAAGATATGATTGTTTAATTGTAAAAGCAATTGTTGGAAAACATGTTTACTATATCATATCATCCTACTCTACACTGGTTAGTTCTCAAATGTCCCCTAAGGTACATTTTTATAATATTCAGGCATTGTTTAGTAATAATAATGGGTAGGAAATCTTCTATCCTTTCTACTTTTCAAAAAAAAAAAAGATTTTTCATCTTAACTATTTAAATACTTCACTTTTTCACATTTATCCGTATATTTCATTCATTTTCTCTCATAACCGCTTTATTTTTTGCTACTTTATCTCTATCATATTATGTTGCTCCTATGCTTTTAAAAAAATATACCCTTATACCCCTACCCATGTTACCAAATAGTGTCTTAAGTTAAACAGTTAGCATCATTTCCTTTGGTTAGGATATTGAACACTACAAATCTATTTTAAAATTTTTTATTGTATTGTTATAACATTATTTATTTAATATTTTGTTATAACTGGTAAAATGACAATAGAATGAACTACTAAGTTTTTCTAACCACACTAAAACCTTGGGAGTTTATGAAATTTTTTCAACTTGTAAACACTTTATGGAAATGAAATATATGCCTCATCAATAAGTCATGATGGTAAAGATTAATTATACAAATATTGTTCTAGTCTCTAATAAGCAGGGGGATACTAGTCATGCAAATTCTTGGCCAATCAGCCTACCTTATGTGATTTATGAGATTAAATTGAAGATCCTAGTAAATTGCCTAAAGTGTTGTCTAGCAAGTATATCTCTAAGCAGCAAAGTGCATTCATTTTGGACAGATTGATCATCGACACATGCTAATTGCTTTTAAAGTGATGCACATTTAAGAAGAAAGAAAAGGGGCAAAAGGAAAGATGTGGTTGTGAAGTTGAATATGTCTAAAGCCTGTGATCATATCGAGTAGGACTATCTTTGCTAGATTATTAGGAGAATGCACTTTAGTAAAATATGGATTGAGTCGATTTGGAGCTATCTTTCAGTTGTCACTTCAGAGTATGTGTTAATGACTTCAAGTCTAGATCTTTTGTTGCTTAGCCAACGTATCCATCAACATGACCTGTTTCACTATATCTCTTCTTGCTATGTACTGAAGAACTTTTTGTATTGCTTGTGGATTCTCATTGAAAAGGGTTGCTTCATAGGATTAAAACTGGTCACAATGATCCACATTTATTCTTTGCTAATAATTTCTTTTTATTTTTGAGATCCAATAGAAAGGAAGTAGCTCATATGAAGAAGACTTTGCAGATTATAGTGAATGCTCAAGGCAAAAAAGTTAACATAGACAAAAGGGCTCTCTTTTTTAGCCAAAATACAAGACTCGAAAGTAAAAGAGATGTGAAGAACTTGATTGGATCTAGGGGCTAAACCTGATATTTACTTAGGCCTTCCTGCTTGGATAGGAAGGTTAAATTAGGAGTTTCTTAAGGCATCAAAGAGAGAGTTTGGAAAATAATCCAATGTTGAAAGGATAAACTGCTGGCAAGGGGCAATGAAGAAACCTTAATTAAAGTATTAGTATAAGCTATATTAGTATAAGCTACGCCTACCTAAGCTTATTTTGGATTGCCTTAGAAACTGTGTGAAGACATTGATACTATAATTAATAACTTTTAGTGAGGCGAGGAGGAGGAAAAAAGAAAGATGAACTAGGTTGTATAGCACAAGATGTGCAAACCCAAACCTTAGAGATGGATGAGGTTCTGTCATTTGAAGGCTTTCAACATGGCATTATTAGCTAAACAAGCTTGAGAATGGCTACGCACACTGATTATCCTTGTTTCAAAGCTTCATGGGCCAAGCATTTTCACAACACTAACTTCTAGAGTTGTGAAGCAAATGCAGGTTGCTTGTTTACATGGAAAAGTATCCTCAAGGCAAAAGCTCTTCTTAGCAAGGTTGCAAGCGGTGATTCGGCAATGTTGAACAGATACATTTCTTTTAGGATAGATGGCTCTAGCGATATTGCAAAGGTTGATCCTCTATTAGTGCATTTCACTCCCCCTGGCAGATGAGAAAGATAACAAATTTTGGGCTCTAGAAAAGGATGGGCATTTTCAAGATAAATCCGCATATCGGTTAACTTATGAAGATAGCATGGTGATGGAGAATGCAATTGAAGGTCGAATGACAGGCCGGAAGAAGAAGTGCTATGTGCAATATGGAAAATTCAACTACCCAAGAAAATTTTCATCTTTACTTGGAGAGTGCTAATGGAGTCCCTACCTTACTAGAGACAATCCAGCGAGGAGAGGGATCCAATGTGCATCATAGTGTCGATTACGTAACAATGGGATCGAGATTTTCTGGCTCCTATTCTTGAACTGCACTGGTTAGCTTTTGAGGGAACTTACTGCAACTCTTTTCAGGCGTCGTTTTCTTGGACATTTGGAATATCTTTAGTTTTGTCTCAAATAAAACATGAATGTATCGCCTCTCCTTATTCATCTGCATATGTTGGAGAATTTGGTTCCGTAGAAATGCTTCTATAAGGAAGGCACGACCCCTCTGTTCAAGGATGTCCCGGGCTGGTCCCTTAATTACATCAAACAGGTTGGCTTAGCTTCAATGTTACTAAAAGGCAACTATATTACCCATCTCGGCCATGTGAGATGGACAAAACCAAGAAGTAGATTGATGAAACAGGGGTGAATTCCAAGGGGCTAAACACTGGATGAGTTGGGTCTTATAGATTCGCTGATTTTGGGCGTAGGCGCTTTTTCTGGGTTTGCAGTGGATGCGAAAGTTGGAATATTCCGAGGTCTCTATTGAGTTAGATTCTCTTATTCTCACAACCTTGCTGAATGGTCGAGAGAAGATCATGTCGAACCTGGGTGTGGTAATTGATCAGATAAGAAGGTTGGTGCCTAGCTTTGTATTTTGAGCGTTTACCCATGTACTTCGTAGGGGAAACTTTGCAACCCAGTATTAGCTGAGAGTGCCCTATGCAAACCTGGATGTGAGTGTTGCTGGTGGGTAGAGCCACCAAGGTGTATTGTGGACAATTTGTGTAAGAACATTGTATATCCTTACATGAATCTGGTGACGGGCCTTCTCCCTACATCCTCCTTAAGTGTCGAGGTAGGGGCTGCTGGTTAAGGCCATCTCACCTTCTTTTACCATTAAAAATAAATAAACAATAATAATAATAAATAAATAAATAAGGTGGACCATCCGGATCAACAATTCATGCGCGCGCATCACCGCTGATGCATCATTCTATTTATCGCGAGAAATTTAATGAAAGCGACTGGCAACTCCCTCCGGACTGGGGGGTGGGGCCCACTTAAGATCCGTTGGTTGCAGGGTCTAGATCTGAAGAGTATGGGCGTATTCAGTGCAACCATCGGCACTCAGCTTCTTCTTTGCATGCCCACAAACTACGTGACATTTGGCATCACCGTCAGTAACCCTCGCTATCGACCTCCATATATTTATAAAAATGGTTTATATGAACATATAAAAGTAATTCAAGGGGCTGGATTTGATTTGATATGTTTGATCCAGAGAATATCATGATCATGAACAAAAATATTTGACGGACGATGAGGATTTGCGTATGCTGAGATGTCACCCCTGCCGAGGTGGAGGCAGAAGAGGAGCAGGAGGAGAGCTTTGAAACTTTGGCAGTATCGCAAGGAGACAAACGAAAAAGCTAAAAACTTGGAAACTGCAATCCGCAAGTTAGCTGGGTTCAAGATCGGATTACCTGAATGTGATAGAAAAAAAAAAAGCAACGGCCTGATTAAAGTTGTGATATGATATTATACAACTAGGGGAGATAATTGGGACGACTAAGTACAACTAATATTTTTTGACCCGGTACTGGGTTGATCATGTCATAGCTTGGTTCCCAACACACCCCATATGTATTCATTTATTAAAAATTATAAGCATATATTTAAGTCTTTTTATATTATCAAACATAATAATAATTAATTTTGAAAGAAAAATGATAATAAGTCTCATTTTTTTTATAATTAACTATATCAATAATATAAGAATTAATTTATCCAAAAAATAATATAAGAATCAATAAAAGAAATTTGCATATATATATAACTGTTATGCATAATTGTATATTAACATATTTTATTAAATTTCTACTATATTTACTTATGTTTTAATTTGTAATGATATATTTTTTATTAAGTAGTATAATATTAAAACATATAACATTTAAATTTAGTATAAATGTATTTTTATGTTTGATAGATATATAAATTCTTAAAATCATTTTATTTGACTTTCATTTTTTATCTGACCCATTATCCTAAAACCGATTCGATTTTAACCCGAAATTTATCCCAAAATATATTAAAAAAAGCGAAAGTGAAACCGATCTTGTCCTGACCCAGTATAAAAATAGGATCAAATAGAACTTTTAAAAAGTAGAGTTATAAAATTGGATAAATCCCGACCCAATACAACTCGCATTGATTCCCACACCTATATAAAGCATCCAAAATGTATTTATTTTAATTTTAATTTTTCTTTTTATAAAATTATAATTACTGAATATATTTAATTTATGTAATAAGTTTACCATTTTCAAAAATGTGCTTATATATTTTTGGACTTCAAATATGAGAATATTTTAATAATTTTCAATTGACTGAAATATTCTTATATTTATAATTTAAAAAAGTATATATATTTATATTTTCAACCAAGATAAAACTTGTTATATGAATTAAATATACCAAAAATAGCAATTTTACAAGAAGTAAAATTAGCAAAACTATATATATATATATATGCAGAAAACCTGTTTCAATGCATAAAGACCTTTCAACTTATCTATTAGTTTCAAATTAGGTATCAGTTGAATTAGAAGTTTAGAACCCTTACCCAATAATTTTGTTTTTGTGTTATTATATATTTTATTGTTCGGGCTCAGTGCTCTTGCAACCATGGAGGCTCCATGCTTGTGGGCGTTAGACCTTTTTTTTTTTCCAAATTTTTTATCAAAAAGCGGGCATAATCTCAATTAGATGGCTCTTCAAATTTTACATTTATTTAAATTTTTAAAAATATTTTTGAGCATGAAAATATTTCATGTTTCATTTTACTATTTTAGAAACTCAAAATTTTAAAATTGAAAAATATAATATTCTAAAAGCCTTTCAAGCTAGCTTAGGCCTGCATTTTGATACAAAATAAAAAAATAAAAAACAAGGAGTCCATGCCAACCCCCTTTGCCCAGTTGATAGCACCATCGTCCCAAAAAGTAGAAGGCAAGAGTTTGAATAGTGCTAGCAGCATTTTGTTCCCTAATTTATTTGGGAGTTACAGAAGCAAATTGTCTCCTACAATTTATAAGAATGTCTTAAGGGCTTCATTATAATAGATATTTAAGATGAATGTAAATATGGTAATAAAAAATGCTTGCGGAAGAATTGATTATTCTTATCTTTTCATAACTTCTCAAAAGAAATATTGATTATGTTCTTATTTATCTTTTATCAAATCATACCATTATCCTTATTTCTCGTTTTTAATGTTATCATTTTTATCAATGCTGTTTGTAACATTCTTTGAATTTACACGAGCCTATTGAGGGCGGGAGGAAGGTTGCAAAATCTAATAATAAAAAAATACATATACTTTTTGTACATTATTATAAAATTATGAGGGTGTTTGATAACACACAAAACTTTTAAAATTAAAATTTGCAATTTAAAACTTTTCGCTCTCCATAACTACTTTATTATTTAATTATTTATTCACTAATTCCTATACAACCACATTACTTTTCAATTATTTCTATACAACTACCCATATATCTAACTTATCTATTTTAAATATATTTTCTTTATTCATCATTATTACTCCTATTATATCTAATCGTTTTCTTACATTTTAAAAAATTTTACACGAAAAACTTTTCATCAAAAGTTTTATAACTTACTAAACACACCATGTGTAAATTTGATGTGAGAAACTATTTTTGGCTAATGACTAAATCTTAGCCCAAGGCTTTTAGCTTACTTTTTTTTATGATACTCATATATTACATTGTTTCAACTGGTATTATAATTAGGCCTTACAACATTCTTACAAATTTTCTAACAATATTCTTAATAATATTTGCTAAATATTCCAACTGGTGGATGCTCCTACCGAAACTTGGAGAGAATAAACGCTACCACTTATACTCAACATGCAAATGCGCCGGTCAAGTCTTGAACTGTCGACACCCAACTGATGGGATCAATCGATGCACCACTGAGGCAAAGCCTCAGCGTCAAGGCTTTTAGCTTACTTATGTTTCTGCGCACTCTGCCCTACTACAAAGTTGTGCAGGACATTATGGCCACGACGCTCTGATGTTGTGATAACCATCTCTGTCCCTCGACGGGCAGACAATGGTTCTAAGTCCTGCTGTTGTTGCAGGTTCAATATATCCCTCCTATGTGAGGGTAGGTGCAATATATTCCTCCTATACGAGGATTTGCCAGATTTCTCCGGAACAACGGACTTACAGAAATCCGCTCGTAATAAAAGTTGTGAATGTACATGATCATAATATCGGTTGTCACGTTATATAAAAATACCAATAAAAAAATTATGTAGGACATTGATATATAAAATTGTGCCAAACACACTTATAACCAAATGCCCTTGGCATTGGTTATGAGAAGGCTACATGAGTTTACATGCTATACATAATCCATCCTAGGGATGTGAATCGGGTTGGGTTAAGTTGAGTTAGGGTTAAGTCGAGCTTAACTTACATTGTAAAATCTCAACCTAACCTTATTTTTCATACCTTATCCCAACCCTGTTTTAACTGTACGTAATTGGTTTGATTCTGGTTAGAAACTGGATGAATAAATATATAATATTTAAAAATACTTTGCTTAATTAAATCTATTTTAAAATATAAATTTATATGAACAAATAAAAATTAATTCTTTTTATAGGAATATTTTTCAATTTATAACCTATACAACAATATAATTGCAAAGTATTGCAGAAAAAATATGATTGCAAAATAATCTTATTTCAAAACAATAATACCTAATTAATTCCTATTTACTATGTGCTAATATATGACTTTTTTAATAACTTATTATATTTTACACTAATATATGAAATTGAGTCGGGTTAGGTCGACAATAATCTAACAAGAACTAATCACTTTTAAAATCAGGTTGCTTCAAATTGGTTATATAACTTATTTTTTTTAAAAAAAATACCTAACTCAATCCTATTATAAATCAGGTTGATTTAGTTAGATTTGGGTTAAAACCTACCCTATTTATACCCCGCAAGTTTACATAAGTTAATTTCAAAGCTCTCGTGACTTCCAAGTCTGCACATCATCAGCAAAAAAAAGTGGTTTGCGCGAGCAAAAGTGCCTTGATCTCATCATTTTGTGTAATCCCATGATAAAATCTCCCTTAGCCTCTTTCTAAAAGATCATGCACGAGGTCACAGAAGAGATCTATAAAGGAAACTTGAAGATAAACAACCGGTTCCGTTCCTCCAGTAATCTCAAAGTTCAAATTTCTTTTCCTTACCCTCACTGTGGGTTTCTTAATTATTTTTACCCCGGCCATACCTCCAGTAATCTCAAAGTTCAAATTTCTTTTCCTTACCCTCACTGTGGGTTTCTTAATTATTTTTACCCCGGCCATAATTGGAGGGCTCTCCTGTATTTTTCTTAGGTATAGTGAAACTCTTTCCTTTATAGTTTTTCTGGAAAGTCTTGAATCAGTTATTAATTTCGATTCATTTGGGAAAGGTAGAATAAATTCTTAAATTAAGGGTCTCATTGTCATTGGTAAAAAAAAAAATTCTAATCCCTTCTTTTATGCCTTTCGATATAATTTTATATTTTAACTACTTAATTACCTTAGTTTTCTATTAATATCTCTATATTTTAATTACGTTTCACATTTTTATTCATCTATCATATAACAGTGCATCTGTGTCCCTATATTTATTGAAATTGTAAATATGCTTGCCTAGTTTACATAAAATTAAAAAATTACAAACATTTCCCTTCCATTAAGACACCGTTAGATTTTTCCGTAAAACGATGATAATGCTCTATAAGTCAAGTATACACTTGCAATTTTTACAAATGTTGTAAGCATATTTGTAAAAAGATATAAAATAATATTATAGATAAAAAAAATATATAACAGAATAAAATAGCAAATGCGTCTACAATATTTGAAAATACTATAAGTGTATCATTTTCGTCATTTTACAGAAAAATCTAACGACATCCTAATGGACGTGATACATTCGCAATTTTCTGCAAATCTTATAGGTATATTTGCAATTTTGATAAACTTGGAGACACAGATGCAATATTCCTAAAATGTTATAGGCATATTTGCAAAAAATTTCAAATTTTTCAAAAAATTACCAAACATAACGTCAATGCAAATAAATGTGCATCATAATTAATAATTAGTTGCACCAAAGGGTAAAAAGATTTCGGTAACATTTCCGTTCTCGTGATTAGGTGTGCAACTCGGGTTAAGTCGGTGCGGGTACTAGTCTACCCTACCCATACTTTATTTTTAAAAAGCTTATCCCACCCTACCCACTTACAGGGATGGTTCCTACTGTACTCTACCCTACCCATTACCCATAGGGTCGGTTTCGATTCTAAATCGGTTCCCCTAATACTTAATGATAACAATGGAAAAAAATATTTTGATACTCTTTTAAATAAAAAAATAATATTCATTTGTATTGTACACTTTACACTTTACAATCATTTCATTTTGGTGTTGTTCACATCTTATGCTCAAAACTAAGAAATTAATAAAAAGGCAGCACATAACAGTGTTAAAAAAATCTGATGGTGCATCACCACCGACATTTTACAATAACTATCAACTACTTCAATCATGTCTACTCGTCTCCACATATTGATTTCAACCTGTATTAATCTAAATGCAACCCTCAACTCTCAAAGTCTTCAAGCTTCAACAAAACATCTATATTTGACTCTTCAATTTAATCTAACAACAAACAACATCATCACATTAAGGATTCAAAGCACAACCTTGATAAATTAAATAAAAATACTAACTAAAACAAAGAGAATTACCATCAACCCAGTTATTCTCTAATCAAATAGTTCAAATCAAGTATAGTCCTGAAAAAAAACTAAAATAAGAAAACTATAAAGTGAAACAAAAGTGTAAACATAAATTTTCCCTTGCTTTATTACTCTATCTTCTCTCCTTCCTGCTATTAAAATGAGAAATACATTACTAAAATCACAAGTAAAAGAAAATGCACTTAATCATAGTCAAAGATAGGGTGAATATAATATGATACCTAATTAAGTAATACAAATCTCCTAAAAGTAATGCACCATAGCTGGTCTTATAGAGAAACAAATTAAAAAGTTAAAATATACTATCTCTAATCAGTTTTAAGCAAATGTCATTCCATAATCCATATGATACAGTTCATATACCACAATAAAATTAACATATTCACAATCAAATTATCAAATTCTAACTCACAATAGAATATAATTATCTTAGCAACCATAATAGTTTTCAAATTTTAAAATAAGAATGAAATTATTCATCCTAGCACCATGATATCTTTTCCCTGAAAATAAAAATCAAATAAATCATTAGTAAGAATATGCATATTAACATTAAACATGGAAAGTTAGTAAAAGTAAATGAAACCTTATCCTCATTGGCAGTAGCAAATAAATCTCCTTTTCTTATTGCACATGAATGGAAGAAATTATTTTAATAGTAAAAAATAACAAGTATGAAATTTACATTCATTAAACGAAAGATACAATAAATTTCTAATTACTTGATTCAGATAGTGATGATTCTTCTAATATTTCCTCAATATCAGTAGATTTTGGGTCCCTTTTTATCCAATCTTGAGCACATATTAAGGATTCCTCAACCTCGGGAGACAACGAACTCCTATAAGCATCAATAATGCGCCCACTAGTGCTAAAAGCTGATTTAGATGCAATAGTTGTGACAAGAATAACTAAAATATCATGAGCCATGTGAGACAAAATTCTATATCTTGTAGAATGCGGCAACGACCACTTCAAGACATTAAAGTCATCTTCCTTTTTTTGAATTTTCTCCTTGAGATAAGCTTCAATTTCAGATTCCATTTCTTCTTGTTTTTCATCCTCACATTATTGAAAGTATAGCTTAGTTGGGTCATCAACATTTGTTGAATGGATACTATCTAATTGTCCATCTACCCTTGCAGTTCTTAAAGAATATTTTAACACATACAATTTAAACATCTTTGTAAATTCATTCTTCACATTTTCAATGGTTTTTAAAACCTTCCTCTCATCATAAAACATGGCATAGACAAATGTCAGCTTATAACATGGATCCAATACATTGGCTACCAGCAACAGTGTATTTATCTTCTCAACTAAACCCCAACATTTATCATATTTCTCTTTCATTCTTCTAGTCATATCCCGAAGTAGTTCATGATCTGAATTTGAGTAATTGACTAACAAATTTTTAATCTTAAATAATTCAACCAAGTAAATACTTGTAGTGACATAAGATGGGCTTGACAATTTGTTAGTAACTTCATAAAAAATTTTCAAAAAAGTGCACCAAACATGAAGCCATATCCCAATCAAGTTTATTAGGAATATCTTCTCTAGCAAACACTGGATCCTTTTCTTCCATTCGATCAAATTTTTTTTGAAATTTCAAGGCATTCTCCAACATAAAATGGGTAGAATTCCATCTGGTGAGGACATCCTAGCATAAGCCACATTTGAAAGTCATCTTAAGTATCTCACAACACTCTTCGAATTTATCTTTTCTTGATGGAGAACCCCTTACATATTTAACACAATTTCAAATACAGTTTATTGAATCTCCAATCTCTTCTACTCCATCACGAACAATTAAATTTATAATGTGTGTTGTGCATCTAACATGGAAATGTCCACTATTCCTAAATAGCATATCTGTTTTTTTAAGTCTCTTTTTCAAACTTCTTATTGCAACATCATTGCTAGACGCATTGTCCATGGTGATGGATAGTATTCCATTAAATTCCCACTTCAACAAACAATCTTTAATTGCCTCAACTATGTTTTCACCAGTATAGGGTGGTGGAATGAGATAAAAATTGACAATTTTCTTTTTTAATGACCAATCCTCATCAATAACATGTGCAATTAAACATAAATAGCCTTTATTAGTAATAGAAGTTCATAAATCAGTTGTCAAACATATTTTCTGAACTTTATCTTTAAATTGTTGCAATAAGTTGGTTTTCTTTTTTTCATAAAGTGCAACAGAGTCTTTAGCAATCATGGTCCTTGAAACAAACTTAACAAGGGGTCGTATTTCAGAAATGTTCTCCCTAAAACCCTCATTTTCTACAAATGATTATATTAGATGATCATTTTTGCAAATGCTTTTCTGTTTCTTGCTTGATCAAATGTCCATGGAGTTAATGGATGTGAAGAAGAAACTTGATTCTCAGAAGGGAATCCTTTAGTTAATAATAATTGTTTTTTCCCAATGGATTGACGACGCTTGTATGGACCACATCTGTCTAGGTGTTTTTTCATAGAACTAGTGTCATTCTTACTCGAATATGCCAATGCCTTCTTACAATATCTACAAACTGATTCTTCTTTCTTTTCTAACTTCCCTTTTATTTTAATCTCCCTTGCCCTTTTATCAAAATGATTCCAAACACTAGAACTTAACTTGTAAGGGGCTTTAGAATTTGTCTCTGGAGTTTCAACATCTTCTTTTTCAAGCTTAATAGGAGTTTTAGCAACAATAGTTTCCACATTCTTTATAGCTTCATTTTCCACATTAATAACCACATTAAAATCATTATCCACATTCATGTTATGATCATCCGCCATCACAAATACAAAACCTATGCAATTTTTTAAAAAATAAATAAGAAAAATAATCCAGTAGTGAAATATTAAATTGATCAAAAGCCAAGCCAACAATATAAATTGCATTAATAGATCAATAGGAGCAGGAAGTGTAACCAATTATAATTTCAACATATTGGCAGCACTATCACGATTTCAGCATTTTGAAAGAAATAGGCATGGAAAAATTAAGAAAGAAGCATGGATTTGAAGAGGTAGACATCACCGTTCGATAGAGAGCAGAAGGAGTATAGAACTTGAGCTGTGATTTCAACAAATCTGCAAGAAATCAACAAGAATGAAAGAGGACGAAGTGAGAGAGAAGAAGAACAATGAGAAGATGGAAGAAAAACTAGGGTTGCCATTGCTAAGATGAAATTAGAAAGCAGGCGAAATGGAGAATAATTTACCAAGTAAGCATTAGTCGAGAACAAGCTGGCTGCCGAGCTGTGGAGGGTTTCTCTTCCTATTTTTGGCGATGGAGGCAGGCAAGTAGTTGTGTGGACAACTTTGGGTGATGTGTCAAACTATGGAGGATTTCTCTTCCTATTTTCAGTGATGGAGGGATGCAAGGAGTTGTGTTTGGGTGAGTTGTCGAGCTGTGGAGGGTCTCTTCCTGGTTTCGTCAATGGGGGGAGGCAAGGAGCTGTGTGGACGGCTTTGGCCTTGGGTGAAGAAACTTGAAGCTGCGGCTGCCATGAGATACTTTAGGGTTTCTTTAGGTTTCAAATAGAGGAGAGAGGATTCTGGCCTTTTGGGGATTTACTTTGGGTGTGTTTGGGAATGAATAAAACTTTTGGTGAAAAGTTTTGAAGAATAAAAGTTGTCAAATAATGTGATATGATAGGGGTAATGATGAGGAGTAAAGAGGATAAAGTTAAAATAGATAGGTTAGTTGTATAGGTAATTGTGTAAAAATGATTGAAAAGTAGGGTGGTTTGTGTTGGAAGATGTAAAAAAATAATTAAAAAAATAAAAGAGTTGTAGATAATGAAAAGTTTTAAATTGAAAAGTTTTAGGTGAAAAGTTTTTGTCATTGCCAAACACCCCCTTAGTCCGTTACGCGGGATGGGAAATTGGAATAGGAATTTTAGGCACTCTCTCCGGCACGTCTCACACACTCTTCACACGTTGCTGGTTCTAGCTAAACAGGGGGATCAAATATAAAATATTTATTTACATATATAGTTATACATATATATTATTATTATTATGGATATATGCGGGTCGGTTCCTGATACCCAGCATGCCCACCCTTCCCTTACTCTATTTGGGACGTTGAGTAATGAATTGTACCCTACCCATACTCATGGGTAAAATCTCCTATCCTACCATACCCTACCCAATTTAGGGTTGGGTCTGTGGGTACCCATGGGTGTCCTACCCAAATTGCACCCCAACTTGTAATGACTTACACACTAATAAATTTTATAGTGAATAATTCTAATGAGTTCTAATTCAATACAAAAAGGGTTAGCTTTCATCCTTCTCAACTATGCATGCATCAATTTTAGGGGAAAAAATAATAAAAGACCAAAATTGGACCGCACTGGTCTGCTCCGGTTTAGTCCAATTACTATATTCTTTTTATTTTTTCGTCTGAGGTTTGACTTTATGCACGTACCTTAGGGTGTCTACCACCTGGGCATTCAGGCAGCGATATATTCTTTTTATTTTTTTTAACTACTATTGATTTAAAAAGAGCATATATACGTTCATCAAAAAAAAAAAAGAGCATATATATTGCGCATTGCAATTTAATGATAAAAAATATTCATTATATTAGAATCTAATATTCGTCAACAATAAAATTATTATCATATTATCTTTGTAAAAGAAAGGAAATGGATGAAATTTTGGGGGAAATAAGCAGTTGAGAGTTTTTATGTTAGCGAGCCTACAACCGTGCCTCATACTCACGTTTTCAATGCCTCATAAATTGCATGTGAAGAAAATTCATTAAGATGCCGATCTAGTTGGGTCCGTTGGATTGCATCAGGTTCATGTCAATCTAGTATGGTAATATCCAAGCCAAGCAAAGCAAAATGCAAGGTTGAGCTTGTGTGCCATGCCAGCTAATTCCCGTGAACTCCTCCGGATCCTCGTCCATAAGAAGGCTGAGCTGATCGTGACCTGCCACCTCGGAAGCCCGGGAAAATGACAAATACGAACATGACGGCCCACCTCTAGAAAGTAGAAACCCATCAACAGTAATTACTAAACAGTAGTTTTCATGGTGGTTAGCAGATCATACATGCACAGCTAGCTAGCTTCATTTCTAAGTGCATTGTGAATTTGTGACAGGGGGAAAGGTGAATTGACTATAATTACTGAATTCGAAGCTAATAAATATAATTTTGCTACGAAACTTTAACATCAATAAGTAGATATCAACGTTTGCACTTATATACCTTTGGCAGCATGGACTCAATATCTTATCTTGGCCCCATTTGGTAGTATGTAGACGTGGAAAATAAAACTGTATTACTTATTATTATTATTATTTCTACATTTCAATCATTTTTATATCTTTCCTACAAATATTTATTATATCTATTTAAGCTTGTTTACTTTGCTCTTGTTATGTCATATTACTTTCTTATTTTTTTCAAAATTTTTCTCATTTTTACTTTTATGTATTCCCAAATACTCCTTTAGTGCAATCCCAAAAAAAAAAAAAAAAATACTCTTTTAGTTACTTGAATACATGTAGCGTGTAGTTCAAAATGCAAAATAATAATCATAGTAGTAGTAGTAGTAGTAGTAATAGTAATAATAATAATAATAATAATAGTGCTAGTAGGGCTTCAACCTGGTGACAAAAACTCGTCTTGTTTTGAGCTGGTGGGGTGTTCGACTCTTGTCACCCATGTCTGAGATTTATTCTCACCCCAAATAGTGAGAGTTTGATGTAGGCTTCCCCAAAACTATGGGAGTTTGATGTAGATGTGAAATTTATGTGTCTCTCTAAGAATAGGTGGAGCAATGTGTCTCCTTGTTGAAATCACTTGTAAGAAATTCTTAATAGTTGATTGTAATATTAATTGAGATGAATGTAAATATATACCAATAAAAAATAGTAATAATAGTTTCATGTAAAATTAAGTTGGTCTAAATCAAATTGCTTGTCAAACTCAAAATCTCAAGATTTGGAGGAGGATTATCTTGCACATAATAAGGATGTGTTTTGAGATATTAAACAAGAGGATAGAAAGAGAGAGGTAGTAAAAGTTTCAAAAAAGATGAGAGGGGGGGGAGGCTAGATTTTAGGCAAGCCCATTTTTATGTCTGTCATATTCACACATATGATCATATCCAAGACCAACATAGTTGTGGAGTTCCTAATGATGGAGGTATTGGGAAACTTTATTGATTAACTATAATCACCTTAGGGGTGCGTTTGTTTGGCACAAAAAAATGTCAACTAAAACTTTTCAATCCAAAACTTTTCACTCTCCATAACTACTCTATTTTTTAATTATTTTTTCACATTTTCCTATACAAACTACCCTACTTTTCAATCATTTCTACACAACTACCCATACAACTAACCTATCTATTTTAACTTTATTCTCTTTACTCCTCATCATTACTCCTATTATATCACATCATTTTCTATCAATTTGACAACTTCTACTTCAAAAACTTTTCATCAAAAGTTTTACTCCTAACCAAACACAACCTAGGATCCTTCATGTCAAATTGTTAAGAAAAATAAGTCAACAACGAAAGTATATCTGAATCTATAAGAATGATGTAGTTCTTAAATTTTGGAGTTCTGATCTTCCAAGCTAGTGCCTTGGGTTTTCTAGAGAAGATTACTCTCTCTTTTCTAATAATAAAATGTTAGAAAAGAAACTCTCGTGCATAACTTAGATATCATAATAATTTATATAGACACTTATTATTCTCATTTCTAATTTAGCCCATCATAAAATAAAAAATATAAATTAGACAATGAGATTTCTACATAAAAAAATTATATTCTATTGGATGATTTAGGCTCATAAACTTTATAAGATAACTTTTAAATTGGGTTACTCCTTATGATAGCATATCTATATATATACTTATTATATATGTGTGTCTGAAATTCTATAATTTCTCATTATATTATATATATATATCACTGTCTAATTATATATAACCTTATGAATTCAAAATATTTTGTTATCATGACCAAAATCATCTTTGAACAATCTCATTCATTAGTTACGCTAATATAAGATCAAAGTAATCTTCGTTAATTGTTACATTCATTGTAACTACATCCATTCATAATCACATATAAATATAATGAAACGACATAGATTAAATATGAAAACTTAGCATAAAAATTGCATATCATGTGATCTAATATTCCTATTTTCAATTGATCCAATATTATTTTTAGGAGATTGTACCAAAACTAAAATACTGAATAATCAAAATAATGAATATTTTATTTCTATAAAAAACATCCATAATCATACCAAAGTGTCTAAATCGACCATATTCAACATGAAAATAAAATTAATATTGACAAGTATAGCAAAAGCAGATAAACTAAAATAAACAACAAATTCATATAAATTCTATATAAAACTTTAGCAATTCAAATAATGATATAGTCTATCATAAGATATCTAACACAACATTAATACTTAGTCTTTAAACAAAAGTATTAACTTGTAATAGTGTTTTTAGTGTAATATTAAAATAGTGATAATAAAATTCTATCAAATAAGAAGCTTTTTTTTAGACTAACTATTGTTCATATAGAATTTCTTATTATTATCACATATTTATCACTATAGGTATCTATGTAATCCGGCAAAATATTTACGTTTCTTTGGGCCGATCAATATACTCATTAATTACATATACACAATTATTTTAGTATAGTAATCAAATATTGACAATAAAATTTTATCAAACAATAAGTCTTTCTTTGGATTAACTTATTGTTCACATAGAACACCAAATAATTTTTACGTATTTCTTTGGATTAACTTATTGTTCACATAGAACACCAAATAATTTTACATATTTATTACCATACATGTGAATGCAATTCAACCAACTATTAACATTCCTTTGGGCTAATTAATATTTGCATTGATGGTATAAATATAACTATTTTAATGTTATAAAAATAAACTAATCTATACAAGAAAGGCTACTTTGATAACATATTGTTTAATTCAATTCATTTTAAACATCAAAATCCGTAAGAAGTATTTGTACGGTTATTTGAATTTAAATCTATAAAAAATCCTTCTATATAAGTCAATTGATGAATACACCTTATGATTTAATTAAACTCGAAAAAAGCATAATACCCATATCAATAATTCTAGCGACATACATGCTTCCCACTTAATTTTGTTATATGATTTTCTGTTTACATAATTTTATATCTTAATTATACCTTTGAGATAAAAAATATAATTATGTAAATTATGTAATTAAGTCGAAAAAATTCATGTATATTATAAAATTCATGTAGAATTACTTTAACATTGATTCATCACATAATTAATTCAAGCATATCTTAGTTTAGCCTTCTCAGATAATTAGGTGACCAAAAAACTTCTCACAGGCAATATAATTTCATGTCTAATTATTTTGCATCCTATAAAATTTTGGATAATTATCATCAAATAATTGACCTTATAAATTAAAACATCAAATATAACAATTTACAATAACTATGCACGTATACACAGTTACATGCACCGCCAGAGCACCGAAACCAGCGCATGTGCACGCAAGTGGGCACACGCCAACTAACGAAAATTTGGGAAACTTCATCTTCCCCAACCGGACTATGAGACCCTACCCGCCGCTGCTCCATCGCCAGCCGCTGTTGCCGGCCGCTGCCGGCATTCCTCGGCGTCCAAACAGTCTCCATCAGCCTCGATAGCCGACCAGATGGGTTCCCAAACCAGGAAATCCAACATGGCTGCCCCTTTAAGGTTTCGTTGTCGGTGGCCTCAATCGGATGATCGGAACTGCTAGAAAGATTAGCTTGATCACACTGAATTCGACACCGGCCCCTCACCTTTCATGGCCTCCGTCCCTTATAAAAGGGCAAAAAACCCATCTCTTGCCCATTGTAGCCGGCTTTAATGGCCGCCCTTGTCGGCCACGGCGAAACCTGTCCCTTCGACGGCATGCGGTGATGTTGGGTTTCAGCAGGTAGATGTTCCGGCAGATGGGGACGAGAGAAAAGCAACAAAACAGAGGTTCGGTAATATACAGGACATATAAACCGACAGCAACCAACAACATGCCCGAAACAAAGAAAAGGATGGAATACTAGAACCAACCGGATGACAGCAAGATGATGGCCCGGAAAAAATTTGCCCCTGAATCCGAATTAATGAAATACCAAAAGCAAATTGGCAGTGAAAGCATGCAAGCTGATTCATTAGCAATCAAAGCATTCTAGAATAGCACGATTCGGAATCAACGTAGCTAAATCCAGAATTATATCCATGCAATGCATACGCTTGAGGGTATGTTTGGTAACAACAAAAAGTTGTCAGGTTAAAATTTTTTAATCTAAAATTTTTTAGAAAAAAACTACCTTATTTTTTAATTATTTCTTCATATTTTTCTATACAGCTACCCTACTTTTCAATCATTTCTACACAACTACCAACATAACTAACCTATCTATTTCAACTTTATTTTATTTATTCATCATCATTACCTCTGTCATATCACATCATGTGACAACTTCTCATCTTTACAATTTTTCATCAAAAATTTTATATATTTACAAACACACACTTAGGCGGTGCTCATTGAAAAATATAAAACAAAGAAAATCACCGTATAGCCGAAGTTTGAATCGACGGACATTAGTAATACGATATGAGTCCTGGCCCACCCACGAATGTTCTAAAACCATGCAAAAGCATGTGGACGAACAACAGCCATGGCAACATGAGTCCCGCATTGGTGCTGTCCAGCATGATCCCGGTCTGATTGGGTCGGGAGTATTTGTCTCTCAATTGTATTGTGATGGAGCGCAGTCTTCTCATTTAGTTGGTGGAGCTTGTATGCCTGAAGCTAAGTTGTAAGAATATTTTAAAGGTTAATTTTAATACAAATTAAAATGATTATAAATATATATATTAATAAAAAAGCCACGGCGACATTAATTTTTTAAATTACTTTTAGCATATCAAAATCAACCAAACGTGCCATGATGGTGTGGTACAGTAGCGTGGCTAACACAACACGATGCTGGGTCAAGTGGTGGCAGCCGTAGTCTTCCTGGGTTTATGAAAGCGTCCACCGAATAGAAAAAATAGAAATATTATTAGAGATCCGTAAGAACATCATATGAAAATATGTAAAATGTCCTAGAGATTGATTGTAATGCTAGAAAAAATATTGTTAGATATTTGCGATAATATTATATGAATGACTCCATTTCTATACAACCAGATTATATAGAAGTAGCCCCATGTAACCCTCTCAATTTTTAAGATACTGATGATTGATTTAAAATTTAATTCATTCATCATATTTAACATCACTTATTTATCTATGAGACCAAATTTTATCCAAATTAAGTATGTGTATAGAGCCACAGTTGCTTAAAAATATATTCATTCATGTGTAAATTATAAGAAATACTTAGATTCATTTACACATATGTTAGAATATAATAATACTTTATAGAATCATTTATCTACGTAGTAGTGATATTTTAGAAAGTTTAGATGTTGAAAAAATTACTTTAAAATTGATATTTTAACATCGAACTATGTTATTATATTGATTTTACACATTTATCGATGGACCCATATATAGAGAAATTAAAAAAATAAAAGGGCTTTCAAAATACCATGAATGATACTAAATACAATATGTGAAGTAGATTTTTCATCAACTATCAAAATTTTAAAAATAAAGTAAGTTACATAGAAAGAGTTTCATAAAAGCAGGATCATTATATGAAAATCGTCAAAATGTTTCGAAGCTTGATTGTAATACCAGTTGAGAAATTTGTAAATACCCATAACAAAATTCAATCAAACTTAAGCATATGCCATTGTATTCTGAATTGAAGGTATTGTTAAAATGTGTAGGACATCAAAATCCTCATGATATTATAAAAATATTTACCATACATATGCACAAGCATATTTGAATTTATTGGAAAAGAATAAAAATTGGAAATTATGCAATAAGATTTTTATGCATAAAAGACTAATACTTTATTAGATAATTTAGTCTCATAAACTATATAAAATCACTTTTAAATTTGGCTGCTCTTTATGATAACATATACATATTGAGAATAAGTAAATGTTTTGCTTAGTCTGTCTTAAAAAACTTATTTACAATATTTTTTTCTTCATATACTTTTTTATCTAAGTGTATTTAACATATAACTAAGTTTTACCATATTTAGATATGTGTATATAATATTTTGAGATTTTCAAAGATAAGAATATTTTAAATACATAGATACATATAGATATTTTAAAATCTTTAAAAAAATATATACATATATCTAAAAATGGTAAAACTTAATTAATATATTAAATATACTTAGATAAATAAGTATATAAAGAAAAAATATTGTAAATAAATTTTTTAAGATTGACTAAGCGAGACGCTTGCTTAACGAAAGTTAACAGGATGACTCTTGTATATATGCACGTGCAAAATCAACATGAGGCTGATGTCCTATTGTCACGACCTCAAATGCATGTCAGAACTGAGAAAGGCGCAGCCAAAAGTCCTGCTAAACGTAGGTGGTCACTGATTCCGCTTTTTTTTTTTCTTTCGTTCTTTTTAAAAAAAGTCCTGATAAACTTAGGTGGTCACTGATTCTACTTCCTGAAATGGTGATTGAAGAATGATCAATTAAATCATATGCCCTGTACTGGGTATTCTTTTTCAGATGAAAGAATCTACTAATTTATCTTAATTTTATAATGCAACAACAGATGCCAAGAATATAACAGACAAATCTGTTTTGGGCATTGGCTTGGGAGGAGTTATTCTAGCTAGGGATGATCCTAAAATGAAATTTCACATTTTTTAAAAATATTTTTTTCTATTCTAAGAAATAATAGTATGCTTTTTCTCATTTCTAATGCAATTTTTTTTCAATATTAATATTTTTTTTTTTACCTTTTTTCAATACACTTTCATTTCAAATTCTCATCCCATTTAGGCTCTAAACAGCCAATGCTCGCCGCCTGGCACATATCATAGAGGATTTTTTTCTAACAGCCAGCATTAGGCAGTGTTTCTCAGACCAAAACACTTGTTAGCTAGTTTTTTGATGTACTGGACCATGCACATTGATCAGTCCAGATTTTTTTCGAAGATTTCTCTTATTTATGTCTAGTATTTATACATCTGAAGCCTTGACCATGTACTTAATTTTAGAAAGATTCACTAATCAAATCGATAGAACCTTCGCTTAGTACTGATGATTACACTAATAATGTTTATTCCATATATGCAGAGATCATACGTTCCTAATTAACCTGGCACTATTTCTATCTATATGTGAATGCTTATTCTTAATGCCTACCTTCATATTCATGAATTGAAGCTGGCACTACTCATTCAGGTGGATTAAATAACGGAAACGTTATTTTATAACATAATGGGCTGGGCTGAAGTGGTTGGTCCATGGGTTTATAATAATTCTCTATGCATCTTTTTCTTTTTTAATGGCAATTCTCTATGCATCTTTTGCAAGCCTTAGAAAGTCGTCATATCAGCATTATCTGCCAATTCAATCGTAATTTTGTCATTAAATTAAGGATCTCTTTTCCTCCGAAGATGGAATGTAGAAGCCAAACATATTAGTAACAAGCAGTGATCAGAATGGAGATTAAAGCATCTCTTGAAATTGACTTCTGCTTAGTGCTTACAGAAAATGTTTGTAATATTCTGTTAAACCTTTCCCAAAGAAGGTATGGGCACAAAACTGCATATTAATGAACAGAACCCTTGCTGAAATACTTGAAAGTTTACAAGTCGGAATGATTTTGCGAAACCAGCAAGCATGGCCATTGTTCACTTACATCCGGTTTGGCACAAGTGGCATCTATTCTATCCATTTTCTTTACTATTATTTATTTAGTAATGCCATAAAAGTTTATTTTAATCCGAAACTTCTGTGGGCAACACGTGAGATAAGAATTTTAATGGGTTTACATTTACTCTAATATTATGCTTATTTTGTGGCCCACCTATGTGCTCTTTTAAATTAAATTAAAACTAGACATCATCATCATCATATTGTATTTTAACTAATATAATAGATGAAATAAATTCTCTAAATTGTTAAAAAATAGGCCCACTTGAGCGGGTTCAACGTTTGATTAAAGTTGAACCACCGGAGTAAACAATGCCCATATATATATATATAGAGAGGGCTATACATGTTAAAATGCAATGAAACTTTATACAATTATTTATCCATATATAAATCATACTTTAGATGGTTTAGATGTTGAAAAAATCACTTTAAAATTGTTATTTATATTCAACTATTTTATTACGTTGAATTTGTACCATTTTCAGATGGGGTCCATATACATATCCGATTGTGATGAAAATTGATATGATAATAGAATACATTATTCTAAATACAATGGGTAGAGTAGATTATAATTTAATCATCATGTGGGCCCATTTTAGCATTATTGCACCGTAGTTGGCGTCAAAATGGGCCTTACATGATCGTAAAATTATAATATACTTCACCCATTATATTTAGAATAATATATTCTATTACCATATCAATTTTCATCCTAATTGGATATGCATATGGACTCCATCTGAAAATGATACAAATTCAACGTAATAAAATAGTTTGATGTAAATAACAATTTTAAAGTGGTTTTTTCAATATGTAAACCATTTACTATAAAATTTACATATGGATAAATAATTATATAAATTTTCATTACATTCTAATATGTATGGGGCCTATTTTTGGGCAAATATACTGCTTTTCCGATGCAAGCACTGCACCCGAACAGTTCTCATATATATATTTCTCCCCTAAAAAAATACATAGTTATGAAATAGAGAAGAGCAATAAAAAAAGAAAGAAAGAAAAGAAGAAAAAACAGAAGAGGCAAAAGCATTCCGCCCTTAATTTAAAGGGTATTAGGCATCTTAATTGATATAAATTTGTTGACACCTCTCCCTTAAGCACAAAAATACACAACACATGGAAAAAGATCCAAGCCCAACAACCTAAAAGAGAGCAAACCCAAAGAAATTGCAAATGGGCTCTAAAAAATCAAAAGCCCATTCGGAGCAAGTCTAAAACAAAAGATGTCAAGCCAAGCCCACCACTAAACGGGCCTGTCCAGTCTCAGCTCACAAGAGCAAAGCTCCACCAAGCCTCAAAAGCAGTCTCTTCAACAAAAAGCCACCAACCGGGCTCCACAATGTAGCCCACTAGATCCAGCTCACTAGACACCGAATGACTCTACAATGCAGACCACCAGATCCAGCTCACCAGGCACAACAACTGGGCTCTACAATGCAGCCCACCAGATCCAGCCTTGGCCCACAAAAGCGGGCTCTTCAAACAACAGTCCATCAGCCTCAACAACGGCCCACTTGGAGCAATGGGCTCCAACCACAACGGGCTCCCATCCACGGCTCAAAGACTGCAAGGGCCGTTCCACCATCTATAAAAGGGGAGCCAAGCTCTCACTTCCAACACACATGAGGAGACATCCCCAAGGGGGAGGATGAGAGTCTGCAGCAAAATCCCGACACTCCGGCTTCTCCTTTCCTCTCCAGCTCTCTCCCTCTTCTTCAGATTTTTTTATTTTATTTTCCTCTTTTCATGCCGATGTAAATGGCTTCGGGTTAACGAATTTCTGTCATATCTGTTTTAATCCGAAGACCGGGATCCCAGATCTGCAAGACCGGTGCCTTTATTCATTGAAAACAGTGACTGATCTCCCTTTTAAGATCAGTGGCGACTCCATTTTCTGTATTTTGCGTAAATACTAACGCGTTTGCTTAAGTTAACGCTCCAGCAAGGCGGGCGCACGCAGGTCGACAGATTTCAGCATAACACGCTGCCGAATTCGTGACTTGACCCGTGTATAAAAAGCTCCGTCTTAGCCGTTATGCCGCCAAATCTACAAGAGGACACTCACATGCCAAGCAATCTAAAGATTGTCTATCCTAACACGTTTTGCTCCATGAAAATGCAGGAAAACTGAGCTCGTGTAACCATTTCAGAAACATTGAAGAACCGGCTTAAACCCATCCAACACGATCCAGATTTTCAAGGGGAGGAAAAACAATCCGAGCCCATCGTAGCGCTCGTGGTGGGTGCTACAGAATCTCACCGCATGATCATACATTGAATGCTTTTACAGAGAGGTTAAATGGGTTTTATTAATACAAAATAGCAATAATAATTGAAAATATAAAGATAATAATAAAATTATGATTTAATGAAAATAATTAAAAACGAAAGCTCCAATTGCTAAAAGTAATTATAATATCACATGGCTGATATATAACGTATATAAATTTGGTTTATTAAAATACATCTTTAAAATCCACCCAAATATACGCCCAAGCATTGAAATATATGTAAGAACCAATCTAACAAGGCCGACTTTACGGAAAGTTCAAATAAGGTTGATATGTGTACAGGTTAGATAGATAAATTGTATAACCATCCATCAAAATAAGTTTCTTGTTTAAAATGAAAGGTGTATATAACTATATATATATATATACACCAGTCACATTTCTATTCCTGTAAGTTCGGAAATCATTATTTATATAGATAAACCTAAATAAATCAATTTCAAAATAAATGATCGAAAACTAAATAAATATAAAAATAAATAAATAATTTTTAAAAAAATAAACGAATTTAAGTTTATCCATTTGTTGAACTTGTAAGAATAACAAGCATCTATGACATATCTATACCTAGGGGTGCAAGTCGGTCCGGGTACCCCCGGGTAGGGGTGGAACCTACCCTTACCCATTTTCTAAAAACGTCTACCTTACCCTATTTTAGACCGGGTCGGTTCGGAGTCTACCCTACCCAATTTTTTCAGGTGCGGGTCGGTTCCAGTTCGGTTCCAAATCGGTTCCTAAAAATGTCATGCATCCAAATTGGCTCCAAATATAGAAATACTATTATATGAAAAGAATTTTCCAATAAAACAGAAATGTCAATAAGACTTGTACACAACACATAATCTGTAAACTTGAATATTTGAAAAAACATATCAAGTTGGAGACATTGATACAAGTAGAAATTTTCAAAATCAAATAGCAATTGATATGCAAATAACCTGTTTCACTTGATAAAATTTTCACAACCTTCTAAATTTCCTAAATTTTCAACCAAACACAATATCAACACAACAAGCACGGAACAGATAAACTTGGTGACGTGCATCCACCCAACATTAGACATGCAAGCATATGAATCCAAACCCCATGTGTAGATTTTATTTCTGTTGGGTAAATTGCACATGACAATTAACTTTAGTCTATTTAATATTTGTCCATGTTCAAAACAATCAAAGCCCTAGCACTAGACTGGAAGAATAGAAGGAAATGAAAATATAAAACTGAAAAAGAAAGAACCCTGCTGATACAAAGCTTCGAGAAGCTCCCGAGTCGGCCGTCTCGATGGGGCCCACAAAGATGCAAGAAGGGCCTTCGGCAAGGGAAGCTGAATTCCCCATTTCCGGAAGCAAAAGCGCAGCTGCTTCTTCTAGGGGTTTTCCAGCGGGAGGAGGGAAAGGCAGGCCGGAAGATGCGAGGCTCGAGGACGATCCAGTCACTCGCGTGGAGAAGTTGCGTCGGTGTGCCGGTCATGGAAATGGAGCTGAGGTAGTGCAGAGCAGAGCAAGAAGAGACTTCCTATACGAACCAGAAACGCTTCAGAGAAGATGCGGAGAAACAGGGGAACGTGACCATGCAAGCGCCTCCCCACGATCGAGTCGATGATGATTGAGGCAGATAGCAGACGATCGAAGCAGACGATTGAGGCAGTCGCCTCCCACGATCGAAGCAGATAGCAGACAACGATTGAGGCAGCAGTTAGTCGCAGAGCAGAGATCTGAGGAGCAGAGGATGACCGACGCAGCACGGCAGCGGTCGGGATCGCCGATTCGCCGTCGCAGAGCAGAAAGCAGAGGACGATCTTATTCTTCCCCCATCAGCAAACACCTGCCGTATTTTGGCTGATACCGTGCTGCGATCGCAGAGAAGGGACCAGAGGATGTATTCTTCCCCCATCAGCCAACACCTGCCGTCGCCGATTCGCCGACGCAGAGCAGAGAGCAGAGAGGCAGCACGACCTTTAGTTCGCCGGATCACCGATTCGCCGTCGTAGATCCAGGGATTTGGAAGTGGAAAAACTGAAATGGGAGTCGGGCTGGTCGGCTAGGGCAGTTGTTGGCGTCCTGTGTAGATATATATATTAATATATAAATAAATAAATTATATACGCACTCCGGGTCGGTTTCGAGTACCCTGAACTTGGAACCGACCCTACCCATTTTCCCACGGGTATTTCAAAACCGGAACCGAACCGACCCGGTGGGGGTAGAATAATGGGAACGAACCGATCCTAATTCGGGGTACCCACCAGGTCGACCCGTGGGTACCCCCGAACCGACTTGCACCCCTATCTATACCTCCTTATTTAAACAACGATGCTTTACAAATCATGTATTTAAGTTGCACACATGCCAACTTTATTTAAACTTATGTAAGACAACTTATTAGATTATTTATATAATATATATATTGTTAATCTTAAATGGGTTTTCTTTTTTTGGGATTGTAGACTATATGCATGTAAGCATGTGTGGCTGTGTGCTTGGCGCTCCATGTTTCCCGTTGCGTGCCACTGAATCAAGCTGCTGAGGCTCATGGTAAGAATCCACAGTCAAGGGCTCTCCTGAGTCAGGTCCTGACTCACCATCCAAGTGGGGCAAACCATGTTTATTACACAACATCAAAAATTTCCAAAGTACATGCATTACAAATTTCAGATTACGAGGACCAAAGAGTCATCAACGACCGAAAAAACACAAACCGCAGTCTAAAGATGAGATGGAATGAGGATGGAATAAGAATTTGAAACGTAAATGTATTTAGAATGAGTAAAGATGTACTGAGAAGGAGTAAAAATTATATTGAGGATAAGTAAAAAGTATATTAAGAATAGATAAAAATGCATTGGAAAATATGACATCTCGTTCCAGCTTAAAACTAACATTATATATTGTTATTTGTTTCCGGCAGCTGTCAATTTCTCTCCTTCCTCTGCTTTTCTTTTGCTGATGCGGACAAGGCTTTTCAAAAAAGTTGGCTGGCGTTGAGCCAAAGGGCATGCATGCGTTGGACGTAGCAGAATGATGACCCCTAATTCCGCCAGCATGCATTGGACTCCACTACACCACCAATCTACCAATCCCATGAATCATGATCATTTTCAGTCAAGCACCATGCTTGGACCACCTTTTTTTGTTAGACAAACTTAACTAGTAATTACACAATCCACTAGATTATTATTATTCAAAATTCTAAAATAATTAATTGCAAAATCTAACCAACGGAGAAAGCATTTTTTTTATCCTTATCAATTAAATACATTAAAATACATTTTATTATATGGGACCACCTGTTTGCAGCCAAATTGTGATAGCTGCATTAAACATAACTTTTGCTGCATTTTATGTTAAAAAATATTATCACTCTAAAGTAAGTAAGTATTTCTAGCTAGATAGATAATTAATTATAGTCAAAATACATCTAGTGCATATGTTATGTGCAACCGTAAAAACTAACTAAATTCATTGAAAAATTTGTTGAAATGATAAGAGATGGAGCTAATAGATTTTCTCATGTGCGTGAGTTGGTGACCTGTCGCATGCAAAGGGTTAATTACACGATAAGTAAAGAGTAAGAAAAATATTTCATCAAAAAAAAAAAAAAAAAAAAAGAGTAAGAAAAATATATCGTTGTGCACAAACTTTTAGAAAATTGATGTCATGCTCAATACTTATATTTTCAATAATTCTTAAGAATTTTTAATAAAAACTCTCTCCTAATTAATATCATAATGTTCATATATTAAAAAGTCTTAGTATTAAAAGAATATAAAAATTTTAGCAATGAATATTGTTCAAGGTTAAAACTTAATTCATTGCTAACAAAAATTTAGCGACCATTTCCTTAGTAGAAATGCGAATTGTAAAATTTTAGCATAGAAAATTTAAGCTTTCAACCATGATATAAAAAATCATTAGTAAAAGCATAAGTTATTAGCAACGAGAACAGTTTTTACTGCCAATATTGAAAGTCCTTATATGTATTCTTCTTTTTTAAAAAAAAAAAAAAAATACAAGGATAATGATTACATTGCAGTGTTAGTGTCCGTTAGAGAAGTCATATACCTAATATCATTGTTTCTTCGCCTTCATTTAATTGAAATTTGGACTGAAGATGAGCAAGCCACTAATTTATTGGAGTCGCAACTCACCAAACGGATGGCTGGCAAGTCAATTCGAGTGGGGCCCTTTTCGACCTCACGAGCTTTTGATTAAAGAAAGAAAAGAAGGCCTAGGATCAAAAAGCGGTTGTCCTGCCAGATAAGATTGCCATCATGATTCCCAATGAAGGAGCACTACGACTACTACACCTAATGAATTATGGACCATTTTCCATAAACGAATATTGGTGCGCCGGGCCCACTGCCAATTGGTGCAGCGGATGCTCATAAATTCCAGCCTGTTTTTTTATGTACTCTTTTTTTTTTTTTTTTTTAATTGCATTGTACTCGAATGGAGAGTGGAGACCACCCTCCCACGGCTACTTAAAATTGATATCAATGTCCATTTATTTGCATGTTACCTCCCTGGGTGCGCGGTATCAATTTTCAATTTCTCCTTTTTTTATGTGGGGGGTTTTGGAGGAGAATATACATATATAGAGCTATGCGTTGGTAAAGATCTTCCACATGTTAATCTCATCCGCATTTCGTTTTTGGCCGACCACCGTCTGGCAACAGCTGTGGGATCCATCGCCTGCCGAACTTTTGATGCCCCCAGACAACCACCTCCACTATTCACTAGACATCAATTTGCCATTAGGTGCTTCCAACCTATAAAATAATAATAATAAAAAAAAAATCCATTGGACGCTGAGTTATATTTCTTACCTAATGTAATACAACAAATTAAAAGGTCACCAAATAAATAAGCAATCAACGCCGTCGGTCTGTTGAGTCTCGCCATACAAATGCATTTCTAGCTCAATATTCAGCCCAAACATATTAGAATTTCAATAAAATTTCAATCATGCAAGTGTGTCTGGCCCACCCTGGCTATATTCGTCCATCACTTCCCTTATTTTAAGCCTTTTCAAAAGCCAAAAAGCAATGATGCTCGTGTAAGACCAAAGGAAAACACACATTTTTTTCCCCTTTTCCCACAGGTCTTACTTCCATTTGCAAATTGCAAGGCGGTGCCGAGTCCTGAGCCCTGACCATCGAAATTGCATATTCCACGTCAGCGCATAACCAAGTTGGTCTCCAGTTACCACTTTGATACCCAAGTGTTTGACATAAGTGTATGTCGAAGGTGGAAGGTCTAAGTTGGGTAGAGATAACTTCCTCATTTATTTCTCGTCGGAAGTTCTTTTCTATCAATTGTTTGATTATCCAAGAGGTGACACCATTCAAAAAAAAAATTAAAAAAAATTGGGGTAATTAGAAGAGGCAATTATGATCTACATGTGTTACACCATTTTGGGTTTTTAATTTTAAAAAATTAAAATATAACTATTTATAATATTCATTCATGTGTATTTGTCTATAATGCAAAAATTGCATATACTAAATATTAGGCCATGCTTCTATGCAACTAATTATATAGAAGCAGTTCTATGTAATCTCTTCAAGTTTTAAGGTGTTAATGACATTCATGCAAAATTTAATATATTCATTATATTTAACATTACTTGTTTAGCTATGAGACTAAGTCTCATTCAGATTAAGCATGTGCACCGGCCATTTGCTTATATATATATATTTACATGTAAATTAAGAAAAAATGATTAAATTTATTTACACATATATTAGAATGTAATAATAGTTTATAGAGTTATTTGTCACATAGTAGTGATATTTTACGGTCTAGATTTTGAAAATGTCACTTTAAAATTAATATTTAATTTTAAACTATTTTGTTATATCGATTTTACATGTTTGCAAATGACACCAATGTGAAGTGATACTAGATGAATGAAAAGTTTTCATGATAATATAAATGATATTAAATACAATAAATTTAGTAGATTTTTCATCAATTATCAATATATTAAAAATGAAAGGATTACATAGAAGCATAACCCCTAAATATTTGTATAATATATATCTATTTTTTATTTTAATAGTTTTGTATTCACTCTTAAAAGATGTTACATTTTTATAAGCATATAAGTTTACAATCAAAATGATTTTTAATATCACAAATAATTAACTGTTAGTAAAAATAAAAATGGTTTAGATTTTTAAAATTAAAAAAAAGCATGTAAATGCACCTAGATTGCATTATTAGAACCTGGAGAAAAATACATTAATATTAGATTATTCTTACCGTGATTTTGTGAACCAGACCATATCATATCTTGTTTCAATCAGAAACTTGATTCCCACTAATTGGACGGCTATAACAACTCTCTTAAGTGACTTAGGCCCCGAATCTGGACAATAATTCCGTAGGTTTCTGATGACACGTTTTAATAATAAATGCCTTTCAGTTGCGCAGAGAGAATTCATTAGTGTTATTTTACATGATATTAAGGTGTGTTTGGTTTGGGGTAAAATTTTTTATTAAAATTTTTGAAATAAAAGTTGTCAAATTGATAGAAAATGATGTGATATAATAGAAATAATAATGAGGCGTAAAGAGAATAAAATTAAAATAGATAAGTTACTTGTACGGGTAATTATGTGGAAATAATTTGAAAGTAAGATAGTTTGTACAAGAAAATATGATAAAAATAATTTAAAAATAGAGTAGTTATGAAAAGTAAAAAGTTTTCGAAAATGGTTGAAATTAAGGTAGTTTATATAGGAAAACGTGAAAAAATAATTAAAAAATAAAATAATTATGGAGAGTGAAAATTTTTTAATTGAAAATTTTTCGTTTTTGGGTGTGTTTGAGAATGGATAAAACTTTGAATGAAAAGTTGTAAAGAATAAAATTTGTCAAATGATATGATGTAATAAGGAAAATGATAAGGAGTAAATATAATAAAGTTAAAATAGAGAGGTTAATTGTGTGACAGTTGTGTAGAAATTATTAAAAAGAAGGTAGTTATATAGAAAAATATAAAGAAATAATTAAAAAATAGATTAATTATGAAAGTAAAAAATTTTAAATTAAAAAATTTGAACTTTACAAATTTTACCCATTACTAAACACACCCTTCAACTCAACCAAACAGACAGCCAAGCCAATATTTTGGTGGTGGATTGGCACGACATTAGACAGTCCACGGGAGCCTATGCAGCGTACAAAAATACGCGGCAAAGATGTGTATTCATTTCTGGCCAATGCAATTTTCGGGCGTTCTGTTTTAGGACAGCTAGCCTGCTGATTTTAGGAGGCAGAATGGACAGCATTCACATGCCCGCAGCAGAATCTGGTCTTTTTTCTCTTATCCCAAATTCGTTGTGTACCGGAAGCATTTCATGGGAGACAGCGCTCCATAAGCCGAAATTAGGCGGTCCACCGAATGGCAAATAACCCGCAACCTCCCAAAATTAAGACGACTGGCAGGCCTGCACCTGCAGCGGGGCCCATCTACCCCTGTAACGGATAGCGACGTTTTTAAAGGTAGCTAGAAAAGGAGAGTCCCATTTTTAAAATCATTTATTGCAGCTAGGGGCATTATAATTCATCAGCCCTTCAAAGTTAAAAGACGGTCCACATGCCACGGCGGCAGTGCCGTCGCGGTAACGCGCATTTCAGCCAATGGGCCGACGAGTGTTCAAAACTGCCTGTGCCATTTGTCTCTCCGCTTGTGAGGGTGTCCACAGCAGATAACGGGGGAAAATGAGTTGTTAGAAAAATACAGAAATAAACAGGTGACTGTGGAAATGAGTAAGAAAATTATCAGAATGTCTTAAGAGCTCAATTGTAAGATAATATTTGAGAGGATTGTAATATATAAATATCAATAAAAAAAGACCATCCATATTTACATTATTTAATATTATTTTTATATACATAAATAATTTTATAAAATATTATATTTTAATGCATACATTGATTATTCTAATTATTTTTTATAGTTTAGACCTGAATATATATATATATATATATATATATATATATCGCTGTATATTTTTTTGATTACATTGCAACTTTGCATTATAAGAAAATAACACTCCTGCAGTATTTCAAAATGGGGACCTTGGCTTCCAACGCTGATGTCGTAGTGGAAAAGCATGGGGCGTAATGCCCTCTTGGTCTCAGGTTCGATTTTTGCCTCCTTAGTTGTGGGAGTATTAATTTCCCTCAAGTGATGGAGATGTTATCTTATTTCTCCATGTTGTGAAGACTTAACATATACTGATTTGTAGTATCAAATGACTTGATGTATATATATAAAGTGATATTCAGGTGCAACGATGCTGGCGTCAAAATGAGCCCCAAATGGTGATAAAATTATAATGTACTCCACCCATTATATTTAGAATAATGAATTCTATTACCACATCAATTTTTATCCCAATTAGATATATATATATATATGAGCCCCATTTGAAAATGATACAAATGTAATATAATAAAATAGTTTAATGTAAATAACAACTTTAAAGTAGTTTTTTCAACACATAAACCATTTGCTATGAAATTTATATATGGATAAATAATTATATAAAGTTTTATTACATTCTAATATGTGTAAGATTCATTTTTGGGCAAATATATGCTGCATCAGAACAACTCTTATATATATATATATATATATATATATATATATATATATATATAATGGGGACCTCGGGCACTGGATTTAATGCATTCGGCTCACAATTGACATATCCCACCATATTAGAGGATATTTGTCTTTAAGAAAAACTTTTCAAACTAAAACTTTTTAATCTCAATAACTATTATATTTTAAAATTATTTCTTCACATTTTTCTATACAAATATTTTATTTTTTAATCATTTCTACACAACTACTTATGCAACTAACCTATCTATTTTAAATTTATTATCTTTATATCTCATTATTACCCTTATCATATCAAATCATTTTTCATCAATTTAATAACTTTTACACTAAAAACTTTTCATCTAATCACTTTCCAAACACACATTTGGTAAAACTTAATTTTTTAAATAAACAAATGCTAAATACAATAAAAAGAATAAATTTCATTGACTACAATTAATCTATAAGTGTTTTGAATTGCAAATTTAAACGTATACTAATTACATATAAGAAATGATGGTTGGGGCTAAATGTACTTGGGTGTTCTTAGCCTTAGTTGTGCATTTAGCTTCAGTACACCTGGGTGCATTTAGGTTTTTTAATTTTTTTGAAAATTATTTTATACAACTATTAATCTAAGTGTATTTAATATGTGTGTCAATTTTTTTTCATTTTTAAAGTATTTTAGATATTTATTTTTTATTTTTAAAAATCAATGAATACACTTAGATTAACAGTTTTATAAAAAAAGTTTCAAAAAAATAAAAAAATGGGTTAAAGCACCAGGTCCCGAGTGCACTGTATCAGTACCCAAGAAATAATCCTATTAACCTGGGCTTACTTAGTCCACTTCGAAAAATTCATTCAAAAAATATTTTTTTGCTTTTTTTTATATGCTTGCGTATCTAAGTGTGTTTAATATATAAACCAAGTTTTATCATTTTTGGATTATGTATATATATTTAAGATTTTTAAATATAAGGGTATTTTAGTCGTTTTTCAATTGTTAAAAATGATTAAAATACTCTTATGTCTAAAAATCTAAATATATATATACATATCCAAAAATGGTAAAACTTAATTTATATATTAAATACATTTATATTAACAAGTTTATGGGAAAAAAATTTTTAAATGAGTTTTTTTTATGTGGGTAGAGTTAATCTGGTCTAACAGGTCAAATTTTCATTATGGGTGTATTTGACAATATGTAAAAAATCTCAAGCTAAAACTTTTTTACACTTTATAACTATCATATTTTTCAATCATTTCTTCACATTTTTCTTATATAACTATCTTAATTCTCAACCATTTTACATAACTGTCTATTTTAATTTTATTTTTTTACTTCTCATTATTTCGCCTATCATATCACATCATTTTTTTAAGAAAAATTTTTCCCTATACTCACAACATTTGGCCATTACTTCTTTTGTATCAATGACATTTCAGAAATGTTTTCAGCACCAAAATATTTCATCCTTAATTATTTATATGCCTATGTCGTTAGTTTCAGCCCAAAACAGACATTAACTGTATATAGAAATGTCGATTTTGCCCCACACCATTATGTAAAATTGTAAATAAAGAAAAATAAATTCCTGCTATGTTTTTATTATAATTTAAATAAAAAATACATCAAATTGTTTTACAAAAATATAATAGAGATTCCTTTTGAAATCTTTTTTTTACAAATGGTGTGAGGGCGAAATCAACATTTCTATTTATAGTTAATGTTTGTTTTAAACCGAGCCTAACGACATGAGCATCCAGGGAATTAGAAGTGAAATATTGTGAATGTGGATGAAAATTTTAAAATATCATAGGTATGAAAGGAATATTGGGCAAATGTTGTGGGTATGGGGAGAATTTTCCTTCTTTTAATTTAAAAACTTTTACATTAAAAACTTTTCATCCAAAAGTTTTATCTAACACACCTTATATATTAAGCAGAAAAATTAAAAATAAAATAAATAAGGTGGTTGTATTGAAAAAATGTAAGAGGATAATTCAAATCAAAGGTAATAATAATAATAATAATAATAATAATAAATATGATAACTATCTAATATCACAAAATTGTGTAAGAAATGAGAAAGATTTTTAAAAAAAAAAAAAAAAATCTCGCAAAAAGACCCTACAATGACAATATCCAAAGTTAAAGAATCTATTTGCAAAATTCCCTTGTGTGCTTCGAAACTGCCCGTTTATTCCCGTTGTGTCATCCATCTGTTTTTGTTTTTTCAGTCCATCTTGTCCGTCCATTACAGAATTGTAGGTCCTCCGGCGACCATCAAAAAGGTAACGTAGAAATGAAAACAGGAAAAAAAAATAATGATAACGGTCGGATTTAGGTATATTACAGAGAAAAGAAAAAAAAAATGCAGACGACGAAAGCATTTTGTACAAATTCTGGAATGAAAGGAAGACTCCAAAAATATGATTTTTTCGAACTGGGAATTTAAGAAAAGGAAGAATATTGAATGCTGCTGTCGTCAATAAAAATGCCGGCGTGGCTGTAACGGAAGGCGAAGGAACGGCTGCCGTAGAAATCCACCTCCTCCTGTTGCCATCGCCCGTCGTCGAAGTTCTGGGAGTAGCTGAAAGCGTCATAAGTCGCCGGAGGAGCGTGGTTAGCTCTTCCCGAACTCGCCACCCTCCTCTTGAGATCCAACGACATCCACACCACCCGCCGCACCAGCCACGAGCCGGTGGCTAGGATCCGGCGCCGCCCGACGTAGAATCGGAGAGACTTCGCGGCGGCTCTTTTCAAGGAGACCCAAATCCTAGCCGGAAATCCCCTCCTCCGGCGGGCTTCTGGAATCTGCTGGTACGGGTATCGGCCGGAGATTCTCATCTGTCTTTCTTTCTATCTCGCTCGATTTCGAGAAATGGATGGGAGAGTGTCGCTTTTATATAGAGCTTTTGAGTCGCGGGGAAGGGAGAAAATGAGAAATTGGAAATTAGGTGGTAGGGTTTTTTACATTTAGGTACCCTTTAAAGATGGTATATGTAATTTCCCCCAAAAGACCAAAAGACAACCAAAGCTGAATAATTTCTTCATCATTATCTTTTCCAAATTGTCCTATATAAATTAACGAAAAAGGTCGATTTCACCTGTACCATTTGTAATAATTAATTCGGCTTTCTCTAGTCTTTGAAGATTAATAAGACAACTGGCCATTTGGGTTGCCTAACATTTTTATTAATAATAACACGAATGAATTCGGGAATCATTCATATACGTCGTTTCTTTTATGTGCTGCATTTTTTGTAAGTTAGCTTTAATTGCATTAATTTCCCCAGTAACGCGGTCAGGCAGAGGATGCTATGTATGTCATCATATCAGCAAATAAATGAGACAGGAAACATTCTGTGTTGGGCTTCAAGTTCTATAGATGCATAATATCTCCCATATGCTAAATAATAAGCACAAGGAAATTTTACTAACTCATCAATAAAATTTACTTTCCTTTTTAATCGTCAAATATAAGTTAAAGATCGACATGCAATATAAGAAGAAGAAAACAGATAGAATTCTCAGGGCTTGTGGGATAGATTGGTTAAAATGGAAATGAAAAGAAAACCAAAAATTAAAATTCATAAGAGCAGAATAAAAAGTATTATTATTTGTAAAGTAAAAAAGGATAAATTTTGAAATAGGATTTCTAAATAAGTATTGCGATGAGGTTTTTTTTCTAAGCAAGAAATTAATTTTCATCCAAATGATGAAACGCAAGTTTGATGGTCATTGATAGCCAAAAAGCAAACACGCACCAAAGTAAAAAGGAATAATTTTTTACATGAAAAAAGAGCTTTTGTAAACCATGGAGAGAAAAATACAAATAGTTATGGAATTTCAAATGTGTCTAGAAATGGTTGGACTTGTGAGTAATAGACTAATGAGCTATTGGAGTGGGTCTCACGTGTTGGAAATAGTGAAGAAATATAATTCCTTCAAGGTATAATAAATTATAACCAAATCTCATATAAAAAAGAAGGAGAGAGTTCCTAGAGGTTTATCAGTGGGTATAAGCTTAAACATAATATGACACATTTTAAAACTATGTGGCTGAGCTGTCAAAACGAGAGTAGATAATATCACACTATGAGACTCATAAACCCATTTTAGGTCTAGGCATTACATATGGTATTAAAGTAGACCCATCGTAGATGTGAAGTAGAGGTCTAGAGATAAGTTAAGTGGGCAAAGGCCTATGGTTTAATTGATTTGTGGTTCAAAGACAAATCAAATGGAAGGTTACAGGCTTATAATAAACCAGAACTGAATCCTATATCAAAAGGGGAGAAAAGTTCCTAAAGGTTTATAAGTCTAAGCTTAAATATGGTGCAGAGTATTTTAAAATTGTACGGTTGAGCTCTAGACTAGAGAGGACAATAGTACACCGTGAGACCCATAAGCCCAAAAATTCAGAATTGTTTTTCTAGGTCTGAGCGTTACAAGAAAATCATATAATTGAGTTGTCAAGCCATAGTGAAGAATATCGTACTGTGGGACTCATAAGCCTATAGGCCTGTGATTTTTTTTGGACCTATGTGCTACAAATGATATTGGAGTAAACCATTCCAGTAGATGTGAGGAAGAAGCCTATAGTTGAGATGGACCAATAGAGATCCAAAGTAGTTAAGTTGAGTCATGATTTAAGGACATGCTTATAACAGCCTACAATCGAATCCTACATTGACAAGGAAAGATTTTTTTTTGGGGGAGGGGGGGTTATAAATGGGTCTAAGTTTAAACATGGTGTGATATAATTTTTAAAATAGTACGGTTAAGTTGTTAAGCCAATAATATTATACTATGAGACACATAAGCCTACATGTCTACAATTGTTTTTCTAAGTTCGGGTGTTACATAGGATTGGCTATGAAGTAAAATTAAACTATATACCAAGTTTAGAAGTGGGGGATAGTTGTGAAGGCTTGACAAGGCAAAAGACTCAACAACATACATATACATGAGGGTTGAAGGAGTGAGATTGTCTAATCAAACATAGGTAGGGGCTTCCTATATTGGTTAGGCTTTATGGCTAAGGTAACTTTTGAATGTGTGGTGTAGGTTTTGAAGAGCACCCCATAAAGGATAAGAATGGCTGCCGAGGGGCTTTGTAATTGCAATTGTAGAGTAATGAAGAGAGCATATATGGCAGACACCAAGACTGATTTCTAGATAGCTGCGTGCGAGTTGGGGTTAAAGGACATAGACTTGGATGCAAGAGATCATTATTGTTGGAGGCTCTTTAACATTTTTATTAGATCTAAAAACACAATACGAGTGATCGATTCGGCAGAATTAAGTTCTATGGAGGTTGCTACTTGTGGAGCTAAGGTTTACAGAATTGAGGAAGTGTTTAAGAGAAGCCTTAAAGACATATTTTGTGGACTCTTTCTCTTTTAGTCCAAAAGGCAAATTTTACCGTATGTATATGGAGTGATTGCACAAATAACTTTTCTTGCCTTCATTATTTTAAGAAAAGAAAACAAAGGACTAACAATGAAATACAAGTTTGATAAGTATTGATAATCATAGAGTAGATATGCACTAAAACAAAGGAAATGAAAATTTTTTAATTTTAAAAAAAATCTCAATCTATCCAAGACCTTTTATAAAAAGCCGTTGAGAGGAAGGGCTTTGCTATGTTTGAAAAATGAAGTGTCTCCTGCCACATATCAAGTGAGACAGGCTAAAGCTTTATAATTGCAGTAGAGAGAAAAGGAGAGATGTAGTATACATGCCTTGAAATAATGAATTAAAATGATCTTGTGAGCAACTTGAGTCGATCAATCAAGCAGTTTTGCTAATATAGACCATCTTTTGCTAGAGGCAGCTAAATCTGGTGACTTAGGGGCATTTTGTAAACAACATGTGTGGTGCCGGGTGAGATGAGGTAGGGGCACGTTTTCAAACTCAAATAATTAATCTACACAATAACCTTATTTTTTCAACTTTACCTCTATATTTCAATTTTTTTTTCCTATCAACTACCCTCTGACAACTCTATTTATTCCAACATTAATCACGTCATTTTATATCAATTATACATTTCCTAAAAAAAAAAATTTTCACTTCCCACCTCATATCCCACAAAATTTTTACAATTATGAACGTCCACTTAAATAGTGCACTATTTTTTTATATTGATCCGTGTGAAACTGTTAGTCCGCATAACGTTCTTATTGGCTTTACCCTAGGTGGACAATCAGATGGATATACTGCATCATAGAATGGTGTCATAAACCGAGGCAGAAGCTTGGAAGGAGATTACGACATTGCAATCACTGTTCCAAAATAACAGTGCGCCACTATTCTCTAGCCAGTAGCCACGCAGCTGGAGAGGCACAATACTCGAGGATCAAAGTGGATGAGAGGCCTCATCAGACTAATGTTTTGAAAACTGACCTGCGCAATGAACCCATTTTGTTGCCGGTTCTTGATTTTTCCGGTTGAATAAGTGTAAACTGACGGTTCTTGATTTTTCCGGTTGAATAAGTGTAAACTGACGGTCGAATCGAAAAACCAGTGAACTGGACATGACCAGTTCAGAGTCTGACCGGTCTAAGCACCTAGTTCGGTCCGGTTCTTAAAACAGTGCATTAGAGTGGACACTATCCAGATCCGCATTGTGTAATCTCCATGACGATTTCGCGCAGTCGCGAACAACAGGAAAATTTCAAAGCAGCAGAGAGATAGATCCTTTAAAAGAGCTTGTCTGGCGAAGGCGAAGGCTTTGTAATTGTCTACTTCAATTTTTTTTTTCTGTGGGAGCTAGCTTTCGCAATGGCAGAATATCTTTAATCTTTAGTACCTCCGCTGCGCACTGAAGAGGAATCCGAGGCTCTGCTCGTCCTCAAATGACTAAAAAGGTCCTTTAGACGTTTACAAGAGTTACCAACCACGACGGCTCGGAGGCATGCCAGGCCAGTTGGAACGAGAACCCATTTTTCAATACTCGTCGACTGTATTTGGTTGTCGGGAGCCTTAAACGAATAAAAAAATTAATTCAACTTGACTGCGAATGATTAAAAACAACAGGTGATTTATTATTATTATTTTTTTTTACTTTTAAAAGTTTTACAAGTACATATATATATATATATTTCTAATACCAAAATTTACTTTGAATCGAAATGTATATCTATATATATTTTTTTAATATCATTTGGAAATAAATATAAAACAACTAAAATTTTTAAAATTCGGAAATAAAAAATGCTCAAAAAGTTTTCAAAATGTGCTAAATTTTGTGTCAAAAGGTTAAGCAACCTTGACCTATTATCCGACTGGTTGATTAGCTTTGGGTTACATGCACAAGTGAAATTCTCTGTTCTCGTGACCTGAATTTTAAAATGTTGGAGTTCGCATTTTAGAAATTTATGAACATCACTGCGGTACGGTTTGGCCCCTAACTTCAGCAGAATAAGCTAAACTTTTAAAATAATCCAAAAAAAGCAACTACAACATATATGAGTTATTAATTCACGGCATGGACGCCGAAAATAATGACTATATGGACTATAACGTAAAACATATAATAAGTAATAAATATTTTTCAGATGACGGATAAAAAATGAATAAGCTAGGGTGCGTTTAGTTGGGCTAAAAAAATATCAATCAAAATTTTTTAATAAAAAACTTTTCACTCTCCGTAACTATCCTATTTTTTAATTTTTTTTCATTTTCCTATGCAAACTAGTCTACTTTTCAATCATTTCTGCATAATTATTCATATAACTAATATATCTATTTTAACTTTATTATTTTTATACCTCATCATTACCCCTATTATATCATATCATTTTCTATAAATTAAATAATTTTTATCTTAAAAAATTTTCATAAAAAAGTTTTGTCTCTAATTAAACACAACCCAATAATAAAAAACTTTAGCCAAGCAACAAAAGGTAATAAAAATTAATAAATAATATTATTTCTAATTGGTTGATAATTTAAATTTCATGTTAACCTTTTAAATGTGTGAAGATGACAATTAGATGAATTCATGCTTCCTCCTTGATTATTCATACAAACAAGCACTCACAAGCAATTCCAAGCTATGCTATGAACTTGTTCTTACCACCACAAACTTTCTGTAAGGATTTGAATGTTATCCTTAGCTGCTTTTGGTGGAGCAAGAAGGATGGGAAAAGAAGAGTTAGTTGGATATCATGGGGTAACATGTGTAGAACCAAAGTGGGAGGAGGTATGGGATTTAGAGAGTTTCGGAGCTTTAATGTGACTTTGGTGGCAAAACAGGCTTGGCGGATTGCTACATGTAAGAGCACCCTTTGGCACAATCAGTTGAGAGAGAAATATTTCCCAGAGGAAGACTTTTGGTCATGTAACATGCCACCAAATTGCTCATTTTTGTGGCGAAGTATGCTCCCTATAAGGCCACTACTGCTAAAGAGAAGTAAATGGAGAGCGGGAGATCGGAAAAAAATCCAATTCTTCTCAAATAGTTAGGCAAATGGAAATATTCAAAAAGCAGGGCCATTATCACATGATATGAAAGAAGATATTAAAGTTGCTGAATTTATTGACGATTCATCAAAAATCTGACTAAAGCAAAAGGTCATTTGTGCTGCTGGTCTTCATGGACAGGAATGCATTCAACATGTACCCATTTTTGAAACAGGGGAAGATGATCAGATTTTTTGGGGAATGGAAGCCAATGGCATGTTCTTAATGAAAGCAGCTTACCGTTTGGCACTTAAAAAGTTCTCAAGTGGCATTGAGTTCAGTCTTGCAAGGAAGGAAAATACAAGAACCATCAAGGCTCTATGGAGAACAAGAATTCCAAAAAAAAAAAAGATTCAGAAATTCGAATGGCGTATATTATCCAATGCTCTCCCTACAAGAATAAATCTAATTCGAAGAGGAATACAGATCAGTCCTCTGTGTCCGTTATGCTCTGAAAAGTGTGAAGACTTATTTCATATTTTCTGGTATTGTCCTCCTGTCAAAGGATGTATCGCTGGCCCCCTCCTCCTTAATCTAATGAATGGTTCTTATCTTAATCTATCGGATGTTTTAAAGCAGTCAACAACCGCCCGGGATCACCATTTACTCTCTCTTTTTTTGACCATTTGTTGGAAGGTTTGGCATGAATGAAACAAGAAGCTGATGGAGGGGTCTTCTCCCTGCTTGAAAGATGTGTATCGATGGAGTGTCAATTATATCCGTACTTTCTTTTTTTTTTTGATAGCAAAGGAGGCTAGAGATTCCAGCCTAACCACCTGCACATCTAGGGAGGCCGCGCGAGAGTCTCTACCCTTAGATTAAAAAGCGAAATATCATTATACATAGCACTAGATATGCATGCGGGTGATGACTCCATCCATAAGGTCATGAAGGGGTCCCTAGCAGCTACAAAATTAGCTAATGTATGGGCAACAACATTACCCGATCTTAAGATATGAGAGAAAATACATTTATAGAAGCATCTACTAGTGTATTTCAATCCATCAATCAGGAGCCCTGTTGGTGATCGTACCGCACACTCATTGGTCAAGAACTGGTGAAGCAGTAGAGAGTCACCCTCAAATACCACATCAGTGAAGGCCAAGTCCTTAACCCAATTCATTGCCAGCAGAAGGCTTTGTGCTTCCATCCATAAAGGGTTAGTGGTACCCCTCCAAGACTAGCATTTTGCAGCCACCATCAGTTTATTGTTGTCCCTAATTACAGCACCAACCCCAGAATGATTTTCCTTCTCCCTGCAGTCTGCGTCCACGTTGATTTTAATTTGGCCCTGTAGAGAGGGAGACCATCTCACCCGAAGTTCTTGAAACAGACTATTCCCCTTTTGCAACATGTTTGCTTCATCATATAGGTGTATCAGCTCTATGCAATTGCGTGGGATGCTCCTGAAGTCCTGGTTTTTTCCTAGAGCTTGACCATCATTTCTGCAGCGCCAAATTAACCAGCATGAGATAAGGAACAGTCTCACCTGATCATCCTTTTGGTGTTTATCCAATTTGGTATTATGCGGAAATGCACCCCTTATAATCGGGCAGCAGCAGAATAAGTGCCAAGTGTCCTCCACATTAGTCTAGCACAAGTCACAAACCTAATCAGTTGGAATGCCCATTTTCACTAAATTTGCTTTAGTGGGAATAACATTTCTCAGCATTTTTCAGCAGAAAATTTTGATCTTTAGTAGGAGTTTTTGCTTCCATACCATCTACAGGCAATTCATGTCCATTGATTTGTTTTGTGTATTGCTTATTTCCACCTTATTCGATTGATGAACAACTGCCATCCTGTATCCTGATTTGACCCTGTAGACCCCATCGGGCTCGTTAATCCAATATATGCTATCAATCATTTCTTCTCTCGAGTTGGGAATATTTTTTATGGCCTCGCATCCAGCTTCACCTGCAACCACCAAAATATCCTTTTCCTTCCAACTTTTGTTTTCCTAGTCTATGAATCAGTTCACTTTCATGTCTTCAGTGAATTTGATTGGTAGTGGACTAGAAACTATAAGTTCGTGTGGGGTCCATTTATCCTTCAAAAACTCAATTTGCATCCCATTTCCTTGCTTCCATCCGCATCCTTTCTTCAGGAAGTTTTTTGCTTCAATTATGCTCCCCCATGGGTAAGACGCATTCTTCTTAATTTGGCAGTTCCAAAGTTCCCAATTTGGGAAGTATTTACCACATAAAACCTGGTAGCAAAAAGACTCTTGTTGGTTAACAATCTCCATGCCTATTTGGTTAGAATGGCTAAGAGCCATGAAGTCCCTAAAGCCCATTCCACCAGCTTCTTTGATTTGGCACGTCTTTTCATCTACTCTAGCTTATCTTCCTTTTACCATCTTGTTAGGTGGGTTTCCTCCTTCGTAAAGTCAAAATAGGGCCCCACCTATTTCGGCTTTATTAAGAAAATGTATTCATTTTCGGCGCGGGAGACGTTTTCGGCGTTATTGAGAAAACGCCCACCCGCTCTTTTGTTTTTTCTCTTTTGTTTTCTTCTTCTGTTTTTCGGCGCGGGAGATATTTGCTTTCGGCGCAGCTTTTGGCGCGAGAGAAATAAAAGGCGAGCGAGAGAGAGAGATAGATAATAGATCACGGCTCTCGCAGGAAAATCCGTCGTCGTCGTTCTCTTCAGAGCAACAGCAGCAGCAGCTCCGACGGAGAGAGGATTCAATCCGCTTCCACAACAGTCATCTCTTTCGGCCATCAAGAGATAAAATTCTGCCGTCATCTCAGATTTTGTGAGATCCATCCGTAATTAATTTCTATGTTGAAATCCATCCTTATTGTGATGATGAAATCCTCTAGTTTTAACTAGAGAAGACATTGCTTTGTAATCTCATTATTCTATAGTGGAAGTTTTGCCTGGACTGGGTCCCGTGGTTTTTCCCCTTTATTAAAGAAGGGGTTTTCCACGTAAAACTGTGGTGTGTTTTTCTGTGGGTTTGATTATTTATTATTTGTGATATTTATTGTCTGAGATAAATTATTCCTGTTTAATCTACACAAAAGGGGATAGCCTAAAATCCCAACAAGTGGTATCAGAGCCTGGTCTGTTTTTACGTAATTTCTTGTGTGGATTAGATGGAAGAAACTTCATTCACAATGGTCAAACTCACATCATCAAATTACTCAATATGGAAAACAAGGATGGAAGATATTTTGTATTGCAAAGAACTTTACCTGCCTATTAAAGTGAAAGGAGTGAAGCCAGTGGATAAATCTCAAGATGATTGGGATGTGTTAAATAGAAAAGTTGTTGGGCATATCCGACAATGGGTTGATCAGAGTGTTTTTCACCATGTTGCTAAGGAAACTGATGCATTCAAATTATGGGAAACATTAGAAAGCCTATATGAACGCAAATCAGCTGTAAATAAGGCTTTTCTAATTAAAAGGCTCGTTAATATGAAGTATAAAGATGGACAAAAAGTTGCTGAGCATTTGAGTAATTTCTAAGAAGCTTTAAATGATTTATCCAGCATGAAAATTATATTTGCTGATGAAGTGCAGACATTACTTTTGTTGAGTTCCTTGCCAGACAGTTGGGAAACCTTGGTAATTTCACTCAGTAACTCTGCTCCTAATGGTGTTGTATCAATGGATGTGGTGAAAGACAGCATGTTTAATGAAGAGGCAAGACGAAGAGAACAAGGTACATCCGTCAATTCTGAAGCACTAGTTACAGAAAACAGAGGGAGAAATCAGCACAGATATTCTCGCAATAATGATCGTGACAAGTCTAAATGGAATCGTGATCAATCGAGAAGGAGATCAAAGTCAAGAGGAGTCAAATGCTATCATTGTGGTAAGCCTGGACATGTAATTAAAGAATGCAGAAAATTGAAAAGAGAGGAAGAATATAAAAAGAAAAATGAAGAAAAGAAAGATGACACAGAAAAAGCAGCAGTTGCATTCGAAGATGACGTTGTCATAGCTTGTGATGTTAATTGTTTTGCAAATGATGTGCCTACATGGGTAATAGATTCTGCAGCTTCTTCACACGTTACTCCATGTAAAGAGTTCTTCTCATCTTACACTAGCGGAGATTTTGGCTATGTAAGGATGGGAAATGATGGCAGATGCAAGATTCAAGGTATTGGTGATGTTTGGCTAGAGACAGACATGGGATGCAAACTGGTGTTGAAAAGTGTCAAGCATGTTCCAGAACTTCGATTCAATTTAATCTCTGCAGGACAGTTAGACAATGATGGATACTGTCATCAATTTGGTAGTAGTAAATGGAAACTGACGAAAGGTTCTCTTATTTTCGCTAAGGGAAATAAGACTGACACTCTTTACAGATCTTATATGAAGATTGCTAAGGGAGAAGTGAATGCGGTGGAGCATGAATCCTCCTCAGAGCTATGGCACAAGCGACTTGGCCACATGAGCGAGAAAGGTTTGAATATTCTTGCTAAAAAACAATATTTGCCTAAAGGTTTACCTCTAAAATCATGCATTGATTGTTTAGTTGGAAAACAACATAGAGTTGCATTTCATAAATTCCCTCCACATAGAAAACATGATTTACTTGATTTGGTGCATACTGATGTGTGTTCTATGGGTGATAGAACTCTTGGTGGTGCTATATATTTTGTTACTTTCATTGATGATCATTCCAGGAAAGTATGGGCTTATGCAATAAAGGCCAAAGATGATGTTCTAAGTATCTTCAAGCACTTCCAAACTAGTGTTGAAAGAGAAACAGGAAAGAGATTAAAATGCGTTCGTGCCGACAATGGTGGTGAATACAGAGGACCGTTTGAAAGATACTGCAGTGAACGTGGTATCAGACTTGAGAAGACAGTTCCCAAGACGCCTCAACAGAACGGTGTGGCAGAGAGAATGAACAGAAGTATTTGCGAAAGAGTCAGGTGTATGCTCTCTCATGCAAAATTATCAAAGTCCTTCTGTGGTGAGGCAATGAGAACTGCAGTTGATTTGATTAACCTGTCTCCTTCAGCTCCTTTGGACGGTGAGATTCCAGAAAAGGTATGGAAAGGAAAAGATATTTCTTATGAACACTTACGGGTATTTGGTTGCAGGGCATTTGTTCACATTTCTAAGGATGAAAGATCCAAGTTGGACAGTAAAACTAAACAGTGTATCTTCCTCGGCTATGCACATGAAGAATTTGGTTATAGATTATGGGATCTTATTGACAAGAAGATTATTAGAAGCAGGGATGTAATCTTCTTCGAAGATCAAACAATCGAAGACTTTGAGAAAACTGAAAAGGCAAAGTCTCCAAAAGAAGGCCCAGTTGATTTGAGGTCGTGTACTCCACCTGTTGCGCATACAGGAAATGGGGGAGATATACCAAATGCTACACCAGAGCAACCAGATGAGCAAGCTGCTCCACATCCGTTAGTTGATAATCAATTGAGAAGGTCTGTAAGACAACGTCGGCCATCAGAAAAGTATCCTCCTCATGAATATGTGATGCTTACTGATGAAGGTGAACCTCAAAGTTATCAGGAGGCAGTGTCCCATGAATGCAGTGAAGAATGGATGGACGCCATGCAAGAAGAGATGAATTCCTTGCATGAAAACCATACGTATGAATTAGTAAAGTTACCTGCAGGCAAAAGAGCACTCAAGAACAAGTGGGTTTTCAGATTGAAAACAGATGAAAATAGCTCACGGCCAAAATACAAGGCAAGATTGGTTGTGAAGGGATTTGGTCAAACAAAAGGTATTGACTTTCATGAGATCTTCTCACCCGTGGTGAAGATGAATTCGATTAGAGTTGTTCTAAGCTTGGCAGCTAGCTTGGATCTGGAGATTGAGCAGCTTGATGTAAAGACAATATTTCTTCATGGTGATTTGGAGGAAGAGGTATATATGGAGCAACCTGAAGGTTACAAGGTCAAAGGAAAGGAGGATTTAGTGTGTAAATTAACAAAGAGCCTATATGGACTGAAGCAGGCACCAAGACAGTGGTACACAAAATTTCAGTTCTTTATGAGACAGCACGGGTACAGTAAAAGTATGTCTGATCCATGCGTATTTATCAGAAAATTCTCCACTAATGATTTTATTATTCTTCTGTTATATGTGGATGATATGTTGATTGTTGGTCATGATACTAACAAAGTTCAGAGATTAAAACTGCAGTTGAATAAATCCTTTGCTATGAAGGATTTGGGACCGGCTAACAGAATACTTGGCATGAAAATTATTCGTGATAGGAAGAACAAAAGGCTTTGGCTATCACAAGAAAGCTATATTAAAAAGGTATTAGAAAGGTTCAACTTGAGCGAGGCGAAACCTGTTTGTACTCCACTTGCAGGTCATTTCAAGTTAGGCTCTCATCAATGTTCTACAAGTGAAGAAGAGAAAGAACAGATGAAAATAATTCCTTATTCATCTGCCGTCGGTAGCTTAATGTATGCAATGGTGTGCACAAGACCAGACATCGCCTTCGCAGTTGGAGTAGTGAGTCGGTTTCTTTCAAATCCAGGAAAAGAGCATTGGGAAGCAGTGAAGTGGATCCTCAGATATCTCAAAGGTACCTCCAAAGCTTGTTTATGTTTTGGTTCTGATAGACCTGAGCTTAAAGTTTACACAGATGCGGACTGGGCTGGTGATGTAGATACCAGAAAGTCCACTTCAGGTTACTTGGTAACATTTGCAGGGGGAGCAGTGTCATGGCAATCTAAATTGCAGAAGTGTGTTGCATTGTCTACTACTGAGGCAGAGTATATTGCTATAACAGAAGCAAGCAAAGAGCTTCTATGGATGAAGAAATTTCTCAAAGAATTGGGAATGACTCAGGAAAAGTACATCATATACTGTGACAGTCAGAGTGTTATTCATCTCAGCAAGAATCCTACTTTTCATTCAAGATCTAAGCATATTCAGGTGCGTTATTGTTGGATTCGTGATATCTTAGAGTTGAAGATGTTGCAACTTGAGAAAATTCACACAGATGACAACGGATCAGATATGATGACAAAAACTGTAACTAGCGAAAAGCTAAGGGTATGCAGAGAGATGGCAAGTTTGCTAGAGCCCTTCACGTAGTCGGAAGGGGGAGATTTGTTAGGTGGGTTTCCTCCTTCGTAAAGTCAAAATAGGGCCCCACCTATTTCGGCTTTATTAAGAAAATGTATTCATTTTCGGCGCGGGAGACGTTTTCGGCGTTATTGAGAAAACGCCCACCCGCTCTTTTGTTTTTTCTCTTTTGTTTTCTTCTTCTGTTTTTCGGCACGGGAGATATTTGCTTTCGGCGCAGCTTTCGGCGCGAGAGAAATAAAAGGCGAGCGAGAGAGAGAGATAGATAATAGATCACGGCTCTCGCAGGAAAATCCGCCGTCGTCGTTCTCTTCAGAGCAACAGCAGCAGCAGCTCCGACGGAGAGAGGATTCAATCCGCTTCCACAACAGTCATCTCTTTCGGCCATCAAGAGATAAAATTCTGCCGTCATCTCAGATTTTGTGAGATCCATCCGTAATTAATTTCTATGTTGAAATCCATCCTTATTGTGATGATGAAATCCTCTAGTTTTAACTAGAGAAGACATTGCTTTGTAATCTCATTATTCTATAGTGGAAGTTTTGCCTGGACTGGGTCCCGTGGTTTTTCCCCTTTATTAAAGAAGGGGTTTTCCACGTAAAACTGTGGTGTGTTTTTCTGTGGGTTTAATTATTTATTATTTGTGATATTTATTGTCTGAGATAAATTATTCCTGTTTAATCTACACAAAAGGGGATAGCCTAAAATCCCAACACATCTCTCTCACCCCACCAGTACCTGCTGATCAATGCATTCATACTTTTGCAGAATTTCTTTAGCAGCTTGAAGATACTCATAGCATAGGTTGGGAGGGATTGAGCATAAGCCTTTATTAGAACTTCCTTTCCTCCACATGATAGTATCTTAGAATGCCACACGTGGGTCCTTTTCCATATCCTTTCTTTGATCTTTTGAAATTTCTTTATCTTCGCTTGACCAATCCACGCTGGTAGTCCTAAGTATATTTGGATTGCACCTCCTTTTGGGTCCATTATCTGTTCAATCTCCTTCCTTGTTGCAGCATCAACGTTCTTGCTGAAAAACATTGTTGTCTTCTTCATATTCACTTTTTGACTAGAGCATTCACCATAGATATGTAAGATTAGCAGCATATAACAGATTTCTGCTCTATTAGCTTTCATAAAAAGAATCACATCATCAGCGAAAAGCAAATTAGAGACAGTGGGATAGTACTTGGATATCTTGATGCCATAAAATAGTTGGGTGCATTGAGCCTCCTCAAGAAGGATGGAGAGGCCGTCAACGCAAAATAGGAAGAGGTATGGTGACAGCAGGTCATCTTGTCTTAGCCCTCTGCTAGCCGAAAATGTATCAGTCTTGTAGTCATTAAAAATTATGGAGTATATGGTTTTTTTTTATGGGTATTCATGTTTTACAATCATCTCAACAGGTATTACAATCAAACACTAAGACATTCTTACAATTTCCTAACAACAATCTACAACTTTCTAACTAATATTTCAAAATGTCCTAACAGTATTTCTAGTTTTCCAACTGGTAGGCACTCCCACATAACAAGGAAGGACAACGCTACCAGACTAATGTTTCTTACTACGCCAAACTAAATTTTTGCATCTACCACCATTCAAACCAAGGACGCCCAACACTAGGGGCAAGTCCTTGTACCATTGAGGCAACACCTCAGTGGCATTATGGAGTATATAGTTGATGATATGCAATTGTGTATCCAACCAATCCACCTTTTACTGAAGCCCATTCGTTCCATGATTGCACATAGATAGGTTCATTCCACCCAATCATATGCTTTAATCATATCAAGCTTAATTGCAACCTCTTTCCTTCTTCCACGTTTCCTCCTCCTAAGGTAGTGCAGAGCTTCGTATGCCACAAGTATATTATTCGAGATGAGTTTTCTTGAGACAAAGGCACTTTAAGTAACTGAGACAATTCTGGGAAGGCAAATTTTCAGTCCGTTCTATCACTTTGGCCACAATCTTGTAGAGAACATTACCCGAACTTATTGGGCAAAAGTCCTTAAGGCAGTTTGCACCATCCTTCTTCGGAATGAGAACTATTTTCGTTTGGTTTATCTCCCTCATCTTCCAGTCTCTCTCTCGATTAGAGCTCAACTCCATGAAGTTTTTACAACCTGCAAAAATACATCTCCCACCACTGACTAGTTGTTTTGAAAGAAGGCAGCATGCATACCATAACGGTCGGGCGCCTTTCCTGGGTCCATCCCTTTAATTGCTTTCATGATTTCCTCCTTGGTGAGAGTTGCAGTTAACATCTGGTTTTCAGCATCTGTTAGTCTTGTATTCATGTGATCCAAAATTCTGTTCAAGTCCTTTGTGCCTTCAGATTTAAATAGATCTACGGAATAGCTGGCAACAAGCTTCTCCAGGTCCCTCTAGTCCTGAATTTCCTTACCATCCTCATCAATCAGCACATCAATGTGGTTTCTCCTTCTTCTTTCCGACGCAGCACTATGGAAGTACCTGGTGTTCTTGTCTCCAGCCTGAAGCTAGTTCAACCTTGAGCGTTGTTTCCATAGCAGCTCTTTCTTCCTCAAGCATATTATTGATGATGACTTCTTGTTTTTTGATTTTATCTTCTCTACTATCAGATGGGTGCATTTTCCTTAGGCTTTCCAACTTGTCTTGATGCCTCCTAATATTTCTTTGGAGATTCCCTTTGATTTTGATATTCCATTCCCAGTGGTGCTCGATAGTGCTTGGTCGTTCATACCTTCGGTCCAGGTCTCCTTTATTATCTCCTTAGCTTATGGATTCTTGTCCTGGAATAGCTCATATCTAAACCTTATTGGCGGTTTTGTCTTCTCAGCATTGCAAATCAGGCTTACCCATAGGGGGCAATGATCCAAGATAGTAGCCACCAAATAGTAATTCTTGGCAAAAAGATAGATCTCAAGTCATTCCTCTGATACCAAAACTCTATCCAATCTAGCTTCAACCCTTCCATTCCCTCTTCTGTTCTTCCACCATGTGACAAAACCCAAGTCTCGCAAATGGCACTCATCCACCACTTCCCTGAACCTTTGAATATGTGATTCAGCTCTTATGTTAGTGCTGAAATATTCAGTTGGACCCAGAACTTCGTTAAAATCCCCTGCAACTAACCATGGATAATTGCATCTGTTATTCAACTGTTTCAGGGGTTCCCATGATTCCTTCTTCTATTTGCTTTTGGTACTCCAAAAATCCCGTAAAGCGCCACTTTCTACCATCAATTCCACATACTTCTGCATCAATGGGTTATGAGTAGGAGGTGATTGAAACCACCCAATCGTTCCTTCAAAGGAGCGTCAGCCCCTCATACTTTCACAATTAACTGTTAAACAGTTGTTGAAACCCAATCTCCTTTCGATCTTATCCATTTCCCCGATCCCTTGCTTTGTTTCCATAAAAAAAAACCAAACAGGGAGCTTTTCGCTTGATTAAGTCAAGTAAGTTTCGAATTATTCGTGGGTTCCCAAGCCCACAACAATTCCAGCTCATGATGGCCATTATCTCCAGTGGGGCCGAGCATCCCACTCAACCACAACCTCAATGTTGGATTTCTTCTCCCTTGGTTCCATCCCCTCAACTTTCCTTTTCTTGTTTACCACCTCCCCATTGTCCTCCTATGCTTTTCCATCTAATCGGCATCCCTTTTGACATTACTAATCTTAGGGGTGGGAATCGGGGCGGGTCAGGGTTTGCCCAACCCTGACCCTACTTTTCAAAAATCTTGTTTGACACTTATTTTATACCGGGTCGGGACAAGGTTGGTTTGACACTTACTTTTTTCTACCAGGTCTAGGGACAAAATTCGGGTCGGTGTCGGACCGGTTTCGGGATAGCGGGTCGGGTCAAAAATATGAGTCAAATAAGATAATTTTCAAATTTTATATATCTATCAAACATAAGTATACATCTATACTAAATTTAAATATTATATGTTTCAATATTTCATTAATTATTAAAAAACACATAATTAAGAAAACAAAACATTTGAAAATATAGTATACATTAATTAAAATAGGTTAATATACAATTACACATAAGGGTTATATACGTACAAATTTTTTATTAATTCTTATATTGCTTTTTGAATAAATTGATTCTTCTATTATTGATAGAGTTAATTATAAAAAAGTGAGAAATTTGAAAGAAAATAATAATAACATTTCAATATAGTCTTATTATTTTTAATAAATTTATATATGCGGGGCGGGTCGCACTCTTCGGGTCAGGACATGGTTGACCCACCCCAATCCTATTTTTGAATTCGGGTCAAAATTTCTGACCCATCCCTATACCGGGTCAAAAATGTATTAGTTTTACCCGGCCAAAAACGGGTCGGGTCAATACCGGATCACGGGTCGACCCACCCCAATTCCCACCCCTAGCTAATCTCCTTCAAAGCTCTCCTTTCCACATCTTCCCAGTCCAACATTGAATTCTCGCCTTCTTCTTCCATTTTCCACAACCTCCCCTCGACCTTGTTATTCCTTTGTTCCCTTGATCCATAGACTTCTCTTTACTTGTATAGTCTTTTTCAGGTGTCCTTTTCTTCTATGGTTTCCTTTTCGGTAGTAGCCTTTCTAGCCCTTTCTTTTTGTCTTCCCCTTCTTCGCCCTTCCCCCTTGACTCCTCGTCCAACCTACTCACATGTCCCCCATTCTGTATACTTCTCTTAATTATTACCTCACTAATCCCCTCTCTTCGCTGGATTCTATCAAGGTTGGTATACCCTTTGTTACTACATTTACTTCCCCTGCCACTCGCTCAGCTGCCTGCGCACTTTCCCTTGCTCCCATTACATCGAGTATTTCACTATCCATCTTTCCTGCACTACTGTCCTTGTCACCCATTGAAGTGCACTGGATTTCAATGCACATTAGTTGTACATCATTTCCATTCTGGCTCCTTCCGTCTTCTTTATCACCATGTTCCGCCACTGTCCCTGTTCCTTCTAACCTAGCTCCCTTCCTACTTGTGGTTGCATTATCTTCTCCTGATTCCTCCGCATTATTTTCAGACATCCCCGCCAGGTATTTGCATGGGTTTACCCTGTTTCTTCCTTCGCTTCTATCTAGCCCTGTCGTTTTGACCCCCACCCTGAGGAAGTTCCCATATGGCATATCATTCTCCTGCTTTTCTAGTGTTTTCTTTGGGAGCGTCAGTGCAATCCTTTGCGGAATGCCCCATCTTTCCACATGCAAAATAGAAAATAGGTAGCCAATCATATTGAAATCTCAGTCAACATTTCCTCTTTTGCGGGTTTATAGTGAAAATCTCTCTTCGTAAAGGGTCTCCCACATCCAGCGTCACCTTTATCCTGACTTCCTCCGCTTCAGTCTTTACTTCTTCACACCTATTGAAGGCCTGTCCCACCATCTCGCCCACAACTTCCTTCTCATAGAGACTGGGGATATCCTTGATGTACACCCACATGAGGGTTGTGTGTAGAGCTAGGTCCGTTAGCTTTGTTGGGTTGGTAAGCTCTTCCATGAGCACCAAATGGCAGTCATACAGCCACGGTCTACCGTTCATTGCCTTCCTGAAATCTATCTCTACATCGAAGGAGACTGGCTATAGGTTTTGCTCTGCCTCCGTGCTTATAGCCGCTTTGAAGACTTCCTTGTTATATGATTTCTTGGCCTATAGTGTGCACAACGCAGTTGAACCCTTCCGTGGATTTAGGGGTTTGATCATTTTGCTAGATATTTCGAGGGCTTTAATCTCGTTCGCCAGCAGTTCCTCATCTTTGAAAGTCATTTCTTGAAGCCCTAGTGCGGATTTTTCTTCTTCGATAGGTGTCGCTTACTATCAGCTTCAGCACCCACAATGCTCTTTGGATGACTATAGTCTCCGATGGGCGGCAACACAGATTTAGAGTACGAACAGTGGTTTTTCGGATGCCTTACCCCTCACCGAGCGTGAAAAAATTGCCTCTCCGTGAGCACCACGAGAAAGGACAATTATATCCGTACTTTCAACTCTAGTCTTGGTGCCAAAAATGGAACATTAACCACTTGAACAGCCCCAGCAGTTGGCAACGTCCACAAGTAGGTAGATATAAATTGAATGTCGATGCAGGGTGTAACAATCATGGAAATATGATGGGTTTTGAAAGTTGTATTAATGCTTGGGGATTTTGTGCATAGGCCCCCTGTCAGGCCGGAATTTTGTGCACAGGCCCTTCCCTCAATCTCTCATCTCTCTTTCCTTCACGTCTCTCTCGCTCTCCCTCCTACTCCCGCTGCTCCCTCCAGCAACCTCTCACCATTCTGACAGTGGCACCCTTGGTCCATCACTCTCGTTAACTTGTTTCGCTCCTCCTTGCCGTCTCTCTCTCTCTACTCCTCTCCTCTCGCCCGTCTGTCTCTCTCTCTCTCTCTCTCTCTCTCTCAGCGTATCTCTCTCACTCTCTGCTCCTCCCCTCCCTCTCATCTCTCTCAACGTCTCTCTCTCTCTCTCTCACTTTCTACTCCTACTCAATTGTAAAGACTAGAAACCGTGGATAGCCCAGCCCCACAGAGAGAGCCAAATAGCCTCCTTTATCGTCGCCTCCACTACTGCCGTCTCCCCCCGCACTTGCAGCTGCAGGCCACTGCTGGCTGAGGCCCATACCCCTCGTCATCCCTTTATGGATGATGATGTCATCGAAGATGAGAGCACAGACTCCATTGAAGATGTGGGAAATCCCTGTTCACGCCGCCTCTCAATGCTGCTCCAAGCAGCAGAGGAAAGGGAGACAGGTGGTTGCTCTGTTAGGCAAGCAGTGATGAGTATGACGGCCGGAATTCTTAGCAATAAATCATGGTAGCCAACCAACTCTAGCCACAACCAAAATGACATGATCTTTTTCGACAGAAATGGTCCTTCCCCCAAATTCAACAATCACTCAAAAAATCGCCTTTCACCTGCTAGAGTATCCATTTTTATTTTTATTTTCAAATAACTGCAATGAAAGAAATTAATAGATTGATTTTTCTTCACGCAGCAGCGGCATCTCCGGTGATTTTCTAAATCTAGAGATTCAATGCTTGGAATCCAGTGATTTTTTTCTTCATACAGCAACAACATTGTATTGGAATAAAGCAATATGATTTTTTCATGTTCTGGTTTTGAATGTGGGAAGTCGTTGATTTTTTTCATGTTCAGTTTGTAAACGACGACAGAATCCGAAACTTAATCTTCCATGTAAGAGGAGAACGGGTGCCATGCTCATCTGCTCCAGTTTCCCGGAGTTGATTCCCGGAGAGAGAGGTGTGAGAGAAGGGGCGATTAGAGGAGACAAGGGTGAGATGGGGGAGGTGCTTGCAAATTTTAATTTTCCCCAGGCCTTAATTGCGGGCGTGGGCTCTTGATTTTTCTCTCTTTTAATCCAACGGCTATGAATGAACCTGCTCAATCGAACAGTCTAAAGGCATGGTCGAAGGCATGGGTGCTTTATGACCGGTAGGTAAAAATCAAAATTCCGGAACCATGAGGGCTATTTTATTATAGCAGGAAGTTGGAAGTGTAATGGCTTCGCACAACCTTTATGGATGGAACTGAATACAATCTTAAAAGGCATGAAATGGGTAATGTAGTTGGGTTTTAAAAATTTGGACGTGGAATCTGATTCCATTATCTCTATTCATTGGCTAAGAGGAATCGACAGCACTATTTCAAATTTGAAGTTCCTTTTGGAAGATATAAAGCAATGTGAAGCCCAGCCAGGGGTGGTGACATACAAGCATGTTTTGAGAAGTGGAAACCAGGTTGCTCACCAACTAGCTAAGTTTACTTTATTAAACTGCAATGAGTGTCTTTTTTGGAGAAATTCTCCTCCCAATTGTATCTCTGAAATACTTTGTAAGGATTCTCAAACATCTTATTTTTCAAAGAATCTGGGAGATTTTCTCCTTCCATTTTCCTTAGACCAAATGGTATGGGAGGGAGTAGGGAGAGTTTTTCTTCCCAGCAGTTTATCTATCAAAAAAAGAAAAAAGTAACATTCATAGATGCATTTTAAGCAGTGTAATGCTTCTTTAAAATGCATCTATAAGAGGTATAAATTAAAATGATCAGTTTCTTATGCGTAGACGCGTCTACTCCCTCCATGATCCGGTGCAACCATGCAAGAGCTTGCGTGCAAGGGTCGATATTTAAAAACCGCAAGCCTCACGTGCTGCTCTCTTTGAAAACCGGGTAATAGGCTTTTTATTTGTTCGTATGAGAGTTGGTGGTTTTCATTGATGCAGAACTTGGACAAGACAACTTTTAAGTGATTGACAATCAGATTCTTCCCTTCTTAACTAATGATGTCCGTTTTTGTCTGGATGATAGAAAACCCAGGGTGAAAATAATTCCTCTTTTCCAACCTTAATAATAGCAATAATAATTCTTTTAACATTACTAATAATTTGATCGTTACTTTAAAATCTTTTTACATTATCAAACGTCATAATTATGCTTTCTTCTATACTCGGTCTCTTTCATTCTCATATTCCACTTTTTTTGTTTGCCTTCTTCCCACAATCCAATCCTAGAGGTAGAGAGATGGAAGCCTAGTCAAAGTATCGTTTTCACAGTGTAAGAAGCATAGTAAAATCTAATTAACTGACAATCTAGAGGTGGTGGAATATCAGGATTCGTTGATGCTAGCCACCTAGAGATAGATAATTTGATTGTGTGGGGAACATGGCATTCAGCAATATGCATTTAGTTGTACTTAATACTTTTTTTTTTTTTTTTTATGAGAACTATACTTGTACGGTTTTAATAAGCATAACTATGCGGTTGGCCTGTTTCGGATAGCAATTAGCCAAGAGCCCACGAGTCATTGAGTCTAGGGGAGTTAGCTTGCTGGCTTCACACCCAACCTAGTTAGAGTCAAAAGTCAAACTAACTATAACCTAATTTTTAGAAAATAATAGAAGCTGAAGTTGGTTTGGAATTGTCAATATAGGTAGAAATACAAGTCAAGATTGAGTAGTGAGCTTCTTCGACCGGTGATTTAAGACCAGTCCAAAAATATTTTTTTCATTTTTTTGAATAAATTGACTAAAATACTCTTGTATTTAAAAATCCAAAATAAATATATACACATATACAAAAATAGTAAAACTTAATTTATATGTTAAATATAACTAGATTAACGTGTTTATAAAAAATATTTTTAGATCGATCTAAAATAACTGGATTCAGACTCGTCTAAGAAGATCAGCTGCCTCAACATTAAAAGACTTGTCTTCTACCTCTACCACAAAGTCACATCCAAAATTAAAAGTTCTATTAAAGCACTTGACCGATAAATACAATCAAACCAACACATCATTAGTGTAGATTGTGGCGTTAATTTCCTCCTATAAATTTTTTCTAATGTTAAGTGTAAAATGTTGAAAAAAATAATAATAATTTAAGTTGACTGGTCAAAATCCATGCAGGGCATCCTACGTAGCAATAATAAACTTTTTGACCAACTGAGCCAAATAAATAATAATGGGTCTTGCCCAATTATTATTTAAATATACCCCGGTTATATTTATATTTTCATTTTTGAATGTTATTTTAGTAACCCGTGTAGCTCGGTTGGCATACAGGTAGTCCAAGTGGTCTTCGAGGTCTAGGGTTTGAGTAGAGGGTTCTACAGAAAAAAATAACTAATTTTCACACTTTTGCCTCCCCCAGGCATATGGGCCCTACAGGATAATATAGGATGAGATAAGATTGAAATTTAAGTTTAAAAGAGTTTCATCTTTTATTCTCTATCTTAGCTATAGTAGCTTTTATAAAAAAAGTCTGGAGAGTTGGTGGATGGAGGCATCCGTAAAAAAAATTTGAAAGACAAAGTTGCGGAAGGCAAAAATTTATTTTCTTCAACAGAGGCAAATGGGATTTAGTTGGAGGTTGATTTTTGGTTCAATTACTTTTATATAAATAATTATATTGTTTTAATTATTTGTATAAGGCACATATATCATGATATATATTTGAAAACTATGAGATTTTATATGATAAGCATAATTAAATTTATAAGGATATAAAATTATGCAGATAAAATATGCCTCAAATTTATGCTTAGTACATGTGGTAATTTATTTATGCATTTTATTTTATAAAGGCATTGGTATAAGTTTAAATATATTAATTGTGGATATTAAAAAATATATACAATTGACATAGAAATAAATTAGTAGTTGTACATGCACAATTGGAATTTTTGTAGAAACCAAATTCGTTAATAGAAATTCTTTTTGTTAAAGTCAAACACGTCAGATGCATAGTTTTATTTGGATTTGAATTTCAAATCAGCAACCAAGAATTGGTTGCTATTTGTTTGGTGGCAGGAGCCAAAGGAATAATGTCCAGAGATGAACCGGCGCCGGAGATGTGCCCTTTTATGTTTATGCAACCGGTTTTTTGGTTGCATTTGATGCATTTATAACTTTGATTACTTTAATGCTTCTAACGATCAAATATTCTGGATTAAAAATTAATGTGCAGTCATCATAGTGGTACAGGCTAAGTGAGAGAGGCCTGAGTAGGTCCCATCTACAGAAAAAATATTAATGATGTGGTTTAATATGAACCGTCCATTTAGTTTTGCTCTAATTTGTCTATTTTAACTCCGATTTAAATGATCAAATAGTCCATCTTTATGTTTTGATGCTTCTGGACTCAATAGAAGAGTTTGATTTTGTATTTGAGACCTAAATTTTGAGATATTAAATTAAATAATTATTTTTATCTTTTAATTAATTTTTAATTGAGCCATAATCCAATTTTAAATAATTTTCTACTAGCTAGTCATGTTGGGACTACCCCATTATTTTACAAGTGTACCAAATCAAGTGGGATACTAGCATTTTGAATTTACGTGAAGATTTTCAAGAATATTTAATTCTATTTATTTATTTCAAAAACATATATTGAGAATGATAAACTTGTAAAATTTCTTTTTTCTTGTGCCTTGATATAATAATGAAAACATGACTAGTGGTAGCGGAACTTTGAAATTTTTATGAAATTATAATAATTAATTTCGCCATAAATGTGTGATTGATCTTGAGAAATTACATTAAAAACACAGCTCGAGATCACTTTTCTGGACCCGTATGTTACCTTAAGTATATGAGTCTAGTCAGGATATGATTGACTCACCTCAATCTTATTTTTGATGTGGATCATGGATTTCAACTAGCCTCGGTCTCAAGTCAGCTAATATTGCTCAACCCAATAGAAAAAGTCAGGTTAGGGTGGGTCATGGATCAACCGATCCCAACTTACAACCCCTATGATAGTCACAGTCCCCCTCCAAAACTTACATTTCATCTGGTTAACAAAGGGCTATCCCTTTGCTATTAATTGAATTCCTGTGATATTGGTACTAGCGTTTAGATACATGGGATTAAAAACAACCAATCAAGAGAAAATTTCATTTGACATCCATGGTGAGATATGAATCAATGGAGGTATCCCCAAAACCCCACTGCCATAGCTCCAAATTCAAACCTTGTCCTCAACAACAAAGCTAAGAATATGATGCTACTTTAGGAGTTACAAAACTAGTACTGTCATTCAGATAAGCTGCGGGCGCAAAAACAATGGGGAAAAGAACTCGGGCAGCATGTTTTCGTCACCACAGAATGGACAATTTTCTATCGCCTTTTTCCTGCATGAATAGATAACTATTAGAGAAGGCATCACTTGAAAATTGCACCGCATCATCCAGGTGCATGATCATCATGTCCGAGATGCCAAGTCTTGTAGGAGCTTTTAAATTTTTTTTGTAAAAAAAAAAAAAAAAAAAAAAAAGGTGCATACAAAAACCACGTCCAATCATCAAATGAGAGAGAGGTGAGAGGTCCTGCTGCACCAATTCAAAAACGCAATCCAAACCTGTCAAAGTGTGAAGTCCATGCAATTCAAGTCCAGCCGTATTTCATGCCTCATTGGCAAGTCATACACAATGACACCAGCTCTGTACAGACTTTCTGTTCATTCTATTCAAGAAAGCAAATGGAAAACCTAACCATGATTTTAGCATGCACTTTGGAAGCTGTCCATCGCACAGGATGCTAGAAGAGAGAGAATGGAATTTCTAGGAAGCAAATCAAACAGATTGGCAAAGGTAACCTTTCAATTGTAAATGTAGAGGATACAACTCTTTGCCAAGTAAAGTCAATGGTACATATCTTTTGCAGCTGAAAAAACATTAGAGATACACAAACTAGCAGGGTGGTACAACATGGAAAAGGAAATTTACGGATACCTATTTGGATGCATGATTCTGAGTCATTTATCTTGAAAATTCATCTCTATAATCAGTTTTGGTAGGTCATTTGGGGTTTCAGCACCAGATGAGTTCCTCTGCAAAATTAGTATCCAAGTAAGATTTAGATAATAGCTACTACACTTGTAGAAGGAACCAAAGCACCTGCAATCAATAGCTGAGATAAAATATACCTAACTTGAGTTGGTTAAGCTTAGTCTCTCATCAAATCACGAGAATCAGGCCTTCACATAGTCCAAACCATCATGCTTCCTTTTGTTGGGCCGTGAGAAAAAGCAACATTGAGCCCACATCTTCTTTGTTTTAACTGGCTGTGTCTTTATATCTCTCTCCGCAATAAGATCAGCCATGTAGCGAACAACAGCCTGGGAAGAGCATCTCTTATCAGCTCAGGAAAGCAATGAAGATCCATTTGCATGCATAAAAAATTATTTGGTAATATGAATGCTTAACCAGGTTTGCTCAGGTCAGATTCATAAGCAATCTAACAAAACAAAAAGAAGGGCAGGCCTTTCTCTAAAGAAGCAAACATAGAGACTCAGATCACTCTGGTTTTCGGCCAATGGTTTGTGAATGTGTGGTATGCTGGATTAATAAAAACAAAGATTCTACACGCTCGCGCAAGTATGAGATGCAGAAAAACTGGATACAAATAATGTGGGGGCATGATTAGAAGCACTTCTCGACTTAGGAACAGAAACTTAAGGAGTTACCTCTGCACCCATTTCCACTATGTGTCTTGGTGGCACCTCCAAAGGATTTTCTTCAGCATGAAGTACACGCAGCTTTGATAGCATCCTGAAAGAATCTGGCAGGAACCGTATCTGATTATTGCTAATATCCAACTCCTCAAGCATCTCAAGGTTCCCAATGGACCGTGGCAGTGATCGTAGGTCAGCAAAGTTGTTTCCTACATTGATTCTCATAAGGGAAGTCACAAGACAGAGACTCTCAGGAACCGAGTCAAGCTCATTGAAGCTGACATCAATCTCCTTCAAGCTCGGCATGGATGCCATTGTAGTGGGAAGCCCTTTGATATTGTTGTATCTCACAGAGAGAATCTCCAAGGATCCAAGTTTGCCAATAGCTTCTGGTAAAGCTTTCAAATGATTGTAATTGACACTGAGCTCAACAAGAGCAGAACATTGGCCGATGGTATGTGGGAGCTCCTCAATATCATTCATTTCAAGATTCAATCTCTTCAGACTGACAAGATTCCCAATTGTATCTGAGACGAATGATAGCTGATTTGAGCTCAAATCAACGAACTCAAGGCATGATAATTTGCCAATTGTTGGTGGCATTGATGTTAGTTGGTTCCCCCTTAAGTCTAGGTAGACCAAGGTAAAAAGATCGCCAATTGAATCTGGGAGTTCAGTTAGCCGGTTTGAGTGTAGGTCAAGCTTTGCCAATGAAGAAAGCCCCCCGATTGTTGGTGGAAGGGCAATGATACGGTTCTCAGACAGGTCAAGATTAATCAGATGGCTAAGCTTTCCAATTGAGTCAGGAAGCCACTCTATTTGATCCATCAACTTGTTTCGTAAATCAAGGTCCCGTGCAACTTTCTTGGCAGAAATTTCTATCAGACTTGCCAGTTTTATAAGACTCAATTTGTCCCCAGCTTCTCCTACACAATCCAAGATGGAAGCAATAAGCCAACTCTATTATTCAATACTATCCATTTCATTTCAACTTACAAGATAGCAGCAGTTTTGATAAGGATTAGAAAGCATATTGATAATTAACGACCATAACTTGTAATTCATAGTTGCAAATATAAGGATGCGATCAACTCATTTTTAAATAGCACTTAGAAAGGCTCTAGTACAGGCAAAAAAATTTTAAATTATCATTTTCCAAAAACAAGAGGAAAGATGAAGGCACCAGAAGCCAATGCAGATCTGAAGGAAGAATTCTTGATCGACCCATGCGACGAATCCCCACCAATGCCAAGCCCATCAGCAAACATCGCCGACTTTGATTGCTGCAAGTAGCTGTCATCTTTAGTAAGCAGCTCAGAACTCCTTCCAACCTTCTTCTCAGAGCCAAGCCCAATTGAGGCAGGGAGGGACTCAATACTGGCACTTGAAGCAGCAGTAGTGATAGTGGAAAAACTCCCCGATATCGTTGAAACTGAGCCATCATTGCTCTCAGGAGAAGATAGGCACCTAGATGCTCTCTGAACGAAATCATCAAACAGAGCATGGATGTTCTCAAGATCCAGCAGCTTCAGAGCCTCCCTCTTCTCATCTTTGCTCTGGAAGTGGACGAGATTCTTCTGCATCTCTTGCAACACAAAGAAAAGTTCCTCTGGAACATCGACACTCTTCTTCTGCTTCGATATAGATTCCACTCTAGACTGCTCTTCCTTCTCCACATTCCTGATCAAGGCCTTTGCAGCCTCAACATCCTCCAGTGATGGTCGAGAAGGCAGAGATCTGTGAATTTTCATGATCTCTTCAACAGCATCATCAACCGAATGTAGAAAAGGACCCATCTTCCCAAAAACAAGATATCCAGATCAAGAGCAACTGGGATGAAATATAAGCCCCAATCCCGAAACAGATGCAAGTCCTAGGCACTAAACACAAGGCCCAGACGAGGCAAACTGCTCTACAGCATTCTCTTGCTTCCTCTCTAGAAGTTTCCAACAACCACGCGCCTCGGGAAGCAGGAAAAACTGCAGTCTTTCTTTAATTTACACACGCAAAAAAAAAAAAAAAAACCAAGAAGAAGAAGAAGAAAGAAAATCCCAGATCAGAACAAGAATCCAAAATAACAAAAACAAGAAACTTATACAAGCAAAGCTACTCTAGCGCATTACCCAACCTTGTTAGTCCATATATTCCACCGTTTCTTCAAGAATATTCCGCAAATCCGCAGCTCTGCATCCTCGACACGAAGAGATTCAAAGGAAAAAAGGCGCTTTTCAATTCAAAACCGAAAATTCAGATTGTAAAACCGATCCAAATGTCCCGCAGACGAAAAGAGCCACATCAGAAGAAGAAAACGCTAGCAAGCGCAGCCTCACCTTGCCCACCAAAATTACAAGAGACCCAGATCAGAAAAATCTCCAAAGAATACAAAAATGATGACAAAAGATGAATCTCTGTCAACATCCCTCCCTCCACTTTATCTCCGGAAATTCCCCGTAAACCGAGTCTAGACTCTGAAGCTGGATCGCAAGCTCCGTTGCGTGTCCGCAAATCTCCTGAAAACCAACTCTGCCGATGAATGATGGGGGAAATTTTTTTCAAAAAAGAAAAACACAGACACTCGCACTCCCTCCCTCTTCTGGATATTTTATCGAGTAAAACAGCTGTACTTTTATTATATTTTCGGCTTCCTCAAATCCCGTGTCTCACAGTCTTCTTCTTGCTTGCTTCGTGCGGCAATCCAGCTATTTATAGGATGAATTGGGAGCTGCTGCAGCTGCAGTTGGCAGTTTTGGGATCTGGGTCTGGTGCAAATCTTCCTTTCCATAACTGGGAGAGGTTAAGACGAACGAACTGTTGTGGTTTTGTTTTGCTGCGCAGGTAAACAAGAAAATCACCGCGTCAACCCTGCAAAAGAACGGAGCGTAGGAAACGGGTTCCACTTGCGAAACCGCATGCCATGGAACAGATGTTCGGTTACGCTTAGATGCACCCGGGTGCACTTGGGCTGTGATCCCGAGTGTATTTAATTATTTTTTAAAAAAAATTATATAATTATTAATTTATGTATATTTAACATATATATCAATGTTTAAAATATTATTAATTTTGAAAATTTCAAAAAATCTAAAAATGTCCGAAAATAGTAAAAATAAACTTAAGTGTACCCAAGTGTTAAAAAATTAACCGTTGTATGAAAAATGATAAATAAACTTAGATTAACAGCTGTGTAAAAAATTTTCAAATTTTTTTTTTAAAATAAATTAAATGCCCCTGAGTGCACCGATCTTAAGTGCACTCACATGCATGAAATCGGGCTCATAAATACAGTCTCATTTTTTCGCACCCGATTCTATGCACTCTGGTGTACTAAGCTACGATATACTTTGGTACGAAAAATCCATGTTTTATTTTTTTGAAAACGTTTTTTATATAACTATTAATCTAAGTGTGTTTAACGCATATATCAATGGCATTTTATGAAAATTTCATTGATTTTAAAAATCCAAAAATATATAAATATCCAAGATGGTAAAACTTGTTACACATGTTAAATACACTTAGATCAACAGTTGTATAAAAAAAATTTTAAAAATTAAAAAATGATTTTTTGCACCCCAGGAGCACCAGAAACAACCCAATTTTTCCATATAATACTTTTTCATTTTTTATTGTTTATTTCAATTATACTCATTTATTTTTTTAAAATACAAATATGTGCGCAATAAAAATAAAGAATCTTGATATACTAGATGTTACATTGTGTGGTTGCATTTGGCAATGAGTTTTAAAAAAAAAGGAAAATTTTGATGCGACAATTTTGAAAAGTGAAAAACTGATATGATGTTATGGGAATAATGATTTGGAGTAAGTAAATATCTATATATATATGATAGTTGTATAGAAAATATAAAAAATGAATAAAGTATAGGATTATAATAGTTAAATCTTTTTTAAAAATGTGTAAAAAAGTCATCAATCAATTTAGGTTTAAGATATTAAAATGACTTCTTTTAAAACTAATAGTCTAATAAGTATTCCTAGAAAAATGTTTTGTCTTCAAAGGTATATATTACTCAAATAACAAATACATCATATAGGTAACAACTTTTTAAAACCTTTATTATTTTAACATTTTTTTATTAATCTAAATGAATTTTCTAGTTTAGGTATGAGTTTATGTACTTTCGGATAATATCATTTATGTGTGCCTTTGATTAACATGATTTTAACAATTTAATTAAATAAACATGTTTAAAATGATGTTTAGCTGGGACCTCAAAATAGAAATATCTCGTTGAAATTCAATTATGTTGATCAACTTAATCGTTTTAATTTTAATTTTAATTTTAAAGCAAAATAAGCATTTTTAAGTGTTTTTTGATGGTTGGAATGCAAATCTTAGCTTCCAAAATTTTCTTTAATTAAAACTTATTTTATCTTCTGGTTCTCGAATGTAATTAACTTCATTTGAACAATTAGAGGAAACTATATGAAAACGTCAATGAAATAATGAATAAACATAAGATGGTCGGGGAAACTAAAGTTAAGCAAATTACCAAAACGGAGAAAAATTCAAAAGAAAGAAAAAGGAAAAAGAGACAGATAGTCTTTTAAGAAAAAAATTTAAAAAAAAACCTAACTGAAATACAATTGAAACAGTTAAATATTGCATTAATGAGAGGAAAAGATATCTCCATTTTTTCGCCAAGAAATGATTATGTTAGCCCATTACTTAGCCCACCTCAAACAATCCATTTTAAACATTTTTTTTACTTTTTCTCTTATAAACTTGTTAATATAGATGTATTTAACGTATAAATCAAGTTTTACTATTTCTGGATATGTGTATATATTTTTTGAGATTTTTAAACATAAGGATATTTCAAATACATACAAAGAAATGGTCCTGTTGCCCAGGCTACGCAAATATCTCGTTTAGCTCACTTAAAATACATTTACAACACTTCTTTTTTACTTTTTTCTTTATACGTTTGTTTATCTAAGTATATTTAACATATAAATCAAGTTTTACTATTTTGAATATATTTATTTGTAAATAAGTTTTTTAAGATGGGCTAAACGAGACATTTGCTTAACCCAAGCTAATATGATCACTTTTCATACATATATACGCTTAAAAATCTCAATATATATATATATATTGAAAAATGATAAAACTTGGTTTATATGTTAAATATATTTAGATAAACAAGTATATGAAGAAAAAATAAAAAAATATTGTAAATAAATTTTTTAAGATGGACTAAGTAAGACATTTATCTAGTCTCAACTAACGGAATCATTTCTCTTTTCAACCATATTCCCTTTCCTTGCGAATCATCCCAAATTAAAATGACTAGAAGATCATGAGGATCGATTTTTCATTATGATTTTTTTTCATTTTTAGCATTGAGCCTGACTCGCATCTTCCTAGCACCAAGCTATTGCTGAAAATTTATGATTTTTTTCTAAATATATCTACTACATTTCACCTTAATCCCAAATATACCATAATGTTTCCAATTTTTCAAATATATCAACTGTGTTTGCATTTAATCCAGAAAATGCTCATTCCATAAGTTAATACAGTTAATAAATATATAAAATTACTAATACGCCCTTCAAATTTAGTACTAAATCGGAAAAATTGAATGTTATAACTTACTAATGCCCTAATTGCACATGAGTTCAAAATTCAAAGAGCCATAATTTCATTTTACCATTTATTATTTTATAATAGGGATATTTTAGATATTTATAAAAATTTAACTAACGATTTTTGACAAAATGGTCATTTTTTATCTTAAATACAAATGTAGTGAGTATATTTGGAATTTTGAATATGTAATAAGCATATTTAAGATTAAAGCCAAACATAATGAGTATATTTGGGAAAAGCTCTAATTTTTGTTCTAAGAATAGGAAGGAGAATTTAAGGCAATATTTTTTTTATTTGTATATACTTACGTCCATCCATCTCAATTCTATTACATTCAAACTTTGAAATAATAAATTCTTTTAGGAGAAGACAATAAATTCCCTATTTAACAAAATTTAGAGACACAACTCTATCAATCACAGTGAACACATAACTCCCCATCAAATATATCGGGGACAACGTCCCACGAGACTAAGCTCCAAAACTCTCACCTTACCTAGGAGGAGTCGAACCCATGTTGCTGGTTCATCATCTAATGAATTGTACTAATAGGGATAAACCCCGCTAGCAGTTTAAGGTAGCATTTAAAACATTGAAATATTGAAATAAGATGACGAGGTGTCATCCTAGTTGGATGGGACACTGGCAATTTTGCCAAGATGTCCTGTGTTCAAATCTTATAGTGTGAGTCTTAACGTCTGACTCATGGTTGTATTTTGATCCCTCTTATATATATATATCAGTAATATTGTATTTAGAATAATGTATTCTATTACCATATCAATTTTCATCTTAATCAGATATGTGCATGGACCCCATCTGAAAATGGTACAAATTCAACGTAATAAAATAGTTTGATGTAAATAACAACTTTAAAGTGATTTTTCAACATGTAAACCATTTGCTATAAAATTTATATATGGATAAATGATTATGTAAAGTTTTATTACATTTTAATATGAGTGGGGCCCATTTATGAAAATTGATATGGTAATAGAATACATTATTCTAAATATAATAGGTAGAGTAAATTATAATTTGATCATCATGTGGGCCCATGTCAGCGCCACTGCACCGTAATTATGGTGTAGTGGCGCTGCACTTGAATATTCCTCTCTCTCTATATATATATATAAAGAGAAAAAAAAAATATTCAGGTACAGCTTCACTGCACCATAATTACGATGCAGTTACCTCAAAATAGACCATACATGATCATAAAATTATAATCTACTTTACCCATTGTATTTAAAATCATGTACTCTATTACCATACCACTTTTCATCCCAATTGGATATGTGTATGGATCCCATATGAAAATAGTACAAATTCAACATAATAAAATAATTTGATGTAAATAACAATTTCACAGTTATTTTTCAACATGTAAACCATTTTCTATAAACTTTATACATGGATAAATGATTGTATAAAATATCAATACATAAGTACATGTGGGCCACATTTTGAGCCAAATGCACTGTTAATTATTGTGTAGCTTCACTGCACAAGAAAGGTTCTCAGAAATATATATATATAAGACTGTACTTCTATGTAACTGGGTTACATAAAAGTGGACCCATGTAACTCCTTAAAAATATAAGATTTTGATCTTTGATAGAAAATCTAATTCATTCATAATATTTAACATCATTTGTTTATTTAGGAGATCAAGTTTTATCCCAATCAAGTATGTTTATGAGCACATTGGTTAAAAAAATGTATATAGTCATGTGTAAATTATGAAAAATGCTAAAATATCAATTTTAAAATAGTATTTTCAACATTTAAACCATCCAAAATATTATTTCTATGTGAATAAATGATTTTATAAAGTATTATTATATTCTAATATATGTATAAATAGATTTAAGTATTTTTCATAATTTACACATGAATATATATATTTTTGAACAAATGTGGTCCATAAACATACTTGATTGAGATGAAACTTGATTTTCTAAATAAATAAATAATGTTAAATATAATGAATGGATTGAATTTTCCATTAATGATCAAAATCTTAAATTTTCAAAGGGTTACATGAGTCCACTTCTATGAAACCCGATTACATAGAAGGGGGACCGATATATATAGGGCTCCGCTTTTATGTAACCGGGTTACATAAAAGCAGACCTATTTAACTTTTTCAAAATTTAAGATTTTGATCTTTGATGGAAAATCTAATCTATTCATTGTATTTAACATCATTTTTTTATCTAAGGGATTATGTTTCATTTCAATCAAGTATATTTATAAGCCACATTTGTTAGAAAATATATATATTCATGCATAAATTATGAAAAATGCTAAAATATCAATTTTAAAGTAGTATTTTCAACTTCTAAACCGTCCAAAATATCATTTCTATGTGAATAAATAATTCTATAAGTATTATTATATTCCAATATATGCATAAATAGATCTAAGTATTTTTCATAATTTACACATAAATATATATATTTTTAAACAAATGTGACCCACAAACATATTTGATTAGGATGAAACTTAGTTTCCTAGATAAATAAATTATGTTAAATACAATGAATGAATTGAATTTTCCATTAAGGATCAAAATCTTAGATTTTGAAAGGATTACATGGGTCCGCTTCTATGTAACCCGGTTACATAGAAACGGGACCGATATATATATATATATATATATATATATATATAGAGAGAGAGAGAGAGAGAGTTAGAGACTCATTCATGTGCAGACGGACTGTACCATATTTAAAATGGGCCTCGCACATATTAGATTGCAATGAAACTTTATACAATCATTTATCCATATAAAAATCATACTTTAGACGGTTTAGATGTTGAAAATACCACTTTAAACTTGATACTTATATTAAATTATTTTATTACGTTAATTTTGCACTATTTTAAGATAGGGACCACACACATGTTAGATTTAGATGAAAATTGGTATGCTAATAAAATGAATAATTCTAAATACAATGGGCGGGGTGGATTTCCTATATATGATCATGTGGGGCCCATAGTGTATGGATTGCACAGTGCAGTTGCATGCATTGTAACATTATATATATATATATGAGAGCTATTTCGATGCAGGTGTAGCGCAATTGCACCGGAACAGCAGTACAGTTGCCAAAAAATGGGCTCCACATATTAGAATGCAATGAAACTTTATAAAATCATTTATCCATATATAAATTTGATAAGAAATGGTTTACATGTTGAAAAACTACTTAAAAGTTGTTATTTATATCAAACTATTTTATTACATTGAATTTATACCATTTTCAGATGGGGTCCATACACATATCTGATTGAGATGAAATTGGTATGGTAATAGAATACATGATTCTAAATACAATTGGTGGAGTAGATTATAATTTTATAATCATGTGGGGCCCATTTTGGCGTAGCTGCATCACTGTTACAGTGCAATTGCGCTGCACCCAAATATATATATATATATGAGTGATCTTGTTAGTCCGGGCTAAGTAAATATTCCGCTTAGCCCACCTCAAAAAACTCATTTATGACAATATTTTTTGTTTTTTCTTCATACTCTTGTTTATGTAAGTGTTTTTAACATATAAACTAAGTTTTATCATTTTTGGATATGTTTATATTTTTTAAAAAAAAATTAAACATCTGTGTGTATATATGTATTTAAAATATCTTTATCTTTAAAAATCTAAAAAAAAATACGTGCACGTATCCAAAAATGGTAAAACTTTATTTTTATATTAAATACACTTAGATAAATAAATATATGAAGAAAAAAGTAAAAAAAATTATTATAAATGAATTTTTTGAAGTGGGCTAAGCCGAGACATTTGTTTAACCTAGGCTAACAAGATCATTTAATGGTTCAATTGCCTAAAAATGAGCCCCACACATATTAAAATGCAATAAAACTTTATATAATCATTTATCCATATATAAATTTTATATCAAATGATTTACATGTTTGAAAAAACCACTTCAAAATTTTTATTTACATCAAACTATTTTTTTACATTAAATTTGTACCATTTTCAGATGGGGTCCAAACGCATATCCAATTGTGATGAAAATTAGTATGGTAATAGAACACATCATTCTAAATACAATGGATAGAGTAGATTATAATTTTATGATCATGTGGAGCCCAATTAAGTGCAATTGCACTGCACCTGAATATTGCTCATATGTATCGGTTCTGCTTTTATGTAACCTGAGCGGACCCATGTAACCCCTTTAAAATCTAAGATTTTGATCTTTACTAGAAAATCTAATCTATTTATTATATTTAACATCATTTGTTTATCTAGGAGGCTAAGTTTCATCCCACTTAACTATTTTAATGGACACATTTGTTCATATATATATATATATATTCGTGTGTAAATTATGAAAAACGATTAGATCTATTTACAAATGTATTAAAATATAATAATACTTTATCGAATCATTTATTCATATAGAAATAATATTTTGGACGGTTTAGATGTCGTAGTTAAAATTGATATTTTAGCATTTTCATAATTTATACATGAATATATACATTTTCTAACAAATATGACCCATAAACATACTTGATTGGAATGAAATTTGATTACTTAGATAAACAAATGATGTTAAATACAATAAATTGATTAGATTTTTCATCAATGATCAAAATCTTAGACTTTGATGACTCCTCTTTTATGTAAACTAGTTACATAGAAGCGGAGACTTATATGATATTTAGAGGAATGATCTCGTTAGCCCGGGCTAAGCAAATGTCTCCCTTAGCCCTCCTCAAAAAATGTATTTATAATAAATTTTTTATTTTTTTATACACTTGTTTATCTAAGTGTATTTAACATATAAACCAAGTTTTACCATTTTTGGATATGTGTATATATCTTTTAGATTTTTAAAGATAATGATATTTTAAATACATATATATACATAGATGTTTCAAAATCTCAAAAAATATATAAACGTATCCAAAAATGGTAAAACTTGGTTTATATATTAAATACACTTAGATAAACAAGTGCATAAAGAAAAAATAAAAAAAGTTGGTTTAAATGGATTTTCTGAGATAGACTAAGTGGAGCATTTGCTTAGCCCAGGCTAATCGGAACAACTCATATATATATATATATATACATATATTCAGGTGCAGCAATGCTGCACCAGAATTCCCGTGCAGGCGCGCACACCGTGCAATTCAGGTCGTCCGTTCCAGCGCACGTGATTCAGGCTGTTCAAGGGTGCCGCAAGTAGGCCTTAGGAAGAGGAGGTGAGGGTGTGCGTCTTTGCGTGTATGGGATCCATGTGTCAGGCAGTGACTGCAAAAATCTGTTGCGCATTCAATGTTGGTAGCAAGCTTGCCGCATTCCACATCACTTACTTGTGCATATAGCATGCTGATTAGCAGGTATAGCATATAAACACTTGTGCATATAGCATGCTGATAAGCAGAGATGAAACAGATGTTCTGCAATTTCACTTTACATAATGCAGGTATAACATGCTTATTCAACACAACAAGAAACTAATAATCACAAACAGATGACCTTCGGTAGCAAAATACACACTGACTTTTGTATATAGCATGCTGATTCATCATTTAGCATGCGGATAACCAGAAATAGATGACGTGGAATGCGGCAAGCTTGCTGCCAACATTGAATGCACAGTAGCTTTTTGCAGTCGCCGCCTGACACATGGATTCCATACACGCAGAGACGCACGCCCTCACCTCCTCTCCCTGGGCCTACTCACAGAACCCTTCAACAGCCTAGATCACGTGCGCTAGAACGGACGGCCTGGATTGCACAGTGTGTGCGCCTGCACGGGAATTCGGGTGCAGCATTGCTGCACCTAAATATATCCCATATATACATATATATATATATATATATGCAACTGTACCGGAACAGCGATACATTTGCCTAAAATGGGCCCACACGTATTAGAATATAATGAAACTTTAGACAATCATTTATCCATGTATAAATTTTATAGTAAATGATTTACATGTTGAAAAACTATTTTAAAGTTGTTATATATATCAAACTATTTTATTACGTTGAATTTGTACCATTTTCAGATGGGGTCCATATGCATATCCATTTGAGATGAAAATTAGTGTGGTAATAAAATACATTATTCTAAATACAATGGGTGGAGTAGATTATAATTTTATCATCATATAGAGCCCATTTTGATGTAACTGTACCAGAATATTTCTATATATACAGAGTGAGAGTGTTGTTCCGGTGCAACGCACCTGCACCGGAACAGCGGTACATCCAGTGTTGTAAGAATCGGACCAGACCGGCCGGTCCGACCGGTTCAACCGGGAACCGATCCAGTTTTCGGTTCGATTGCATCCGGTTCGATTCATATACATAAAACCGATCAAACCGGCGAACTGGCGGTCGAACCGTAACATACGGTCGAACCGGATTCGCCCGGTCAGACCTGAGATATATTTAAAAAAATCGATGTAGGCGCCCGCTCGTCTTCTTCTCATTTTCGCCCACGAAACCCAACTGTTGCTCGCCGACGCCCGACGGCCGCTCGCCCGCCTTCGCCTGACTCCCACTCTCCCCGTCTCCCACTTGCTGCCCGACGCCTGCTCGCTATTCGCGGCGGTGTCGCCTACTCTGTTCGGTACTTGGAAGTTGGAATCAATGGCTGAAAATGGAAGCTCTGAGTTTAGGCGGAATTGATGGTAGCAATTTTGGTGGGTTTAGGAGGTACAAAAATTGTTGTCGGTCATGTTGCTGGTTGAGTTCTCCCGATTTGGAGCGCCGAGGAGATCGATGGGTGTTGGGTAGAAGACGTCGGTTCAGGGAAGGCAGCTGCTTGATTTTGGGCATCTTGAGATTTCGTCTCAACGTGATTAGAGGTGTGAATTGATGAAATAATGGCCGACGACTTGCAATTGCAGCTATTAACAATGGGTTCGATCATTTGGATTTGGGCGTCGAATTTCATCGCAGATGCAGTGCCTGACAGCTAGATTTGGGGGTGATGGAGTACCGAAATTTTCGTGCTCCGGTGGTGCATGGTTGTTCGGTGTTCCTGCTGTGCATTTAAATACGAATTTAAATATTAATTCTTTGATAAATTATTTCAATAATATCATATATCATCTTAGTTTAATTCACTTTATCCTTTAATTTAATTTATCTAAATATAATAATCTACTTTGTTCCCCATATTTTAAAATATAATTGTAGTCATATATGTATGATTTTTCCAATTAAATAATTTTATAAATTTTTCCAAATTATATTAATAAGATAATACACTTTTCAACATTAAAATTTTCTAGCCTATTGATTCATAATTTTATATTTTCAAAAAAAAAATGTTGCAAAATGATCCATTTTATAGCAAAATTAAAAATTTTATGAAAAATATAATTTTCACGAAATTTCACATAAAATCTGTATTTAATTAACATTTTTATACTAAAAAAGTGTGAATTTAATATGAAATTATATGAAGATTTTTAGAATTATCAGAAAGCACAAATAATAAATATGTATGTGTGATTGCTGCAGCCTACTCCCGTCCCTACTGCAGCATCCCCCGTCCCTCCTGCATGTTTTATACTTATATTGTGGTTTTTAAAATCTAACATATATATTTATGATTTATGAAAATATAATTTTATCAATATATTTATTTAAAATTTTAAAATAGTTTAATATTTATGACATCTTAAATATGTCATGCTGACGTCACTGGTTCGAACCGGTTTGCTGTTAGACGCTTTTAAATTAAGGTGGATTTCATTAAATCATATTATCTGAGTTTCAAGTTCTGTAATTAAGGTATAAATGACCTTATAAGGAGGAGAGGATCATATTACAGGTGTTAAATTTGGATTAACTTATTAATATCAAAAGTTAGATGTCATTAGATGCTGTTAGATTCTGTTAGATAAGGTAAATTTCATTAAATCCTATTATTTGAGTTTCAAATTCTGTAATTAAGGTATAAATGACCTTATAAAGATTTTAGAATCATATTACAGGTGTTAAATTATGATAAACTTATCAATATATTTACTTAAAATTTAAAAATAATTTAATATTTATGACATCATAAATATGTCATGCTAACGTCACCGGTTCGCTTAACCGGTCGAACCGGTTTGAATCAGACCAGTTCCTTTACCGGTTCAATTACCGGTTCGGTTCTGACAACATTGGGTACATCTGTCCAAAAATGGGTCTCACACATATTAAAATGTAATGAAATTTTATACAATCATTTATCCATATTTAAATTTTATAGAAAATGGTTTGCATATTGAAAAAACTACTTTAAAATTATTATTTACACCAAATTATTTTATTATATTCAATTTGTACCATTTTTAGGTGAGGTTTATATACATATTTGATTGGGATGAAAATTTATACTGTAATAGAATACATTATTCTAAATATAATGACTGGAATTGATTATAATTTTATCATCATGTAAGGCCCATTTTGACGCCATTATACCGTAATTATGGTGCAATGGCGTTGCACCTAAATATCACTTATATATATGCATACAAAAAGTTTGTTATTCCCATATGAAATTTTAAGCATGATTGTAATATATAAATAAGATGTAACATCGTACACCTAACAAAAAAAATACCAAAATACGTATGTTATTGATTAGGAAAAAAGAGTAGCTAATACTATATTTGAGACAATTTATCAAATTTAGTGATTAATTATACATATTTAATTAATTAGTTAGGATAAATAACATGTATTAAAGAAATATTTATTATTCGATCGCAAGGCTAATTAAACAATTAGGTAATAGTTAGATATAAATTTACCAATTAATGTACATATGAGTACACGATAATATTTATTGATAACTTTTGTTCACTCATGATCATGATGTGATCACATGCATATTTACATATAGGAAATGCTAGGTACAACCATATGCAAATTAAAAAGGCCCATGTAGATTATAATGCTAAAATATTATCATCTTATGACTTAACATTATTGTTGACTCCCCATTTTGAGTGGTCTGCCACTTGAAATGGCGCTATTTGGGATTATGTGCATGGTTTGGATTAATTTACAATTAAAGAACGCATCATTATGTTAGAGTTACACTTGTGGGATCATTATAAAAAGTATTGGACCATCAACGCATGAGAATCACTGTTGAGATTATTTGCACATAAGCTATATATGTATACGGATCTATATACACTGCTGGAACACTATAATCAGAACTCATCATGTTGTCATTCTGTAATCTCCGTGGACAGACATCTTGTTTAGGGGTGCAACTTGGGCCGGGTTCGGCCCGAACCCGGCAGAGGGCAGTGTTAAAACTCTGCTTTTTCAACCCAAACCCGATTTCTGAGCCCGAACCCGGACCGAAATCAAATACATATCATTCTCGGGTTCAGGTAAGCCCGAACCCTGTAAACCCGAACCCGAGGTTAAATTTAAAAATATTAATATTTTATATCATACATTAAATGTCACAGCAGCTTTGCAGCAGACGTGACAGATGTGCCTGCAGTCTTCACTCTTCAGCAACGGCGGGCTCGACTGCTCTCTCTTGAGTCTTTTCACTTTTCAGCATCCAGGTCCAGGCAAGCCGCAACCTGCAAGGTCCCATTTTCACGCTGCATTTTCAAGCTTCAAGGTCCCATTTTCGCGCTCACATTTTCAAGCAAAGTTTCGGCCTTTTCTTCTCCGCTTTCAGCAGTTTCTGCACATGCCGCAGCTTCCATCCGCCCGCCTGGTTACGTCCCCTACGTCGCCACTGGTTACGTCGCCGCTGGTTCATCGCCTACATCCCGGTAACTTTTTTGTTCTTGATATTTTTTTAGAAAAAATCATTTTCACCGTAGGAAACCCAAGCCGAACAATTGCTCTGCGTCTACTCTGTGTCTTTTCCAACCTTCCCCAAGACTGTCATCCTTTTGTTGTCGTTGACTATTCTTATTTAGCAATTAGCATGCCTTTTTAATGGTTGTTGCTGCTGACTCTTGCTATCCGGTGTGCATTTTTGGTGGCTATCTGAACAGCTTTCTCTGCAATAACCGCACCCATTGTTCTCTGTTTCTCCATTAAAAGCTAGCGTCTCTGGCTCCCAACAGTGTCCATCTGTCTTCCGCAATTGTTGGCAACCCTGATTGTCCGCAGCTGTCTTTCACAATTTCGGTGATGGGCAAAAACTCCTACAAATCTAGCCACACACAATCAAACTAGTAGCACTGTCCTGCAAATCCTCTACAATGTCGTCTGGTATTAACGCTCATCCCATCTAGACGGGTATTTTTTTCTCATCCATCTGTTGTTGAGAATCCAAGCATACTCATGGAATCTTTAGATTATCTGCTCAGATTCATTCAAGTATCGAACCCACATTCTCATTTTTCTGACTGCTAGATCATGCGTCTCCGATCTATCACAGTGGCTTCTGATTTCAACCTTTTTTTCAATCAATAATAAAAGGGCTGGATTTGGTGTTCAGCATCAGCTACGATTCATTCATTGGGGATGATTTTATTCATATTTGTTCTCAGTGATTATTCATCTTTGTCGTAAGCAACAAAGTTTTGTGCATCGTTTCATTTTACGGGGGTCGTTGATCACTTCGGAATGGTTAATTATTTAAGAATTAATTGTTACAAAGGAAAACAACATTAATTATTTAAGAATTAATTGTTAGAAATAAATTAAATAAAAATTGTGTAAATGGTAATTTAGAAATGTCTATTTTTACTCAGCATGTATAATCATTCAAATTTCAATTTATTTAAATAATAATTTAGAAACATATGCTTTAGTGTTGAAAAAGATGCACTTGTTTCGCATTTTTTTTTGAAAAAGTATTCCCATAGCTTAAATGCTTACATTTTAAATATTTTTGCAATTCGAAAATTATTTCATTTGTTTGAATTTTTCTTTCTTTCGTATAATAAATTATTTTTCAAAATTTTTTATACAATAGGTTTGTGATAAAAATTATATATAGGATGAGTAACAAAGACATATTAATAGGAGAATGTCAACCCGAAACTCAACCCGAGCCCGAATTTCAAAAATAGAGTTAGGGTTGAGGTTTACAAATAGGGTTAGGGTTAGGGTTAGGGTTGAAGTTTTATAAATAGGGTTAGGGTTAGGGTTGAGGTGAACCCGAGTTTCATGAGCCCGAGTTGCACCCCTAATCTTGTTGACAATCAAAGGCAATCAACAACTGAGGAGCGCTGAATCTGCATTCCCAATGGCATCTTCTCTTGCTCAAGTCATATACATTGATGGTCGTTGGGAGTAGAATCACCAAAGATTGATCCACCTTTGCTTCGTCATGAGCATAAATCATGCTCTTATTTTCAGAGTAGGGAAGAAAATGCACTAGCCAAAAGCTGATCCACCTCTACTCTACCATGACTTGATGATGAACCATTGTCATACAGGACAAACCTCTTTGCCATAATTTGACAACACGGAAGAAGAAGAAATCGCTCGCTACTACATCATCACCACTCAAACACAGCCATAGCAACACCACATCGCAGCAAGCAGCATGTCCACCTGTGGCATCAACAACCACATCGATTTTCGTTCTCCTTAAGCTTCAGCCATAGCAGCAACATCATACTGGCCATGACAAGATGCGAATAAGTGACAACAATAACACACCTTGTTAGCCATAGTAGTTTCGACGCCTCCATGTCATGGCTTTCTAAATTGCCAGAATCTCACATCGAAAATGAGAGAGAGTTCTTGCCGGGGGTAGGGTTTATAAGTAGCTCTAAGCTTGAAACATTGTGAGATGTGTTTTAAAATTTTGGAGCTAAGCTGTTAAGCCAAAGCGGACAATATCACATTATAAGACCCATTACTGACAAGCCTAGGATTATTTTTCTGGGCCTAGGCATTAAAAATGGTATCAAAGCGGATCCTTTCAGTAGATGTGGAGCTAAGGCCTAGAATTGAGATAAGTTGACCTATGATTCAAAGATGAAGGACTAAGGCGTAGTGCTGAGATGAGTGAGCAGAGGCTTAGATTTGAGTTCAATTATGATTCAAATATGAATCAAATGGAAGTTGGTGGGCTTGAAATAGTCCATAACTGAATCCCATATTGAGAATAGGAGAGAAATCCTAAGGATTTATAAATGGGTCTAAGTTTGAAACGTGGTGTGATGCATTTTAAAATCATGCAGTTAAGCTGCTAAGCCAAAGTGGACAATATCACACTAGGAGCTGCTAAGCAGGCTTCACACGCGAACAGGAGACGACCAACAAAGCATGCATAACTAGCATATGTCTCACTTGAGTTTTGTGTAACATACCGATCTAAAAAAGTTATCTTAGGTTGGGTGTTTAATGTAATTTCTGAGATCAATTACACATGTATGACATAATCAAATATTATAATCAATTAATTTTAAAAAAACTAAAGTCATTCACTAGTCATATTCCGATTATTATATCAAGAAACAAAAAATAAAATATTACATGTTCCATCATCGATACACGCTTTTAATTTAATTAAAGAAAAAATTACTTGTATCTTGCACATCTTCAAGTACGCTCGACGTTAGAAGAATACCTAATCTAGGCTAAAGACAATTGAAAAGCAACGAAAATAGCTAAAATAAACCAAAAGCCAAAGTCGTCTATACTGCTGATGACATCTTTACTCCACGACCCATATAATATAGTTATATATATTAGAATTTTGAAACGCACTATATATATTAATACATCAAAATCATTAACAGTGGATCACGTACATCACAACATTATCAAACCTACACCATTAATATATATAACTTCGACTTCCACAATTACTTAGTATCAACGCATTTACTAAAATTAATTGCACAATTAAAACCACCATAATAACATTGTCACATTTAGGCATAAATTGGTGTAATTTCATATGCTTACAAATTCTTAGAGATATAGAATTAATAATACTAATACATCTATAAATGTGCAAAATTAATATAAAAAAATAATTTAATACTAAATATCAATTTTTAAATAGTATTTTTCACATCCAAATCGTCTAAAATATCATTGTTAAGTGAATAAATAGTTCTACAAAATATTATTATATTCTAATATATATGAAAACAAGCACAAATATTTTTTTAATTTACACATGAATATACATATTTTTAGAAAATGTGACCTATAAGCATATTGAATTTGGATAAAACTTAATCTCCTAACTAAATAAAGGATATTAAATACAATAAATTGATTAAATTTTATATCGATAATCAACATTTAAAAAGTAAAAGAGGTTACATAAAATAACTTCTATATAACTCAATTACATAGAAGTATGCCCCCATAAAAAGAACCAGAGCATATGATATTATTACTCTGTACAATTAATTGAAAACCTAACTAATTGTATGGGAAAAATATTATTTCAATACAAAATAAATAATTATGAAACCAATTATAGACCACAAAATAAAAAATTCTACTCACCTTACGAATTTTGTGTAACAGCTTATCTTTCCTTCTATATACTTTGTACACTAAATCTATCAACTTCTATTTTTCCATGGATTACGATCAGGTGCACCCGGGTACAAATACCTATTTTTGAAATTTTTTGAAATTTTTTTTACATAACTATTAATCTAAGTGTATTTAATATGTGTATCAATTTTTACCATTTTGGAGATTTTTAGATTTTTTGAATTTTTAAAAATCAGTTGTGGCATTGATTTTTAAATTTTTTTTAAAAATCTAAAAATATCAAAAAGGGTAAAAATTGATATACATATTAAATACACTAATATTAACAGTTTTATGAAAAATTATAAAAAATAAAAAATGAGTTAAATACACCCGAATGCACTAAAGATAAGTGCACCCGGGAGGCGGGTGCATATAAAATATCCCTTTTTCCATTTATAAACTTCAGTTGCCGCAACTTCTTGGGAAGTTGGAAACTATTGGAGGATAATCTAGATCTCAATTTGCAATTTAATTTCAAATGGGGGGCCCACCTATTCAGAGAGGTTAAAAAGAAAAATAACTATTTATTATTTTCTTATCACACTCACACTCGAACTCTGGACTTCTAAGACCTTTAAACCTCTTATATGTCAACTGAGTTATATAAGTTGTTGAAATAACAAATAAAAATACAAATACAAATACAAAGTGCAGCATACTTAAATATGAATTGGGTCGAGCCCATTATTAACCATCTGGCTAAATTGGTAAAAGGTGTTGGAAATATGTGGAAAACAAGCTAAATCTATGTTTTGATGATTAACAAATCAATTTGAGTAAGTCTTGGCTACTAACACGTTTGTGGAAATGTTTAAGGAATATACATTTGAAGAAAATAAATTATCGAAGGCCAAGTCGTTCCCCAAGTCGACTCCGCATGCGACTTGGGTCGCAACGGTCGAAATTTATTCGAACGTTGGCGTATTAAATGTGCGCCACCTACCTTCTAACGTTCGGATTCCCTCCAAAATTATAAAAGGCATTTATGGTGGACGAAGGAAGTAGCTGAGAATCATTAAGTGTGCTTAACTCCTATATTTAAGAGCTCTAAAGAGATCAAGTCATTCAAAGAGGAAGAACTTTACTTCAAATTGCAAGAGCTACATTTCTGAATCTTCAAAGTCTACATTACGAGTTCTTCTCTGCGCCAAATTGCTACTACACATTTGTAAAGTGTAGATTCTTTTGTTATTTCATTTTGTTGTATTTAACTTGATTTAGTTTGAGGAACTAAGATCAAGTGTAAGCAAAGTAGTGTGTGATTGGAGTGGAACTCATCACCTACTTGTGCTGAGATTTGTTGAAGCCCCCTAGAGCTGGAATCTAGAAGAGAGCAGTGGCTCTATTATATTTAAAGAAGACAATAGTGGAACCCAAGTCACAAGGAGTGTGAGCTTGGAAGAGTGGAGTAGGGAGGTTGCCCGAACCACTATAAAAATCTTGTGTGCTTGATTTATATTTCTGCTCTTTACATTATATTGCTTTCCATTTTGTTTCTTCATAAAGGGGAATAGATTAATCCAGGGTAAAGTTTCTGTTTAAGTTATAAATTTTTTAAATACCCAATTCACCCCTCCCCTCTTGGGTAATTGTCATTAACTCGGGACCAACAAAAGGGTCAACTCTTGCCACTTAGGTTATCCTATGTGAATTTGGACAGGTCAAACTCAAAAATTTTAGAATACTTACATTATACCCACTTTATAAAGTTTCATCCTCGAAACTTATAATAATTAGGATAGATCATTGAATAATTCAAAATAAATTTTGCTAATATTATCCTCTAATAATCATATATTTCTCGCTCACTATGGTTGCTTCATTGCACTAGAATATTTAAATTGTCCTCTTCTTCAACCTCTTTTCACGACTATCAAGATTTGTACTGGCATTCAGGATGAATTAAATCTTCTTTAACCTCATATTGATTAGTTGATAAAATATAAGTCGGATAGACCACATACTTCCTCAATTGCGAGATATGAAAAATATTATGAGTATTTACTAACGAAGGAGGTAACGCTAGCTCATAGATAACACTGCTAATGGTTTCCAATATCTCGAAAGGTCCGATATAATGAAGAGATAATTTACCTTTCATCCTAAAGAATATCACACCCTTGATAGAAAAAATCATCAAGAAGACCAACTCATCAACTGTAAATTGTAAATCTCTTTGTTTGCCATTGACGTATTTTTTGTGATCCTGGGCTGCTTTCAACCATTTTCTAATAACTCAAACTACAACATCAGCTTGTTGAACCAAGCTAGAGCTAAACTTTGCCATACACCAATTTTTTCTTAGTAAATAAGCATTCGATATTTTTTATATAAAGCTTCAAACAGAGTCATACCAATACTAGTCTCATAACTGTTGTTATAGGCAAACTCGACCAAGGCTAAGTGCTCACCCAAAGAACTAGGGAAATCTAAGGCACAAGCTATTAATTGACCTTCTAGAATTTAAATAATTCTTTTAGATTGACTATCTGTCTATGGATGATATGCGGTGTTTAACCACAACTCTATTCCCATAGACTTCTACAAAATAAAAAATAAACGGTTGAACTATATCTGACACAATGAAAATAAGGACACCCTATAAATGAACAATCTCCTACTTTAGAAAATTTTATCCAAAGGGTGAAATTATGCCCGCAACATCAAATGGGATGTACCCTCACACATGGTCAAATGTTCGACCAATCAAAGAAGAACAAAATTCATCTAAAAATGTATAAAATCAACCTAATAAAATATCTCAATGCTAAATATCAATTTTAAAATTATATTTTTAATATTTAAATCATCAAAAGAACATTACTATGTAGATAAACAATATGAAATATTATTATATTTTAATACATATGTAAATGGATCTAATTATTTTTCATAATTTGTACATAATTATATATATTTTTAGACAAATGTGGCCCATACATATACTTTTTTATAGGTACATGCACATACTTGAATTAGATGAAACTTAATATCTTACTTAAATAAATAATTTTAAATACAATGAATGAATAGAATTTTCATCAAATATCAGAATCTTAAAATTTAGAGAAATTACATGGAATTGCTTCTATATAATTTCATTGAGCCCATCTATGTCATTGTTATGATGGTTTGTTTTAAAGGTAAGCACTGTAGTAGTAATTATAATTATTGACCTCCTGAAAAAAGAATTGAAATGTTGTAACATAATTGAGTATGGTAAGGTGGAAAGGATGATAGGTGACGGTCGATCTTGTCCTATTCTTCGGAAGTCTGCAATTTTCGACTTTACTAACATTGCCTTGCTTTTTTTCTATCCAGTTAAACAAGAGGTGCCTTTAAAACTAGATTTTTCAATATTTAGCTAGCTGAAATTTTTAGTAGGTATATTTCTAGTTGATAGCATAAGTGGGCCAATCTTATTTTTGTAAGAATTGATTGTGGTGCAATCCTAACTACCAAAATGTTCATGAACAATATTGGACATATTGGAATACATTAGCAGTTACTTACTACCTAATCCACCGGCATTCACATTGTTTCTATAGCAAATCATGATATGTTCACGAAATATTAATTATTTAGTTAAGGCTTGATTTTAAATAAGTTTATCCTGCCTTAAACGATATGGGGCTTATTTGGTATTATCTTCGCCTAAGTAATGATAAGATTATGGTAGTTTAAAAATTATTTATGTTCCTATAATAAGTGAAAAGCAGATAAGGATTGCCACACACACAAGACGTTCTTTAGGGCATCATCAATTTTCCCTTTGCTGTCTTTTTTTCTTTTGAAACCGGCACAAAGGCAATCATTTTTTTTTTTGATTTATATCATATGACAACTGATATTACAATTAAATACATTCATAATCCTCATAACATAGAGGAAATTTTCTACAAACTCCTTACATAAGAGGAAATTATAAAACCCTCACAAACTCTGGAGGGACTGCTCTTAAAACCACACAAAAGTACCTACAATGGTACCCGAAATCATGCCAATCAAAACCATGGACATGAGTCCAACCAGAACGGCACTACGGTTGTTCCCCACTTGGCTTCTCATTGAAAGAAGAGAAAAAGGCTTGTAAGGTAGCTACATTGCACATTGTAGTAATTATACTATCTTGTCTACTTTAATTCTTTCGATCAATTTCAAAAAGTAACATTTCAGCAATGTTATTTTCATGAAAGTGTTTTCTCCCTTAATATTTTAGTAAATTAAACTAGATAAATGATGCAAGTTATCGTCTATTGATATATATAGGAAAAGAAGAAGTTAGGTTTCTGACATTGATACAACAAGATTGGGAGAAGATCACATGTCATCCAAATTGAAAATAATCATGGATCAGCAATATTCCATTTTAAAACTATTCCCATGGTCCCATCGATTATAACTCTCATTTAAAAAATCAAGCCCTGCCAGGCTCGTTGCTCTCCCAAGTGTGAATATATATGGCCACCAAATAGTAGAATTGATTTGGACTGTTTGTTCTTCTGGTGAAACAACATGAGATGAATTTTCATGGCTAGGCAATAAAATTTGGAATGATTAATGGAAGATAATAAGAGAGATGTTTAATTTGCATTTGTTTTCTCTTTTTGCCTACCTAATGGCAGTCTTAGCTATCACTAGCTACTATTAAATATTATTTGTGGTTATCTTTGATGTAGAAAGTGGTTGCTTTTAACCCAATATCATATCTCAAAAGCATTTAAGTATTTGCAACTACAAATGCTAAATTTATATTATATACTGCAAAACACCATAGCATTCAATAAAATTTGTTGCCTTCTATGAAATTTTGTTTCCATGTAACCCATTCATTTTTACACCTTGATGATCGATAAGAAAATCTACTTTATTCATTATATTTAACAACATTTATATCACTCAATAAAAGACTCCAATGCTCCTCAAATGAAACCCGACTTCCTGAACACAAGATTAATGCTTTATCATTTTTTTATAGAAAAAACTTCATCAATTGAGCTATGCTCATGTTGGCAATCATTAGAGATTTTAAATTATACATGTTTAATTGGCAGGTTTAACAATCATCATGGCCATTTAAAAATAAGAGTAATAATTTTTTTAAAAAAAATCTTAGGAGCCACTACTTACAATTTACACATACCCACTCTTTGTCATTGAAGGAAAATTTATGTGGGATGGCTGGATCCAAGATGGCCTTTAATTCTATTAATTGGCCTTTATTTCTATTCAGTCATTCACGAATAATCTGTTTCATATCAATATGTCATTTTGTGTTATGGAGATTCATGGTTGAAGAGACTCACATTTCAATTTGTCACTAGTTAAATAGATAAAATTTAGGTATTCTTAACCAAGCCTGTACTATAGTTAGTGTTTATGCCAAGTTTGACTTCAGGGTAAAGTTAGGCTCCCATGTACGAGCATTGTCTCTTGCCACTACTTGTATGACTATTTTTCATTCATTGAGCAAAAATTTAGACAAATTAGTTAGGATTATTGATTGTATTGTTAGAAAAAAAAGATATACTAAAGTATAATTCCAACAAAGAAAAATAAAAAATTGGGTTTTTTTGTCATGGTAAAGAACGTTATCTATGCATAGAGAATTGATAGTGAATCCAAAGTAATTTCTCGGTTGTTCTATGCACTGTGCGAAAGAGTTATTTTATTATCAATTTTAGGGTGGAAAGAAGAAAGTAAGCAAAATATATATCTAATCTAATAAATTAGGCGTCACAATCACATTGAGGAGTTAATTTAATCCGTGGTAGGAAGAAAATAAGGAGCACATATATAATATCAGAGTGCATTCAAATACACCCTAATTTGCATGCATTCTTCTACAAATGGGGCCTACTTAATCATAAAAATTAAGATCTATCTCACCATTATATTTAAAATTATTTAGTTCAGTAACATGCCAATTTCATTCAAATCAAACATGTGTATGAGTCCTATCTTAAAATTGTACAAATCAACATAATACAATAGTTTGACATAAAAATCAATATTAACATTATATTTTCAACATCTAAGCTATCTCAATTATGATTTTTATATAGACAAATAATTTTATAAAATATTATAGCATTCTAGTATTTGTAGGACCCATTTTGCAATAGGATAGACCCTAATTAAGGTGCATTAAGGTGTTAAGGTGCATTTGAACGCAATGTAATATCTGTCTATGTATATATGATACATAACAGATGTCATTGTGCTATCTCGCTCTATGTATTCATGATACATGACAGATGTCATTGCAGCACAGGAGGCTGTAGGGGATTTGGATTTTGGAGAGGACAGCTGCATGTATATTGGCTGCTGTGTCACTGGATTAGGTATATCATCATTTCAAGATCATGTTCAACATTTCGATTCAAAAAAAAAAAAAAATCTTGGTCTCCTTTCTTCATTCAGCTAGATCTTCATGATTGTCAGGAAAAATGATAATATTGTTTATAAACAAGTTCAGCCATTGGTGGGTCAGCCTGATGAGTAATACGTTACTGAAAAGAGGTCTTATCTTGTGCAAGACATCTCTTGGTTGTTGACCGCTAAAGTGTAATTAACGCACCCGCAGCATTGCTCATTTTTGTGAAAGCATTGATATCATATAGACATTGAAAATTCTATCTATTTTCTAGGAGCTAAAGTAGCAAAATGATCATTTCGAACCGTCCAAAAAACGTATTTTTAATTCGTTTTCAAATTTTTTTTTATAAAACTGTTAATCTAAATATATTTAATTTTTTAAATAAAATTTTTCCATTTTTGAAGATATGTATATATTTATTTTTGAATTTTTTAAAAAAGGAGAATCTTAGTATAACTTTTTTTAAAAAAAACTGACTGAGATGAAATCCTAACATCATAGATACGTTTAAAACCACGTTAAAATTACGCTTGTATTTATAATTTTTAAATAAAAGGACATAAACATGCAATATTGATGAAATTATCCTGATGTATTTTATTACAAACACACATGCAAATCATTTTTAGAGAGCTAATTTTTGAATATCTAGAAAGGTCAATTATTTTTGTGAACTTTCTGAGAAAAATTAAAATTTTCTGAATTTCCAGCGAGGTAGGTTTCCTATGGACTCAGAAGAAGTCCCAAACTCCGCAAGAACCGAATTGTGGTATTGCTTGCTTGGATACCTTAATTTCCAAGTGAAAATATGGAAGAAATCCCACAACATTGCAATCATAAGCTTGTAAAATGCATGTGCTGCAATGCCAAATAAATGGAAATTTTAAACATATGATCTGATTTATAATCTGATTTTTTTTTTTTACTGGCTAAAATCGTTTACAAATATAGTTTGCTGAGATTGATGTTAGATAGAAGGGGTTTAAGAAAAAAAGAGAAGAAGAGTTTGGATTGAGAATTTTGAACATGTAGTTGATTTTAAGCAAAGGTTAGAGGAAGGTATCAACCTTCAAATCGAAAGAGACAAATCACTACACAAATATTACGATCCAGAGAGATATTATTCCTCAGGCATCCTCTTCAAATTGATGCCTGCTAGATAACCATATTTGTCATCCCAAACTGATGTATTTAACCTGACTGGGATTCAAAAGCTAAAGTCCCATCCTTCAATAATTCATTGAATTTACAGTAAAGAATCTTTCCAACTGTATATAAACTAAACTAGCAATATTGTCAACATTTTCTCGGGAACATGATCAGCCAAGGGTCCCCCAAATTCCTCCTATTGAAACATGTGAACATGCTTGATTTTAGTTCATTGCATACCTAACTAGTAACACGTCATGTGCAACATTGATTATTGGGAGGAGGAGCAGAAGTGAGTTATTGAGTGGAGCAACGCCCCAAATTGCTGGGTAAGGAGAGGACCCACAAAAAGGATGATTGGAGTTTCGCTTGTTTCTCCTTGTAACAGGCGATGGCCAATCACACCACCCATCTTTCCAAATATAAGATGAATTAATTGCAGATGTAGCTTATACCAAAAAATCATGATGTTTTATGAGAGATGCTTTCTAGGAAGGAAGGTCGCATAATCCGATCAGACCTACTTTGACCTGTGCATGGCATTAATTCAGTTAACCAGCCCCCGGCCATATGCTGTCAAATCAAAGTACCAGTAGCCCTAATCTTTTAAGCATTATCCTTCGTCAGATATACAGTGATCACATTAAATCAATGAGCCCCACTCAATCAATCTTGTGCAATTTTTTTCTGATTGTGTCACCCACTGTCAACTCCAGACTAAGAGTCAGGATAAAAGAGGCAAATATCTCTACCAAATTTCAAACTATGGACCTCTCAATCTACACACACATTAACAACTTGATCACGTAAGTAGTAACCAGCCTCGTGCACTTAGGTTGCCCAACAAATTATGAATAAGCTCGTAAGAATTTTTGACTTGTTGGGGTCACCTAGGAAGAGATCTTTTATTCGGCTTTAATGGTTTGTTATTTATTTTCTTATTTTAAGCCGTCGTGAATATAAGCCATGTTTGAGAGAGCCTATAATATAATTCTTTATTCTAAGAAAATTACCTTATTTGTTAGTTAAACCTTAAGCACCTCTTGAGGTGCTTGCTTATCAAACATTCATCTCTCATAAATAACCTTATGTGAATTACGGTATTTCCATATTATGCTATTTTTCCTTCTACAGCCAAGCACTTCCAAGCATCCTTCCCATATATAATTGCTGTACAAGTATATATATATATATATAGAAGTTTTATCCTTATACAAATCATCCTATCTAATGTCTTTTGAAAGAAATTTGGAAGAAAAATCTACAAATTTGTAAATCTTTTCTGTTTATGTTGTTTTATTTTTATTTTTGATATTATTTGGATAAATTATAATAATTTTAGTATAGAAATCAAGTTTTTAGGAGCTGTGAAGTTATCCATCATATTTTTTTTATATTCACGTTGAAAAGAATATTATACGCTATTCGTTATCTTTATCATTTTCTTTTAAATTATTTTATTTAAACAGTAAATCTAGCAGATATAAGATCCTGTGTTGAAATACTTAAAAGATTTAAACATAAATGTAAACATTTACCTTCATTGTTAAGAAAATAAAAGTATTTCTTTTTAGAAATGCCAGTATGCAAGGATATTTAAGTCATATCAACAAAATTTGTATATTTAAGTTCCAGAAATAAAAAGTGCTTAATTGATCAATGGAAGGTGCAGTTACTGATATGGCTTATTGACTATTGATTGTTGACCTTTTAACTTAGCAAGTTATGAGCTAAGAGATATATAATCTGAAAGTAAAGACTTTCTAAAATGGCCTCTGCAAAGTTCCAATCCACTTAGACGGTTAGACCTAGTGGATTGGGTTATTTTTTATTATCATATATTCACAACTCATTCGAAAATACATTTCCCTATTTTGTCTCAAAGTTTTAACTTAACATTAGAAGACAACACTCCTAGTACAAATAGAAGACATGCAATCCCCCGAAATAAAATGGGAGATAGAAACTCTCGCGAAGTTCGAACCCAATCTACCGTAACATGAGATAAGGACGAACCCAGAACTTGGGCACGAAACTACCGCCCTGGACTCAGACATGTATAAAATTCTGAGATTCTCCAAAAAATAAAAAAATAAAAATAATGGTCTTTAGTTCTAATCACAAAGGAAGCAAAAGAGAATAAAGTATTTTTTCTTTTCTGGGAAGTGAACCAAAGATCCGAGCTTAGTAGTAAACTTTTCCATTTACGTTCCCAATTTCCGAGGTAGGTAGGATCTACTATTTTGAATTTTTTTATTGCTAAATTAATGCAAGATATATGAACCATAAAATTAATTTTGAGATGACAGTTTACTCCATTAATTAATTGCATGATGATGGTTATTTTCCGTATTAATCATGCAAGGAGTTTTATGCCATATAATTAATTATGAGGGTATTATTAATCCCATGAGAATGTATAGTTTTCACATGGTTAATTAGAGGGGCGGTAAATTATTTCCATTTAATTAATTATTATGAGTGTCAACATTTCATGGCTATGACAAATTACCTCTTCAAGCAACACAAAAATGAGCGGAAAACGGCTGGGTTGCTACTGGAAGAGCAAGCTTGGGATCAGCTGAACTGCTTTTTCTCTCTGTCACTCTCTCTATGGCATTGCAGTCTTTCCATCTATTTTTACCTCTATCAAATGTTCACGTTTCATAAATAACACACAAATATTCTTAAAGATTATTTATGAGGTTCTCGAAATTGAAGCCTCACCAAGAACCAAGCTTAAAGATTCAGTATTCTTGTACATGGACAGCTCACGTGCTTTGCTTTGAAGCAAATAACACAAATACTGTTATAAATTACTCAAAACTCCTATCTCACCCCCATCGAACCTAATTCCATAAGATTTCAAACTCACCCCATAAACGATGGCTGCACACCTCACTACGATGTTCCTCCTCTCCTCTCTTTCCCTGATGGTGTGTTCTGCACTAGCAAGAGATTTCTCAATTGTGGGCTACTCGCCTGATGATCTTAAGTCGGACGATTGCCTCATCCATCTTTTCGAATCATGGCTATCAAAACACCAGAAGTCATATGCAAGCATAGAGGAAAAGCTACACAGGTTTGAAGTGTTCAAAGACAATCTCAAGCACATTGACAAGACAAACAAGGAGACACATAGTTATTGGCTCGGGTTGAATGAATTTGCTGACTTGAGCCATGAAGAATTCAAGGAGAGGTATCTTGGTCTGAAGCCTGATACATTAAGGCGAACAGAATCATCCAGGTCTAGTGAAAATTTTAAGTACAGGGATGCTCTGGACTTGCCTGAGTCAGTGGATTGGAGAGAAAAAGGGGCTGTTACACAAGTGAAGGACCAAGGTGGCTGTGGTAAGTAACAAGAATATTCAAAACTGCTTAGAGGAATAAATGCGAGACACCCACTAGGCACATGAATGTGTTGGATGCTACCCAAAGATGAATAGATACCTCTTGTCAAGATGAAGAAAATATAAGCAGAGTAAATACCAAAAGGTTCAGGAATACATTTTTCATGCAAGTTTGCACCGCTAATTTTGTCCTAATTTTCGGGCTGCAGAAACAGCTCATTTTTACTGGTAACATTGGTTAAAGTAATCAAACCATTAACATTCCCAAAAAAGGATGAGAAAATAGCTTTGAAAGAGGGGAGCATCAAAATTGACCTAAGAAAGAAGTACAGGTGACAACACAGCTATGTATTCTCAGGCTGCAAAAAGTTTTTTTTTCAGTCTGCAACAATAGTTTGACATAAGAGCATCAGTTGAAAATACAATTGTTTCTTTACAACCCAAAAAAAAAAAAAAAAATTGAAGGAAATGAGAGTTCAATTGGATCAGTTGCAAATGTGCAGGCAGTTACTGGGCATTTTCAACTGTGGCAGCTGTGGAGGGAATCAACCAGATCGTAACTGGGAACCTGACCTCCCTCTCAGAACAAGAGCTAATTGATTGTGACACCTACAACAATGGCTGCAATGGAGGACTCATGGACTACGCATTCACCTTCATTGTATCCAATGGAGGTCTCCATGCAGAGGATGACTACCCATATCTCATGGAGGAAGGCAAATGTCAAAAGAAAAAGGTAGGCACTTAAAATAGAAAATTCTAAAGCATGGCTACCCATATCTTATGGAGGAAGGCAAATGTCAAAAGAAAAAGGTAGGCATTTAAAATAGAAAATTCTAAAGCATGGCTACCCATATCTTATGGAGGAAGGCAAATGTCAAGAGAAAAAGGTAGGCATTTAAAATAGAAAATTCTAAAGCAACTTTGCAGAATAGATCCAAGGGCATTCAACTCATACACGCTATATATGTAAAAAAAAAAAAAACCATAGAGGGGGAGCTCATGAGTAACCCACAGTAAATACCCTTTGGACAAACCAAAAAGAAAAAGTACAAACAACTCTTATAAAGCACATCGCCATACTAATCAAGGGTCTTCTTTCTATTTGAAAATACTAATCAAGGGTCTTTATTTTCAGGGGGAACTCAAAGTTGTAACAATTGATGGTTATGAAGATGTACCTGAAAACGATGAACAGAGCCTGTTGAAAGCACTTGCTTTCCAACCTCTGAGTGTTGCTATTGAGGCTTCAGGCAGGAACTTCCAGTTCTACAGTGGGGTAAATTATGTTTTGCCTTGGCTTCTCTTGTTTCTTAGGCACTTAAAACTAGTTGTGGATGCAGTGGAATTTGTATGCATCCATGCATGGATGCTGGAGACCGTGAGCACTACAAGCATAGCCTTGCCAGTTTCCAGTGGAATAAATGACTGAAGGGCAGCAATGCACATTGTGGAACTTGACCATGTGACATTCAACAGGAAGCATTTGCAAAAGTGCAAAGTCTCACAGATCCATTGTGAAACTCAACCATTTGCACATACAATAGGAAGCATTTGCAAAAATGCAAAGCCTCACAGATCCACAGAGAGAGAGAGACCGTTTGACATACAATAGGAAGCGTATGCAAAAGTGCAAAGTCTCACAGATCCATTGTGAAACTCAAACCATTTGCACATACAGTAGGAAGCATTTGCAAAAATGCAGTGTCTCGCAGATCCATCGAGAGAGAGAGAGAGAGAGCGAGATCGAGCAAGCTAGCGCAACTGATGCATGAAACTCTGGGAGAAACCGCAAATGCTAGACTTCTGGTTTGTTTGTACTCTTGACATGCACATGATCCACCAACAATATCATGATTCAGTCGTTGCAAAACTGCATATCCTGGAACTTGTTGCATAAAAAAAGTCCCGCACATCATCACGTGCCACCCCCCCCCCCCCCCCCCCCCCCCCAACATTTGTTGAAATGGCATTATAACATGCTTTCTGAAAGATGGCGTATTGATCTGTAGGGGATCTTTGATGGGCAATGTGGAAGTGAACTTGACCATGGAGTGGCTGCGGTTGGTTATGGATCATCAAAGGGCACTGATTACATAATTGTGAAGAACTCATGGGGGCCAAAATGGGGAGAAAGGGGGTATATAAGGATGAAGAGGAACATCGGAAAGTCAGAAGGTCAATGTGGAATTAACAAAATGGCTTCATACCCTGTCAAAAACAAGTGACAATCGTCTTGTAATGCTCCAGATTCTTCTGAGTATTCTCATTCTTGTTGTTTCCATAATTTTTATTCCTTTTCAGCATGCATTAATAGTCTCCATAATCATGTAACCACACCCAGTCGCCCACATATTTCTCTTTCAATAAAAAAGATGCATAGAGACTGTGAAATGCTAAAACAAGAAAGGAGACGAAAAGCAAAATTTTGATGGAAAATTTCCCATTCCAAAGAAAACCCTAGGAAGTTTTTCTTTAAAAAAATGACACGAACGAGAGACAATTTCCTGGATTTTTAGGTAAACAGTGACAAGTTTTTTTGCTTATACAAAAAGTGCATTATCATAAGCCTGTACATTTCAAGAAGACAAAAAGACATTAGCATCAAGAAATCACAATTGCTGATCAAGATAGGGATCTCCCTGAGGTTGTCCTCTCATCCCCATGTATCCTGAAACACTCCCAGAAACCTCAGCAATGAAGTTATTCAGCCATGAGGTGCCTCGTGACAGCCAACCAGTTTGAGCTTGACTACTCTCTTCAGCAATGCTCTTCTGTTCTTCCGCCATTAAAATATCAAGCCACCTTTCAGCCATATATATCTTCACAGCTTCTAAACCTTTATTAACAATGTCCATAGGTGGTATGACCCATGGGTTTTGGTCAAGGTTAAGCTTAGTTAGCTTATCCAGTCGACCAAATGAGTCTGGAAGAGCATGGATCTGGTTGTTGCTTAGATCAAGTTCCCTAAGGTTAAGCAGATCACCAATTGTGTCAGGAAGCTCAGTCAGGTCACTGAAATTACTGCTCAGATTCAGGACTTCAAGATTTGTCAATTTCCCAATTGCATGTGGCAGACCTCGGAGTTCATTGAAATGGGCATCCAGATGGACCAAAGACTTCATCTCACAGACTGAGGAGGGCAGGGACCGGAGCTTGTTGAGGTGTATAGAGATCTTCCGCAGTTTTACTAATTCATAGCCAATACTGGTTGGCAAATACGCTAACTCATTAAAGCTTGCATCTAGTTCCACCAATGACCTGGTTTTGTATCACAAAAATAAAGATGGAGTGGAAGAATATGCAGTCTTGAAAGGAAATTTTGCAACATTACTGTGATTACAGTATTACCTGCAATGGCAAATACTATCTGGTAAGGTCTTCAGTTTGTTAGCTGACACATCTAGTATCTTCAGGTTAAGTAACAGCCCAATGGAGTCTGGCAATGATGTCAAAAGGTTGGAAGAAACGCGAAGCTCCTCAAGATTTTCCAACCCTGCTATGGAATCAGGAAGTACCTATATATTTGTTAAGCTCCATGTCAAAACAAGGCAAATGCAGGAAGCTTAATCACAAGAATGAATAATGTACTCCAGAGAAAATAGACAGCTCTTTCTCAGTGACTGTATAGGTTATTAAAAATACGTTGGTGTTCCTGAAAAAAGATGGGGCTTTTCCCAAATATACTTACTATGTTTCACCCTAATCCGACTATGTATCAAAAATCTCAAATACACTCACTATGTTTGCATCTAATTCCAAAAATGTTCATTCTGTTAAATTCCATTAGGTAAGTTAACGGATCTCTGTTTAAATATTGGTTATATTTTCATAAATGCCCAAAATACCCTTAGTATAAAATAGTAAAAGATAAAATGAAATAGAAGAGGAATAAAATTAGGGATCTACAGATTTAGAGCTCTTGTGCAAGGACAGTAGTGGAGAATTATAACATTCAAAATGTTCAATCCAACCCTAAATATATTAGTAATTCACATATGTTAACAGTGTTTATTAATGTTTATAATAGAATGAGCATTTTTGAGATTAGATAAAAATGTGGTTGGTATATTTAGAATTTTTTAAACACAGTAGGTATTTTTGGAATTAAGGTCAAACATAGTAGGTATTTTTGAGAAAAGCCCTGGAAAATAAATAGAACTTAAAAATTAAAAGACCTCCATCATAAATCTATAGGAATAAACACACATGTCAGCCAAACATATGGATTTAAATGTCAACACAAATACACAAGAGACCTACAAAAACCCCAATAAATTTGCAAATCTTACCACAGTTTGAGAGAAAAAATAAAACAAAAATTGTGAGCATAGGCATTGGGCAACGATTTGTAATATAACAATAGTATCCCAATATTATTGATAAATTGGGGATAATATCAACAATATTATCAACAGTATCCCTAACAGTATCAATAAAATTTGGAACATATGAAAACTATTGGGTTCATACTACGGAGCTACTCCTAGAAAGATCTTATCTAAGATAATATGAATAGAGCAAATAATGTTGTTTCTCACCATCTAGCGGCATCCAGAAACATTCATTACACATGAAAAATACAGAAATGACTAAATGAGAGAATCTGATTTTGATTAATTCCAAGGCGCATTTAGAGAAGAGATCACAGCCGACAAATTTATTGGATATAGAAAAAGTAGACAAAGATATCGAATGCGAACTATCGTAGAGTCAAATCTGAGATCATAAACCAAAAGAAGCATGTTTGGTAGTGGTAAAAGAAATAATCATTAGCAGGCAAGAAGTCAACACATCTGAAGCTTTCAACCTAACTGAAAGACACAAACATCAAAACCATGATGAAGATATCTTGCCAAAAATCAACGCATCCCTAGCATATCTAAACCAAGGAGGTTCCTGCATAGAAATAGTGATCAAGGGACTGCATGCATGTTTAATGTACAGAAGTGTCATCATCCACTTTCATTACTTTGAGGTGATACTGCGAACCAAACGAGAAACAAAATACTGCTTTGCTTTCTACAGTTGTAGAATAACATGTAAAACAAAATATCAAATTGCCTTCCACCATTTCTTTCCTTCTGAAAATGTCAAAGAAACAACTTGGTAATCTTGGGGGTCCTAAATCATGGGTAAACTTTTCACGCATTTCTATGACTTGCATATCTCAATAAGGATGAAGGAAAATATCAGCAGCAGTAAAGAATTTTGACAATTGAATTCTCGGGAAAGTAAGCAGAATTCGTTAATAGCAATCTTGAAAACTAGAAATCTGGAAAACCAGATTCAAATAACAAGAATTCCAGTAAACCAGAAATGCCCAGAGAGAGACCTCCAGAAGATTGTTTGAGAGATTGAGAACCAACAGTCCTCGAAGCTGCCCAAAAGCCTCCGGAAGAAACTTGAGCTGACGCCCAGAGAGCTCCACTCTTTCCATTTTCCTACCCATCGATTCCTGCAATATCCCGACGACTTCTTCATTCGTCTGCTCCTCTTCAGCAGAACCTCCCAAATCTCCTCCTTCCCCTGCAGCGGCCGAGTCATAGACCTTCAACAGACGCTGCTCGGCGTCCCGCAGCAGCTTCTCAAACGCCTCATGCATCTCGTCGAGCTGCAACACCGCCCTGTACATCAGCCTCTCCTTCTCCGCAGCCTCCCGGCACTCTCTTTCCTTCTCAGCCTGCTGCGCCCGCCACTCGAGGCGGTCGATGCCCTCCGGCCGCGGCGCCAGCACGATCTCCTCCAGCTGCTTCGAGAGGTGGGTCTCGACGTCTGCGACCTTGGCTCGGGCGGCGTCGACGGACTCGTGGTCGGGCCTGGGGCCCAGGGTCTGCAGCAGGGATCGAGCCTGCGCTACGTCGAAGACGGAATTCGTCATCGACGCCAAGACTCGCGGGTGGCTCAGAAGAGGCATCTGCTTCACCAGATCATCGTGCTCAGTCGCCGTCGCCGGCTGCTCGAGGTCGATATTCACGAAAGACGACGATCGATCTAAGGATCTTGGATCGACGTGCGGAAGGTCGGGGTTGTATTTCGACATCACGTACGAGACTATGGGGAAATTTCTAAAGCTCGACTCCATCGCCGATAAAACTTGTAATACGGTAGCAGCGGCAGCGGCAGCTGCAGTTGCACGCGATGCGTTTGTAGATATGCGTGTGTATATATATATATAGATTTGTGTGTGTGTGTGTGTGAGAGAGAGAGAGAGACGGCAATCCGGCGTAGCGGTCCAGGCCAAGAAGCCTTTCTTGCTATATCGCAGAAGTCGGTTTCATCGACTGGGGGTTAGTTGATGCTCCGGCACCAGACGGCACTCAATATACGGCTACTCCAAAATTGTGCCCGTTCCCGAAGAGCATATTCCTAAAAAGCGAAATAAATAAAATATCAGCCGTCTAAGATTATTAAGCTACATCAATGAGAAAACAACAAATGAAATTAAGCAGTGGGTCATCTTCGTCCCGATTGATCAACTCGATGGACAGAAAAGATGAACGAAAATCGGCAGGCAATCAAACGACACTGCATTGATTTCTCTTTCATGGGCATGTCTCTAAAATGGTGGATGTTTCGATTATCCAAGCATACTCGATGCATGCGGCTGTAACAGGGTGTTATAGAATTTCTATGCACTTGTGGATCAGCATCTTGGAGTTGGAATCATCTGACATTCTCCTCAGTCCTACCTGCTCTCCTAGAGTGGAAGTGGGTTGGGCAATCCAGCTCCTAAGTCCTAGCGCTCCTTTGTCTCAGCTTAACGCAGCCCATTTTCCTATAGCTCCAAACTCAACCGAACACAACCTTAATTCACCCTCTTTTCTTAAAGAAAAGTGATCGTGTTAGTGTGCACTAAGTAAATATATCATTTAGCTTATCTCAAAAAATCTATTTATAATATTTTTATTTTTTTGTTTGTACACTTATTTATCCAAGTGTATTTAACATATAAACCAAATTTTTTTTATTTTCAGTTATGTGTATATTTTTTTAGATTTTTAAAGATAAAATGTATTTTCAATACATATATACATATAAATGTTTAAAAATCTCAAAAAAATATATACATATCCAAAAATAATAAAACTTAGTTTACATGTTAAATACACTTCAACAAATGAGTATATGAAAAAGTTTTAAAAATTGTTATAAATGAGATCAATAAATGTTGTTAAATACTTTACTTAGTCCGAGCTAATAGGATCATTCATCTTTCCTAAAACTCAAACTCTACTTAAAAATAAATAAA